>JACBWW010000021.1:2755057-2865699 GCA_020086605.1 Lanius collurio
GGGCCGGGCCGCGGCGGGGGCGGCGCTGCGGGCCGGGCGCACCCCGTGACCGCCCCTCGGCGCCGGCAGGGGAGGGGACGGGGCGAGCGGTGTAAACAAGGCGGGGGGCCGGGGCTGGCTCCGTGTCAGCGGGTCACATGGAGCCTCATATGGGCCGGGGGATGGCGGCGCGGCGCGGCTCTCCGCTAGCAGGCGGCGGCTGCTGCTGAGGCGGCCGCGGTGCTTCACGCCGAGGGCCCGGCCCGCCTCCCCTCCCCGCCTCCTGCCCGCCGCGCTCCGCTCCCCGCCGTTCGCCGCTGACAAATGATGTGCGTTGTGCTCGCCGCGATGAAAGGTAGGCGCGTCCGCGGGCGAGCCCGGCCCGGGGAAGGAAACGAGCGGGGCCGGCCGGAGTCGCGGGTGCTCCGTGGCCTTCACGCTCCCCGCGCCGGGGCCGCCGCTCGGGGCCGGCCCCGCGCATTTCGTTGCCCGGCCGCGGCGGCGCTGGCCGGGCGGCGGCCCCGAGCGGCGGGAGGCTCTCGGGGGGACGGGCGGCTCGGGCCCGGGCCGGTGCCGGCAGGAGTGCAGCGGCAGCGCCGCGGAGCCGCCGCACTTCACAGCGGCGCCTGCAAGTTAGAGGGGGAGAGCCGCTGTGCCAGCACGGCGCTGGGCAGGCAGAGGCTGCGGTGCCGTGGCTGGAGTCGCCCAGAGCGGAGACGAGATGTTCTTGAGCTGTCTGCAAACCCGGGAAGAAAACGCAGTCTGTAAAATCTGTCTCTAGCAAAAGGGAAAGGACGTGCAGCATCCTCTTGGTAGCTGATGGGGCTAAAATGCCGTCTTCAGACAGCTGCTCATCTTTCAAAGGCTTTGGAATAAAAGGAAAGACCAGAGTTACTTAGTGATTTATTTTTTCTAAACCTGGAGTTTTCTCTGCTTGCGGATTCAAATCCTTAATGAGGGGCAGTGTCAGACTGAGGACAGTCAAACGAAGTTTTTGATGAGATACCAAAAGTTTAGAGGTATGTTTGTAGTCTGTCCTGTTTCCTAATAAAATTAGGTCCACAGTAGAGCTTTGCATTGCAGTATTTTTAAAGTCATAAGTTTGGGGGTTTTTTTAAATATAGGAAAAAAATCTGAACCAAGTAACTATCCGACTTACATGGAATTTTTTTTCACAGTAATTTAAAAACTCCTTTGAATTTATTGCCCCCACTAAAATACTACCTGTGTGCTGTTCAAATTGAGTTTTAGGCAAAATTTCTCTTTAAAAAGACTAATTACTTGGAAGAAGAATATTGAGTCCTGCTTTGGCTAGAGACTGTTTCCTTTTTTTTTTTCCACATTGCAAGGCACTAGGTAATGCACACCAGTAGCAGCATAGTGTTTAAGGACGGTAATTTTCAATTACTAGGCTTCCTTTTCTTCTTGGAGAGAAGCCTATGTGAATAAAAAGAAAAGCACTATATTCATTAATCATTAGCCATGCTGAATGTATTTGGCAAGAGAATGTAATTGGTTTGATTCAAATACTTGCATCTGTAACAAAAGGAAGTGCGTTTTTTTAAGTGCAAACTACATGGATATTTTAACAGTCCTTTAGAATTCTACATATTCTGATAACAGTTTTTCAGCATATCCCTCATAAGCCTATTAAAACCATGAAATTAAATAAACAAATTTAAAAAGAGGGAGGAAAGTACACACACACACACACAAAAAAAAATGGAGGGTGTGATTATGTTATATGCTTCTGGACAGAGATTTAAGGTGTGTTGTAAAAGAGCTGGTACATGATTTACAGCAATTCAACTTCAAAATATATTTGTTATTCTCTTGGGAGTTTTATTTAAACCACTTTCCACACTGATGTAAAATCTTGGCGGAGCCCAACTTTTGGATTTAAAAGTGTAATTCTTAGTGACTTTATTATGGAAATGCTTATGTCTTTGTACTTTTTACAGACTACTTCTATAGTACATTTATTTCATGTTTCATAATATTTAGTTTTCTAGTGCATTGAGAAACTTCCTTGGTTTCTTATCCTTTCTCTAATTTGCTGGACAGAGTTCAGCTGGAGGAAATGTATTGTCATTTGTCTTAAAAGGGCCTCTGATGGCTATGAAATAATACAGCCACAATCTAATATCGTGATTTGAGAGAAGTAGACCAGTAGGATAGGAAATGCAGTTTATTTAAGCTCGAAAGTACAAAGGAAAATTGCAAAATCTGTAGGTGAAATGAGTGTGTTGTTTATTCTCTGTTCTGTGATGGCGTCTTTTGGCAGTTCTAATCTTTTACAGTTCTGAAGGTAAAGTGCAAAAAATTGTGGTCTTCAAGAGAATATGGGATTTCACATTGGGTTTAATTTTTGGTTTTAAGTGAAAAAAAGGGAGTAGTAATCGCTTTCCTATTGCTGTTTAGATAGCCCAAACTGATACCATGTGAAGTTAATTTGTGAGTGGTTTTATTTTTCTTGCAACATAATATTCTGGCAAACATGTTCCCTTTAATTTTGAGGAGGACTCAGCCTGTGTCCGGGTTTGGGAGGGTAAAGATGGCCCAGCTGTCACACGTGGAGAGCTGCATTCGTACACTTGAAGTGCTGGGAACAGAGCAGTCATGGGGAAAGCCTGGGCACGTCTTTAAGACAGGCTGTGTGTTAGGAAATGAAACTTTCTCACATAAGACAGAGCGGAAAGAGGATTTTTTTCCAGCTGATTTCTAAGAAAGCAGGCAGAGGTTGAAGCAACTGCAATAACATGAAAATAGTCAAAGTTGTTAATGACTGAAGAAGTATTTTATAGGTTGATGGGCTTTTAAAAATTAGTTATCAACTGCTGTGAGGCTCCTGGAAGCCTTGCATTCTTGGTTTGTAACACAGGCAGGTCAGCTAGCCAGCTGACACTTGGGAGGGAGATGGCAACTTTACGTGCTCACCAGTGAAGTTTGCAAAGAAATCCGATCATTCTGCGGCGGAGTCACTGGTACAGATCCTATTCCAGGGAGTCTTCCCTGGCAGGAGCGACGGGGGTCACTTCAAGGAGAATAGTGCTGAAGTGCTGAATTGATGAGCAAATAAGCTGAGCTGAAGTAGAACCAGGGCTTCATTTGTCAGGCTAGTACAGAAGCAGAGGTGAGCCCAAGACTCGGGGAGATCGTCCCCTCCTGTGGGATTGTGCCACGTTCTGGTGCCTGCTTTGTAGACACGTGGGGCAGTGAGGCCCAGCTGCAGAGAGCTCAGGCACTTGTCTGCTGCTATCATCAGGCCTGGACAGAAGGGTTCAGGCCACTGATGAGTTATAAAGTATGGACAGGAACCTGGCAATAGTTGCATTATCTTTCATGTGGACATTCCTAAATAGAGGTTGGTGGGAAGGCTGATGTGAATTTTTAAGTTGTTTCAACCCAGGTATACTTATTGTTAAGGTGGCATTTGAGGTACTAATCCTGACTACTGCTGTGTGAACCTAAACTTCAGTCTGTTGTTGGTTTGGGGAAGATGGACCAGATGAGTACAATTTGTTTTGGGGGTCTGTGCTGGGATCAGTGGAAATAAAACTTGATTTTCTACTGACAAGTGTCTCCAAGTGAAAATTCAGTCATTAAAAAAAATACCTGTTTAAGAAAAAGACTCCACTGGTTTCCTGATTAGCGCAGAGGATTTTTGGAATGTGCTGCATTTTTCCAGAGAAGCCGAGCTGCAGCGGGCAGAAGGCAGGATTTCCCTCGCTGCTGCTGTCGCACTGCCCCAGGTGCTTTCCTTGCAGCGACCCCCACGCTCCGGAGCCGGCAGAGCCGGGCGGCTCCGGGGCCGGGCAGGGATTCACACGCTGCTGCTGCTTCATGCGGGTGAGCTTTTCCCAGTCTGTCAAGCCTGACCTTTTGACGTGTTTTTTGTCGTGTATCCTGGCACCAACCTGCCAGCGTGTTGGTAATTACTCAGTGTTTTTCACCAGTAAACAAATAACTATGGGAAAAAATGTTTCCATAAGTTTAAAAAAAAAGGTTGCTTTGCAAATTGAAGTGTGTTAAAATTTACCTTCACTGTGGCACTATTGAAAGTTAAATCCAAATTACCAAATACCCCAGTGCAGAACTTCTGTTGACTAAATATTAACAGAATCTGGCCTTTGGAATTGCTAGCTGACAGACTGTTTTCTTGCTGCTTTAATTTCATATGACTGATCTGAATGACTTGCTTGTACCTAAGACATTTGTTGCATTACATTTGCAGGATAAGATTGGTTTGAGGTTTATTGCTGAAATGTACTTTTCAGGCTCTTTGAAAGACTCTCGAGATTTAAAAGTAAAAGAGGAAATCTGTCTTTATGTCTCACTCTGTGAAAATCAAAGGCAGTTGCATGCTCTGTACAAGTCTCAGTTGGGGACAGTCCTTTCAAGTAAGGAGATTCTGTCCTGTTTAAGTCAGCAAAAACTGTGGGTGCTGAACATCTCACTAGATCAGACTCTTTAAACTTATGTGCAGCTCTTGCCTAGCTAAAATGGTGAGCCTGTTCCCACCGGTTGGTAATGCAGTCTTAAAAATAATTTTTCTGGGATCATTCTGAATAATTGGGGCAAAACTCAAGTGGTCTACAGACACAACTCAAGGACTTCTCTACCCTTTTTTTAAATGAAACAAAACAAAATTAATCCCTGAGGGGATGAGGTTGCAGAGGAGGTTATTTGAGCACTGCTGGTGTTTGGGGTGTGGGCTCTGCACTGATATGAAATGTCCTCATGCTTTATTCAGTGAGCTGATGCAGGGGGTCAGGGGGAGATGGCAGCTGCTTCACTTGGTGCAGGGGAAGGGCCTGCAGCTCTGCAGCCCGGCTCTGACGTGGGGAACTGAATGTATGTATTGGCATTTTTTAGTTTGGGGAGTGGTGTCTGGAGACATTAGTGAAGAACTGAGTCCTCTTGGTATCAACTGCTACCCCAGTGTGTGTGAAAGAAACTGATTTCTTTACTCATTCCCCATTATAGAGAACCTAGCATGTTTGGAGGTTTTTTCTGGGATGATGTAGCACTCTGTTTTAACCTTAAGGGGTTTTAAATCTTTTTTCTTGCTTCTCTTGCCTACAGTACAGTGTAAAAATGATCCCTATCATGTAGTAATTACTATCAGGGTTGTGGGTATTTCATCTTGACTAAACAACAGAGTTCTAAATTGGTATATTTTATTCCAAACTATATGTACTAGATCAAAATTGGCAAATCTTTGTGTCTCTCCTGAGTAGGTACTTTGCAATTCTCTATCTAGTATTGGAGGAAGTTGAGATGCAGCATGTTCTTTTTTTTTGCTTTGCATTCCCAGGAGATAAGTTTTTGTAGTGTGCAAAATAACTGCATACGACAAGAATGTTATTACAGCCAGACTTGATACATTCTAGAATGTTTTTCTGGGTTTTTTTTATTCACAATGAAAGAAAAAAGTATTCACCTTTCTTGTATTTATCTGTGAGCTGTAATTTGCAATTACAGCTGATAACTCCTGAGATCAAGCAAGCAGTAGTTCTCTCCTTTTGTGGTTTGTCTTTTCCTTGAGGACTGATATCTAAGGGATATGCACATAAGTAATGGTACAGAAACTGTCTTCTTCCTTTTTGAAGATCAGGGTTTTTTTTCTCCATTTTGCAATAAACATTAGCAGGGGAGGGGGGGAGCATTCTGTCCTCCAAGAATAACTAAGTTATGCGAAAAAAGTGACTCTGCACAGTGCAGACCTCTGTTTGTTGGGTAAAAACAAAAAGGCACTGACTGGAAAGTTGAAGCAGAAAGCTGTTTTAGGGGGTCTGGGAGATGGACTTTCTCCTTAGGCTTCATCCTGTAACCTCCCTCTGCTGAACAAAGTCTTTACCTTGCCCAGTTTTTTTTTGTGGTTTGTTGTTTTTTGGGGTTTTTTTCTTCACTTTTCTTGCTGGAGGCATTTAGGCTGAGAAGTTCTGCAAAATACAGGTTGGCAAGCTCGGTGCAGTTTCAGGCTGCTTCCCAGTTGCCTGCACCTTCTGTTGAGAACACGAGGGAGTGACTCAGGGCGGCAGTGACTCACGGGGTGTCGTGCTGTTCCCCTCTCCACAGTGGGGGTTAGCTGCAGCAGGGAGCTCGCTGACAGCCCTGGAGAGCTCAGTGCACTGGAGAAAGCCCCCTGAGGTACCACCACTGAGCCTGTCGCCTGCACAGGTTACCATAGAGTCCCACTTGTGTCAAAAATGTATTGAAATCAGCATTTGCTTCCCTTTTCCTTTTTGGTGCCAGGGGAAGATGAAGCAGGCGTGTTGACAGGAGCAAATGGATAGGCAGGGAAATCTGAGTCCTGTGTCATGCCAGTTGGGACGTCTTTCTTAGGTTCTCCCACCGCTCACTTAGTGCCTGTGTGCTGTCACTCAGGAGCATGGAGCTGGTCTGCCCATGGAGTTGCAGTCTCTGTGACAGGTAACGCTCCTCACGCTCTCTGGCTGCAGCCTGATGTGAACCTCTGTCATCTGAAGGTCTCACAAGTGCACGATTCTCTCCAGAGAAGTCTGGGGTTGTCCAGCACTGTTGGGGTCAAGTGTAGCCCATGTCCTTGCTGCTGTTAGTGGGTGCACCTGGAGCACTTCATCTCAGTGGGGGTTGGCAGGGGTCAGCAGCTCCCACTGCTGCTGCCCTTGCACCTGTGGCCCAGCTCCACCACACCTAAGCAGTCAACTTGAGTAAGGTCACGATTTCACTGCATTTTTTGTTTTCTCTCCTGTATGATGGAGAGAGGTGAGGGACTTGTCGCTCTCCTGTTTGTGTGATTCCAGCCTTTGGGCTTTTGTCGTGCTGCATACACAGCCATCTAGGCTAAAATCGATGTGGAGAGAGGTATAATCATTCCAGCTTTCATTTTAAGAGCATTTATCTCAAAGCTTAATTAAAGCTGCTTGGATGTAAATAAGTCTAACCTCTTCACTTCTGAACAATGCAAATAGAATAGTCAGCATACTTACAGGGTATCAGCCATGTAATTATTGTGTACTGTTTGTGTTCTTTGAAATACTGTGCTCTTTCTTGCCTCTGAATCCTGGGACAAGGTGCTTCATAAAACCAGCTGCGTGACTCTTTATTTATGTACTTTAGAAGAAGTTGATCATTCTCAAGCAAAGAGGTGGAAAAGTGGCATTAAATCTTTATGTAGACGGGTACACTGTGACAAAGGGTTTGTCAGAGTGTTCCTTCAAACAGAAGGGACCACGAGCTGGAGTTTTGACTGGTTGAACAGAGAAGCAGGGGTCGTGTTCCTGCATGCCAGCCTTGCTTTTCACTGGCTCTAGGTGGTGCTGGTCAGAGGCACTGCAGGCACCTTGCCCAGAGCTGTGTGCTTGGACCTCGTACCTACCAGCTCTGTTTATACCTGGTATGTACTTTCTGCACACTTAACCAAAAAAGAGAAAAGGTCCTGTCACCATTTGCACATGCTGTCTTCTGTAGTGTACTCTTTGTTTGGTGTTCTACAAGTCTTAAAGTCTTTGCTATTCTTGCTGTAATTTTGTTAACATGAAATGGATAGCGATGCATTATGGCAATGACTACTTCTTCCAGCTCTTACAGGTACTGAGAGCTGATGTATTTCATTGGCTCAGCAGTTTTCTCCCTTCATCGAAGTATCGTTTGCTGTTTAATGCCTTGTACAATTTACATGATCCAATTAGAAATCAAGTTCCCATTTCATGTGGCACTTAATTCAAACCTCTTGTGAGACTGCCAGGGATCTTAAGAGCTGATACTGTGCCATGGGTTAAGTGTGCCTCAAACTTACATAAGATGATATTTACCTCACTCCTTGTTCTGAAGAGAGAAGCACTGTCTTGTCCAGCCTCCTCTGCTTGGCCCTGTGCCTAATGGGACATGATTCAAAGTGTTATTTATCTTCTTCTCACCCCAAAAGGTTAAATTCTCTCAAAGCCCCAGGTGCTCTTTGCCTGGAGCCTCTAGTCTAGGAAGTATAGAAAGCCAGTAAAAAAATGATCCCTGGTCATCAGAACATTTGGAGTTTCCTTTTTGTACGTAGATATTTGCATACTTTAGTTCTGGCAAAAATTTGAACAGTATAAATTGCTGTACTACTTGACAGGAGCAGCAGTAGCTGCTCTCCTGCTGTATCAATTGTAATACTTCTCATAATGGGTGCATTTTTCCATTTGGCTAAATTAATTAGCCCATTTTTCTCTGTGTTTGATTTGTCAGAGCAGCTATTGTGAGAAAACACACATTTTCTCGGGAATTTGTAGTTATTCCTTGCTCCATTTGGAAATCAATTAACCCATCTTGTGCACTGCACAAAACTGCTTGTTGTAGAGTGCCCCTGCTTTTTCTTCTCCTTGGACTACCTCCTTCTAGAGTCCTGTAGAATTGGTCGTGTGATGGATGTTACATTACCAGTTTTGGAGCACATAAATGTAAGTGAAACCACTGTCCAGTACTGACGTGAGGCTGGAGCTCTCCAGGGTTAGGGAGGTGTGTTTGCCACTGCTGCTGCAGGGGCACCCTCTGCCATACGGAGAGGGGCAGATACTTTGTGACCGTCTGGAGGAGCTGAGCTCACACTCAGCGTTGTTTTCTGTCAAAGGGACACACCCTGCAGTTGTTAGATTGACAGAGACGCATTGTGTGAAGTTTTGGGGAGAGTTTTTCTTGTACAGTGGGTGCCTCATTGAATTAAAAGAAGTATTTGCTTAAAATATGAGTACATAAAGATGTTTGTAACTGCTGGATAGATTCTTGTATCAACAGATAATAAAAAAGTCAGACAGGTTAATTAAAGAGCCAGAGATGTTTCATTTGAGAAACCTCATATACATAGGCGCCTTCTAAACGGCTGAGGAAAACAGGCCCAGGGCATCGCTGACTCCCAGATGCTCGGCGGCGATAGCAGGGGAGCAGCCGCGGCTGGCAACGCCCGTGGCTCGGCTCCGGCTCAGGGCTGGCACCGGGGCCCCGGGGGCTGGAGCGAGGCCAGCTCGGGGAGCTAAATTAAGGAATTGATTTTCCTATTGTTCTCTTCAAGGAGGATCAGCATTCTCTCCTGCCTCCTGCATGGGATGCTTCCATGGACATTCTGTGTGAAGCCTCTTGTAACATGAGCGATATTCCACCCTTGTGTTCTTCTTGGTGGGTTGTTTTACTGCGTGTGATAGAATCTGGGTGAGCACTGAGAACTAACTTCTGCCTGGACCTGAAAAAGGCCCTGAAAATGTGGTGATTCCAGTGTTGCTATGGCTAACTCTGTCCAGATTTCTTAAAAATATGCTGGTGTTTCTGGGATTAATTTTGCATTTCCCAGCCAGAAAGGTGGAGTGCAGCTCCTGGCTGCCTGGCATGCCGGGTGCTGGAGTGCTCCCTCCTTCACATACACCTCACTAGCTCTTAACAACACTTTTCCTTTCTGAGCTGCAAAATGTTTTGGAAAAAGAGGAATCAGAATCTTTAACGGATTTGTTTAATTTTAAATAATTTTTCTCACTTAGTAAAACCATCTAAAAGTGACTGTATGGTTTACTCGCTTTAAAATGATAACTTGAGAGTCAGATGAGCAGCATGGTGCATTTCTCTGGCCAGCACACTGACAATGCACCTTTAAACTACTTGGCTTGGAGAGGAGCATCAGTAGCAGTACTGATTTTTGTTGTGGAAACCTAGAGCTCAGTATGGGGAAATGTTCCCTCCTTGCTGTCGCTATTCCAAAATACGCTAATTTTCTTCTGATGTTTTCCCTCTCAACCACAGTGTTTATACTTACAGAAGGGAAAAATAGCCAAATGTAAAGGTCACTCTAAAGCAGAAACCTTGTGAATACCAAAATCTCACTCCAAAGAATTTCAGCTTGTAGGATTTATTTAAAAGCCCGCACAAAAATGCTTCAGAATGGAAATGCTTTTTTATGTCTCACTGAAAGCTGTAGCATTTAGTGGTGGTAAATTTGTACTTCGTAACATGTTATTTCTGCCAGTGTTGATTACTGTTTAGTCGCAGAAGTAAATAACTTTGTAATTTATCTGTGGTGGTATTGTCAGCCTAAAATTTGATGTATACACACTGCATTATGAAAAACTGTACTGCAGAGGCTGCCTCTGGCTCTGGAAGTGCCTGAACTGTAATGCATTGGAGCCTGGCTGAGTAGCCAGAAAGGTGCCACTACATGCATGCCTTGGTTTGTCCTGTTCCCAGTGCAGCTACATGTGGTCACTGCTGGCGTCCAGGCACCATCCAGAATTACCTAAAAGAGAGTGAGGAAATACATACTTGACTAGGTAATTATACTTCATGTTAAATATACTCAGATATATTAGCCAATGCTTGTATTAATTTGTAATACCTGAAAAACCTGATCAGGTCTTGATTTTTAAACAAGTTATCAGTCTAGAAGAGTAGCACAGTTCCTGTGGAAATTCCAAAAACAAGTTACTAAGAAATCTGACTCATAAAGCAAATGCCTCATGAAATTTGAATGTTTAGAAGGGAAAATGACTGGCAGCTCCTCTTGTAAGTGTGCTAGTTGCAATAAAGTATAAAAGTTCAACATCAAAGAGATCACCGCTTAGTCTGTGGCGTATTTGTACATCAAAGAACAAATACAGGACAAAAGGAACTGTACAGAGATACAGTTCATCCTTGCAGACAGGTCCCTGTGGAATGCTATAAAGAGCTGCTTTCATAATGTGGAAATGATCTCTGGCACATCTTCATTTCTGATTTGGGGAATAGCAGCAGTGTCTCAGAATCCGGTCGTGCCAATGGGCTCGCGAAGAGCGTCGGAGCTTACCTGATGGCAGCGCTGCTCTTTGTGTCTCAGTGTGACTCAGGTGTGCCAGCCTGGGTGACAGATGGGAGCTGTGTCTGCAGCAGTGCCATGTCACTGAGGGGAGGGTGGGCAAAGGGCGTCTCAAATGCTTAGATGAAAGGGAAAGGTCTGCTTTTTGATTTATTTGTTGTTATGCCAGTGGTCAGGTATTGTATCACATTGCCCGAAAATGTTGTGGAGTCTCCTTTCTTGGATATACTCAGACCTCAACTGGACACAACCCTGAGCCTTATTTGACCCTGCTTTGAGCAGGGGCTGCTTCAAGCAGTCTCCAGAGGTGCTTTCCAAAATCAATTCTTCTATGATCCATGAGAACAGCTCTTTTGTAGTAAGGCAGCTGTCTACTTAATATTTTTAATTATGGTCTCTCTTAGTACAAGACACAACTCAGCCAAAAATGTGACCAGCTCTGTCACAGGAAAAGTCCTCCACTTGTTTTTTACTGCTTTTCTGAGCTTTTGTAATGTGAAAGCTGGATGTATTTCTACTGATTTGTGTCTTTAGTAGTTTGTTGTGGTTTTGTCATTTGGTGGAGTTTTGTTGTTTTTTCTTAGTCTTGAATTCTCCCTTCAATTAGAGAGAAAGTTTGTGGCTGTCTGCCGTAGAATTAAAGAAAAGTGTTCTTGGATATGTAGAGCATGTCCTTTCACACAGGTTATGGGAAGCTGGTCAAGGAGATCATTGGACTGTCATTGACCAATTGGTGAATTGTATTGAAGGCAGGGAGACTTTACTATTAATTTGAATGTCTGTTTTAATATTAAAATGTAAAGTAGGTCACATCTGTTCTTCAGTTCTAGTCTTTCTCCTTAATTTGTATGTCTGTATGTGGTGACAGTATGTGATACACAGAAATGTTAATCATAAGATCCAGACTAAATCTGAAATCTCCAAAGTTCAAGTGTGCTTGGATCAATGGTTTTAATAGCAGTTCCACCTTTTTAGGAGATCATATTGTCAGCAGACTCGTTTCTTTTACTGCAGAGCTAAAAATAGTTACAATCTTGTGGAATCATTAAGAAATACAAAGGGTTTCTGTTAAAAACCCTGGGGAAACCTGATTAGGCAGGCTACTGTATAATTAATTGGTATGCTACTACACTTGGAGAAGGAGTGCATCAGTAAACAGAAGTCAGAATGTAAAAGGCTAAGAAGAACTGCTGGGAATTGTGTTAAGACATGAAGGCTTGAAAATAACAATTTGAGCACCTCAGGAGAGACGAACATTTGCATTTGGTGGAAGGACAGAAAACTCTGCAGAAGGCCAGGGCAGGGGGATCTGTGAAGGAAGGCTCAGGCTTGTGCTTAGCCAATAAAATACCTTTGCTATTACTGGTCACAGTATTTTGTACTGTCTTGATGTTCTGATAGTTCCCTAGACTATATTCTTACGTTTGTGAAACAGCGTCAGGCAAAGCGTTGTTGGAATGTCCCTTTTATTAATGCTGTGCTTTAAATACATTCATTCTGATAATTAAGTTGTTGCCTAAGATATGACATGGATCACTGATTTGTGCCATTGTTTGTTTTGTTTGCTTTGAGACTGGAAGTAATTGTCAGCAAGCAGTCTGCAATTATCTCTGTGGAAAAGTCAGGATCTTCCATAACGTTACTGTAGAGAGGTTGTGCAGCAGTTGTGTATGTGGAGATCAGGGTGGCTGTGATGACAACATGCATGAATTATTCTTCCAGATATATGTTTGAAACCAATCTCTACCCCACTGCAGTGGTGTCACCTGGAGAAGGAATTCCTTTCTGGGACGGTTACATGGACCATGACAAGGCCCTGTGGCCAAGGAGGAGGATAAAGCTGTTGCCATGAGCTTTTGGCCCTCCAGAAATGGACATTGTGGCAGTTTGAGGAAGACATTACAGGGACAATTGTTTCATGTTTTTCCGTTTAGAGAAGTGTGTAACGCAGCTGTTTTTAAGGAGGCCCATTTCTGTGTCTGTTGTGTTGCTGACAGGGAGAAATGGGCTGTGCTTGAAGATCTTTACCAACCAAGTGGCTTCCCTGGAT
The DNA here is from genome assembly GCA_020086605.1 of Lanius collurio. NCBI lineage: Eukaryota > Metazoa > Chordata > Aves > Passeriformes > Laniidae > Lanius > Lanius collurio. The sequence goes on from JACBWW010000021.1 coordinate 2,767,882, forward strand.
CTTGCAACATGCTGGAGTCCTTCTGATAGCAGTGGCTGCTCATTCTGCACGCAGGGGTGCTGGGGAGAGTTGACCATGCTCAGTATGCTGAAGTCAAGCCTTTTCTCAGGAAATGATAATAATTGGTTGTGAATAGTTAGCACTGTTCCCAAGTAAATACAGTGGCTGTGCAGGTACCTTGCTCTGAGGAGTGAACTGCAGACATGTTTGTGCCGTGCTGTTAAAAGAAGGTGGAGCTTTCCTCACTCGAATGTGTCAAGTCCTGACCTGCTGTCTGGGACAGACTGTGTTTGGGCAAGACAAGAGTTTTACATTTTAGAAAGACAAATCAAATTAATTCAATTTATATGTTAAATTGAAGGAACTTTTGAAAAAGTTCACTTTCGAATTACAAAAAAAAAAAAAATCCAAGAAAAAACAAAACACACCAACAATGAACTTTCTGAGACTTCTTCCCCCCTTGAGAATACCTGGAGTGTCAGGTTAGCAGTTAATTCCACAGAGCGTCTGTACGCGCTTGCTCAGGGACAGCTGCCAGCAGCTTGTAAAATCAAAATCCCCAAATGAAATCCTTCAATACGTTTCTCTTTCCCCTCATTGAGTTGAATTGAAAAATTTCTTAGGGAGGTGCCAGCAAAAATAATATGGGGTTGTGTAGCTTAACTTCTTTTCTTGGGCTGTTGCCACAGCATTAGCAATGGGGTAACTATGCTAGGTTCGAATTTTGTCTTAGCAGGGGTGGGATCTCCTTACATGTGAATGAATATCCTGAATGGGCAACATGCACAGATGTCCACCTTGTCTCTTTGGAGCCTAAAGTTAAAGTTCTAGGAGCATGTCCAAAGCTGGCATGAAGCTGTGTATCTCACATGAAAAGCACTGCTGTGAGCTGGCAGACGCATTAGTTCTCAATTGGAGTCAGTTTTTGTTGGCCAAGCATTTTTTCATTGGTGGAAGTTTTACAGTTTCTGAGGACTCTTATCTACTTCCAGTGTAAAAGCACCTTAGTAATTGAAATTACATAGTGCAACTTCAAATATAATCACCAAATAGAATGTGGGAGAAGAATTGATTTAATTGTAATTAATTCCAGTTTTCAGAAAATGCTTTCAAAGTTGTCTTAAGCTGGATACCAAAATGGTTATCACTTGGGAAAATGTTCCAAGTCTCCAAACATCTCAGCAAAGTGTCTGTTTCACAAAGGACTACTTTGATCCAGCTATCTAAGAGATTTATCCAAGGAGACAAAACCCAGATTGCTTGCTGCTAATCCGGTGCTTTACAAACAAGATTTTAATTTTTATTCCCTTCACTTCTTTTTCAAGAATTCAGGCGGATATACAATGGGATGGTTTCTTCCCATAAATAATTGTAAGCAGTGTCTGTAGAAAGTAGTCCTGAGATTCATTTAGTTTTAAGTACCTACTCATTTTTTCCTTTTGAAAATAATACCATGTCTCAAGCAATTTGAATGCTCATAAATCGTGTTACTTGAGGAGCAGAAATTGTTCCAAACTTATCTTTTCGAGGGTGTTTTGTTGTCCCGAAGATTGTTTGAAGGAAGAAGTTGTCCTTTGGCTGGATTCACAGCCAGTGGCCCCAAGGTTGGTGCAGCAGGTCCTGTTTGTTTGTATTTCTCCTGACATGACTGGAGCTGCCTGTGTGCACCAAACATGCAGCTGGTCCCTGTCACCAAATGCAGGCTGAGCAGCTGCTGTGCAGTACCTGGCTGGTAACACAAGAAATCTTCCTCCTTTCACCTGGGCCAGGAATGACCTGAGGTCTCTCAGTGAAGCTGTGCTTGTGCTACTCAAAATCCTATCTTTTTTCATTATGATACCAGATAATTGAACACAACCTGATCAAAGCAGATTTAGCATGGCCTGAATGAATAAAAAACATTCCCATACAAAAAAACTTGGAGTTTAAATACGATGGTGTTTTTCAGATAAAAGAGCTGGACAGCAGAAAACAAAGGGCTGTGTTCTGAGAGAGACACTGCCGGCAGTGCTGGGGAATGAAAATAAGCCTGTGTTTGTTTACCTGCCCACTAATGCCATCACAGTAGTTCCAAGTGCATTGTTCATTTGAATTAAAGAACCCACCTAAATGTTTTAAGTCATTATTTATTAGCAGTAACTGGTTTTATTGTCGAGAGAGGGTAAATTAAGTTTGTTACACAATTTATCAGACGCTGCTAAATGCTGTGGATGTTATTAGTCATTAAGTAACCAAGAGTTAGCCTGGCAGTTTATTAAATCTCAGGACATCGGATGCGGGAATCTCTCCATGTTTTCTTTATGAAGAGCACCTCAGAATAACATTAACAATATGTAGACATGTATAAATTCTTCCTTCTCCTTTTCTGCTTTTCTCTTTTACTGACTGCTTTAAACTTAATTTCATTTTCTTTTAATGAAGACATTTTTTTTTGTGTAGTGAATCTGTCAGAAAAAGTAAATTGACATGTCATGGAATGGCTTTGTGATTTGCAGGGTGGTTTTTTCCTTGTTTTAAGCAGATGCAGAAGGTGTATTTTGATGCTGTTACACTGTGATGGATGAAAAAACTGCACTGACTTTTATCCAGGAGAGGGAAGCGAGTTGTTTTCTTTCAAGGGCTGTAGATCAATTGATGTCTTACAGAAGTAATACCATGAAAGTGGGGAAGAACTCCTCTTTGATACTCAAGTCTTTCTATTTCAATTGGTACAGTAATGGGCTTTTGAATTAAAGGTTTGTTAAAGCTTGTATCTATTTCAAGGTATTGACAGCCGAAGCAGACTCACTGAGCCAAAATTTATATGTTTATGCAAGCCTGTTAAAATCAGAATTTATGTTGACTGTACTAATGTGTAAGCTTTAATACCACTTTTATAAAGAAGGCTGCTGTTTGAATTTTCAGTGAAGTAAATTTCTTTACAATATGCCTTTGAGTTATGGTTTATAACTGTATTCATATAAATAAATGCTTTCAGCTAAATGCTGTTGAACTAATTCCATTTTGAAGTCATTAATTATATTTAGCTCTCTGAAAAAAAGCAGGGGGAAGGCATCAACTAACCCTAAATAAAAGTGACAACAAAATTGTTTTGTGAAGAGGCTTTGGGCCTCTTAAGCTAAGAAGAGTGAGTGGTTTGTTGGGTTGGTTGGTGTTGTTTTAATCAAAGAAGTGTGAACAGAAGCTAGATAATGCATTGCTGTACTGCAGTGACAGTTCATTTTTAACGGACATTAATACACTTAATGCTTTTTGCTTTTATCATGTTAAGGTCTTTGCAGTAAAATCTGGCTACGCAGCGAGTCTGCTTGTTTGTGCAGGAAAAAACAACCTTGTTTTTTCAGCGTCAATCCATTAGCTCTTGTCAGATCGGTAAATTTTCAAGGTAAATTTCTTCTGATGTATGTTCAATTGAAAAAGTGGTTTGTTGCAGTCAACTTAATGTAAGAAATAACTTACAGCTTTGACTTCTTATAGAACGTGTGTGTATATGTGTATATATATAAAAACATAGTGTGAAGCTTACGAGAGTGCTAACCAATCATCAAAAGTGAAATCTAGATGCAACCAAAACAAAAATGAAACCAAAATTTTAGTGTGGTTTGTGTGAGCCTGCTCATTACACTTTATTAATTAGATTTTGTGTTTCCAGGAGTTAGGAGACATAATAAACCTGAACACTGCTGATAGCAATTTCCAAAGACAGATTAGAAAATAAATAGTGTATATATTTTTAGGCTGGAGCATGGTACTTCTGCCATTTCAATCTTTATCCTTCCATTTTGGCTGTTCCATTAGGTGGATGCAAGAATTTTCCTGCTTGGAATTCACACTGCCTTGGGATCACATAGGCTGCCTGCAGAACTGTCATCTTGCTGAAGTGCTGTGTAATTTCTGATCCTCTTTCCTTTGCTGTCTAGTTTCTCTTTTCTTTCATTTCATTACTTTCTTTTCCTTCATGTTAACGTTCTTCATCTCTAATTCACTTTCTTGTGTTCTTCTTTCACTCTCTTTTGAAAGCAAACTGCCAGTGCCTTATTTAATCTCTGTGCAGTGAGGGATACCAACATGACTGTGCATTTTAGGCACTTTGTAACCAGCTGTTTGAGGTCAGGGTGAAAGAGCCCTCTGGGACACCTCTGTGCTTTACCTTTCTGACACTGCATGCTCTGTTCTTCAGGAGACCTTGGGTCCTTTAGAAGCCTTCTGGAATAGTTCCAAGGACACCAGAGGGTCGTGACAACTGGGCAAAACTGTCTCTCCATATGCATTTTTAATTGTCTTTCCATCTACCGAAATTCACATTTGGTCTCTTAAAGCTATGCTTCCTGCCCGCCACCCCCACAACATTTTTGACTTCATTGGCACCTTGTGGCCCCCTGTGCCAGGGATACCCCCAAATGTCATTGGCACCCTCAGGAAACTTAAGTTGGTTTTGTTCGTTGTTTTACTTGAGGAGAAACTGATGCTCTCAGATTTGCTGTGTTGGAGGAAAGAGATGTGGAATTACCCTGCCGAGCTGCTGCAGTATCTGAAACATTTAATTGTTCATCATGAGCTCCCTAAACAAATATAAACTTTTCTGGTTACTGGTGTGATTAACCAGAAACCGACCACAAGCTTGATTTTAGGAACGTGTCAATGAAAGCTCTGCCTTGCTTGCAGACTGCCCAGTAAATTTGAGTTTATTGAGATGAACTAGCATGAAGCAAGACAGCTGTCTGGAGTTACTCTTAAACAAGTCATTTTACAAAACACAGCAAACATCACCTAAATCACATGTGAGGTACACAAAACCGTAATTACAATGGAGTGAGCTGATCAACATGTTTTGGAACTAAATAGTAGGAAGCAAGAAAAATGCAGAAGATGATACAGTTTTTTACTTCCGTTAAAGATTGTTGGAACAGGGACAATCTTTTTGTCTGCATTTAGTACATGCAGTGTTTTGTTTATGAGGTCCTCACCCTGTACTGAAGCAGTGGTGGTGAACGAGCTTCTCCCACTGTTCTTCCTGCTAACTTCATCTTCAAGAGGAGACCCCAGTGCTGGGATGTTTGCTGGCACTGGTAGCCAGGAGACATTATTTATGGTGTATCAGGTGGCTTAGAACAGTGGTCTCAAAACTCGTGCACCCCATCATTAAAAATTAAAATCACTACATGTCAGACAGTCTCAGATCAATTGATTTTACATTAATTCCTTGCAGTTTCTTGATAAACTACTGACTTATGATAACATACATTTTCCACTTGTCCATAAGAAACAAAAGTCATATTGGAAAATGCTTTTCTTTTTGAATTGCTCACTTCATAGTGTGTTTCCGTCTTCTGCCCCACTCCTCTGATTTTGTCCAGCTCTGTCTTATATCTCAGCTGTTATTTGAAAATACTCCTCGTGATTTTAATCATGGATATAGCTTGTGTGTGTGTTGTGATTGCATGCATCTAATGTGCAGCTTGTCTGGTTTCTTAAACAGAGGAATCTCCAGACTTAATTCAGAAACTTCCTCTTGGTCATACCAGGCAGAGCTCATCCTTCAGACTCATCATTCCTTTGTACTTCCTTTGTTTCTCAGTTTCTAGAAGACCTTCACATAGAGCTTTGCCATGGACTGTTTGAGCTAACTGGTCGTGTATTGGCGTCTTGTGTCATTTGAACGTGGTGATTATGGAGTGCTTCTCTCTGTTGTCTTTGAAACTGAAAGTATCCCAAATAACTAAAACCCAAATAGAACAAGTAAAAAATATTCATCAAAAATTTTACAGCTTTCTATGTCTGTGTGTATTCTCGCTTCTTTCTTGTTTTGTGCCTTTTTTTTTTTTTTTTTTATTAAATACTCAAGGGTTGGCAGTGCCATGAAGTAGAACAGTGAAACATAAATATTAATTGTGGTAGAAATATTGTCTAGAATCTCATTCTTGTTTTACAAAAATAATACTCAATTATCTTGGCCGTGCTGGAACAAAGACAAGACCTAAGGGATGTGCATTTGTTTGGCTGCAACTTTATGAACACATTTGGGAACAGTGCCCGGCAGTAAATCACCCAGTGAGTCACTGCCTGGTCCTTGATCCTTCCTACCTCTCTGGGGAGCTGCTGCCAGCCTGCACTGCGGGGCCACCGCAGGTTTGTGTGCTGGCATGAGGGGAGGGTCGTTCCCTGGCACCAGAGGGTGGGAGCCACAGCTGCTTTTTCCCGGCTTTCTCAGAGAACCACTGCTGGCCTGGCTTGGCTTGGGCTGGGTTATTTCCCTCTCTGGCAAGGTGAAAAACCACGGGGATGAATTTAAGACAGGTACCACCTAGGAGTGGCAAGGCCTGTGCCTTCCCACTGCTCTTCCTGAGCAGCACCTAATTTCAAAGGATCACTGGCATAGACAAGGGCCTGGTAATCCTTTGTTTGCAGGGGCTCAAACTGCTCTCTTCGGTTTGGGCAAGACTTTAAGGGCAGAGATGCAAATTGCAGCCCAGTTGATAATGGGTGTTTTTCAACCCCTCTCACTCAGGCAGCCACACATGTAAGAGGAGTGTCTGCCCTGTTATTCTGGATTGTGACTGTAGTTTCTGCCTGGCTCTTCCCTCGCAATATAAAACTATATTGGTCAAAAATTCCCTATCAGTAAGCTCAGTGAGGCAAGTGCGAAATAGCAGAATGTCTTAAAAAGTCAGTATTGTTGCATCACCAGGGGGAATTCAGAGCTTCTAAATGCTACTTTAGTGCCCTACTAATGTATATTCCCAAAGTGGATGTTTTAATTTAGCAGTGGCAAGTCTACTTTGTTTGGGCAAGGAGCACTTGTCCCTTCCCTGACATAAGAAAGTGATTCAAAGAAGTTAAGATTTGCAGTGCTGTAGTGGCTGCATTTCCTCTGGAAACCCTTCTATTCTTTTCAGTGTAAAGATGACAAACTCCCCTCGGTGGGCCTGAGGTGTAAGCAGGCTGGAATTCCCCACAGCCTGGAGGTGGCCACGTCCCAGCTGTGGGGCTGAGGGAGGGCACAAGGGGAAGCCCTGGCCGTGTTTCAGCTCCGGGTTGTCCGTTCTGGGACAGAAGTGTGAAGGAGCAGACAGGCCTTCCCCCCTTATGTAATGCTGCACAACGTGGAGTTGAGTCTGTGTTTTAGAAAAGTGGTGGTGTTGATTAGTTGGTCATGAAATCATAGGCAATTTACTTTTTTAAATAAACTTAATAATAAGATTTGTGCATGCTGATTTTGAGTGTCATGCATGTTGCAACAAAGCTTTTGATGGATTAATTACATCATCTGTAAGCAAACACCAGACAAAGATGAAGTTCACCTGAGTTTTGACTGAGAAACTAAAAAAATTACAGTTTGTTATCTATGTTCTGAGGATTGTCATCAACTGGTTTTAGTGCTCAGATATTTGGCTTACAGAGAGATGGTCATGTTGTTACACTGGAAATGAAGCAGGTGAATTTACTGGTGCACAGCAACTGAGACAAATCTGTTTTTCAGTCCTGGGTTACGGTCTTAAAATCAAGGCAGTAATTGTTACTTAGTTTATGAAATCAGTAAGCTCATATGTTTCAAAGAAGACTACAAGTATTTGGTGTGTGGGCTAGGTGATAACTCATGACAGAAGTTCAGCTGTTGTTTGAAAGCATATTTCAGCTCCTGCTTTGGCTCCTGAATGCTGTAATTGCAGACTTAGTAAAAACTTTCTCTTGTTTGTCTTTCAATATTGACTGTTTGAATTAAGGTGTTTGTTAAAATGACATGGTTTTAAAATGTTTTAGATTTTTAGGTTAAGTAAATCGCATGATACTGAAGACTGTGGATCTGTCAAGTTACATCCTGTACTGTTTGAAGAAAAGGAAAGAAACAGCTAAAATTTGTGGTTTAGTCCCTTTTCACATTACCCTCTTTAGTCAGTATAGGCAGAACAAGGATTAGTAATGTTTGATCCTCTTTCTAGTCTGTTTCTGGTCATCCTAGGATGAAAACTGTTTTGTACCTGAGCTTTGCACTTAGATATTGCACTTTTTTATAAATACTAGAAAATTAAGTTACTTGTGGATTTTATTCTGTGTTCTAAACACAAGCAAGACACTTGACACTGTATAATGAGAAAAATGCATTATCTGCCCTGTTGATGTTACATCTGAAAATGTAGGACAATCAGCATGGCTTTGGTAGAACGCTCTTTACATCCTCCAGCGACTTGTAAATGTATATTTGTGAAAAATGGGGTTTCCACCACTGAAGTCTTTGTTCCAAATCTAAATGTTTTCTAAATGTATTAGAATTTCTCCAGTGAAAGTTTGTCAAGATAGCACATACAAATTGTGCTGAAAAGTGATGGTGGCATTTCATTCCAAGTAGAACTAAATGTAGGAGATGCGCTACCTTATGTATGAAATCCTTCTGCTGCATTACTGGGAAGTACACAGTCTTAAAAAAAAACACTTGGTGCAGTGTAGTAAACTTGGTTTTCTGGAATTGTATGTAGATTGTATCATCACTTCTGGAATGTGCTTTTTCCCTGGGCCAGGGCAGCCAGACAGAGCTCTCTGACAATCTCTTTATCTGTAGGGGTGTCTGTAATGTTAGTTAGTGAACTCTTTGAAAAACTGGCTCCCATGAGTTAATTTATGCATAAAACATCACTGAGGGATGTGTTTTACCTGTTTCACAAGTAGGGGACTGAAGCGTAGCTTAAGGGACGTGGCTTGGGCCACACAAGAAGCCTGTGTCGTCACCAGGAATCAAGAGATGCCCATTTCCTTGCCTAACCACACAAATTCAGAAAATAAGTAGTTAAAGAAAAGCAGATGCAACACTGAGGATTTGAGTCTTGGGTGCAATTTACAGGGTGCTGGACTCTCTGCCCATATAAACCAGAAGGATCTGCTTTGGGAGGCCAGAAATGCTTTTGCATTCATAGAACTGTAGAATGGCCTGGGTTGGAAGGCACCTTGAAAACCAGCTTGGTTCCAACCCCCTGCCATGGGCAGGGAGGCCTTCCACTATCCCAGGTGGATCAGAGCCCCATCCAGTCTGGCTTTGGACACTTCCAGGGATCCAGGAGCATCCACAACTTCCCTGGGTAATCTGTGCCAGGGCCTCACTTACCCTCACAGGGAACAACTTCTTCCATATATCCCATCTAAACATTCTTCCAGTTTGAAGCCATTCCCCCTTGTGCTGTCACCTCAGGGCCTTGTCCCAAGTCCCTCTCCAGTTCTCCTGTAGCCCCTTTAGGCACTGAAAGGTGCTCTAAGGTCCCCCTGGAACTTTCTCCAGCCTGAACAGCCCCAGCTCTCCCAGTCTGTCTCCATGGCAGAGCTGCTCCAGCCTTCAAAGGACCTCCGTGGCCTCCTGGCCTTGCTCCAGCAGGTCCAGGTCCTTGTGCCAGAGGCCCCAGGACTGGGCTGCTCTGCACAGCTTGGTTTCATTGGCAGACTTGCTGTGAGGGTGCGCTCAGTCCCACCCTGTACATGTCCAGCAAAACTTGCTGCTGGTCTGAGTGCAAGGTGCCAGGCTGGCTGCAGACGTTGTAGCCTGCCTTGTATTTTGGTAGGGCAGGACTTACACTTTCTATTGACACTTCTTTTTAACTCACTGCTACAACTTCCTAGTAATTATTACTTATGGCTGTTGCCCTCACCCAAAGGACTAAGGGAATAGAATTTCAGTGTTAACCCTTTCCAGGGATTTTCAGAATATCAGCCCAGTGTCTCATAATTGTAAGGCAGGAGCAAAAATCCTGAGATTGGTATTTCAATTTAAAGCTGTCTTTGGGGATTCTTATTTTCCTTAGGTTTGTGTTTGTTTTTGAATATGTGCTTCTAATCTGGCGAGGACATAATGAGCTCTTGAGACATAATAAGCTCAGTAAGACTTGAAAAACTATTTACCACTTGAAGTATGTACGTGGCTCCTATTTGTGTATCCAAGCACAATATGGTATTTAATAGATCTTCACAGATAGGAAGCCTGTAATCCTGATGTTCTGCAGGTACGAACTGAATTACAGAGAGGATGTGCCCAGTTTCCTGAAGCTGTTTGATAATTTCACTCCTGGTGTGTTCAGCAGGTCCTGCATATCTTACAGGAGTTCCACGTGTGCCTGGCTCTGTGATGGTTCTGTGGCTCACACACACAATCCTTGTGACAGGGACTTGGAGTCACATCTTTTCAATCCTGTAGTAGCAATCCTGAGCTAGCCTGAGAGGAAGAAATGTTTCCCATATGCTCCTGGAGGAAGGAAGGAAAATTCAGGCTAGAAGGAAAGGACAGGTTGTAACTGTGAGGAAAACAAGCTGTTGGAGCAACTTCTTTTAGAATTGAGCTGTGTTTTCTATCACTTGATGGCTCTGTGTGCATAATTATGGCACTTAAAAAAGAAGTACCTTCTAGTATCACTGGTGTGTATGGGCATCATACAAAACCTGCTGGGTGATACTCCATCATCTCTATCACACAAAAGGAGAATTTGATTATAATGTTACCTACCACCCTCATGTTTCTGTTTATGTAAATTTTCCTTTAACTGATTCCATCGTGCTGATGCTGGAAGCAGTGTGTTCCCAGAATTTTTTTCAGTCCCAATCCTATGATATTATATCATGAAGTTTTATCTCGTCAGAAATTTTGGAATTGGGAATATGAGGAAGGAGAATGGGGTACAGTCTATCCCTAAATGCTGTACAGCTAAATTAACACATTGGAACAGTGCAATTATTTTTGCACATACAGAAGACGCCTCCCTGTAAATTCCTTGTGACATAAGGTTTCTGACTAAAATTAGGTCATGGCTTTTTAATTGTTTAGGTGTCCACCCACGAGGCAGCTACAGAGAGCTCTTTCAATTCCCTGCAATCAACAAGTAAGTAGCAGCTACTCTCATTTATCCTCTAAGGAAATAGTCCACCAAAAATAATATGTTGATTCCTTGGCCCCTCCCTGTCACTCATCACTCAGCTCTTGTAGCTACAGACTGACTTGGCCTTCAGCACCACAGTGTCCAAGTGCCTCAGTCATTAATTTTCAACTTACAACACTTAGGTGATGTAAGAAAGCGTTGTCCTTGTTTCACAGCTGAGGAATTGACACATCAAATAAGTGACTTGCTTTAAGTTTCACAGCAATACTGGCCATAGAAACCAATGACTTATTCATAGACTATTCTGTTTCTTGGAAAACCAACCCTGTATTCCTTGTCCTTCTGCTTGCTACCCCAGATCTCCTCAGAGCAATTTAGCAGGCTGAGGGTTTAGGTCTGTGTGTATTTTAGCCTGCCATAAGCTGGCATTGCCAAACAAATGCACCCCTCCCTTGTGTGAGCACAAGCACCATCTCCGCAGTCACGTGGAGAATTAAGTCAGGAAACTGATTCAGGTTAAAGTTAATCCCCCTCCAACAGTTTCAACCTGAGTCGTCCCTCATTTGGCTCTCGTGCTGCAGCTGTGGAGGCACCGCTGGAGGGGGGAGAGGGAGGGGAGGGGAGGCCAGCTCTGCTCAGTGACTGGAGGTTTCTGTTGGCTAAAATGTTTGTCGAGTTAGTGGGGTCAAGTTCATGAAAACCTTAATCAAAATAAGTTCTAGTTTCTTCTTTCTCTGGAGTGCACATTGCATGCTTTGAGTATTCCCCATGTTTATAGAGCCCACTCAAAGCACAGGGACAAACTGTGTCCAGAACACAGAGGAGGCTTTTGGATCAGTCCTTGCTCTGGAGACATTTTAGATCTTTCCTGCATGGCAAGTTTTCTGTGTGTGGCTACTGTCATTAAAAATGTTTGATTCTGTATAACTTTTTTCTGTTTGAAATGAAACTGTTTCTGAATAGTTGCAAATGCAACCAGAGAGGAGCACGGCCACCAGGATAAGGGCATTTGTAAAGGAAATAAAGTGCTTTAAGTGTGGAGATTAATGCCTCATCTCACCCTGCACCGCACTGACCTGTGTGACTGACCCATGTGAGCCCACATTCCTTTGCCTTTCTGCCCTCAGTGGTTCCATAGAAAAGACAATTGGAATTTGGTGCATGCGTTTTAGTCTTTAGGTGGAGCTTGTCTGCTGTGACTTCTAACATGTGAGTCAGATACATGGGGAGAATCCTCCTATTTTGCTGATCCCTCTCTCAAAAGAGGTGTTCAGAGGGCTTCCCAATTGCTGTGCTAAGGGGAACGTCCAGCTTTGAAAACAAAATACCAAATGCTGCTGCTTCATTTGAAGGACTGCAGTGTAGAGCCTGTAACTGTGGAATGACAACCCTCATCCTGACTACATCAGAAGTCCACAAGAATTTATGCAGGGACCTTAGCATGCTAATAACTTGGTTGTTGGTGACTAAGGCGGGAAGAAGGGTGCCAATGACATCTAAAAGGAGACTGAAGGGAGTTCTGCACTTAAAAAATTGCTGCAGAAGAGAACAAAGTATCTTCTAGTAAGTGCTGATAGTGTCTTTAACATGAGGATGACACCTTTTCACTTGAACTGCCCCATGACTCCCTGAAAATCTTTCTTGCTGTCTTCGTTGCTGAATGCTGTTCCCCAACTTTGCTGCTTTTTTGTTTTGTGGCTGGAGTGTTAGTCCTGGCTGAGAGATGACCTGATGTTGGTCCTCAGTGCCCTAAACTTCTGTTGCCTCTGTTCCAACCCGGCCACAAAATTGACGTTCACCAATTGCCAGCTTCTTCCTTTTTGAGTGATTTGGTCTTTAGAACATAGTGTTAGCCATGTGAAGCAAGTTGGATTTTTCATTTTAGTCTGTTAAATGCACTTAGCAACACTTGAATCCACAAAGAAGCACGTGTGGGATTGTTGTATTTAGGGGTTTTTTGCTCAAGCCTTGTTCAAAGGTTCAAGATTGGGGCATAAATCTGTTTGATTTCTTCCTCAACCGAACACAGATCATAACATTTAGAGCACAACCACTTTGTGTAGTAGGAACCTAACAAGAACCAGATTTTAACAGTCACTAGTTCCTTTGAAGGAGGCAGTGTTAGCAATTATGATCTAGACTAGACGTTGGTAAAACTTAACAAATAATTATAGGCTTCCTAAAGGAGTATAGTATGAGTAATTGCAGGTTTAAAAATGTTATTATGAGGAGTAGTTTATACCGAAACTTCCTCTTGCTTTTTGAAACCAGAATCCATAACTCTCATCACACCACAGCAAATGCTTGCCCTTCTCCACAGAAGAATGTAGACTTGCCTTATTGTACAGCAAATGTTCTGTGGTACATTATTGAAATTAGCATATAATAGAAACCTAATTGCCCACTAGGGCCCACAGCTTTAGCTGGTGGAGATCAATGTGCATCCACTGAAGTCAGTGTAGCAATGTTGATTTTCACCCTTGAGGATCTGGCTCAGCAGCTTGTTTCTATTCCAGGCATTGTTAAAGGAGATAGTGTGTTTAGAATATTAAACCATGGCATTGTCAGAGATAGTCAACTCAATTTATGTGCAAGTGAGGAGAAATAAAGCAGTAAAACCATTATTTTTATCTGAGGATTTCAATTTTCATTGTCGATTATTCATATTGACTGATCTGCTACAACAGGGAAATCATGAGCGTGGGGTCATCTTGTTGTGGTTTTAATTTCCTACGTCTGTAGTTATCTAATCCTCTCAGTGTGAGCAAGCACGATTAGTATTTATTTCTGTTCTGTGTGCCAGTGCCCTGGGCCAGGTTCTGTGCTAAATCCAAAGTGACTCTCCTACTTAATTGGCATTAACTTGTGCTGCAGTAACATAAATAAGAACTTGTACTTTCTGTGTGAAGCACTCATAACTCCCCAAACAAATTTCTTCCATGTGGATACTCTCCCCCCATATTAAGGCTTGTGATAAATCTGTATTTTTTACTCAGTTTGGAACTCTTTCTAGCAATGTTTTCCAAGCAATACTGAGGGAAGCACAAATTTGGAAAGGCTTTGGCTGCTCGTTAACCACTGAGGCACTACCAGGAGCATTGCTACAGCTGTACCCCTGGTTAATAAATGCTACAGTAAGAAAAAGTTATCTCTCTCTGGAGAGTCAAGTACCAAAACGAACACTAATTCTTCACTTTGTCAAATGGTTTTTACAATCATTTGGAATGCTTGCCTAAAGAAGCTTATTTTACTTCATGAATGCTCCATTCAGGAATGGGGAAACTTTGGGCCTGAGCTGAGCCAACAGTTCTTTGTGGAATTTGTTTCCTGTCCTTTCACTTCCATTATTCTCAGGAGACCTCTGGCTGCTCCCCTACTTATCTCTGCTTCCATTTGTCCCCTGGGAGCTTTGGATAATCAGAGTTATGCTGCAAGTATTCTTCAGAGAGTAGGAACGGGGGAGTTCTGGTTAAATGTTTCGGGTCTTTAGTGAGGACAGTATAGTAACTGACTGTGTGAGCCTTTTGAAATAGTACAGTGTTAAAACTCCAACAAATTTGGAGTTTCCTGGTGTTGGGTGCTGTCTGTTTTCTGATGTGTGCAGAACACAAGCATAGGAAGAAACATCAGCAGGAATGATGGGTAAAGACTGTTTTGAAAGGGTCGAGAGATTATGTTCGTCACTCGGTAAGTGATTGTATGGCTTCATTCAGCGCTGGTTACAAGGTGGTTTTCTTGTCCTGACAAAGTGGTGAGGCTAGCTCATGAACTGGTTTGGATTGTCTTTGGATGAAATTATTGCAATCATACAGGAGCTGTTTCTATTATTTTCTTCTAGCTTTTATCAAGCCTCCTTTTTGGGGGGAAACAAAATTGGTATTCACTAATTGCCAGCTTCTTCCTTTTTGAGTGATTTGATCTTTAGAACATAGTGTTAGCCATGTGAAGCAAGTTGGATTTTTCATTTTAGTCTGTTAAATGCACTTAGCAACACTTGAATCAACAATCTTATTCTGTAATCTCCTGTTCATACTTGTATTTTGCCCAGTTCTGTGGGTCATAGGATTGTGTTCTCCTTATTGAACTGTCCGACTTGTTTCAAAAAGCTGTCAGTGTTTTTTGTTTGGGGGAATTTTTTTTTTAGTGGCCATTTTGCAATTTTGTGAATTTTATAAGCAGAAGTACTTAGGTGTTCATATAGGTGTTGATGGTTCCATCAAGCTCCTTTGTTTTCAGTACTGGCTTTTTCCAGGTTTTTTGTGGGCTTTTTTCGCTTGGAAAACATGTAAGGAGACTTACATAACCGGAGATGTCTCATGTTGAGGTAAGGAAACCATCTTTGAGCCAGATATCTGAGACCAGAGTTGTGTTATCTCCATTGCAAAGATAACAGACATTAAAATTCTGGAGTCTGGTGGCCAAATGGCACAGCACCAAGCAGGATAGATTTTCTTCTCCCTGAGTGGTAAATTGTGTTAGATAATTCATGATGCACACTGCTGTTATTTCTAGAGTATGTGAGCCTCTGATGGCAGAGCAGATTTTCTTACCTCTCTAGGTTAGATGAAAAGCTGAACAAACTTTGAGAACTGCCGAATATGGCATTAGCTTTGCTGCAGTAGATCAGCTGATACGTCTTTGCTTGTACCATTTTACTCCCCAGTGTGGTCGGAGTGGTGCAGCTCTGATGTTCTGCCCTTTTTTGCCTTTTTGTGAGGAACAAGCGGGATTGCAAAGATAATGGGAGAAAGCAGTGGAGCATTCATGGCAATAATTTCTAAGAGCTGGAGATAAATAAGCAGGCAAAGTTGAAGACTTATCTGGGTGGGGTTATTAGCATTTTGAATACCCTCTGCACAGATGCAGTTATCACTTAATTGACTTTACACTAGAAAGGCTCTTCGAAGCTGCAAAGAAAAACTTCTGCACGTAGCCCACGATGGTTCTTTTCTGCTGTACCAGACACTTGGGCTGCTTTACTCCCAGTGTCAGCTACGGGGAAGGAGAGAGCCCGAGACTACCCCTCCCAAGCTCGGCTGTGGTGTCCCGCACAGGCCCTTCCCTTTGGGGATTGCCCCCCGTGGCTGCCCCACGGCGGCGGGAGGGAGCCCTTGTTCCCCAGCGCTGGTTGCTGCCCGCCCAGTCCGGTCCCTGCCGGGGCTGGGCCTTGTAGCGCCAGGCCCAGTCACTGCCCTGCGGGTGAAGTCACAGCAGCCGGGCCTGGGTCTGTCCGCCATTCCCCCACCCTGTGTGAGAGCCGGGCCCGCGTCAGCGGCCCTTCCGCTGGGTTTGGAGGCGTGTGGAGAGTTGTGCGTTCGGGGCTGCAGCGCTCCGTGCCCCCACGGGCCGTGCTGCGCGGCTCCCGCGGCGGCTGCTCTGCGGCACACGCGGCTCCCGGCCCCTCTCCCAGCCCTTGCGAGCGGACGGGAGGGGGAATTGTGGGGACCCGGAGAAGACAGTTTGTTCATTTTGTTTCTAAGCTGTCAGAAATAAGGAAGGTTGTTTTGAATTTTAAAGGAATTTTGTGGGGAAGCAGTTGATTTTGTGGTGTTTGGAGAGGCTGCAGTCAGACCTGTCTCTGCCGTGCTTTGCAGAGAGCAGGCTGCTCTCTTGGAGATGGTGCCGTGCCTGCCTTAACCCAGTGCATTCTCACCAATTCCTTTAATAGACGAAGACGGGTGTTTGGTGCCTGAACACCTTCGTTTTCTCACTCTGCTTTGCTGAAGGTTGTCAGAGTTGCGCAGAAAACGTCAGCAACACCCTCAATTCAATGGGATCTTTCTCTGTGGAATAGTTACTTAGTTTGCTTGTAGTCATTATTTTAAATTTTGCTATCTAAGCATGTTAAGGTTTTATTGGTATTATTCCTTCAACAGCAATATTGGTTACTCCAGGCATTGTTTAAAGCTTATATTTTTTTTTTGCAATTCTTAAAGAGAGATTTGGCTTAGAGCAAAATCAGTAAGGGGAAAAGAATTAGGAAATCAAACCCTTCCTTTCCCTTTTTGAACCTCTCAGTTTTCCAACCTCATATAAGTACGTGAAAGGGGTTTAACAACTTTAAATTGGATTTTGGAATGTCAGATGACTCTAATAGCCTTTGTACACAAATAACAACAGAAGAGCTGATTATTGTTTCTGGGCTCTGCTATGCACTTACGTAATCATTAATCTTGGCACTTCTTTATCTGCAGCAGATTAGGAGGCCACTGTCATTTTGAAGACTGCCATTAAGTAGACTTTGTTAGTGTTTAAATATGTGAAGCTTAACTTTAAGCTTCCTTAATGTATGCAGTGGAGGTATCCTGTGCCTTGAATAGAGCTGTTGGAGTAAGTTTCAGTCACATATCTGCCGCCACAGTCTGACCTCAGACATGGGTTTATGTACAGTGTTTGTTAATCAGCCTCTGAAGACACTTTGAAAGCTTTTTAAGCGCAAAGCATTAATATATCTGTTTGCTATCAGCGAGCAAACTTGCTTTATCTACTACCTTTCAGTTGGTTTAATCATCGAGAGGCAGGAAATTAAATGCTATGAAATGAGTAGGCAGAAAGGGTGTTAATGGAGGTCGTAGCACCTAATCTGATTGTGGCAAAGGAAGAGCTTTTGCTAGACCTTTTCTTTCCACAAGCTTGTAATTTTCTGAAACGTTATTGTGGGCAGCTGCATTTTTCTCTTTGATGATTCTTGTCATGAAATGAAGATGGTTTTCAAATACTGAGTATATCATATATAGACATCATGAGAGTATAAAGAGGCACAGAAACAGAGCTGAGTCCAGGGAGATAGTGTGAGCACAGTTGGTGGGAAATATCACTGTAATGTATGGTTTGAAGAAAATGTTTGGGAATAAAGCTTTCTCTGTGGCAGGAGTGTTTTTGAGGCTGTTTGATAGACTGAGGGTACGTTTATTTTGTTGTAAGCCAGAGCCCGTAAGATTTCCATCTCTAGTGACAGTATGTTGTATGTTCTCCCTGGTGCAGTGTTTGGGGATAAGTCATAGTGTTTTGTTCCTGTGCTCTTTTCCAGGAGAACATCGGAGGAATCCTTCTGACCCTACATATATGCTAATATTTCTCCCTCTGAGGCGGGGCAGGGGCTGAATGAGGTGTCTTTCTTGGAGAGAAAAAAAAAGTCTATTTGTTCAGCAGAGATTTGACCTTCCGTCATAAAAAAGGCTATAAGCTTTCTCTAATATCTGTATTTGCCGCTGTCTTAATATGTATCGGGAAACATTTATCTGCTGTAAACCCCTGCTTGGTTTTGAACTTGAGTAACATTTTCTTTGAAATGGAGCAAACATGGGTATAGTTAATCTGTTTTGTGCTCCCCCTTCAAAACCCAGAGGAGTAGCCGAGGATGTGGCTTCTTCTGGTGTCCCTCAGTTTCATTCACCCTCTGATAACCTCTGCAGAGGACTCACAAAGAGGAGCTGTGACAAAACCACACACATACACTGGAAATAATGGTAGTGGAAAACAACTTTGTATTAAAAACAAGTGACCCTGTGTCGGGCTAGAAAGATGCGGATTATGGACTTCAGGAGAACCTCTTTGAGGTTTGAGGGAACCTGGTTGTGATTTGCTTGCAATAGCGATAAATCACAGATGGAATTGCAGAATTCACGCTCAGTATTGGCTGCTCTGTGATGAATACAGGAAGGAGGTGTTGGAGGGAGTTAAGAAATGAGTGAGTGCAGCTAAAAGGCTTTTTACTGTTTAGATTTCTGGAGTTGGTTTTGGTTGTTATTGTTCATCTCTGAGATGAATCATCTGAAAATGAAAATTTAAACTAGACATTCAGAGTGCACCTTTGTGAGAAACTAATGATTCTACTTGGCATACAGCATCAAAGGAAGCCTTTTTAATGACATCAAATTCATGTACAGCCAAAAAGAAAAAGAAAATATCTTAAAAATGCAGATGTAGTCACTTCAGAATGATGGAGTTTCTAGTCTGGGCAAAATACTTTTTTTTTTTCCTGCAACTTTTTCTTCTTGAAGTAAATTCAGGTTTTTGAGTGGTTTTTCATCAAAGTGCAGCTCTTTTGTTGGGATGTGGTTTCTACACCAGCCACATTTGTCTGGCTTTAACTTCCTCATGCAGAGTCCCATTTCTCAGTGCACAGTGACAGATCCGTGCAGCCCGGCAAAAGAGCAGGACAAGGCTGAATCATGGCAAACGCTGTGCAGGGACGTTTTTTGGGTTTCCCCTGCTTTGTCACCTCTTCTGAGTCCATTCCATATTCCTCTTGCCAACTGCCATGCTCTCTCCGAGGTACGAGCTGTTAAAGTGGAACTCAACTTGGCCAAATGGAAAGTACCAAGGAAGGCATTGTGTGCGTTGTGGTGGGGATGGGTTGCTAATCAGAGCTTTCTAAGGAGTCATGTGAGGAATTGTTAATGCTTGGTGTGTGAGGAATTGTTAATGCTTGGTCTGAATGCTCGGTGCACATTTGTACAAGTGATGAATGAGGCTGCAGGGTACCTACCCACCCTCAGCTGCTGCTGTAGGCTCATTGCGTGGTCCCTCAGGTTCTGGGGCTATCACCTTGCTAATGAGTGTAGTTGAAATTGTAAATAAGTTTGGCACTATGTTGCAAATTATTGTTTTTTCTCAGATCTGTGTGGTTGGTTGGGTTTTGTTGTGTCCTTGTTGATTTTTTTTAAGCAGGTACCTGTGGCTGTCATCTGGTCTGTGCTGGTAGGCAGCCTAATAAGATCACTGAACTGAGATGCAGTTTTGCAAATGGATAGCACAGGTGTGTAGCTTCTTAACAAATCCAGTGATGGAGCTTTCATGTAGTATGAAAGGAAGTCAGAGACTGTTTACTGCTGTTCTAAAAGACCTTTCCTTAATGAAGGCTGCTGTAATTCAGGTACCGAGTGCCTCTCATACTCCTGTGTGCAGTAACTCTGCTTGGAAATAGGGCCCAGAATGATTGCCTTCCGAGAATTGGCCCTTTAAGGCTGTGTGCAGCCTAGGAAAACTAACTCAGGTAAAGGTTGTTGAGCTGTGTTGCAGCTGACTTGCTGAAGTGCTGCGTAAAATTGTTGCATGGTTGATAAGTTTTTTGTTTTCCTACTATAAGCGAATAAACAGAAATGTCAGATTTTTCCCTAAACCAGTGCAGTTAATTAGGGAAAAGAAAGTGGGAGGGCAGTGTTGGAGTTAACAAATTCCCGTCTTCAGATGTCCAGGTCCAACACTTCAGAGTAGGAAATTACATCAAATGGGGCTCTGTGCATTAATCTGTGAAAAAAAGGGGTAATTTGGATTTTTCACTCTTTAAAATGCTACTTTTCTTCAAGACTTTCTTTATGAAAGTCAAGTCTTTATGAGTTGCTTCCAGAGATTTAGGAAGTGGGGCAGAAGTGCAAATACATTTAAGCTTTTCAGTACAGGTTTCTTTTTGAAGGAAAGGGGGAGAATTCATTTAATATTGTCCAGCTAACTCCAGCAAATAAATTAATCCTATTCTCCTGAAGATTTCACTTTTTGTTTTCCTCTCCATTAGTAGTAGAGAACGAAATATCAGCATACAGACACCAGGAAGGAGAAGTTGGTGTAGATTTACTTTTCCCAATGCAAGAGAAGAAAGAGTAAGTTGCAAAGACTACAAGAAACCTCAGTGTGATTGAGCATTCAAGGCCACTTTGCTTTGAGTTGTACATGCATATTGGCTCCCAGCTCCATTCTCTGTGGCATTTTTCATTTGACAGACCATATGCACTGGGTGATTTGAGCAGCACAGTGGTACAGGCTGGATCACAGGAGAACTCTGCTTGTGTCCTGCTGCAGGTGTTTGTCTTCACAAATGCTCCAGGCTAGAAATCATCAGCAGGAAGAAATTAAGGATGTCAAAACCAGAGTGAACTCTAGAATCCTGTAAAAACAAACATGATGGATTCCCACCAACTCCAGCTTGCTGCTTACTGGATAAATGCAGTAGCAAATTAGAGCAGCCAAAGTCAGTGCTGGCAGTCCTCCTGGTAATAGCTCACACCTAAAACTTGTATTTTGCTCCTAAAACTTGTATTTTGTGACATTTTATCAAGAGAAATGCTTTGTAGGTGTGTCATTAGACCTGTAAGCTTTGGTTTAGGAAGTGAAAAGGGAAAGTAACAGAAGTCAGACCACCAGCACTCCTCTTGCACAGCTCTGAAGCAGCTTCTCTCTCAGCAGTGCAGAGCTGTGGGGCTGGAGCTCTGCTCACTGGTCCCTGGGGTCATAAGGCCAAAACCCAAGATCTGGCAGTAAGTACCAGTCATCTGAGGTAGCTGTAGGTAGAGATAAAGGATGATTATCCTGCTTACCTAGATAGAGGAAATGAGACACCAGCTAGCATCCCCATGCTCGCAGCATAGCAGGACTAGTGGGTTATAGTCTCTGTAGTACCCATTTATTGACATGCAGTTCAGAGCTTTGATTAAAACTGTACTATATTTCATTAGAGAATCACATGATTTCAGTGTCACTGTGTTTTCTTATGAAAAACTTCTTCTGAATTGCTTTATTTAACAAGAACTCCATTTAGCCTGGTCAAATTAATCATGCCCCAAGCTGTGTTCATTGTAGCCAGTGTAACTCCTGTTAATTTTTAACCAGAGAAGAGGCAAATGAAATAATGAACTGTTTATTTGTAAGCACCTGAGCCACCAAGAAAGTGAAGAACCGAAACGTGACAGAAAATAATGGTGTTTTATGAGATTTGGAAGTCTGTTCTGACCATGTGAAAATCATCAAACCAGTCTTCGGTTTTGAAATGCAAAGGACAACATTGCATAGCAACACCTTTCCCTTCCTTCTCTGCCATTAAGTTTGCTGGGCCTTGTTACTGTGTCCGTGTGTTGTGCCTGGTGAGGGACCAAAAGGGACCCTCCAGGAGAAGCTGTTGCGGTTGGACAGCTCTTGGTGTATGTTCTGCCATCTTCACTGTTTGTGTGTAAGTTCACAAACGTAGTAACAAAACTGCAGCTTGAGGAACTCCGCAGATTGCACAGAGTGGGAAGCTGTTAATTGTATGGCCCAGGTGTAACAAGGGATTGATTGTCCCAGGGGCTGCTCGTCTGTGCCCCTGGACAACAGAACACCTCTGCATCTGCCAGGCCTGGCTGTTTTGGTTGAGCCCAGGCTTGAACTTCAGTGGTTTGATGTTACAGTTTGGTCTGTGGCATGGTTTGATGATGTGACCAGAGTCATTAGCTGCAGTTGTGTCTGTCATTCCTTCAGCAAAGGAAATCAAATCATCTGGCATTAGCTGCATTCATTGCTCAGTCAGCAAACAGTGAGAATATTTCTGGATGGATAAAAACAAGATAATGGAGAGATATGAGTGTTGTTATACTGAAGGGAATTAGAATCATGTAGTGTTGTACACATGAATGAGAGGGAGCAAACGTCATCTCTCTGAGTTCCTCTAAAAACGCTCAGATAAGTTTCTAATTTGTGTTCCTAAACACTTGCAGAAGCCCTAGATTGTTTGTGTTGGGACTTCTTGATTTTTCTTTCTAGGAATTAAGAATATTATGATGATATTAGGGCTTTTCAGCAATTTTCTATTTGAATATAACATGAAAAATAGAGACCTCACCACAACAACTTCACTGAAACAGTTTTGCCTGTGAGAGAACCCAAAATATTTTCCATCTTGCCTTCTTCGGTTAGACATTCAAGTGTCTTTGCTTCACGTAATAGCAAAGTTCTTTAAATTAAAATCTGTGTCAGTAAAATTTCTTGTGGCTTAAAGGAAACCAATAACCCTAAGCATCAGTGGTCCTGGCACAGGAATATGAGCTCTTACTGCACTGTTCCCTCCTGTGTGCCCGAATCAAACAGAGGTTGAAGGAATTTATATTGATTCTTCAAAGTCGATCTTGCAAGGCCCAGAAGTGCTCAGGTGCTGCCATGCTATTTATCCTGTACCTCCTTTAATATGAACATTTCCAGCATTTGGGAATGCTGAGCAATGTCAGTGACCTGCTGAGAGATGCAGCTGTGCCCAGGCCCACAGAGCTCGTCTTGGCATTGCAGCATTTCTGCCTTGTGTGTTTGAGGTGTTGCTCATACTTTACTTTTAATGAATACTTTGGTGGCCATGTTCGTTTCTACTCCACCCATCACACCCACAGACTTCAAAAGATTTGTACCAGTATAACCTCAGTATTTATTTTATTACCAGTGTGATTTCCTAAGGAAACAAGGCTTGGAGAGGTTGTTTGTGTTTGTCTGGTTTTCTGCTCGTCACCCCAATCCTCCCCACTTCTAAAATGTTTCAGCCAAATTTGAGAGCATCAGCAGTTCCAAAGATATGAAAATTCAAAATCCCAGAAAGTTCCCCATCTGATACCCCCCTGAGGGACAGCGTGCAGCTGAGCTCAGCTGTAGGGAGGAGAATCTGTAACAGAGAGGAAGATGCAAAGAATATCCCGTGTGCTGGGAAGGCTTCTGCTGGAATTTCAACCTTGTTGGACCCCAGAAAAATCAACCATGAGGCACAAATCTCTTTTGTTAGTTCTTCTCTGGAGCTATTTGTTGCCAGGTCTGTCACTGCGTTCCCCACTGGGGCCTGCTCAGAATGCCTTTATGGTGGGGACTGTGTATGGAATAAAAGCACCTTCACACAAGGAGTGGGCAGGCTCTTGGTCGAACACTTACTGTGTGTTCTGAAATCACCTCACGTGTCTCCCAAGCACCCATCATCCCCAGAGGCGCACGGGGATTCAGGATTTCAGGGTATGTGAGTGGACAGATGGTCACAGAGTACATGAATGGGGTGGGCAGAGCTGTGCTGCCACCAGTGCTCAGTTCAGTCGAACTGCAGCGTTTGGAAACTGCAGGTGTTCGGAGGCGAGTAATTTGCAGCCAGCTCAAATTACTTAGGGTACATGACAGAGCAAATTATTTAGGTAATGAAGCTGAAAATGCAGGAAGATTAGAATATTATATAGTAAAATGATTCCATGTTAATTCAGTTTGTGATCAGATATCATGTTGCTTTAAATACCACATTACATGCAGTACCCTTGTTTGAGTCAATGAATATGTATGAATATGTCACTGAATATGTATGCCTCCTAATTTAATCAATATACTTACAAACAGCACTGGCAGGGATGTCTGGCACAAACTGCATCCCTCTAGAAGCAGGTTGGCCCCATTTGTGTGGGGATCATACTCGTTTCAGAGCCCTTCTGAATTAGCTCCACAATCGTACGCACCCATTGCGGTGGGCACAGGTGAGCCCCATCCAGGCAAAGGGGTGGGAAGGCTTGCTGCAGCCAGGGAAGGGATTGCCCCTTAAGGAGTGCCCTGAGCCCCAGGAGCTCCCAGCTGCAGCCCTGCCTGCTGTCTGTACCCCTGTGGAGCCTTAGGGCACGTCCTCAGCTCCCTGGCAGCTGTGGGCCAGCGAGGGATGCTTTCCCCGGAAAGCCGTGCAGCCAGGAAGGATGCACAGTGCCCACAGAGGTTTCAAGGAGTAGAGACTGGTCTGTCAGACTCATCAGTATGTGCTGAAGTCCATCCATACTGAGTGGAAAAATGTGTACCTGGAATTTCTGGATATTGCTGCCTCAGGAGCTGTGACTGGGAGCTCCTTAGATGTGCTTTTGTCTTAGTGGTGCCAGCAAACACAGCCAGTTGGGACCCCACATACCCCGGGAGAGGGGAGCATCTCCTACACAGCTTTTCCTTTCCAGAAAATGCTGGTTTTTTAGTTCAGAAATAGTAAGAGACAGTAGGATTTACCTGACTTATACCTTCCAAAAGTTAGGCTTGTAATTAAGGTATCATTAAATTCCTTCACTGCTCAGTGGAGGCATCTCCACTCAGGGGTTCATGCTGCTAGTCTTGAATAAGATGAATCATGCCCTTTTTTCTCCTTGCTTTCTCTTTCTCCCTTCCTTTCCTCCCTTCACTCTAGAGCAGATAAAACAGTTCATTCATTACCCAACTTTCTAGATCACTCAGGTCAGCTGGGTGGATCCCCCTAAAAGACAGGAACGGGACCAATTTTTACATCCACTGAAGAGCCCTTCCCAGGATACCAAATCTAAGGTCTCCTACCTGTTGTGATTTGGGAAAAAACCCTCTTATTTATGTGCATGTACAATTTTAAAATTCCAGTGTTAAAGTAGAAGGAGGAAAGGAAAGAAAAAAATCCTTTTTCTACCTCAAGACAATTAATTCAGTAGAAAGACACATTTTATCCAGAAACATTATTGGGGAGGAGAAAGTTTCTGTCTTGGGAAAATAATTTTTCTTTTAAAAAATGTATTCTTTGAGGTAGACTGGTAATGCACTTTCCTGGGCTGAGGTTCAGTGTGTTTCTGTTTAAGTGACAGAACTGGGGAGAAAGGTGGCCTGTGCTCTGCTTGGCTGTACAGGTTCTTGCCCTGATCTGAGTCTGCCCCATGAGTTAGAAAGAGAGAAATTCAAGATTACAATGAGCTTGTACAGTGCATTCCCTTACAGATAGAGAATTAGATTTTCTCCCTTCTCTACTGCACAAACTGGACAAGGAATAAAGCAATATTTCATTATGTGGGAATTAATAAAAAGGGAGAGGCTGTCTAGAGGGTTGGTTTGGGGGAGGGAGCTTGAAAAAAGCAGGCAAACCCAGTGAAACTGTTCCAGGTTTGGGGAACAAACTCCCCTGGAGCAGAAGGGAATAAGGCATATTCTTCTGTTCCAGGTGCCAGCAGAAGATGTCATTGAGTGCTCTGGCTGGCTGGCTGGTAGGCATGTTCCCTAGGAATTAGGTGGAGGCAGTGGTGTTATTTAAGCATACCAGAGCTACTTCAGACAGTTGCCATGTGAAGACACAGTAGATGAAGGAAGAAAAAGATGTTCAGGGAGAAAAACACTGGCTTTTTCCCTGTAATACTTGGCCTCAAGTTCCTGTTCTGTCTGCTTTTGAGCAGATCCGAGTCCACACTCCTTTTTGTGGAAGCTCCTCTGACATTACAGCAGGAGGACGGTTACCAGACAGTGGTGGTAGGAAGAGCTGCAGGTGAAAGCCCATTAACTGAGGGGTGTTGGTGGATGGCAGAGGCCCTTGGCTCTGCAGATGAGCGTGTTTGACATCAGTTTGTTGGGATTGCTGCCTCCAGCCCTTGGAAGGTCCCTTCTTTCTCTCAGGAGCCCTTTCTGTAGCAACTTGTTTGGTGGTGGTTCTCAGTGCTGGAGCTTGCTTTTGTTGCACTTGGTGGTTTGTTTGGGCTTTTATTCCTCCTCTTTGCCGCCTTTGGCGCACAGGACAGCCTTGGTAGGATTCTGGAGCACTGTTATTTCAGGGTGTGAAAGAGTCTTAGGCCTTTAATCTGGGAGTACAAACTACATCTGTCACCTGGGTATCTGCGGCGGTTCCTAAGCAACCACAAGAGTTTATTTTTTTCTGCAATTCATATTTAAGAAATAATTTGCTCATGCATGAACCAGCCTGAATCAGCCTGAGCACCACCCCAGGAGACAGAAATTGTAAACTGTAATTTAGGCTAATTCTAGTCTAAAGCATGAATTAGAGTATTTTATGTAATCTTGAAAAATATACCGTATAAATAAATGTAAGCAGAGAACAGGTACAATTAATTTGAGCACAGTAGGAAGCTTTAAGTAACTCTGGGAATGTGAGAAACCAAGTCAGAACATATTCTTGACATGTAAAAATATTTCCCACCTGCCTTGTTTGCATAAGAACAAGGTTTTAGCAAGTACATATTTGCATGTCAAAGTTAAAAGTGGGGAAAATATTTTCACCCTTGTAAGAAAAAATGCATAATCTTGGCACAGGCAATTTGCATTTAGTAAGTTTAAAGTATCTTAAGTCCTTTCATGCTATATGGGAAGTGTATGAACGTGCGACAGGGGTTCCATTTCAATGAGTTGATTTGCAAAGGCACCACGTGGAGCAGTAATTGATCTGATCTCTCTGTGCATTAATTTGTACTACAATTGGTTGTGGCAGTCCCCAGCGATTTGTGCATCTGAGATTCATCCCATTGTCCTGCATGTCAGAATGCAGCAGTAAGCTGGAGTTTTAAATGCCTGTGCATTACTGAAAGTAAGGGCCTCGAAGATGTAAATTTAAGGAAATCAGGAATTCTAAAACTATACTTGATTTGGTGCCGGTGCTCATAAAAACCATGTTGGGCAGATGCTGGCACAGCTGGAGCCTGTGAATTGGTGGAAATTCTCTCATACCAGTAAGGCGTCCTGGAAAATGCATTTGGGACTGATTATGGCACCTTTTAGACTATTACTAACCTCGTTTTAGGCCATCACTTTGAAGGCATGTTACATTCCTTCAGAAACACTCTGCAAATGTCCTGTTGCTTAAGAAATAGGGATTGCATAGACCGGCTTCATGGGTGATTTAACTAACGTGCTGGAGATTGTAGATAAACTAGATCCAATTATATAACACCTATTCAAAATAAGGCAGTAATTACCTATATAAAAGTGAAATGTAAAAAATACATTGCCGTGTAGCTGGAGATAAGCCTTGTCACTACCCTGTCCGAGGAGCTGCAGAAGGCTGCTGATTCACTGCAGTAGAGGAGAATAATAATCATATGTTGAAAAGGCACAACTGGGATTTGGGAGCTGTTCTGGAATTTGCCCACAGGATTGCTCTGTGAATTTGAACTGCACATGATACAAATTCTGAGTTTCTGTGAATTTCAGTCTGTTTTCCAATGATGTGAAGAGGGGGTTATGCCACCCTTCTGCTGCAAGCTCACAAACATGAGGCTTTAGTAATAATTCATGTAGCACATTAATGAAACAGCACACGCATTATTTTTCCCTTTTAGTACTTCACTTCCTACTCCATTGTGTTTAATGTGTTAGCTGAAAGCAAAGTGAAATGAAAACCATTTTTGGGGAAGAAGCATTTCCTTCCTTAAGTGTCCTAAACAGACCTTTTAGTTTCAGCCTTTTATTTTATCACTGCAAGGATGGTGGGGATTAAAGGTCTAGGAGATACCAAGGTCGTTAGGATGGAAGCCGATGGAAGTGGTGTCCTGCTGTATGGGAATACTTGGAAAGCTGCTGATAAGGAACTGCCTGACAAATGCCCTGTAATCCATAGCTGTTGGGCACTGTCTTCCCCAGCAGAGCATTTTAGCTGCTCTTGGGTTCCCAGGAGCAAACAGGTCCCATTTGGGTGCTGCTCAGCTGCCCTATTTGATGTCACCGGGAGAATGTTTTGAAGTGATGCTGTAGCACAGTCAGTGCTGTGCTACAAGTCTTCAGGGCTTCTACTTGATGGTTAACTTATGCTCTGGGCCAGATCCCGAGCTGTGTTGAGCTGCAGTGAAATGGAGTACAGAGCAGCACTGCAAGATGATTCTTCAGTAATAATAAGCAGCCAGTTAGGGATTTAATGGCATGCAAAATGCAGTGTTTTTAGAGTGGACATGACTTTTTGAGAACACAGTACAACTGAAGTTAAGCTAATGCATTGTAAGACAGTAGTATTAGATGTGATTTTCTGTGTTGTCACAGACTGGAGAGCCATAAATTGGATGAAAGAGGAGCTCTCTTATGGGGAAGCTTGTGAATGGATTTGAGCTCCTCAAGGAGGTGAACAGCACTTGTTAATGTGCTGTTCCAGACACAGCAAGAGTTGCAGTTGTACTGTTCCAACTAAGCTGCTTCTGGAAAACTGATGCAGCGTCATCCTAACACACGGCGGCGGAGCAAGGGCTTTGCTGGGATTTCAGTCAGCTACCTGTGTGTGATCTTTGTGAGCACAGCCAAGCACACGTGAAGTGTGCCCTGCTGGTGTTTCATCACTAAAGCACTGCCTGAGCACGGTCTGTACAAATGTGCCAGCAAAACGACTGCAGCCATACATTCAAAGCAGTTGAGAGGCGTCCCTGAGCATGCAGGAGTCCCTTCTTCAACCCATGTATTCAAATGGGAAGGTGCTTGAGGTAGTCACACACTGAACTGAATTCAGTAGGTAGGTTTATACGTATGAATTTACATTTATCAGGGCTTCCATGCCTTATAACTGTATGGCATTTTCCAGACTCTGCCAACTCCTTTGGTTTCAGTAAACTGAGTGCTTCTGTATTTTCCTGCCTTGTTTGTTCTGTGGTAGATAATACACAAATATGTACTGATAATTCCCTTTTGATTCAGATAAATAAGTTTTGGGTTTCTCATGCAAAATGGAGTTTCTCTTTGCCTCGTAACTTCTCGTTAGGGTTGGCCAGTCTATGTGCTGGGCGGATGTTGGTGGCTCCGGTAAGGGTGGCGTGTTCGCTTCCAGGCAGTGCAAGCTTTAAAATTACCTGCTATGGTCTCACATGAATACGGTTGGAAGAAACCTTTCTTGTGTTATCTTAGCTCTTTGGCCAAAATGTGAACTCTCTTATTCTTTTTGGCTTTGAAATGCTGATTCTAGCCTTCTTGTGGGTTCTTAAACACCTTCTCAAATGACCCATTTTAATAACCCAAAAGCTATTATATAACGAGCAGCCATAATTTAGTCCAAAGCTCTAGGGGATCCTTGCAGTTCAGCAATGAATAGTTAATGCAGTATAATGTTTAGCAGGTTATTAGTTTTCACTGTACAAATGCTGATCAGGGAATGCTTTTATGAGGTGTTTAAAAGAAAATGTAATTAACTGGTTGCGTGCTTCTGTTGCAGCTCAAATTGAAATTATTCCATGCAAGATCTGTGGAGACAAATCATCAGGAATCCATTATGGTGTCATTACATGTGAAGGCTGCAAGGTAAGCTTCTAAAATATTAAGTCTGAAAAAAAGCATTTAGCCTTTTGATAGTGGTTATTTTCCCTCTTTTTTTAAAGAGCAAGCATTGTGCCTAAGTTGAATATAAAATCGTTGGGGATTCTGAAGTACTGGTTTTATTTGAGCTTTAAGTAGGGCATTTCTGTGACACACACACTGCTGCAGATTTTAGGACAATCAGTTCTGCTGGGTGTGCTGTAAATTGTCTCTCTCTGTGTAAGCAGAAGAGGTACAGAGAGATGATCTGCTTCAAGCACACCACCAAGAACCTGTTCAGTGCATTCAGCCGAGGGAGGGTGAGTCTGGCTTTCTTGAATCTCCCTGTCTGGTTTTGCTCTGTAAATTGCTATGAAGCTTTGTCAAAATAGGTGGGAGGTCTCCTCTCTGTTTTCTGTTTCACTCTGCTGCAGTTACAAATCTATTCTGTTTGGCAGGGGAGATGGTGTTTCACAGTAGCACATGCTCCTGGTGTTCAGCATGCTCGGGTCTTGCTGGGAGCATTGCCTGTTCGTTGCAGTGCAATCACTGCTGTGGAAGGTTTAGGCTTTGATTTTTTTCCTGGAGTTGTTCCTTTGGTAAATCTAATGAACAAGGATTGCACTAGAAGCATTTATATTTTGTCCAGGGTGTCTGTTACAGCCAGGAATTAAACTGGACAGTACCAGCACCAGGCAGAAGTGAAGCTGATCACTCCTTTTGATCCCTAGTGCAGAATGACAGCACTGGCTTGAGGTGACACAGTGTGCACAGCCATACTCTGGCTTGTTGCTCTCTTCATGTGTGTATGTTGCAATCCCATGCTGATAGGTTTTCTCCTGTAAATCTATACTTGAGGTGCGAAGAATTGATGTTTATGGTAGTTTTTAGTCTGCTCTCCTGACCTGCTTGATACTACAACCCATCTTCAAAAAGTAACTTCCTTTCATTCACATTATAAAGTTTTGTTTTGTGTTTTTCCAAGGAAAATTTTTGTGTTTTCATGAACACATCCTCTCAGTCTTGTGGAAGTATTGGTAACGAGGGGAAAAAAAAAGTAAGAATCTTGGAATTATATAGGAACAGCACCTTCTGCCCTTTGTGACTGCTGTTGCTATGGAAAATGCAAGAAATGCACTAAAAACACATTGATAACAGTGGTGGCCTTTTTTGGCTTTATGTGGTTAAGCAGCCTGTATCAAATTTCAGCTGTGGGAAGTGCAGACATTTTGCAGTGAGAATTCTGCTATCTGACTGTCTTGTCAAGGATCAAGTTACATTCAAGGTCTGAGACCTCTTTAATCTTCAAATGTTTTGGGACCAGAGTACCCGGGAGAGAGATCCAGGACATCCAACCTTGAGTGCAGACAGCGGGGTTAGTGAGGTGCTGATGCTCGGCTGGGCCTCCCCTCGTGGGGCTTCTTGCAGAGCAGGAGCCCAAGGAGAGAGAAGCTGCCAGCTGTGTTTTCCTTCATCTTCGTGCACTTAGTGAGAAATGCATGTGCAGTATACTATGTTTTAGAAAAAATTATTTTCCTTCAAATGCTGTTTGAGTTCTCCTGGAGCTCTGTGCAATCCATTGCTTCTGAGAATTCCACCAGACTGGTCAGCTGGTGGGAAGGGCAGAAGGGATGCTCAGCACACTGAAACCCATTTGAACCTTGAAGGAAGAGTTGAGAAGTAAGACAATGGTCCAGTGAATGATTTAGGGATTTTCTCTTCCTCTTGAAGGAGCACAGTTAAGTTTTGTAGCCATACAATTTCAGGCAGGATTTTAAAGCCGATTAATATCAACTTAGTTAACCAAATTATTTTCCTTTGAGAAGCTCACTCCTAAAGAAGCTCAGTCTTCTTTAATGCCAGAGTCCAGATGACCTGCAAGTGACAGACTGGGGCAGTGCTTGTGGGCACAAGTCACAGGAAGAGTTTAAATGATTGTGACCTAGGCAGCATTTAAAATGCCCTGCTGTGGCTGATGGATTCTGTTTGTGCTGCGCTCTTCCACAGTAATGTCAACAGAGTCTCACCCAACAGAACTATTTTGGCTGGCGAAAAGGCTGGCGTAGCTTGGCTTCTGCCAAAGCAGCCAGGTGTGCATTGGTATGGGTTTCTTTTCCCAGCTTTTCTGTGGCTACGACTGCTGCAGGTTTGAGCATGCCTACATTGCACTTCATGTTATGCTAAACCTTCCTTTGTAAAATCTACTTGGCTACAAAGACCTCGTTCCCAGTCCTGTGCCTTGGCTCCTGAAGCCAATGTCCTGCACAGTCACAGAGAAGTCAGTGAGGGTCTGCACAGGTGCCCCAAACCCATCCGTGTGCATCAGATGGCAGGACCAGGACCGTGGCTGTCAGAAGGGAACAGCTGTGCTGCTGCCCTCAAGCCAAGCTGTCAGGAATGATCTACAAGCAGCAACAGCAGCAGCAAAGTCGGGTATTTCAGCTTGGACTGATTTCACTCCACTTTGGCGTGAACTTTAATGTTACTTAATCGTAATGTTAACTTCAATGTTACTCTGTAGATACTGATAACCAGCAGAAATATAATTTATTCAAAACTAAAGTGAAGTTTTAGTTGCAAAGACCTACTGTGCAGTTCTAGTGTATATCACGGATGAAATCACAGACCAGCTCTTGACAAATTGACTTTTGCTGAGCCCACTGCTCTTCTGCAGCTTTGCAGCCCTTGCATTTCACAGAGTTGAAAGTGTTTTGGCCAGGTTTTGTTGTTATATTGCATTTCACGTAACTAGACTTGAAGATTTGTAATGAAATCCATTAATGTTTCTTGGGGAGTTTTCATTTCCTACCTTGCTATGATGCTGCTGTTTCTATGAAGTTAGTGGCAGAGTGTTTTGCACAGGCATTGAGTACTCCCAACCCTTCAGCCTATCTAGCTCAATCTGAATCTGCCTTTAAAAAAGTAAATTTAACATCCCCTCATCTTCTCCTCCTAAAGTGAAAATTTGAGGGTTTTAGCCAGGTTGTATTTTACACTTAATCTAGGAGGGCTTCTGTGGCTTATAACAACTAAAATAAATTTTTAAAGAGAGGGTGATTGTGGGAGCACTACTGACAAAACTGCTCTGTGTGGAGCACTTCACTCAACCCTTAGCTGTGGGAACCTATTAACAACCTTTTATGGTGTAGGGGGGACCATGCTGGGAAAGGAGAGTGGTTTGTACACATCCATGTTCTTTTCTCCTAGCTGAAAGTTGAACTCAGTTCCACGTTGTCATACAATGAATTATGTAGTTTAATTTGCAGATGCAGTTGCTTGGTGTTGCTGTCAATAGCTCCTGCCCAGCTGACACACCAATGCAGTAGTGATCCCTCTCTTTACCTGACTGCATGCAGCTGGTCTTACAAAACCATCCATGCAGGGCATTTCAGACCTTTCATTTCAAAGGTTTGTCAGTACTGGCCTTTGTCTTGTGTCTTTTAAGACCTTGGATGATCTTGTTCATTGTAACTGCAAAGAACGTCGAGGTTCTTTCCTTCAGGAAACAATACCTGGTGTTCTGTCCCTGCCCATCTTGCTTTCATTCACTGACGAACACAAGCTCACTCCTGTCTTTATTACCATGTAAAACTGAATGGTTTTGCTGTGTTTTCAGTAACACTATAACTTTGTTTTCAAATATTTTATTCACACAGTTTAATAAACAATATTGTCAGAGCACTCTCCTCCCTTTACAACTAAAATATGTGCTGGTGGTTATAAAAGGGTTAAAAATCTGATTTGAATGTTTGCCTGTCTTTTGTATTACAGTGTATTTTTCTGATGTTTCTTTAAAGAAAATTTGTGTTGATTTGCTTTAGAAAACAGTAAAAGAATGACTCCCCCCCAACTAATTGTTAATTGCTCAGAATATTGCAAGACTTAATGATACGTGGAAGTCTTTAAGTATTAGCTATAAATCATGGGATTATGAATAAGCCTTTGTTGTCACAGGCTTGCATGCAGTCATTCCAAAACGTCTGCCATTAGGATGCAGCAAGGCAGCTGTCAGCTGTTTTCTTGTAATTAAACAGCCAATGAGCAGCTAATTAAGACATATGTGTATACAGAAGTGGAAGTGGGTATGTTAATGAACTGTAGGAATCAATTCATTAAATGAAAATTTGTCAAAAGACCAAACATGAGCTCAGCGTTTCTGCCTGTGCACGGTGGAGAGGGAGCCTGTGCGGTGCCATTTGGGGCACGAGGGAAGAACAACTGGCTCAGGGGCCAGCTCAGACATCACCATCTCCAGTGCTGAGCTGCTGAGCAGAGAAATCACTAAAACTATTAATAGACTTTGCAAAAACTGCTATTTACATTTCAAAGTCTTTTTTAACAAGTTGTTATTCAAACTGACTTGCGGATGAAAAGTTCTTGTGCCTTTTTTTCCCCAAACCTGATTTCTTGGCAGCAAATGAAAACCCATAGACTGTGTTGTGTATAAATAGGAGTCTGAAATGCACGGACCAATCTGTGGCTTGTAACGTGCTCTGCTCTTCTTCTGGCACCAAGTGGATTCATCTGCAGGAGAAGAGAACATGCAGAGCTCAGTGGCTCAGGCTGGATCTTTGCATTGGCATCCGGAGGGGCCGAGACTTGGCCCCGATGTGCTGTGGGTCAGAGTGGTTGGTCCAACACCGAGGCTCCCTTAGTGCAGCCCCAGCTTTGTCTCTGCTTGATCAGGAGGAGTGGCTCTGCCTTGGCCCGCTGGGTCACATGAAATGATGGCTGTAAACATGTATGCAATTAAAAGCATGTGGCCTGGGCTAGCTTGCATAAGGCTTGAACATATACACGTGTAACAAGCATGCATCCACCTCCTCCTTCCTGGTGGAAAAATTATAGCCAGCTCCGTGCCTCTGGCAAAAGCAAGGGAATAGAACAACAGGATGGAGCATTTCTCCTTTTAATAAAGGAGGGAAGAAACCTAGAAAGAAACTGTAGGCTCCTGGGGAAGTTCCTATTACAGAAGGCTCCTGTAATATGAACGTCCCCACGTATCTTACATGTGAAAGCCCAAGGACCACCAAAAGCTTACAAAATTCGCAAGTAAATGACAGTACCATAGAACAAAAAATTCTCACATGACCTTCATTGTCAGTTCACTCCCAAGTCTCAGATGCCTCTGTTTCTGAGCCTGGACAAGTTTAGAATAGTTTTTTAAGTTTGTGGAAAGGTTTTTTTCTGTCTTTAGCTACTGCTGATGTTTTCTTGGGCTTGTTTTTAAAAGCACGCTACTGCAGCTCTGGTTTGTGAAGTGCAAGTGCTTTTAAAGGCCTGGGTTCAGGCAGTTCTGCTCTGCTGAAAATTTAGCTTCAAGCTGTAACTTAGCTGATATATTGTACACTAAAATATAATGAGCAGCTGTGTCTCTAGGGAAAATCTGGAAAAGCAAAAGGGCCAGTATTTTCTCCATTATAATACTAAAAATAATCCTCAGCTTGACAAGGCTATTCTTAATAAAACATACCAAACTGGCAATTCAGAATCAGTATATACCTCAGCTAAAGGAAAACATCTGGATCCTTGAGGTTATTGGGACACATTAGTTTCACATATTGATTAGGCTGACTTTCAGAATCTCAGAGGTGGCAGAGAGTTTCATCAGTTCATATGTGAGCATGTCATTCAATGTAACTAGGGAAGTGTTTGGAGAACTGAAAATTTCAGGGACTGTTGCAGAACCTCTACCAGTCACTGGTCAACTCGGTCTCTAATCCTGTTTTTCTGGTGAATGGCCTAGCACTTGGAGTTCAGTGGTGAACCACTTGTACTTGCATTGGAGTGACAGGCTCCACTGAAGGTACTCCCAGAACTGAAAATGAATCTACCCGTTCACCCAAGAGTTGGTTCCTCCAGAGGGATCAGTTGTGATGTTGCATTGGTAGGCATTTTCCATGGTATTTCAGGTTTTCTTTGGTGAAGTGCATTCAATTGGAGCTCAGTATGTGCAATTCTTTGTCTTAGTGACAATCATCTCACAATTGACAAACATGAAAAAAATGGTTGAAAGTTCAGTCATACAGAAACAAAGACCAGAAAAAAGGGTAAGAAATTATGTACAGGGAAACAGGATTAAAGACAGCATCTTCAGTTTCCTTACTTGTTTTTTTATATTCCATGTTTCCCTAGTAAAGCTTTAATAATAGGGCTGTAATCGACAAAGACTGGTGCCCTTCTGCTAAGAATGGAGCAGGGGCTTTGTCTCAGTGTTTTGCCATGTTTCTGTCTGCAGGCAGTTTGATAGGAAGTACTTGACTACTTGATACTCGTCATGCAGAAGTCCTTCCTTTATTTGCTTCACCAAATATCCATGCGTGTACTGAGGGACTCCAGCATGAAACTTTTGAGTAAATAACAAATTGGTAAAAGTCTAGCTTTAATTAAAAGGTGCCCAGCCTTTCCAAGGAGCTATTTTCTTTGCAGCACTGTTAATTAATCCATTATGTGGCAACGTAAAACTAAAATAGTGTGCTCACTGCTCTCAGATGCTTCTTCAGAATGACTACATCTTTGCAGAATCCTTGTGAAGTAAGTATTACACACACAGCAGCATATGTTTGGGCAGTCTGTGGCAAAAGGATGAAATGGACTTCAAAGCAAACAGCTGCGTAGTGGTTAATGACATGCACCCTTCTGGAGCAGACAATAAAGTTGTAGGTGTGCGTAACCTTCCAGCTCCGGCTTTCTTTGGAGATGGGCTTACTCAGGAAAGAGATCACACATAAAACATGTTTTGGCTTTCCCCTTCCTTAAGAATCTAAATCCTGCAGTTGAACAAAACCTGGGCTGTCAGCATCAAACTAACTCACACAATAGCAGCAACAGTTGACAGCAGCACCAGTGCAGTGACCATCCCTCTGTCCTGGGCACTAGTGAGGCACCTCAAGTGCTGTGCCCAGTTGTGGGCCCCTCACAATAAGCAAGACACTGAGGGGCTGGAGTATGTCCAGAAAAGGGCAGCAGAGCTGGGGAGGGGTCTGGAGCACAAGTCTGTACTGGCTTTAAGTCTGATAAGGAACAGCTGAAGGTGCTGAGGTTGTTTATCTGGAGAAGAGGAGTCTCAGGTGTGACCTTCTCACTCTCTACAGCTCCCTGACGGGAAGATGGATCCAGGTGGGGGTCAGGCTCTTCTCCCATGGAACCAACAACAGGGCAAAAGGAAATGGCCTCAAGCTGTAGCAGGGGAAGTTTAGATTGGATATTAGGAAAGAATTCTTCACTGAGAGGGTGGGCAGGTATTAGAATAGGCTGTCCATGGAAATGGTGGAATCATTATTCCTGAAAGTGTTCAGAAAGGTATGTGGATGTGGTGCTTGGGGTTTAGTGGTGAACACAGTGGTGCTGGGATAACGGTTGGACTTGATGATCTTAGAGGTCTTTTCCAATCTTCATGATACTATGAGTCTATAAAAAACATGTTAAGAAATTGTTCTTTGTAGGAGAAACTGCTCAGCATTTTGCTGTGTATTTTTAAACACATACACACAGTGGCGAGGCTGAACATCAGAGCCTGCCACTATCACTCCAGAGAGCAGAATAAGGTGGTAGCTGTTGAATCCTCCCTATTTTGGAGAAGTATGCAGACCCGGGAAAGACAGAAAATCAAGGAAATCTAGGTCTATAATTAGTTTTATCTCGTTTAGAAACAGCTGGTGTACCATATGTAATATGGGATCTGTAAAATTACTGAATAAAAAGTGTAATTCCTTTATGTATTTCAGCACTTTTTAAATTAACTGTTTCTTGCTAGTTACTGTTTTTTGTTTGTTTCTAGGAGAGGAAAAAAAAACAACAAAACCCTCTTAACTTCCTTTAGTTGACTATAGAGCACTTGAACTTCATTTTCTGTTAGGTACGCTACCTTTCAGAGTCTTTATTTGCTCCATCAGTTAACAGCTTCTTGACTTGTATTTTGTAATTGCATCCCAGGGCTTTTTCAGAAGGAGTCAGCAGAGCAATGCCACGTACTCGTGTCCTCGGCAGAAGAACTGTCTGATCGACCGGACCAGTCGGAACCGCTGCCAACACTGTCGCTTACAGAAATGCCTTGCTGTGGGGATGTCTCGGGATGGTAAGCTCTGCCAACTCGGGGCCTAGCTGCAAAAACTAACATAAGCTGTAGTGGGATGTATGGTAAACCAATAAACATAGCCTTTATATTCTAGTTGTGCATTGGGCTGATAGTTGAGATCATCAAGTGAGTTTTAGATGTTGCTATATATTTTTCTGTGTTATATGCTATATGTTTTTAGATGTTGCTATATATTGACATAAGTATATATAAATCAGGGCATATACAAAGTTCTTTGTACTTATCTATTATAGTTCCCAATTAAAAGCATTGTCTCTGGTCATTTCTTGAAGATGCAGTTTTTTAGCCTCATGTTAATACTTCCTCTGTGGGTTCATTCCCATTTAAGTGACTTGTAGTTGCAAGTAGCACTGCCTGGTGCATGGGTACAGATCAGAACTGCATCACAGTACCAACAGAAGTTAAATATGTGTATAATGAATAATGGAAAAAATGCAAAGGGAAAAATAATGCAGTGTTTTTTCAAAGACAGAATTCTGAAGAAAAGATGTTCCAGTGCTGTTAATATTGAGCTCAAAATTGCAGCTCGAGTAGTGACGAAAGCCTGCCTCTGCCAAACGGCTGCTTATGTAATTCAGTCAGAACTGGCTTTGCAGCTGAGACTTGCACGCCTCCCCCACAGATGGAATGGAGCTGCCACCACTTATCCATTTGAAGATCTGACTCAGTCTTTTCCCCTGCCACAATGACAGCAATGCTGAATTTTCCACAAATACATACACATTACTCTAGGTACATGAGGCCCCAATTGAGGAGATTTGTTTCCAGATTACATTTACTTCTTGAATTACATTGTCTTTATTTTTCTTATTGGTCATCAGACTAAAAACCTGAAACAGCTGATCATTTAATGACTAGTTCCTCCAACATGTTTGCTTTCCTGTAGAGAAAAGCAGAAGGCAGTAGTTGCCTTTCTAAAGGATGAGGCTTTTACAGCTGATACAGGTCCTTGAAATCACATGCTGTGTCCTTGGGAATTCCCTGGATGCTGCAAACCAGTTGCTGCTGGCTTACAGCTAATACTCCTCAAAGTCATACTAATGTTGTGGAGATACGCACATGCGTTGTGCACACACACGTAGGCTTAACAATTACTCATCTACTAAACATCTACTTGCTTGTCACAGTGGCACTGAAAGCAGGTTTGGTGGTTCTTCCCACATGCTTTAGTCCCAATATCAGTAAAGCCTGCTATTGATACGTTGAGATGGACCCAACGTGTTGGCGCCACACTCAAGGTTCACTCTACAATGTAAATGTACAGCTGGTTGGGACTGGACAGTTGTCTCAGGCCAGTGTGTTCTAGTTTAGCTTCTACTTTTCTAGGTAGGGTTTGAATGCTGAAGAAATGCATCTGTCAACCTCAGCAGACATACAAGAGTTAAACCAGTGACTTCTAATGGTCCATTTCATTGGCCTGTCAAGACAGTCTTTTAAAAAGCAGGTGCTACAGCTATATATCTGTAACTGAGAAGTGGTTCTTACATCTGCCCATCCTGCACGTTTGGGGTTTGGGCTGTGTCCTTCCATGTAGAGTTTAAAGACTCAAAACAATTAAAAGGCAGTGGTGGATGTGCAGAAATGTAATCTATTGTGTGTCTGTATTTCAGCTGTAAAGTTTGGTCGAATGTCAAAAAAGCAGAGGGACAGCCTGTACGCCGAGGTGCAGAAACACCGAATGCAGCAGCAGCAGCGGGATCACCAGCAGCAGCCAGGAGAGGCAGAACCACTCACACCAACATACAATATCACCACCAATGGGTTAACAGAGCTACATGACGACCTCAGTAATTACATTGATGGGCATACCCCTGAAGGTAGCAAAGCAGACTCTGCAGTTAGCAGCTTCTACTTAGACATACAGCCTTCTCCAGATCAGTCGGGTCTTGATATTAATGGAATCAAACCAGAACCAATATGTGACTACACACCAGCATCGGGCTTCTTCCCTTATTGTTCTTTTACAAATGGGGAGACCTCTCCAACTGTGTCCATGGCAGAATTAGGTAATGAGAGAGAAAAGCTTCCATTGTAATTGTCTTAACAGTACCCTTTGGATTAAAGTGACACATGTAGCCAGGTGATAGCGAGAATGCTGCTTCAGTAGAGCTGTGGGCATGTATGGGCATTCTTGTGTGAAGTGCACACTAAATACCCTGATCTTGGGGTACACGGGGAACTCCTTACTGCTCTGGACTGAAGCTCCCATGAGCCTGTAGTTGATCAGCTCTACCAGTGCTGCTTTTGCTTTCAGTCCTTTTAACAGAACCCTTGGAATACTGATTAAGAAGCTAATTTTTAGTGCTGAGTAAACAGGGCATTTCTTTATTTGCAGATTATTTTTAACAGTTTATCTCCTTTTTCATTACGTCAGTACTGTCATTGCCAACAAAAAGTGATAAGACTGATTTTCTACTGCTCTTTACCTGAGAAAAGCACTGGGTTAGTCTGAGGGCAGTTCTTGGCACTGGTTGAAGAGGATCTGGCTGCAGATACTAAAGGACATTTTTGAATGTAGCGAGTTTTGATAATTTCTCTAAGAGCCTTATAACAACCACATTAATTAGCACATTTTACTTTAAACTCTTCCCTTAATGATTACACTAGGGCTGAATTCCACAAGTATGACTTGTCAACAGCTGAGACTGGTGTTAGTGTGCTGTGCAAACTGGTTATGAACAAAGTGGAACAGGACATTGAAGAAGTGGTTTCATGATTCCATTACTTATGTAAGCAGTCAGGAATTTAGAACTGATTTTACTTGCTTAAGCAACATTTTTTCTAATTATTTTATTATGAAAACCTAAAAATAGTTTGAAAAATCAGTTATTC
Organism: Lanius collurio; assembly: GCA_020086605.1. Classification (NCBI taxonomy): domain Eukaryota; kingdom Metazoa; phylum Chordata; class Aves; order Passeriformes; family Laniidae; genus Lanius; species Lanius collurio. The sequence continues at coordinate 2,808,400 of JACBWW010000021.1, forward strand.
CAAATTAAAAATTTGTGTGGTTTTTTTTATGTTCTTTTGAAAAATTTTGCAGAGAGGAAGTCACGAGCAGCTTACTTTTTAATGTCCTTATGTTTGCAGAACACTGTTCTCTAGAATATAATTTGTCCTGATAGCCAAAATATCGTGTCTGGCTTCAGCTCAAATAATTACAGATAGGTAAAAATCAGAATAAAAAGTCAGGACAAAGGCAGTGCTACCAGCTTTGTCTCAGTGGAATGATTGCTAATTTTCTCATGGAAGATGTTAAGAAGATACACATTAAACCCACTGGGAAAAAAAGGGATTTTCCTTTGTAGGCCAGGTGTTGAGTTTGAAACACTGGCCTAAACTAAGTTGGTCTTGTTGCTTACCTTTATTTACCTAGTGCTTCATTTAAACCCTGCACAGCATGATTTGGGTGCCCAGCATTGACATTACTGAGCAATGTTTGAAGAATGTTTGTCTGCCAGACGAAGGTTTCAATTTAGAAAGGTGTGGCTGTTCAATGAAAGTATTTAGGTGTGTGCTGAAATACAGTCCCAAAGTGAGGCGGAGGTTTGTGAATAACATGGGAATATTTCGCCTCCTGTACCCTGCAAGGACACAGGGGATCATGCTGTCAGCTGCTGCTACCAAGAACAAGTGTTCTAACTACACACTTGCGAAAAAACTTAATTGCCTTGAAATGCATCAAAGTTATGGTGACAAACAAAGTATAAATTACCTTGTTTTACTTTACTGATTGCTCAGGTGGCACATAGAATCTGATTTTACCTCAGCTGTCTCTTGAAGACTTTTCAGGTGATAGCTCACATCAGATTACCAATGCATTAAGCGTGAATCTAAACAGACTGATTGATCCAGTGGTTCAGTTTGTGAAGAGCTGGTTGGGTTTGATCATTACCAAAGCAAGCCAATTTCACAGAAGACCCAATACTGCAGTCCCTCAGAATACCTCCATGTTGTAGTGACCACCATTCCTGTTTAGTCTGAGCCTTCATTTTCAATGGCCTAACAAGCAGAGTTGGGTGACTCAAGTCCCCAGGCCTCTCCTTGCCCCGTGCTAAAATAGGAGAACTGGTACACCTGAATGGTCAGGGTAGGAAAGGCAAAGTAAAACTGGAACTCAGGTATCTAATTTCTATTCAGGGTTTTGAAAGTGGTCGTAAAAGTTTATGGAACCAAGTTTTACTACTAAATGTAAATCTACTTTATGGATCTTTTAATCAAGTATAGCAGCAGAAAATAATTTTACTTGGAATTAAAACATTGTATGGAAATTTTAAATCGTGCAGTAAACTAGGTGATTACTCTAAAGCTGAAGGAAAAACACCCTCAGTGTTGGTGATTTTTTAGTGTGTCATCTTAATCATCTGGATTCTCTAATAGATGCATTTTCCTGATATTTTTTTAATAATATGAGAGTGGGGGAAAAAAAAGACACTTTTCCCTCCCAGGAAGCCTCAGAGGACAAGAGTCCTGCTTGAGAGAGCGCTAGATAGGTGGTAACTGTATTTCTCTATTGGAAAGCCTTGGCACTGGCAGCTCTTCCTGGCTGGTCGGTGCCATTCTGTCCCCACTTCCTCCTGACAGTGCCCTGCATTCAGCACGGCCGTGTCCATGGACACCTGAGTGCCCTCACTCAGGGATCCATCACCCATCCTCTTCCCACGGTTTCTGCGGCCGTACTCCATGGTGTATGTCCGAGCCCGGGTGTCCAGTGACGGATGTGCCCCTGAGGTTTCCGTGTCCCCCCCGTGCCACCGCTTCGCCGCTATTCCCAAACGTTGGCTCAGTGGCGCGCAGCGCGTGCGCCGCGCGCCCTCTGCTGGCGGCTCCGGGCACGGCCGCGTCCGGGCGTTAAAGGGCCGGGCTGTCCCCAAGCCACTTCCAAGGGGACGCAAATTAAAGCAGTTCTCTCGCCCAGCTCACCCTCTCCCCTCCTCCTGTTGCATCTGAAATATACGAGCTTTTCTCGTGTTCGAAGGTGTAGCTTTGCATTTTTAACGTGTGTCGCTTTCTGCTCTTTCTTTTAGAACATCTTGCACAGAATATTTCCAAGTCACACATGGAAACTTGCCAGTACTTGAGAGAGGAGTTACAGCAGATAACATGGCAAACTTTTCTGCAGGAAGAAATTGAGAACTATCAGAACAAGGTATAAAAGCATGCCAAGCTATGGCATGGTTTCTTTAAAGCATGGTATTTCCATAACACACTGCAAAATTCACTTTTTCACTGCTTTCTCTTTACTATCAGGAATGTATATTTCTGTGTGTTTAAAAAAATAATACACTAGAATCAAAAGTAGCAAGATGGTCAGGATATCCTTTACATTTATCATTTTTACAGATATAGGAAAAGGCAAAGCCATTCTCCTAAAATCTGTCTAAAAAGAAGGATAGGAAACAATAGGAATTTTTTTCAATCCTAATTGGCATGTAATTTTCTTCTCTTAATTTGTAATCTCTAAGATCAACAACAACAAAAGCCAAAGCCACCAAGTTTTGTAATGTTACATGCTGTGTTTCATTTTGAGTTTATAAACACAGAGCTCCATCAGATTTCCAGCCTTTGGGGTTCACTAATCCTGATTCATGCTCCAGTTGTGATTCGGTGTTTGGGTTTTACCGGTGGAGTGGCAGCACATATTGTAAGATCTAATCAAATGTTGTAAGATCTAATCAATGTTATTTCCAACATGTCTTCCATCCACAAAACACTACCAATTGGCTAATTTTGGAAAATGGCCTTGGGAAGCACTGCTGAAGCACACTGTTCTTTGAACATATTTTTTCATTTCCACAGAAGAATATTTAACCTTTAGGAATATAATTTTTTCTACTTTAGGTGATTTCATTCTGCATTATTATCAACACTGGAAAAACTCGCTACTTGCATGCCTTCTTTATGTTGTTATCAAGGTGATCTTCACATATGAACATTTTTATATGTATTCTTCTGAAGATGAGGTCGATAATTTACATTCAGTACAAAACAGAGAAGCTGATAGGAAAAATATGATCATGCCTTGCTGGTATAAATCATTTTATTTTCATGCAGTGAATAAAGTGCCCACTGAAATGACCAGAATCATTATACTCTGACATTTTTGGCTTATGAAATTTAAATACTCCAAATTGGATCTCTTCTGACATGACTGAAAAAGTCTTCTATGGTTGCATTTTCACTCATTCACATGAGGCTCTGGCTTTGAGGTCAATTCCCCTTGTCTTTTAAGCAGACTGGAGCCAGGAGTGTTGCAGAGAATTTACTCCACTTTGTTGTTTGTTGGTTTTTTAGCTCAGTTTTACTTTCTGACAGTGAGGTTTCCCAAGCTTGGTTAGTAATTTTTAAATTTCTCTTCTCTCTCAAACAGCAAAGGGAGGTAATGTGGCAGTTATGCGCAGTCAAAATAACAGAAGCTATACAGTATGTAGTGGAATTTGCCAAACGCATTGATGGCTTTATGGAACTGTGTCAAAATGATCAAATTGTGCTTTTAAAAGCAGGTATGTGGGTCAGTTTTAAGGTCTGCTTCTATTAGTTTTGCCTGAGGAAGGTGTTACATGTTACATACAGTGGTTGCATATGCATATATTCATATGTAGTACAATTTAAAATTTAAAATTAAATAAAGGAAAATCTTGCAAATTGTCTGTCTTTAAAGTAGTATCATCTTAGTTATTCTGGGGAGGAGTTCAGGCCTACCTATTAAATTTTCATTATCGACAAAGGGAGCAATGAGTGTGTTGAGATGTAAAAGTTGGATTATTTGGGGGGTTTTGGATTGCTAACAGTGAATATTTCAAGGTAAAAATCCAAATTTTTTTTTCTTCTACAATATCTTTGTAAGATATTGTAGAATTAATGCACATTACAAATACTGGACCAAGTTGTTAAGGCTGTGTGAACATGAAGTTAGATTAACTGCTTTGGCTTCAGAGACTTCATTACTTTAAGAACATTACTAGAGTTTATTAGCATTAACTAAGTTGCTTTAGCAAGAACTTGTAAAGGGGGTTATGGGAATTCTTTTAACTCTACCAGCAAACCAAACTATGCTCTGTTACACCACAGCAACTTACTACTCTACTTAATTGATAATGAATGCAGAGCATTATTTTTAAATCCTCACTTGCTCGTTGCAACTGAAGTCTCTCCTTCCATAGTCAAACATACATTGTTTCTGTTTTAGGGTCTTTAGAGGTTGTGTTCATCAGAATGTGCCGTGCCTTTGACTCCCAGAACAACACAGTCTACTTTGATGGCAAGTATGCTAGCCCAGAGGTTTTCAAGTCCTTAGGTAAGGAAATGTCAAGTGTTGTGTCTTAAAAAACAAACAAACAAAAAAAAAAGCCAAAACAAAAAAAAACCCAAACCAGAATAAAAATAATAAGGTGAAAAAGCAAGGGAAAACAGCTGCTTTGAAAAATCAGTCTATACTATTCAAATAAAAGAGTTCTGGAGCATTTTGCATTCTGCAGCTGTCATGCTGGCTCTGTTTGAGGCCAAGCTGATTTCAGGAGGTAAAACTGCTTAATTCTCTCTAGTAAAGGACTGTTGGTGCTGAAGTTCAGCATTTTGATTAGGGTAGAGCAGTTTGGACTCACTTGTTGAGAAGCCAGGATTTCATATCTGATGTAACACTTCATACATCCTGCTGGAAAAGGCAGCAGATTTTAAGCTTATTTTGGATATACCGATGTATACTGACATATATGTTACTGCTCTGAAGATGCTAGTGGTGTTTTTAGATGTGCTAAGTCCAGTTGTTTGCAGGTAAAATACTGTAAATATTTTTTTTAATTGAACTACATACAATTTTGAAAATTTTTTTCCCATGTATTTTTGCTAATTTTAGAAGGAGGTATTCACTGGGTATAGATTTGGGCTGTAAGCCATTCTGGAGGGCAGTGAAAATACATCAGTGGGGAATGCTGGACAATTACTGAAGTATTCTCTGCCTTTCTAAAACATCTCAAGGTACAAGGTCAGAGTGCAAACAAGTCTGGGTTCTAGGGAAGTATAATTTGGATCTGATACCAGCTGTATCTACAAGTTCAGGCTGGGGAGGCTGAGGAAAATCCTCTGCTCTCAGGTTGTGACCCTCTTCAGAGCAGGGCTCACTTTAAAGACTGTGTACCTGCATGTGTGACAGCAGCAGTAACCTGAATAACACCTGTGTGAGCAAGAGAATGGATGGAAGGAGACGGAGTTGCTCTTCTGCATGAACTGTGTTCAGTCAGACCTTGGCTTCTCCTTTTGCCTCCTGCATGTGCCTTGTGTGCCTCTCTCTCTCCCCCCCCACTCTGTGTGCCCAATAATCTTAAAATCAGAATTTAAGTCCACACTTTGAGCCTTCAGTCCACACTGATGTGACAAAGTTCCATTTAGAACAGAAACAAAGATAAACCAATTTCGAGCTTGAAAATAAATGGTTTGAGATGTATCCATATTTACCCCACAAGAACCCAATGTAGAAAAGATACAGTGTGCAAAACCTTCAGAATCTTGGCTGCCAGGATGTGGGAGCTGGGGACTTGTGGGAGTGGAGCAATTCCCTCAAGGATGAGTGAGATCTCACTGCCCTCACTTCACAGTCTTTAAGGAGAAGACCATTCACCTATGAAGTGTTTTGTATCTATTTCTCATCCCCGTCAGAATAAATCAACAACTCTGTAGCTCTGAAGTAGTTTTAAACAATGTAACAAGAGCTGTACCTTCTTTTTGGCAGGTTGTGAAGACTTCATTAGCTTTGTGTTTGAATTTGGAAAAAGTTTATGTTCTATGCACCTGACAGAAGATGAGATAGCTTTGTTTTCTGCATTTGTTTTAATGTCAGCAGGTAAGAGATGAAAGTTTCTTCTAGGTTTATTTCGTAGAGTTTGCTTCTATTTTGAGGTCTTTTTAACGATAACATTAAGATTATTTGACATTGTGGCAATGTCATCATCTTTTTTAGTGTCTCCTCACCAAAATTTTTATTTTAATAAACATATTTGAATTTAGGAACCAATTTGTTAAATTGGAAATCCTAATCTGAGCCCTTGTTCTCCACATTTTCACCTTGTTGAGGACTCGGCTTTTGTGCAAAGGCTTAAATACATTTGAGTGAGACCTGTGGGCCACTCCTAGTGAGACAGACCGTTAGTGAACTCCCATAGTCAGCTTCCCATGTATGGGAGCGTGACAGAACAACAGAAAACCTCCAGCATTGCCATTTTAGTGTGATACAAAGACACACAAGTAATTTAGGTATCTGTCCCCCCTGTGCCACTGGGGACACTGAGAATTATGGTGCCAAACATCCAAGTCATCCCAAGAGTCAGGCTGGGTCTGCCATGCCTGTGGCTAAATTAAGTTAATAATCACAGGTCCATGTGCACAGGGTGCTCCAAGTCCTGGGAAGGCTACTTAGGTCAGGTGGGACAAGATACTGGGGCAGAAAGTGAGTTTGTACCTGGCCTGACTCCCAAGGAAGGAAACTGTGAGTTCAGACTGTAGCGTAGTGGACTCAGGAGCGGTGATGTAAAAGTCTATTAGCAATGGTGGATTTATTGAGTCTATCACAAATATGTTCTCATGCTGTTGGCCAGACAGGAAGTGTGTTAGCCCCTTTGTCTTAGCAAGCCACAGAACCTTACAGTTCTGTCACACAGAGAATGTAGCAGCTAATACTACTTTTCTGCCAGGAAGTTTAGCTCCTTTTTTTTTAACAGCTGAATCTTTGAATCTGATTTTTCTGTAAGTCACTCTACTGTAACTTCTCTTGGTTTTCTGTAAGTTCTTTAAGATCTTAGCAAGAAGATCCTCTCCAACTACTTGTTCATTATATGATCTATTCATTTCCCAGTAAAAAGTTGCCAGCCTCATTTTGTAAACACCCTGCATTTTACAGATTTTCTCAGCGAATTAATAATAGATCTTACTCAGATACATTGCAGTCTCCTAAATAAGGGCTTTATAAAAGTAACTTGAAGTGCATGTGATAAATGTGTTTCGAAACCTATGAATTTTGAAACATATTTTCTATATGAAAGTATATAACAAGTGGAAGGAAGATTGCAAACAGAAAAAATGCATCTGTAACAGACTTAGTACTTCCTTGTGTGCTGTGATCCATGTGTGCATTACTAGAGGTTTTAACTCCATTTATATTCAGATCGCTCATGGCTTCAGGAGAAAGTAAAAATTGAAAAGCTCCAACAGAAGATCCAGCTAGCACTTCAGCATGTCCTACAGAAGAACCACCGAGAAGATGGAATTCTAACAAAGGTAAGAATCATCCTGTGCTGTGTCACAGGACTGTGAAAGAATGGCTTCATCTGAACGTTGCCCTGATTCTGGGGTAAAAGCTCATACACAGTTAATTTGTTTATAAACCAAAAATTCTTTGTTCAAAATAGAGCTGCTCAGCTAAAACTGTTTACTTAAACCTAGAAGAGGTGAAATGATGTTCTAGGGAACAAGGTTGATAATGGTCTGAAAGGGATTATTTTTATGTGCAACCTGATGAAAAGTGATGAAGTTTTTTATCATAGTTCTCCTACACAACACTCCTATTCACACAGAATAATACTATTTCAGTGCTACAACATGCATGCCTTAATCCTTGTGGAATCTCTTGCCTGCATGACAATTAAGTTGTTAAAACACGCAAGACACAAACTAAACTTGTTTTTCAGACTTCCATGAGAAGTTCCCCACACAGCCTTTTTCTCAGTTCTTTCAAATACTGATGCCTAGGAAAAAGAGGCACTACCTACTATTATACTAATCTGAAGCATCTCCTTGTAATTTCTCAGAAATGGCAAAGTGGTGTGATGTTACAAGAAGTAAATTTGAAGAACTGGGGAAAGATAAGCACTTTGCTTTTACCTTGCAGAGGTACTTCCTTTTACACTACTGCACAGGCAGAAAGCTTATGCTGCATTTCACACCATAGAATTAGTTACAATAGAAGCAGGATGGTCCAGCCCGGCTCTGCAGATTTTCTTAATTTCAAATCCTAGCTCATGTCATTCTTCTCTCAGTGCATACTTTGGATACCTCTGTTGGAAGAAAGAGTCTTCCATATGCTTTGACACAAATACTTCGCTCAGTAACTTCAGGGAGTACCCTCGTGATATTTTTGAAGTACACATTTTTCACCTTATTTGCCTTGAGGTTAATAAGTCTTATCTACTGCATGGCCAGTTCCTTCCATAATATTCACAGTGGGTTTAAAAGCAGTTGGGATTGCCTTCTTCCAAGAGTATAATTTAATGAATGAAGATCCAGCCCCAAAATACTTGTTTAATCCAGCAAAGAAACCTAATGCCACATTTTCCTAAGAACTTAAAAAAGATTATTTCACAAATAGCTGTGAGTCCATTGCTGTAATACCTTTAGCAAATACCCATGAGTGTAGATCTGAAATGTCCTTGTTAAGGTAAATAATTTGGTTTGGGAGAGCTTTAATCCTTAGAGCAAGAGTGGGAGGCTGGTTCCATGTATGACCATATGACTTGTGTTCATTTTTTTACAGTTAATATGCAAAGTGTCTACTTTAAGAGCACTGTGTGGACGACATACAGAAAAGCTTATGGCATTTAAAGCAATATACCCAGACATTGTGCGACTTCATTTTCCTCCACTTTACAAGGAGTTGTTCACTTCAGAGTTTGAGCCAGCAATGCAAATTGATGGGTAAATGTATCACCTGAGCACTTCTAGAATGTCTGAAGTACAAACATTAAAACAAAAGAAAGGAAAAAAAAAGGAAAAAAAAAAAAAAGAAAGAGAACCAAGACACTTTATATGGCCCTGCACAGACCTAGGGAGCCAACACACTGCACATCTCTTGGCGGTCGGGGTCAGGCGAAGGATGGGAAACAATGAAACAAAGTTGAACTTGTTTTTCTCATGCATATGATTTCCATTATGCCTACAAATATGGACCCTTTTTCTGTCTCAACTTCTCAATCCTTGACCTCTGTTTACACAGACTGAGGGTACTAATGTCAGAAGGTTGTTTTCTCCTGTAGTTCACTGCCCAGACTTTTGACAGAACAATCAATTTGTTGGTCAGAACAGAGTCCACCTAATAATCAGCGACTGGTGTGCGTTGCAGAGATTTCAGCATCAGTTTGCACAACTTGCTCATTGTTTCATGAAGGACGATTTATTTTCACCTACCACTGTTTGCCAGTAGACAGAATGGCATGAAAAGGGTCCATAGCAATAGCAACAATAGCATTATAATATATTACAGGGTAAATGGGCATGAAGACTATATATAGCAAAAGAGATATTGTTTATATATTGTTTTAATTAATATAAAATGTAGTTACTGGTATAGCTTTTCTTGTTGAATTGATAAGGCACTTTCATTTTGCACCTTTTTCTTTAAATTAAATGCTAGCGTGTTCATTGTTGTGTTGCATGTGCACCAGAAATTCAAGTTTAACTGAAAAAGGTTTGGTAGGTACTGGTACATTGGGAGGTATTTATGCTGCTGTTTTCCATGTTACTTTTAAAGAGAGGCTGGTCATATCCTGAAATGGCTACAGATTTTTTTAAAGAGTTAAAAATAATGACAATTTTCTACATTAAAATAATCCTTTCAGAAGTTAAATTCAAAGGTACTTTTATTTTCAAATCTTTCAAACCTAGATGCTTCAAATTCAAAAGCCTTATTTTCAAAGGTTCTGAGTTTCCACTGTCAGAGTTAAACTAATTAATTACAGATCATTTACAAATGAGTAACACAACATCTTTGAAAATCAGGCTATTACATAGTGTATTTCTGCCCACCATAAATCCAGGTTTGAAAGTATTTATTCGAGTCTGTATCTACAGTAAAAGTATGTGTGTATGACATGTCTGCAGAAAAGTAGTCTTTATACATAATATTACATACTTTTGTACTCCATATCGTAAACAATGTTTTCAAATACCAAGCTGTAGCCTGTCAAAATCTATAGGTTTGTCTTTGACTTCAGTGAGTTTGAGACACACTGACCCTTGTTCTCCCAGCATCCAGCAGTTCAGTTTCAGGGAGCTGAAGAGAGATGTCTGTTCTCTCGTTTAAAAAGACCTACTTTAAAAACTGATCAGATGAGGACAGACTAAGAAAGGAAAGGCACAAGGTTGCTAGAAAGCATTGGTTTGTACTCAGTACGAGCCTTGAAATCATTAATATCAGAAATCTGCATTCTGTGATTCTGATTCCTGTATTGCATAACCTACCAATAAGCTAAATCTTGCAGTGTTATTAATTACCATTCTCTGCAGGGAGAATTCTGTCTCTGAGCAAAGCTGGCAGTGAATGTAGGTCTCAAGGAAGCAGATTCACATAAACGACATCTCAAATTAAACTGTGGCTGTTTGAGCCAGAGGTGTATAACTGGGTTTGGATGAGATGAAGATGCATAACTGGATGCCCTGTAGGCCAACACCAATGCAGTTTCTGATGAAGTACCTAAGAAAAAGCTGGGAACTTCAGAAAAGGAAAAGGAATGCGACAGAATGTGCCCTACTCCTTTAATTTCCATGGGTAAACAATCATATATGTTAGAGGTGTTGAGAAGTAACAAGCTAATAGAAGCACACTGAAGCCTAAGTGTTTTTAAGGGGGAATCAGTGGGTTCTTATTAGCAAAATACAGATTTATTCTGTGATTTGAACATGTTTCCTTTGGGGTCAAATTGAGACATTTATTTATGACACTTACTAAAAATGTTCCAGTCTAGTGCATCAGGGAAGGTTACAGCTATCATTTATCTCTAGGGTTTGAAAGGAGGGCAAGAGCAGAGCATCAGCCTTCCTCCTCAGAGCAGTGTGCCCTGGGGTGTGGGAGGGGAACACCTGCATCTCTGTGAGCACTGGGATGGAGGCAGGAGGGGGCTTTTGGATGAAGTCCATAGAGCTGTCTTTTTCCTGCTCCATCCTGCCTGCTCACAGCCCAGCACATGCTCGCTCCACTTCCACTGAAACGCTTTTCCTAGGATCATTGTTTACTTTATTGGAGTAACTGGCATGATATGGTACTTGCATTCTAACGTGTGTTCCTATTTTTGAAGCACCCCTTTTAACTAACAAATGTTTTCTGAATGTGACCAGCCTTAGGTGCTAGTCCTGTAAAGATCAACTAAACTTAATCTCAGTGTCAACTAATGAATAATGAAGTAAGACCTGTACTTTTTTTAGAGAGCGAGATACAACTCCTACTTCTGACAATGTAGACTACCAGGCAAAATATTTGGGGATTAGTTTTCAGTCACATCCTGTTCTTACCTTTTCATGATGAATATTAGAACTTTACCAGGCATCTAGATGCCAGTGATTTTGTTTGGAATCTGTTAAGCATATTTACATTCATAAATCATTGAAAATACAAGTCTTGGAGCATTTACTAATAAAATATATAACTATAAAAAGGTTTCAAATAGGGCCTTAGCTGAAAGTGATCTTCCAGGCCAGAAAGTACCGTCATTTTTGTTTGTCAGAGCTCACGTGTACTGGGACCTTGTTAAATCAGGCTGAACATACATACCCCAAGTAACTTAGCTTTCCTCATCAGAATGAACAGCCACTTGGCAATAGAGTATAATTTCTGGGTTGCTCTTCATGGAGAGGGGGAAAAAAGGATACAGCACAGCAGATGTACTGATAAGACATCTGATATGTTGCCAAGGAGGTCTTTATGCAAGGGGACTCAGAATAACACTGGAGTGGCTGGTCAGAGATGGCCATGTGAGAACCCAGCACAGCAGAGGAAATTCCCTCTGCAAAACCCCTGGGCCTGTGGCCCGGTATCAGATGATCAACCAGTTAAAAAACACTGGAGGTCAATGGATATTCACATGAGTATTTTCATCATCTGCCCCGTTCACTACAAATAAAAACACTAGGATAGCTGAACATAATATTTTACGTTTTGATGACCTGGTCCTTAGAGTCTGCAATGATATTTTCCTTGGGAGTTATATCTATCCCTGGATATGTTTTCTGGCTTTCTAGGAAGAGCTACTAGACTTAAACTGTCATTTGAACCACCCTAACATATGTCATCACCTCCCACATTGTTTTACATGGAATTAGGTAAAAAGGGAGGCTGTTTTTAAGTTTGGTTGTTCTTTATTAGCTTATCTATCTTAGTATGGATACCAAGATATCTGTGTATGTGCACCTGTGTGTGTGTGAGAGAGTCCATTGTGTGCGCACATGAGTGTATGCGTGAGACGTGGGAGCGGCTGCTTCTAGGCTGTTAAGTGTCAATGGAATAAAGAAAATGTATTCAAAATACTTAAGTCAAAAAATAGAAGGTGGAAAAAAAGATTTATTCTATACAAAGCCTTGTCTGGACCACTTTAGAGAGACTTCTATTTTTTTAACCCTTCTATAAATGTTTGATGGCACTTGAAATATTCCTGCAATAAAATGTGATTTGTGTAAACATTAAAAAAAAAAAGATTTTGTAATGTGAAACAATGAAAGAAAGTAATGTAATTTTTCTAAAAAACAAAAAAAAAAAACCACAAACGAACGAACTTTGTATTATTTTCTTGATGGAATTTGTCTATTTGTCTTTGGAAAACTTTTTATTTCATTGAATGTGCCATAGTAGAGGTGTGTTTTTCTTTTTCTTTTTTTGTTTTGTTTTGGGGTTTTTTTTAACATTCTAGATTAAAGGAATAGCTGTGTTCTGACATTCCAAAATGCAAGATGACATAGCAGTCATGATTAAAAGGTTTGATTAGTAAGCTTCAATCATTGTTGCTTTTTTTGCACATGTTCTTCATTCCTCTACAGTGCAATATGTACATAGAGCACTTGCGGGTGTAACCTTGATCCCTCAGGGAAAAATACATATTTGTACAGGATTTTTCTTTTTTTTGCCTTTTTTCTTTTCTTTCCTTTTTTTCTTTTCTTTTCTTTTTTTTTTGCTAAGGAATGTCAATTGAATCACTTGTCTGTTGTTGAGGGGCAGCCAGATAATAATCCTAAACCACTGTCACAAAACATTGATTGTTTAAATTCTGTGCCCTTTTATTATTTAAACAAAAAAAAATAAAAGTTATTTTCTGACAGTTCTTTGTGCTGATTGGTGAAAAAAAGGGTAAATAGATAAGCACCTTATGATTGACTTAACTGTGAATGACAATCCATCTCGTTAGCAACAAGAGAAGCCCTATCATTTTGGAGCTGGGGTTATGAGTCAGAAACTAATGTGCTCAGGGATCTTCTAAAACTCTTCAACAGGGTGGCCAGCACTGCTGGTGGAACAAATTACTTTCAAAAAAATATGCTAGTATTTCTTCCCTTCCCCCTGCCCCCAGGCACAAGAGAACTGGATTTTTTTTTTTTTTTTTTTTAACTCAATGCTCTATGTGTGCCTCATTCTCTTGCTCACTTTTGCAGTAGAGCTGCTTTTTGGTCAGTATTTAACTTGAAACAGAAGTACTCCAAACAGTGCAAAGATTTCACTATTATATTTTAGAAAATAAATGCTGACCCACTAAATAAATGATGGAAATTAATTTCAGTACCCTCTGGACATTTTTTTAATGATAGGACTACTTTTCCAGCTGAAATTCAGTGTTCTGCAATAGAGAACAACTTTTTAGTATTTAAATTATTGTCAAAGAAAATGAATCAGTTTATGAGAATACAGTAAGAATGAAAAGGTCATGATTAGGTTTCAGCAGTGAGGTCACATAGAAAGGAACACAGATCTGCACTTCAAACAACAACACTTACAACACTTCAAATGTTGTCTGTCGTTGTTGCAGATGTTTCATGGTAAAGACAAAACCTGACTGGAAAGAAGCACTGAGGCTGAAGACACTTTCATATCTAGTACATCAAATACAACAATTCCAGGTGATCTTACAATGGCATCAAAACCCAGCAATAGGAAGTCTCCCAGTGCCAAACTATAGGATGCTGGAAGCATGTCCCAATTAGCTTTGTTTTATGGTTTCACATTCTTTTGAAAATGCAAGTGGAAAAGCAAATAATCACCTACGAGCAAAATGAGCAAGATTCAAGACTTTGGTTACGTTGGGAAGAGAGTGAATTTAGTTTCTCCATCAAATCCGTCTGCTTGCAGAAAGCCCCAGTTTTCCAGTATCTCTGAGGATTTTTTCAGGGGGTATACAGCTTCCAGTTGGTTACTTTAGACTGCATAATAAATAGGGAAATGGTACTCAGGGTTTCACAAGCTGACAGACAAGTTTAGCTAGGAATGGCTTTCCAAGGCAGACGAGTGCTTAGCAAGTATGATCAGTTGGTGTTCTGGCATCTTCAGCAGAAGAAAAATCCTATTGCTGATTCACAGTGGGCCCTAGTCTTTACACACTTGCACGTCAATTAAACATTCTCTCTATCTAACATCTATAAGATGTTTTAACTATGTAGTGGGATGATTACAGTATCTTTTTTTGGATTGGCATAGACAGTCCCTAGGCTGTACTTGATGAACAAAACAAGTTACACAGTGTAAGCTGTGCCAACAACATGTATTTTTTCCCTAGACATTCCTAAACTCCCCAACGTAGATAAACCTATTAATATCAATGTCAGAAACAGCACTTAGTATACAATATCCAAAAATTATAAGCAATTTTCTCTTGAGTATTCATTGTATTAAATTCTACCTGTGCTGATTCAGATTGCACATAATATCTTTATTTTCCTTAACTGGAGAAATATAACCATTAGAATTACTTTTTAATTATTAATAGTAATATTTATTACTTTTAAAGTTTCATCCATTAATATATTTGAATATTAGCCTCTTACTTTCTTTTTGTTTAAATATTCCTGTCAGTAAATCATTTGGTGGAAATGAGGGCAAATGCATACAAATACCAAATACAACAACAAAAAGTTTTAAAATATAAATTAGTATTTATTTAAAAAATCTTGCAGTGTGTGCTTTAATTCTAGTACTGTGATAATGGCTTGCTACATAATGCTAAGTCACTGGACTTGAGGGGAAAAATATGTAAAATAATATACAGTCTATGTTTGGAACTTTATTCAGGTACTAAACAGAATTTTAACATCAAAACAGAAGCTGTATTCTACCTTTTCCATATGTAATGTTGCTGTCTTTTTTTTTTTTTTTGCCTTTATCATTGGTAGAATATAGCAATAACTTTATAGCAATAAGTAGGCTATCCAAATAAGAAACAAAACATGATAAAGGCTTCAGATCAATACTCATAGGCTCACTTCTTCTGCCACAATATTCACTTGAGTGTCTTCCCTCATAATCTTATTACTTCTTCAAGCTGAACTTCACAATCAAGTTGTTCAACTTGAAGTGTGACATCACACTTCTTGTTAACATCTGCATGTTTTCAGTGTTCACATGTCCTCTGTATACTTGTGTTCCTATGTTAGTGTTTCTCAAGGTTTCTGAAAGCACAATCTCTGTGAGCTATAATTTGGCACAGGGCTCTCTGTGTTGGAATTAATTTACGTTTCCTGGGGCAGGGAGTGTGAATCAGCTGGAATTATTGGCAGCATTTCCTAACTGAAGGAACCAAGCTGCTGCAGGTACTTGGGAACTCTGGGGCCACTGCAAATGCCAAGTGCAGCCCCCGGCCGGCTCTCGCAGCTCCTGCAGGCCGTGGGGCTGAGCTGCAGCTCCCGCGTTCCCCGCCCAGCGCTCCTGCAGCCAGCACAGCACGTGCAGAAGCTGCACTTCACAAAGAACCGAGCTGGGGGTGCCTGGCAGGGTGTTTGGAAACAATCTGAACACTTGGGCAGCGTTCGAACAAGCAGTTGTGACTTTCGGTTTGAGAAACACTACCCTGAATTACCCTAAAAAGTCTTAATGTAGATGCACAAACTTTACAGGAGCTTGCAAACTGTAATGCTATCTATATCTAATGCAGAGAATTCATAAGCAATACAGTGAATTTTATTTCACAAAAAGGCATACGTACTGTACACCTTTCTAAATCCAAAATGTTCCTCATTTCTACATTGATTTAGAAACAAGTTACAGTGGTCAATATTTGAAGTATTAGGACATTAACTGGCTGCTTCTTTGTATGTAATTGTATTGTCTGCCTGCTCCTTTTCTGGAGATGTGTTTTTGTATTGGATGTTTGGGCCAATGGGAGGCTTCAAGCTACAATGTATTTTCCCAGATTAAATATATTTAACATATGACAAACCCCAGACAAGGCTTTTTAAAATGTATAAAGAACTGCAGTGTTAGGTGGTTTATTTGCAAACTGTTTTCAATGTTGTCCATTTTTATGGCACCTTTAACAATATTGTTTCCAAAGTACAAAAAAAGGTTAAAAATATTCTAGCCATAACTGAATGTCAAGCAATAAAAACAAATGACTTTTTGTGCATAGATTTAAAAGAAATACAAGTTTTAGACATCTGCATGTAAATGCAATCTCTTGTTTACTGCTTTCTTAAACTTGAGCAACTGATTCCTTATTTTACTACTAATTTAAGGACTTGTAATGGCCTGTAAACATTTTATCTTGCTCTATTCTTTCAACTCTGTCTCTGCTTTGGAGTCATAATATTTAATGTTGTTCTGCTCACCTCTATACAGTTAACTTTTTGCTTTCATTCTGTATAGATAAAATTATACTATAAACAGCCTACACAGTGCAAATATTTATCTGTTTATCAAATACCACATTATGCTGTATAATATCTGTTTTACTATATAATCTATTTTAGACATAGCTGTTTAGAACTAGAGTGTGCTATTTTTGTGTTTTTCTGATGTGTGGTGCTAGATAAGTTACTTTTGTGAACAAAAACAAACAAACCCCTTTTATTCCTAGACAATACCACCTTTGGGTCTTGTTAATTTCACTGAGTATAACTATATATAAATATATATATTTGTGTATATATATATATATACACCAACATATGCCCAACAAGTACCTGTATCAGAGTACAAGATTTGGGACATGGTTTTCTCTTTAAATGCATAGTGTCATTATATAAATTATTCTATAGTATATTTAATAAGGAGAAAATTACTTCACCGGTACAGATACTTGATATCAAATGTAGAATTTTTTTCTACATTATTAACATTATTAATTATTAAAGTTATTAAAAATATTCTGTCCAGCTTGTTATCCTTTTGGTTACTAAAACAGTCTGCCTGTATTGTATCAAAAATAAGAAAAACATCTATTCTGTCAGTATAAAATAATTACAATATGCTGTCTGTCTGAAAGGGAGGTGGTTATTTGGCTTTTTGGGAGAATTCTATCTTGTTGCATCGGAAATTTATAGATGTTATTCTGCTGGGTGCCTTCCTCCCTCCTCACTTTAAAATAGGATCTGTACACACACAGACTGTGGATATTACTGGGCCATGCCTACACACTTAACTCCAGTTACTGTAAATAGGAATGTTCTGTAAATCTGCCATGGTGGATGGCTAAATTCAGTCCCTGGATATGCTTTATACATTATGCATACATATCCAAGGACAGCCAGTAGCAACTCAAGTTCATTAAGAAGTGGAATTTGCAATGTTTTGTCAGGTATGGGGGTTTTGTTTTTATTTTTTCATGTATACCTTAATTTACGTAGTCATATACCTTTCAAAGTATTCCTATCCCCTGTTCCTTTCATTCTAGATACTGTTTTCATGTTCATTCTTAAAAACTGATGGATATCAAATATCTAACTAAGGAGGTAATTAACCTTTTAAATATTTATTAGAACTTTTCTGTAATATTACTGAATTTATAAGATCTTTAGCAAAGATTTTTGAGCAATTTATTAATAACAATGTTTCTGTTTACTGCACTTTTTGATAATAGAAGGTAGTGAATTTTAAAGCCATGGTTCTTGGCTTCCATGCACTGCTTTTATACCCTCAATCCAAGGAATATATATATATAAATAATTTTTTTTAAACAGCAAACATACTCTTGACCTAAAAACAAAAACAAACTTTACTGCACCATGGGTATATTTTCATAAGTGGAATGTTTAACTGCAAACACTATCAGGACAATTATAAAAACCTCTTGAAGCTACAATCTTACTTAAATATAAGCCATGACAATTTCGTTTTCCCTTCTTGATTTAAGTCACCTTTTGATATTTTCAAAGAGAAAGGGATTCACTCTTAAATTTGTACGTACCAACCTATGTGTAATGCCAGGAACGCATTTGTTTTAATAGTTTGATATATTTATGCAAAACCATTTGGTTAACATTTATCCTCCCTCTTTACTAAATGGTCAATGTACCAACACCAGATAAATGCTGATTACAAATATACATCAGATTGAAGATTAAGCACACAGACTTAAAAACCTCGTTGAGTGATATGCTCAAATTTCTGTAAATACACACAAGTTTAATGCAATTATACTGTACATGTAAATATGTGCTGTCTGTTATGTGTACAGTATGTATAAATTCCTTTTCTAGCCACAATAAAACGTAAGCCATCAAGAGGAATACTAAAGTGGTATTGTACTAAACCTTTGCTAATGATCTTTACCCAGTCACTTCACTTTTCCCTTCCATGGACCTTTCCAACTCACTCTTACAATAGCCTGCTTATATTCAAGTTTGTTATTTTACTCGGTCCCAAAAAAAGTATTTTGATTCACTTTGTAAATATGACTGTAAAAATAAGAGATTTAATGTTGTCTTTTAAATACTCCAATTTTCATTCTAATATGAATGTTGTTATATTGTACTTAGAAACTGTACCTTTAATATTACATTACCTTTATTAAGTGCATTGAACACATCGATTTTAGATGTGCTTTATGTACTGTTATCCTGTAATAAAACTTCAGCTTCTAATGGAAAAATTTGTCTTAATTTTTTGTCAGTAGCATCTTGCTTGTTCTTTTGAGTTGTGGTATATTAGGTTTATTCCTTCAAGAATGCACTGATACAAAATTAGCCTACACATATATTAGAGCTGTTTTAGCACATACATCGTGTTTCGTTCAGCAGCGGGGAAACAAGATGACCCCCAAACACCTTTTAAGCTCCCCTTTTGGCCAACAAGAGCTTTAAACCTTCTCAGAATGAATGTGGATTAATGTAGCTTCCCTCTACTTGAAGGCCTCTTGTTTGAAATCACAGTTCCCCGCATCAAGTGCAAAATAAAAGAAATCTGGCACAAGGCCCTCCCAATGAACTCATGCAGCAGAAATACTACTTCAGGATAGATCTAAATGAGGATTTTGGTGTCAAAATGGAAGTTTTAATAGAATTTAGGCATCAACAGTCAAAAGTGCAACTCCCCTCTGTTGTGCCAACTTTGAGAACACCTGAATGTGTCAGCAGCATGCTTGGTCTTAAGGCTTCAGGCATGTGAAATTCTCCTTCTGCACCTACTCAGAAATGCCTCAGTCTTGACAGAGCTTTTAACAGCTCAGTATATCTATATGCCTGACCATGATCCAGAAATAGATTCTAGCATTTATCTTTGAAGGACTGTATCTGGTAGCACCTTTCACCTACAGATCAACTCTAAAAAAAATGTAGTGGATGTGATAACTCCTAGAAATGTAGCACTAAGCAGTCAAGACACTGAAAACACAGATTTAATTTTCTCATACTCAGGACATGATTCCTGCCCAGTCTTCCCAGTAACTGGAGAATTCCTAACCACCAAGATACAGGTCAGGGAACAGCTTTACAAAGAACCATATAGTTCACTACAAAACACAGGAATTTTTCTGAAGTGAGACAAAGACTCCCTCCTGTGCTGGCCCGTAAAGAAAGCTGAACTGTCCATTAGGAGTTGGTGGTTTTGACCTCTGGTTATTTCACAGAAACACAGAATTGTTGAGGGTGGCAGGGACTTCCAGAGGTCACAAGCAGGGCCTCCTTGGGCTGGTTGGCCAGGACCGTGCCCGGCTTCTGAATGTTTCCAAGGATGGTGACTGCATAATCTCTCTGGGCAACCTGTGCCAGGGTTTCGTCACCCTCACAGTGGAAACGTGTTTCCTGATGTTCACATTTATATCATGAAAGTACAAAGATCACTGGTAGGAAGTAGTAGCACTGTTTTATAAAAACCCCCAGATACTGCCGGTTTAGAGAGATGCAGCCTGAAGTAGGACTTAGAGTGCCACATTCACCAAGATAAGCCTTCTCATCCATCATTCAGCTATGTAACTGTTACCATACGTGGGTTGGGAAGTAAGATCACTCCTTACAAAGGGGGGTAATTCCACGTCTGAGCTCTGAGTGGGTCTATCCAATGGCACAGAAAACCTTTTTCTGCTTCTTTAAGATAAATCAAGAGGGCAGAATTAAAATCTGTCCTTAAAACTGATCTGCAAGCAAGCTGAAGACTCACTTGTTGGTGGGTTTGGAAATAATTCTGAATCATCTCTGTGTTTTCATGTATTTGTGTAATAGTCCCCAGTTTTAATCATAAGACACCGAGCACACACTCTGCCCTCATTATTGCCCCATCTTTAGAGCACTGACCGGCATCACCTTTTCTTGTAACAACACAAAAGCAAATGAGTTTCCATCACCCAGACTTATGGGTTCTGAGAATACACGAATTCCACATCTTATCACACGGGGAAGCCTGCCCATCAGTAAAAAACGGTTTTGCGGCTCTGCTCATGAGAAGCGAGCTAGGGAAACTGAACACCAAGGAGAGGGAGGAAGCTGATGAACGCAGCAGCCTTGTTGGGCATCTCAGTCCTCACACGCAGCTCCAATCCCTCACTGTCAGTAACAGACCGATCCCCACCTCTGCATACCCGAGGGTAGAAGAGTGGCCTGGGGCACCCACCCTACACAAGGTCCACCTCCACACAGCCTGAGCCGGGAGGAGCCACCCGGTGCACCCACCCCCTACCAAGAGTCCCACCTCTGAACAGCCAGGAAGAGGCGGGATGTGCTGCCCGGGACATCCACCTCCTGCTCAGACTCCGCCTCGGCTCCGCCCGTGAACGCAGAGCACATCTGCCCGCGCAGTTCAGCTCTGCGCCATCATCCGCCCCGCCCGCCACAAAATGGCGACCGCAGCCTGAGGCACTCCTCAAGTCCCCGTTTCTATTGGCTGGTTTTAAACACGTGATCTGCACTCCAGGCGCTGATTGGTCACTGCCCTGAGGCGGGCTCCGTGCCGTCATCCGCCCCGCCTGCTATAAAATGGCGGCCCCAGGCTGAGGCGGTGCTGGAGTTTGTCATCCCGTTAGCTGCTTTGGAGCACGTGATCCGCGCGCCGAGTGCTGATTGGCCGGCGCGCCGAGGCGGGCTTGCCCGGTGGTGAGGCGGGGATCCGCGGAGCCGCTGCCTTGGGGTTCCGCCGGGATGGCGGCTGCGGGGCTGCCGCTGACATGGTGAGCCAGTTCTCCTCTCCTGAGTGCCCCTACTGGGCGCGCCTGAGGCGCGGGCGGTACGCACAGCTCCGCGCTGCCCCACCGGGAGCAAAACGCGGGCTGGGCCGGGTTGGTGCGCCGCCGGCTGCAGCCCCGAGGCCGTGTGGGCTGCTGCCTCCCGCCCGGGGAGCGGGAGCGGTGCGAGCGTTCTGTGGGGGAGCGCCGCGCTCTGAGTCCGGGTGTGCTCCCAGCTGAGGGGCTCTGAGTTCCTGTTAAAGCCACGGCGTGGATCCAGGGCTGGCACCTTGCTTGTCTGTCTAATAAGAAAAGCTCTGCAAATACGTAATTCGGTTCTTTAGCCTCAGAGAGGCGAGGTGGGTTAGAATTAGTTTGTGAGGTAAGACGTAAATAAAATCTTTGTTCGTACCTTCCACAGTAGTTTAGGAAGGATGAGATTTTATAAACCCCGTACATTTAAAGGGGTATATTAAAAAAAAAAAAAAAAAAACCCAAAACAAAGAAACAGTATAGAGGGTAACATCACCGTAGAAGACAAGAACAATTCTATTCTGAAAAATTAGAACCGCTGTATTTTTCTCAAAAGTTCCAGCGATTTCAACCCAAAGTTTGTTTTTCATTCATAAACATGAAACTCATCAGAATTTCTCTTACCATACTTAGAATTGATATCTTGCATCAATGAAATTCTTATTTTGTGCTGTGAAGAATATACATTTCACTACTGAAAAACATAAGGATTTAGTACATATGTAATTTCTATAAAGAGGAAATCGGGAATCACTGTGTAGGTGGCCTCTTTTTTAAATATAAATGAATTCTGGTTTTTTGTTTCTAAGGGGCAGATGTGGCCTTTAATTTTTTTGCTTGTTTTGCAATATATTTATTTTATTTTTTTTTATTAGGGATATTGCACCAAAAAATGGCCAAGAAGTATTTTTCTCCCATGAACTTTATGAAAAATATTCCTTGTCTCCAAGCCTCTCTGAACTCTGGCATTTATCGAACAGGTATATTATGTTATGTTATCATTTTGTGCTCTTTCTTACAATCCTGTGGATGCATACCCATACTGTTTTGGGGAAAGCTGCATGGTGTCTGGCACACAAGGATTTGTTACCAACTCCTTGGACCAGCTGTTTTCCTGTGCTTTATCTGTTGTGAAAGCTCAGAAAGCAGGAGGAGTCCAGGTTGAGTCCTTCAGCCTTTTGTGTCTTAGGGGAGGGTGCTTGTGAATAGAGGTTGGGTTATTGGCTTTTTAGGAGTAGTACTTGTTTTTTGCTTTCTCTTACATCCCAAAGAGGAATGAAGTTTGACCCACACTCTGGTCAGGGTAAGGGTCCTGTATACAACCCATGAACCAGCCCTAGTTATGTTCAGAAATTCATGGCTATCTGTCTGTCCAGATCTTCTCACTCTTTAGAAGGGTAACAGTACTGTGCTTTGAAATGCTTTTTCCTTTTACCTTTTGGAAATAGCTAACACTGTTTACATAAACCACCAGTGTCTTAGGTGCAGTGGAAATGTAATTAATTCCTTGAGTAAGGAAGAAACTGTATAGAATGCCAGCTGAAGACTGGGAAATGAAACTGTGAACACAGGTGGTACAGGTTGTGTTGTTTGTGTAGTTTTGGTGTCCTGTTTATATTTTCTTAACTTGAGGAAGTAGAATAAGATTTATTTCACATAGTGAGAAGTGTGGCTCCTGCTGGATTTTAGCATTTGGAGGGCTGTATTTAGATTCTTGGCTTAAGAAGCTTTTAAGCTGATAGGAAGGTGACCATGACTCGTGGTGCATGAACCTTCCCAGTGTAAGGAATGTGGATGGGTAACCATGTACATGGGGAATTCAGCACGTGGGGAAAGAGTTTGTTCAAAAGGGGACTTACTGCGTTTTTATGAACTGACAATGAGAATGTGTATCTGAGGGGGGTACCTGTTACATTGCACGACTTCATCCCATATCTTTAGCTAGGGAAGGCTGTTCTGAGTCATCTCTGTTGGAGCAACTTCCCTTGAATTGGCAAGGTGTAGCTTGTTACTGGTACACCAGATACTACTGTAGGATTCTTCCTTAGAAGAGTTTCTGGAGTGGACATTCAAAAGAGTGGGATTGTGGTCAGCTCTGTGTGGTTCAAGTGGGTTTACAGCCAGAAGAAGCTAGAGAGGTTGCAACTGGAAAAAATCAGAAATTGATGGGTCTGGGTTGTGTGGACAGAGTCAAGAGGAAGACAAATTAAACCTGTTGGAGCAAGTGTGAAAGTAAAGGCTGGAGGAAATTGGCCAGTTTGGGGAAATTTCTCATAGATGTTTACTAAAGTGTGTGTTCTCTTAGTGTAGAAGCTGTGAAGGCAGGTTGCTGATAAAATGAAGGGGTAAAATTTAAGCCTCAGCTCAAATAAAGTATAATGCTGTAAATATGGAGAGAAAAGCTCTGTCAGATTATTTTGGTTTGCACCCCGATGAAGACTGTGACAGCGCTGCATACTGAAATGATCTTGATGTGCTGCCATTTCATTCAGTGCTGAATATAGCCAATTTAAGCTGCTAGAATTTCTTGATGTTCTTACATTGGCATATCTGAGTCAGCATCTTGTTGCTGCTACAGCTTAATTAAATTTGCCAGTTTGTGCCACAAGGATGGACACATTCTCATATTTAGAGAGACAGCTGTGAAGTGTTATTAAGAGCTGTGGATGTGATACTGCTGGGTTTGAGTGACACTTGAGATGTTTGCTGCTGCTGAAATAGTATCTTAAAAATATGCTTTTTCCAAGATCAGCAGTTAATGTTCATTTTGTTAGCCTTAAATATTTTCTCTCTTAAGTACAATTATTTTAAATAGACCAGGACTAAGCTGTATGGCCTTTATATACTGGAGTTGTTTGAAGAACCAGCCTTAATGTTCCTTCTTGGTTGTTTTCAGAACAGCCATGCCCCTTGCCCTAGCTTACTACTATTTTTGGTGACTGCTTCCAGCATTGTTTAGAGTAGAAAATAAAATGCTTGATTTGTGTACCTTGTAAGAATTTCTTCATTGAAATCTAGAATTTCTGTTGTTACAATGAAGTATTTTTAATTTCCTTCTTTTGCAATGGAAGAAAGGCTTTTCCTAGTTAAGTCCCTCTCCTTCCCTATCAGAACTGACTTACAGGTCTGACCTTTCTGAGTGCAGCTTCTGAACAGTGGCAGTGACTGATGAAATGTGGAGATTCTTTATCTTTTCATTAATAATGTGTGTTTCCAGAACAAAGAATCAGTTTCATATTCATGTTAACACCACCAATTGCAAACCTGCTGGTGGCACTAAGGGTTAGTTTGATTGTTGGTGAAGTTACAGAATGAGAGCAGTCCAGTGGCACAGATAGGAATTGCAATAGCAGTGTCTCTCGGTGCAGTTTAGGCTTGCACAGCTGCCTTTATTGTTTCTGACTAATACTAGTATTTATGTGAAAACTGCAAATTCGTTAATTTGTTACTTTTCTTTCAGAGAGGCAAAGAAAAAGGTGGAGGCGTTGACAAACTCTTCAGAAAACAGACAGACTTGTAGCATGCCAGCTCCAGATTCACTTGAGGTGGAAAAAAGCCCAGCTAATTATCATCCTCTTCCAGAACCCAGATTCCCCTATCCATTTACCTCTTGTTTGTCTGAGAAGGAGCAGAAAACATACTTGTATCTGATGACTAAGTTCTCAAAAAAAAGAAACCATTTCCAAGTTAATGCAGCAAGTCAAAGGGAATTTTTTACATATATGGTAAGATATGTACATATGAACATCACAAAGAGAATCACACATTTGTTTTCTTACCAAGAATAAAGGAAAAAGGGGATATACATTTTCAGTTCAATTTGTCATAATTAGTCATAGAATTCATGGTATTCTGAAAGGTAGTAAAGGTTGGAAGTATTCAGGATAATAGTATTTTAATATTTTTAGTAGAAATAGAAAGTGTATTTGATTATTTCATTGAAGTTGGGGTTTCATGGCTTTTTTTGGTTTGTTGGGGTTTTTTTTTAGTGATCTGAACAACCAAGAGTAAGTGTAGATCTTTGACAACTGATTAAACAGCCCCCCAACACCCCAAAGACCCCTTTTTTTTTCTGAGGAGGAAGTTAAAAGTTGTCCTTCCTGTGATCTTAGCATTTTGTTACTGGCATGTAGCAATCTTGGGGAGTGTTATGCCGTGGATAGGTTTGGATGTGATCTTTGCCAGCTGTGGGAGCTTTGTTCCTTAGCACGGGAGGGCCCTGTGTGCTGTCCTGCTGTGCTCACCCAGGAGAAAGGCTGAGTTCCTCCCTGCTGTGAGTCTCAGCAATGTGTTTGTATAAGCCAGCTTCAGGTTAGGTGGAGAATCATTTTAGCTGAGTCCTGTTAGAGGTAATTAATCAGCAAATTGTTTTGAGCCATTGCATTTGGTTTCCCATGCTTCCTTATTAGTGCTAATTTCTTTGTTTTATGCTGTAGCAATGGACATATCATTTCCAGGCACATCAGTAACTACTTTGTTGTTGTTACTTAGGTTATAATTTCTCATGAAATCTGAACCTGGATATCTTTGTGACTTTGCCATGTAAACTGCATCAGCCATGTCTTGTAACCTTTTTATTTATAAATCACCACACCAAAAGAAGCTTGCTGTTTTCTGGGGATAGTGTTTTGTTGGTTTGGGAGGTTTTTTTTACCAAAATGGGCCTTGCAAAAAATTTTTTTACTTAAGTGAAACTGAACATCTGCCAAATTGAGCAGCAAGTGGAATCTATTCCATCCCTCATATCATTACCTGTACTGTCTCTCTGGAAATTTTGCTGGTTAGATACCTAGCGTAGAGGATTCTGTTTTGTCTTAAAAATAGATTTTTTTCTTCCTCCAGCAAATGAAAGAAGTAGTAAACAATGAAACTGCAGAATTTATGAAATTTGCCCAAAATGCTGCAAAAAACTGTGCCCAAGATTATGATGCCATCTCTGAAGATGCACTGCGTTATACTGAGGTAATTACCAGTGGCATGCTTAATTCCAGCCCTTCTTAAAAGATTGTCTGGGAATCATGATGAAGGTACATAGAACTGCTCATGGGATGTGATGTTTCCTGACCTTCTCCTGGTTTTATATTGGGATGAGACAGGGAAGTGGCCATTTCTCTTACACTGTGTGCTGTGGCTTGGCCCCTGGTTCATTGGAGCCACAAAGATGTAATAGAAGGGAAATCACTGCTTACAATACTGCAAAAATATTTATTCATTAAATTAATAAATTACTTCTTTATGTTTGGGAGGGGAGAAACTGAGTTTTAAGTGTGTGTTTTCATTACAAGTTGCTCCTAGATACACAGTAATGGACAGAATATTGAGCTTTCCTCCACAGGAAAGCTTAATAACATCTCTCAGTAAGTTCATGCTGTGTTAAATATCCACTTTGATGATTCTGAGATCAAACATGAATGCAACTTCGTGTACCATTCTTGGGTTTATAGCATATTTTAATGAGCCTAAAATCTGCAATTTTTTTCCAAACTTTCCCATTAGGGGGTTAACATAGACTTTGGGCATGTGTGAAGACAAACAGCTTTTGGTTTTTTTCCTCCCTAAATATTGGGAGTGGCTTTGCAATTTTATATCTTGTTATCTGGTCACAAAATGTGTCTCCAGACTTCAAGTCCTATTTATTATTAATACCCTGACTTAAAAATGAAATAAAGGCCCATATTTTCTTTTAACCAATACTTGTAGAAATAACTCATTCTAGTTACTAAATGAAAACTAAATACCCCAATACCTAATTCAGATATCATAGAAAATTATGTTGAGTTGACATGATAGCAAGTTTCAGGGCAAATGGAATCATCCTGTGCTCATGGGATATGCTTTGTGCCTTCTGTCTAGGCCTGGTGTAAACTGGGTAGTAACACAGAAAAATACTGCTTCCTCTAAAAGCCACAATAAATAAACTAAAAAGAAAATAATTACCTGGTTTGATACAGTTCAAGCTGTACTAAACTGCATGTTTTTAATGAGTGGCCTGGGCTGTGTGCATACATTGTCAACCTTGCATAGGAAGGGCTGAGGAGAATCTGGAATATATTGCAGTTCTCATACCAGCAACTGTAAGAGTATTAAACACCTGTACTGGTATCTGCAAGTTCTTAAATGCAACTTGAAATTGCAGAAAAAACTTTTCAAAATTAAATACAAAAGATACAAATGCATAAAATATTTTTCTTTTTGTATTAGGAATTGCTACATGTGTGTATTGGACATGTGCAGAAGTACCCAGAGTTTTACACCCTTCAGGAGATCATGAGTATCATGGGAGGAAAGTTTCATACACAGCTGACCTTTAGACTGGAAAAAAATCTTCTTGCAATGGTAATACCTTATGTACACATAATGGATTTGTGGGTTTTTTTAAGTAAGTAGAATTTCATTGGGATTGTGTTATGAAAGGATTAGGATTTTTGCAGCTATTATCCAGTTCTTGAGTTAGGGGTTATAATTTAAATTATTAATTAAAACTTAAATAAAATTATTTTTGTAGTAAGGCTGTTAACCCTTTTCACCAGATGTTTGCCATAAAAAGATTGCATTAGTAGTATGTTTCTTATATCACTGTCATAGTTTGACACAGCTAAGCACCAAGCACATGAAAATTGGTTCTTTTCATAAGGGGAAAAATAAGAAATTACTGAAGAAAACTAGATAGCTGCCAGGCAAAACAGGTTCAAACTTAAACGGTTGCACTACAAGGAAAGAGTTTTATTACTAACAGAATTACAAGTGAGAAGATAAAACAAGAAATTAAAACAAAGAACACCCCCTCCTTTTTTCTCAGCACTTTTCTCTCC
This sequence comes from Lanius collurio, assembly GCA_020086605.1. Classification (NCBI taxonomy): domain Eukaryota; kingdom Metazoa; phylum Chordata; class Aves; order Passeriformes; family Laniidae; genus Lanius; species Lanius collurio. Next base: position 2,836,574 of record JACBWW010000021.1, read on the forward strand.
TTTTTTTTTTTTTTTCTCCAACTAGCACAAAAGATAACACAACATGGGATTTTAGTCACTGTCACAGTTCTTGAAAAAATCTCTCTCTTATGCTTAAGGAAAAAAGGGGTTCCTTTTTGCTCGCGTGGTTCTCAAACTGCCCCCAACAGCAGACCTGTCCAGAAAGAAACCCTTTTTTCCTTAAGCATAAGAGAGACTTTTCAAGAACTGTGACACTGACTCGAATCCTGTGTTGTGTTTCTTTCCGGGCGGGTCTGCTGTTGGGGGCAGTTTGAGAAGCATGTGAAGCAAAAAGAAACCAGAGGCAGAGAGAGTGAGCCCTGTGAGACAGAGCTGGAAATGGCAATGGGAGAAAAGGGGAACCCGCCAGTCCCAAGAAGCCACTCTGGTTAAATTTTAGCTGTGTGGCAGTCTATGGCTGGTTTTAGCTGCCTGGGCTCTTGGGGGGTGGGGAGGGCCTTGGGGGTCTGAGACCCTCACCTTCCTCAGGTGAGCTGGAACCAGAGGAAATTCCCACCTTTGCGTGCAGTTTAAATGTGTAAATTGTGAGAAGCGTCATTGGTCTAAAAATCTGTCCCATCAACTCAGATTCAACGCACTACAATCACGTAACTTTATAATGTACCTGTGTACATTTCTCCTTTTTTTCATTTCTCCTTTTATTTCATTTTTCCTCCTAAGAAGTGCAGTGTTGGGTGAGCATGATGGCTGTGAAAGCTGTTTTCTGACACTGCTTGATTTCCCCAAGGGTACAGCAAGACATGGTAAAATAGATTTCCCTTCCATGCCTGTTCAGCTGCCCACAGATTACAGCACTGTTACATCTGTTATAACCCCAGAAAAAAAGGCTCATGTTATGCATAATGTAAGTAACCTTTTTATTGTCATCTTTAAGGCATATTTTGTACAGGGTGCAGTCTGGTTGTTTTTATGCATTGAAAGGTTTTTAGATTGTATTGCACCATTAAATAGCTGCTATTTCTGTTTGTGTTCTTCAGCTGTGAAAATCAGGGAGTGTTCATTCTGTAGAAGTGAGTTTTTTGACTGTTTATTCCAGATAATTTTTTATCAGCTAATTTAAGGAGTTTTTTCACATATCAAAACCCAAACTTTCAACAGAAGCACTGTAATTTCAAAGACCTTTGCTGAAGAAAGGAGCAGAGGTGTTGCAGGAGAGTGTTAAAAGCCTCAAGAGGTGTTAGAGCTATAAACAGAGCACTTTTGATGCTGTCTCAAGTGGCAGAAGAAAGAATGTAGCTGGGTTTTTCTTACTTCTCTCATGATCCTCAGTGCTCCCATTATCTTCTTAGTCCTTGATGATATTCTTCAACCTCACAAGCATTGCCAGTCTCCTTCCTTCATGAAAATGTGTGCTCCTAATGTTTAACAATTCTATCATTTCAGTTCTGAATTTGTTTTCTTGATGGTTTTATACTTGTTTTAAGATCCTTCGTATGTAACTGGTATTGAAACAACTGTGCAGTTTTAACCATACTTCAATATTAGATGTCTCTCTTGTGCTGTTGCTGAACTCATAAGAAAGTCTGCAATATGTAATTGGGAGTTAATCTGGTTCAGAGGTTTTTCTTTGCTTCAGTGCACTCCCATATTTCATGATTATCTAAATTCCTATTCAACCTAGTAATTCAAAGGTATACAAATTAAGTGAAAATACATGTTAAAAAGACATATTTTCTCTTGCTGCAATGTGAAAATGCATAAGATGCAGCTGAAAACCTTCAGAGGAGCTTTTGCTTTTTCATTTCATTTCGAGTCCTGACACTGTGGTAGTATTTGGACTTTTGGAGGAGTAAGAGTTGTATATATACATTTTTGATTGGGTTCAGAGTTTTTCTTGTAAATTAAATTTGAGTGTATTTCTTAAAAAAAAAAAACTTTGAAAGAAATAACTTTTTTTTTTCTCTTTAGGATATTAGTTCAGATTCAAATGCAGAGAAACTTGCTTTGAAATACTGTCCTCAAGTTGTTTTAAGTAATCAATCATTATTTACTTTACTGAATAATCATGGACTAAACTACAAGGAACAGTGGGAAATTCCAGTTCGTGTTAAAATGATCACTGTTGCGGGTATGATGGGTTTTTGTTACAAATCTCTGGGGGGTTTGTCCAAAAAAGCTGGAAAGCTGATCCAGAGTAACTTTTTCTACCTTGTTACTGAGAGTAGGAACCACCTCTGTGGCTATCACCACAAACATTGAATTTGGACATGGAGCTATTTTCCACCTGGGGAAAAAAAAACCAAAAAAACCAAAACAAACCAACAAACAAAAAAACCAGTTAAATGTGGTTTTGCTTTTCAAAACTCTTAAGCTGTGCTCCTTGGAAACAAAACAGCTGCATGAAGCTGTTAAAATTATCAAGTGAACTGATTTCAGTAAACTAAAATTGCAGACAAGTTCTGAAATTTTATGAAAAAGCAAAGAGCAAACATTTTCTGGAATTAAAAGGATCTATTTACATCATAGAATAGTAAATAAGGAATGAATGTTCATGAATATAATTTTTTCAATTGCAACAGAAAATGATTTAATAAACTGATGAACTCATCTGACTGCTTTACTTTAGTTGTCAAGCACTCCTTCAGTAATCTGAATATAGATTTCTTCCCTTATCTTTTTTTTTAAACACAGTATGGTTTATTCAAGTATTTATAATGTTTGTTGTGTTGGAATATCCTTGTGTGCTTTTCACACAAACTTCTATAGCAGACTTACAGACAGTAAATAAGCTATCAAATACTTGCAAAACTTACAAATTTTCACTTTGCTACACGAAATTACTTTACCAGTAAAGATAATGCCTGATTCCTTTTGTAGCAACATTACAGAGTTTAAACTTGATTTTTGGATCCAAAATTAACACATTCACGTTGTGTTAGACATACCCAGTGGTTCTTGAAGGGTTTCTCTGTGCTTTCCTTTTCCACTTTTCCCTGTAACGAGCCCCTTGCTTTAATTTACTTTTTTTCCTGAAATGGAGAGACTGTGTTCACCATGTGCCTTGGCTTTCTCTATTGTGATGTGCATGGTATTCCTTTTATTTTTGGATGATTCTTCTGTAAGTGTGGTAAGGGGTAAACAAAGGAGGAGTGGGACAGTAGAGCCCAGAGTTATTGATTAGAAGAGAAATAAACTGCAGCTATCACTTGGGCAAAGAGACTTAAAAAAACAGAATTCACTTTGTAACAAGGATGAAAAAAGATGTTTTTGGAAAACGGGATACATTTGATGATATGATATATGAATGATATGTATGAAGTGGTGAATCCTCAGTTCTTATTTTACAAATTCTCTGCTTAGAACTGCATTTGAAATATGTTCAGCTATTAATGTGGTGTGAATTGCTGCTGCAGGTTCATAATAATTCACACTCTATCTGGACATACTTCTATTTTCTGTTGTTAATGAATGAGAGGATGATTTTTCATTTCCGCTGGTGTGAATGTGCAGTGGATTTGAGTGTAATTGGAAGTTGAAGGATTTATTATTTAAATTACACAACAGTCTTTCTTCCTTTCGTTTAACTCAATCTCTTCATTCTTAAAAAGGTAGCAAACCGACTAAAGTGGTTTATGTTGATTCACCTCTGCTGAAAAAAGAAATGACAATAAGAGAGAGGAATCACATCTTCCATGCAATTCCAATGGATTTCCTAGCAACTAAACCATCTTATGTTTCAGTTTCTGATGTATCGATGGACAAACCAGCTGAGGACAACCTGTTTCAGTGGGATGTAAGTAGGTTCATCTGTTCTTAAAAACAAACAAAACCAAAAACTTGTGTTAAAATTCCTAAGTTGCTTTCTGTGTGATAGTAAGGGGAAATTTTGGTTTTCTGTTGGTGATTTTTCTATTCTTGAGTTACAGACCCTGTTAGAAAATGTCTGTGTAGTTCCTTTAAATGCTTCTGCATGGGCATCTCCACTTTAATGTTTACTTCATTAAGAAGTATTTTGATGAGTTTGCTTCAGTGGAGAAAGTTCTGTGAACTTTTTCTGTGTGGAAAGACCTTTCAACTCACAGGACCCAAGATATTCCAAGTTAAACAAGAAAAATTGTTTTTCAGTTACTGCTCCTCTTTCCTAACAGTCAGATATGGATGGTAGAACATTTTTTGTGTTTTTAATTTAACAATGTCTTATTTCTTGGTTTGTTTTATCATTTTGGGTTTTTTTTTATTTTATTATTTTCTCATCCCTGTGTTAAGGTGTGTTCTGATACCTACCAACACAGGACAGCTCCTCTTCCAAATGACACAGGGATGGATTTCGATGATGATGTTACAGAACTTGAAACTTTTGGAGCAGCTACCAAGCTCTCAACAGCTTCTAAAATGGAAAGTACATTTCCTGCAGTTAGTAACACTGCTAAAATTTTACCTCATGGCCTGAAAACAGGGATGAAAGATTCATCCACCATAAACAGTGGAGAGGAAGAGAAGAACACCCTTTCTGAGCAAGAAAGTTCAGCATGTGCCAGCAGGCAGCTTCCATCATTAGATGCTATTCCATGCTTCAGCCCTCAAGAAAAATCACCTTGGAAAATCTTTCAGTCAGTGGAAGTAGGACTGAACAAAGCACACGTCATGAGCAAGGAGGTGTTGGATAATGAAACAAAATTAAGTCCTCTATCTATTGCACTGAATTCTGAGAAAGAGCCTGATGCTGCACAGAAAAAAGAGACTTGCACTTCTTTATGCAGTAGTGACACAGATGAAGAGCGTTTGGTAATTGATTTAGAATGTGGAACCACTGCTTCTTGCAAACCAACTGTACCAGCCACTGCTTCTTGTACCTCAGCAGAGACTGCCAGATGTCCTTCCCCTACCCAGAGTCCTTCAGGAAGCATCACTGTCTGCTCAGATACCATGGATCAGGGGGAAAAAGCCTCCAAGAAACCTCCAAGAAAGTTATCCAAAGAATTTGATCCTGTTGGGCAAATTTTGAAAATGCAAACTGAACTTCTCAAGTCCCATTCCCAAAAAGCTCAGGAGCCAGTGGGGAGCTGTGATAATTCCAGTGTTTTGCCAGCCCAGGTGCCTCAGTCTCCAAAACCATCGGTGACCTCCAGCACAGAAACTGTGCCAGCCCCCGCCTCCAATCCCAGCAGCTCCTCTAGAAATACCTGGACCTGCCTTTTCGAGGGAGTGCGAAAGAGTAAGTGTGGTCATTGTGTAAGGAGGGAAATTTAACAGAAAACACTTTAGCTGAAGAATGTGTCACTAGTGCATCTGTTACATTTATGTAGAGATGGGACTCAGGTTACCAGTCCCTCCTCTGTGTGAGGATTACTGTCTTGCACACAGAAGGGAGCATTTTGGGAGCTGTTTGTCCACAGAGGTGAATGTGAAATACTGTTTCACTCTAGAGAAACAAAAAATTGTTATACAAAAGGTTTTTGAGCAAGGAAAATAAACCATTTGGTAATGGAATGGGTTATTTGAATGGAAATTCAAGTATTTGAGTAGTCTGTTCTGCAAAAGTAGTTTCTTGTCAATCAAAAATAGGGTTATTTTACTTTTTTTGTAGAATTAAAATTAATGAAATGATACAGTTAAAAACTGAAAAAAAATATTGCAATTTGTATGTCTTAAGTTTTGAGCCCTCTGTTGCTTAACTCCCAGCACTCTGTCCCTGAAGGCAAATGAGAATTTACTACAAGCCACCTCTCCAAGTTTTCAGGCAGTTGGCTGGGTGTTGAATCTGTGCTACACCTTAACCCAGAACTGCAAGTCTTGAAGGTCCTGGGGACCATGGACTTGGAGGTTTTCCTCATATGCCCAAGTTGCTTCTCAGCTCTGTCCAACTGAAGTTACAAACACCTCATTGTGTTAGATGAACATGCAGGAAACCAGATGGGTTGTGTCAGGACAGATACTCTTCTCAAATATTTAATTCCAACAAATCCATGACTTTTTGGTGGGAAAACTGCTATTTTCTAAGTAGGTGTGCATTTGTTCATGTAGGATCTACTTAATGTGTAGGATAACAGAACTAATTCAGTTTTAGCTGAAGTTGTGTTATCACTTCCTACATTTTTATTTATTTAACTGAATTCTAGTAATCACTAAGACCATGTCTCCTTCCTCAGGCTGAAAGGCTGAGAGGCATGATTCTTTATTTCTCTCTCTGTTAGAGTATAGAATTCAGATGTTTTATAATGGAGCTCTTTTTTTAATAGAGGTTGTGAAACCAGTGTTGCCAGCATGCTGAAAAGTGACTGCGTAAGGATAGAAAGCATAATTCTACAATTTGAAAGTTCTATAGCAAGCTGAGAAACCTCTTTGCATGTCTGCATTCATTGTAAATAAAAGTTTTCTGTCCTTTGTTGAGTGACTCAGCTTAAAAAGCAGCTTTTGAACTACATTTATACAAGAATGGAGTCTCATATTTGGAGTTCTCTCTTTTTGTGTGAGAAATCGAATGATGTGGGATTATTTAAAACTATAGTCTTTAATAGAGTGGATGTTTTCCAAATGTGCATTTTTTTTTATTAATATGTAAGTGACTTTTTTGTGCCTAATGAAGTAGTTATCACCCAAAAATCATAGGAAACAGAAGAGATCCTACAGTAAAAAAAAAAAACTAAACCTAAACAAAACACCCTAACATAAGAACCTACTCCAAGGGAAAAAAGCTAATCAGCTTCATGGTCAAGCGTGTCCAAGCTTGCTGTTTTCTGGGTTATTCATTTTCTGTAGGAAAGCTGCCAAGTGAACTTCAGCTGCTTGAAGAAGACCCTTCAGAGTATCAAGCCCCTGAGGAAGGCAATGTTGTATACAAGCTCTTCAGTTTGGATGATCTGTTGTTACTCGTGCGTTGCAGTGTGCAGAAAGTCAAATCACTGCCTCGGTACCAGAAGAAGAAAAAAGCCCAAAAGGTAAAGATTCTGTTTTCAGCTTTTTTTGGTTTGTTTGGTTTGTTTTTTTTTTTTAACAGTTGTGCTCGACTGGTATTTCTGGTATTCCCAGTCCTTGATAGCATTTGTGCTCTCACTGAGACAGTTGCTACTTTTAATTGTGACTCTGCAGTGTGTCTTCTGAAAGTAAATATTTGCTAGGCCAAGACAGGGAAGAATAACTTGAGACTTCTTTAAAGCTACTTGATTAGAAGATAAGGAAGAGTGATTCTCCTTTCTTTACTACAATAACATGCCTGGGTAATGATACTCATGGAAAAAAAAAAAAGGCATTTTGAGCTATTCTTGAAAGTTAGTGGAGTAATTAGGTGTTTGGCCCAAGGCTTTCAGAATGTTCATGATCATAAATACTTTCAAGTAGTATTCAGCCTTGCTATCATGCCTAGTTAAGCAGGGAAATAGGAGATAAAATGAACAACAGAGAACACAAAAAGAGATTTTATTTGTTCTGCTTGAAAATGCTGTGGCATTTCTTAGCAAATGGTTTATCTCCTGGAATTAAGTGGTTTGAATGCAACCGTAATTTAAATATTCCTTGCAGCATCAGGAGAAGGAAATTTCATTCTGTAATTCTCAATAATTTGTATTTTTTGAAAGAGTCCTATGAATCATTCAGCAAATTTGTTGTGGTATGTCCCTTCTGAGTTCCAGAATTACACCAGGCGGGTGTTTATGCTTTGTTGAAATGGAAATAATCATTGTAACTCTGATTACTTAAAAATTGTCTGTGCTTACAACCTTATTCTGAAGAAATCCTATTCTTTGCTATTGATCCTCTGCTCATAAATGCATGGGGATAACCGCTTCGTTATTTAGAAACCGAGAACTTGTTTGTTTATATTTTTTTTTAATTTCTGCTGAAATTTAAACTGGGTTGTCAGTGAGAACTGACAGTGCTTGTTAGGTTTACCTCTCTAGGTAAGGTAGCCTCTGATTTCAAATGAGAGTCCAAGCATTAGGTTCTAGTTTCAAGTGAGATTCTGACAGAAGTGATAAATGGCAGAATTCTGCTAACAATGAGCAAATTAGAAATGTCATGTGTTTTTTCTTAAATTGCTGCAGAGGGCAGTAGAGCACAGAAATGTAAACTTCAAATTAATTTAGTCACATGAAAAATTACTAAGTAGCAGAATTTTATTATTTGTTAAAGCTTGCCCAGACCTTTTTTCTTTTTTCTTTCCCCTTTCCATTTCACCTTTCTCTATATAAAGTCTCTGTACTCCAGAGTTTGTCCTGTGGATTTCACAGAATGGGAACTTTCAAACAAAATCTCAGAAATACCTTTGTTGCTTCAGCTATGGTGGTTATTATGAACTACACAATATAGTTAAATTGTGGATGGCTTTGTACAGTGAGTGCTAATTTTTTTTTATCTTCTCTTTTTCAGCTGACTCCCATATTCCTGTTACCAAAACTTGAATACCAAGCCTACTATGGTGTTGAAGTTCTTACAGAAAGTGAGGTGTGCCAGCTTTGGACAGAGAGTATGCTGCATTCTGAATGCTTATTTTATATTGGTAAGTTCATGTGTTGAGTTTTTGCTAAAGACATATGTATGTGTGAGTATTTGAAGAATAACAGAAGAAATACATATTTATTAAAGGTATGTTCCATATGGCCTTTCCTATTTTATCTTCCTATTTTTGTTTATCACTTCTATCTTTTGTAAGTTCTTTGTCTAAAATTTCTGTTGGATGGTGAATGAGGGTGTTCTGACTTTGGTTTTAGATAAATAGTATCCATGTCCTTCAGAAAATGCTCTATTCGTGGTTGTACAATGACATTTTAAAAGTCAGCGAAGTGTTTATGTCTATTGTGATATGTGTTGTGTAGAGAAATTAGAATGATGCATATAAAGGATGTGACCAGATTATTTTAACAACCATTTTAATGTATGGAAAGCTTGCAGTTAATAAGATTTTTTTTTTTAATCTTGTAATTAATAAGATGTTAAAAGGGAAAGTTTGCAACACAGTGGTTAGTTGGTATTTAGAATATGTTTGGCACACGCTGCTGAGTGAGGGCAATGCTGTTTGTACAGTGAGTGAATATTCTGCAGAGGCAGTCCCCACACTTTCTTGTAGAAACAAATCTGGGTTTTAGGGTTGTTATGGCAGCAGTTGTGGCCTGTGGTTGCCTAACCTTTCCACTTGTCCACTGAATTACACTTTTGCTGTTGTTGGCTCACATCAGAATGCTATTTTAGAAATGCTAACTTCTCATTTTTTCAATTTTTACGTACAAGCTATGCAAGCTACCATGGAATTTTTATAAGGATTATGTGAAATCTAATGTATTTGCCAATTGCATCTTAGTCTGCTCTTATTATTCCATGGAAATTATATTTCTAATTTTAAACTTTAAAAGCAATATTTGATGTGGGTTTTCCATTCCATAAAATAAAAACCTCATGAAGAGCTTATTATGTACAGAGTTCTCTACTTGTAACTGTATCTTAACATGCAGTACAGAAACATTTCTTCTCTTTGTTTTTAACAAGCAGACCACTATTCTGAGTGTTTATACTGAGGCTGTATCCAGCATACTGAACTGCACTGCCGTTGAGCTTGCTGTAGGCCATGTTATCAAAGTTTTTGTTAGCATTTCCAGAGTGGCAAGCAGAGTGAGGAAATAGTGAACTGTGGAGAGAGGACTGGTGTTTGCTAAGTACACAAAGGGAAGGAGTGAGTGTCTATCTAATCTCCCATCAGTTACAGGATATTGAAGGTATGGCTTGCCCAGGAGTTTGCAGACAGCTCATCCAGCCAACGCCCCTTTTTATGGAGGCTCTGGGGAATGTAGGAGAAAGCAGGCTGAGTGTGCAGGTCTTGTGCCAGATCAAGAGCCACAGAGCTCTCCCCTTCCAGCTTGGCTTTCCTCAGTGTGCCCCCTGTAGTTACCTGCTGGCTGTGGAACGGGCAGTGCCCTGGGCTGGCAGGCTGCGTTGACGTGGCCTCCAGCACATCTCTGTTCTTGTGCTTGGGAGAAAGTGTCCTTAGGATTGGGAAGCACTGGTTATTCCAGTCCTGTTTGTTTGTCAGCTCCTGGCTGCACTCTTTGCAGAAGCAAGCCCTGGGCTGCATAGGAGTTCTCCTTTTGTGGGCTCTGAGGAGCTACAGGGTTCTGTGGGTTGTCACTGTCCTGCACAGTAAATGGATACTCCAAGCCTGTGGGGCAGATTCTTGATACTGCCATGCAGTTTCTTAGAGAGACTGGTAAAAAAAATATGTGGAAGTAAATACCCATTCTAAGAAAGAGCATCTACCATAGCTTTTAGTAGGAAACTGTTACCATATTCTTAGTGAGGCTTTCTGCTCTTGATACATTGCAAGGTACCTCTGAAATTCTGCCTTTCAGTTTGTATTTCAAAGGGAGCTGTGAAAAGTGGAATATTGCAAGTGTCCAGATTTACTCAGAGGGCTCTTTGAAGTAGAGAGCTTTGTCCTAAAACTACGGGGACAGTTCTCTGAGGGTGATGATATCCTTGTGTTATGGGCAACTTAAAATGGAGTGAATCTCTCATTCTCTGTCACTAATCTGATACCTGATAGTGAGACAGTGATTGCAATGATCTGTTCAGTGTAAGGAGAAAGGCAGAGCTTCTGAGATCATGCTGTAATTTGAATTATTTTAAGTGAAATACTGTGTTCTATAATAAAATAATTTTTAAATCAAACACTTTGTGAAGCCATAGACTTACTACTCTTTATAAATTTACCCCACAGTATGAGTGTGGTGGTATGGAAAACATGGTTTGAAAACTATGGTCTTATTAACATAGTACCTACAACTTGGATTCTTGCTCAGTTAAGCCTCTTAATTTTTAAGTTTTGAGCATGTAGCAGACTTCAGTGTTAAATTGCATAAGTGTTTTTGGCTGTTGAAAAAGCTTCATTCACTGTCTCAACCATCTTCATATTGCCAAGTGAGTATGGATTAGAAGTTCTTTGGACCTTGGTCTGTCCCCCATAATTGTCTGGTGTTGTTGTGTGTGACAGAGGGAGGATCTCGGCTCAGCCAGGACTCAGCAGTGCTGCCAGCTCAGGGGTTGAGACAGAAAGCAGACGTGTAACCATGATCTCCTGCAGCAACTGCAGGGGGGGAGATGAAGCTGAGTTTTTTATTTAGGATGTTCTCAAAGCGGGTACTGGTGGTTTGCACAAAAGCAGAGATCTTATCATACAAACAGCGCTGTCTTCCTCTTGCTAGCAAAGCACCTGGCTTGGTTGTTGATTTAAGTCGCCTTGCTGCTCAGATAGGAAATCCTGCATCTGCAAAGGCAGTAATCTCTGTGACAAGCTTCCCAAATAGGGCACTTGTACTTGGTCTAAGCAGTAAATAAAGTTGTGATAAGCTTTGCTTATTAATGGGAGCCTTTTGCCCTGACCATTATTCATTTATTTGCAATAAGTACCTAAGCAAAACTTTCTGCAAGAATATTTTACCTTCATACGAATGGAATAATACTGGCCTTTAAATGAAGATTGTTGGAAAAAAGTACTTCATGTATGGGTAACTTACTACATGTCAAGTATTTTCAATTAGTCACTTCTCAACTATAAGATGTAGTTATATAAATTAGGTGGAAGTAGTTCATAGATGTTTTGTGATTATATTTTTTTCCCGGTTATGTTGTCAGTGAGTTTAAAAGTAGAGTAGTCTCTGATTTGAGGAGAGGCTGGTGAGGAATGCAAGAACTCAAACAGATTTTTTTTTAATTATATTCTTAATAATGATGTCAAGCCTCTTTTTGTAGTCAGCAATGCAGAACATGAAATTTATGCTTAGTCTTACACAAAGTACTGATATCAAGAAAAGTGCCAAATGTACAGTGTTTAAAAGAAATTAGTTGTCCTGGTGCATCTCAACACATAAACTGTTAGTAATGGGTAGCTTGGAATGTGAAATGCTCTGGTTTAGCAGTTTGAACTTTTAAATTGAAGTGTTTACTCTTCCTAAGAGAGCAGATTTGTAGTAAGAAGTGAGTTCCACTGAGTAGGCTATATTTTATTATGCTGCCTTTTCGTCATCCTGCTTGTGGGAGCTGCAAGACAATAGATTTCAGGGAAAATATCAGCGTGAGAAAGAATCAGAAAGTAAGGTACAGTTGTCAAATCCATGTCCAAGCTGTGCTGGTGATCCGTACTGCTCATCAAGTGAAATGTGGGCTAAACTGTCCTTGGAAGCCTTTATTTTAAAAATGTGGTGAGGAGAGCTTTGAATTGTTGCTTCTGACTTCATCCAAGAAAAATAGTCTTTAACACCTTGCCATGATCAATGCCTGAGCTGTAAATTGTAATTTCTCAGGGGAGGAAGGATGGAAAAAATCAAGAGACAAAGGTCAGAATCCCCAGAAAGTCATGCCATACATCAGAATAGAAAAGCAAGTATATTATACTCAGAGTTAGATTTGTTGTAAAAGATCAGCTTTTAGGATCTGTCCAGTGAGGAAGCCAAGTGATAAGGGTCGAATGAACTCGTGAAGATGCAAACTGACTAATGAGATGAAGGCCATGGCAAAGGCTGTGCATCACCTGCCCTACCCGAGGTGTAAGGTTTGCTGCAGTCAGGCATCTCCTGGTGTAGGGAGACAGTCCAGGTACAGATGTCTGTACTTAAAGCAGCTGCACATTTTACTCTGTTATGGTGCAACATTGATAAATACTTTTCACTGTTCTATGCCAAAAGAGCCAAGTTTCATATCCTTTTAAAAAGGCATTAGGTCTGCAAATTAAACTCTAAGATTTGTTTGGGTTCATTTTTAGTGTATTAATTGAATTTCTTTTTTTCAGGACGTATTGATGCTTTTACATCAGAGCTTATCATGCTAGAGAAGATTTCTTCAGAAACTTTAAGAGAAAAAATTGGATTGATTAAGTGAGTATTTTTAGTAAGTTTTTTCAGCAATGAATTTCAAACCCTAACAAGCCTTGCAAGTTACTACTTCTGCTATTTTTTTCTTTCACAGGCCTGCAAATTCATTAAATATACTTCATCATATTTTGAAGAAGGTGTCTGAGTAAGTGCTCAGTTCTTGTTTGTTGTATTTGTTTGCCACATTGCCCAGCTCATCCTGTTTCTTCTGTGGAATGCTTGTCTGCTCTGATTTTTATTTCGTCATGTACACGGAATACAGGTTCTCTTAGGTCTGCCATAGCATAATACAGCACTGTGCAAAATGGGCTTGGCATCACAAGGTTTGCACAAATGATGCAAAAGAATAACTTGGGGTTTTTGAACTGGATTTTCAAGAAAGAAAGCTGGACTCTTAGGAGCTGACTAAACAATTCACAGGAGTGAGGTGTAATATTATTTGTGTAGGCTGACGTGTAGAGTTTGGGCATTTGGGTTTTGTTAGTCTTTTTGCCTAATTTGTAGAAGCAACACTGTTCACTTCTGCTCACCTTGACTTGTAGCAGCCTGTCTTTCACAGTACAACATTGCAGCCTTTCTCCTGCTTCTTTATGTAGTTACTTCAGGACTTTGAGACTGCAGGTGTCTTAATTTTATTGTGGAACAGGCTTCTTGCACTGAGTGTGAAGCCTCTTCATTCAAATTAGAGTTTTCCTGCTCTTCGTAATTTCTGTAGCTTTATGATTTGTGACTAAAATTTTTGTTCTGGGCAGTTGGTTGACCTTATCTTCTTGAAAACCTGTTTAATCCTATGTGTGTTAAAAGTTCGTTTGTTCTGTGTGTCTGTGTCCACATGGGCATTGTTTGTAAGATGCTGGTTAAGAAATTAGTTTGCCCAACATGGGTGGTTTTTACTGTGTACTTACATGTTTAGTTGAATATGATGACAGTCTGTACATTGTTAATAAATAGTACATTATGAATACATAATAAACACGTTAATTAGTATGTATTTCTCAACACAGTTTAATGCTTTCTTGTGCACAGTCTTTTTATGAAACAGGGACTAAACATCCAAAGATGTTCTGCTTTTGAATTAAGAACATATTAACTATCTTGATCAAATTTAAAAAACCCAAAAAACATTAAAATAACGGTTTTTATTTTGAACTTTTCTCATTTTAGTTTGGAGGAGGGCTCTTATTTATTGACTCATGCTGGAGGAGATTCATCAGTTGCAATTTACAAGAGTTCTCTTGACAAGACTGTGAGATCATCCTATAACTTGCACAAAGCTCACTGTGATCTGCCTGCTGTGCCTGCCACTCTCTCAGTCCCATGGGTACCCCTAGATCCCAGCCTCCCTTTGCCCTACCACATAAGTCATGGAAGAGTTCCATGCACTTTTCCTCCTGCACCCCAGGAAGGGTGGAAACAGAAGGTCAGTATCTCACTTGATGGAAAAGCAGATTAGCAGTTTAGGAATAACCTATTTCAGTCCCTTGGGGTATAGCTATGTAGTTTATCTGTCATCTTTGGGGATCAGAAATTTTTGGGAATCCATCCTGCTTTGTAATTTATGTTGGTGAATAAGTGATGCCTATCATGCTTGGGAAATTTCCCCAAGATCCTGCTCTGAAGTCTATTATTTTTGAGGTTGTATAGCCCTGTAAAAGCAAGAAAATTTTCAAGCATTATTTTTCTTTAGCAGAGACTTACTCATTTGTGTAAAAGCCATGTGCTAACAGTGCCCAGCACTGAGGTAGTTTTTAGGCTGAGTTGTATGTTTCAGCCACAGCCTGACTTCATATGAGGGCAGAATTGTTGTGCATCCGTTCCTAATTACCTTGTGCACTTTGGTTGCTGCCAGAAGGAAATGCAGGCACGTAGGCAGGAAAGAGGCAGGATTGGTCCCTTCTCCCTGCTGACTGGGAGACCAGCTGTGCCAGTCCAGATGTGGCCTGTGAGTCTGTTTGAAACGACATGAATTAGAAGGCAGTTGTGTCTGAATGTAGTGATATATGTTTCTACTCAATGCAAATTGAAGATTATTAATTCTGGTAATTCTCGTTTAGTTTTCTGACTTGTTTCTTTTTTTTTTTTTTTTCTTAATTCTTTCCTCATATGTGTGTAGATGGCTGGGGTGAGGGGACAATCGGACACACCCCATGAGGGAAAGCCAGTAGCTATGGAAACAAAAACCGAGCCAGCTAAGCCTGTTAGAAATGAAGGTGTGGCTCCAAAGAAGCTGAGGAAGAATTTCTGCAAGCAAAGAAAAGTGAAGAAAAAGTGGAAAGCTAAATTCAACAAAATGCAGTTGAAGTAGGAATAAGCCTGGAGAAGAACAAGAGTAAACAAAAACATCTGAGGTTTCTTGCAGCTTCAGAGGAGCCAGAACAAGCTGGCAGGGGAAATGGCTCCAATAGCTGAAGCATTCTCTAAACCTTTAACCCTTTTGTTTCTCAGGGAACACATTTCAAGTAAAAATCTCAAATTCAATCAGACAAAAGAGGGATGTGGCTGCAGCCACTTGGCTGGTTATGGGGAAAGGAGTATCTTCTGTTGGTCTGGTGATATTTTTAGAAAAACTGCATCTTGAAGAGTGAAGCACTGGCTAACAACAACCTCCGATACCACGTAACAAGAAAAATAATTTTTCAGTTTCTCCAGGTTCACTACACATTTTTGTTCTTATATATTTTAAAGATGAATTTTATGTTGTGTGTTGTCTAAAAGGGGAGAAACTTGGATTTAATTATATATTTTTTTTGACACGTGATGTCTACCAGCTTTTAAATAACTTACGAAAACCACATTTTTCTTTTTAGAGTGGTGTAGCAAATGAAGGACAAAAGCTGTGTTGATTTGGATAGTATGGGCCATAGATTTGCATTAGAAGAGCTGCTTTTTTGCATGTTTAAACTGCTATCACAAAAAAGTAGAGGTCTTAAAGGTATTCTTCTAGTCTTTTGTTTGGACAGAGGAAGTTACCAAGTACGAACATCTGATCAAGCATTCTTATTCTTACTGGGACTTGATAGGACATGTTTTAATGTCATGAGGGTAAAAATAAATTTAAAACTTGTTTACTGGAATATACCTATTAAAAAATCCTGAAGGTAGGGATTTTTTTGAAAGCGGGCTTCAATAGTGAATGTATATTAAAAACTGTTCTCTGTGAAATACAAAACATTTTCTGATATGGTTTTTTTGCAACTGTTAAGATATATTTATTCAGTTACTCGCTTTGTTGGTTTTTTTTTGGACCACTGCTTGTATCTGCAGTAATAAGCTATTGCTGAGCTGAACTTGTGTTTGCAATTTACTAACAGTTATAAATTGAAATCCTAAATGCCCTTAGTGACTTCTCATAATAGGAATATTTTAGCTGTGAGTCATTTTTGCCAGATAACTGACTGACTCTGTCTGGGGGATTCAAGGCAGTTTTCAGTTTGTATATATAAAACTTTTTGCCAGACTTGTATGGAATTTGGTTTCCCAATGCAGTTTCGTGGGGCAGAAGTGTGTTGTCTATTTGTTCATCTCTCTCTATGCCTGTTACTTTACACTGCTATATTACTAATGAGAGTGTACTAATTATAGAACTGCAATGGAGCAGCCTGTGCTGCTGCTGCTGCTTGGCATTGTTGCATTGGGGGTGCAGGACTTAGGTCTGCTAGGGTTCCTGCAATTCTTTTTGGCCTGGTCATGCAGGCTGAGTCTCTCTGAATAGTGGCTCACCTATCCTCTCTGCCACCCTCTTCTCCACATTTGGTGTCAACTGCAAACTCAGGGAAAACTGATTCCATTCCATTATCCAGCTGACATAAAAATACTGAGTGGTTCTGGACCCCAAGAAGCTCTGTCCATGCACAGCTCAACTGATTCAGCTTTGAGCTACAATCTGCGTCACCAGAAATGGAAGAAAGCCTCTGAGAAGGTGTTCTGTGGCTGTATGACACCACTGATGGGTGTCTGGTTCTCCCCATTCACTGGTGTTTGTTAGCAGACAAAATTGATGGCTTTGTATTGTGTTCAGACAGTTTGAAGTTAGTTTTGGAGGACTGGAGGCAACGTTCTGACCTGGCATTTGGGGTGACTGGTTGGCATATGTGCAAATCCATGGAACTTTATCAGTCCTTTCTGTTAGTGTGAATCGGTTATTGGCTGTGAAATCTGACTTTGCTTTATTTCTGTAGTAATGAGAGTGTTAAACTTCATTTGCACTATACACTGATGAACTGCTTCCATTCTTGTATGTGACTGGCTAAATCTCTGTACCTTTTCTGTCTGACGGCAAACACTCTTTGGAATACAATAGAAGCTGTCTATGTAAATTATATTGGGAAAAGATTTGCTGTGTTTTCTCTTCTTCTACTATAGCCTAGCAGCTGGAAGCACAGAAAGCTGGGAGCAAGTGACCAGTCATCCATTCTGGTGCTGGAAGGTGGGAGATACCAACAGCAAGGGACTCTGCCCACCTCCATGCAGTGAAGTTCAGTAGCAGTTATTGAGCCACTTGAAGAGGTATTTCTTTTGTTGCTCATTTGTTTGCCCCATGTTTTAAATAGCAGCCTGTTTCCAAAAGAATATGAAAGTCAATTCAGGTGTAGTCTTTCAGAATGCTTAGTGCTGACCTGCATTTAAGCTTGCTTTTAGTTCTGCTGTTAGAAATTGCACCATTTTCTTCACCTGCCAAAGTCTGGCTGGATGTTTAACTTTCTCAGATGCTTCTCTGAGAAGTGATATATCTAAGCTACTTCTTAATAAAATATGTCCTTTCCTCTAAGTGTGGGTATAGTTCTTCCAGGAGGCGCTGTCATTGCTTGGTTAAATTCCTCTGTACTTACCTTTCTTTTTTAGTTGCTCTTAAAATATATTTTTCTACAGAGATTCTTAAACTTTGTTTGCCAATTAAAATTCTATTCCTGTATGTCCAAATCATGGCACTGAAATGTTTTCAAAGATACATGCTGTATTATCTATCCCAAAGTATATTTCCTTCTAAGTGCCAGAAAATACCTTTGGTGGCCAGGTGACAGTCTATTTAAGCATAAAGCATTTGAATTATACCCTACTTAGCATAGGTGGAAGATTGTCACTGGCAGAAAGCTGGTTCAAGCCATTCTGAGCCTTATGAAGGTCTCCTGTAGATAATCTTAAGGTTCCTCTTACTCGTGGCTGTGCCTATAAGGTGAGCTAGTCCCCCTCTTGTTCTAAGACTGAGGAGGCATTGTAGCATACCTTGCTGAGGGATGTTTTGTTGTTCTTGTGTAGCTACAGTATACTGCCAGTATTTAAATTGTTTGTAGAATAAGGTTGTGTAATGATTATTAAATAGTTTATCAGTCCTAGTGCAGCCTTCAAGGGTGTTTCTTTGCTGTTGATACTTATCTCTTCTGCTTAACAGTGAGAGAAGAAAAGAAAAGCCTGGAAGCCCCATTATTCCTCAAGACAGCATGGCAGCTTTTTCTGACATGTAACAGTGGAGGTGATAGAGAAAACAGTCTTTTTATTGTTTGTGATTAGACTATTTCAATGAATACTAGAAGAACAGTGTCACTTTAAACTCAATATTAAAAAGAATAAGGTAACAATAACTATGTGGGGAAGGGAGGGGCTATTACAGACCCCAGTGTCATCTTCTCTGATTCTTGAAATGCAATAAAGCAGCCTCATCCTTCTGAGTATTCGCAGCATGTTTTTACAAGCGTGCATTTCCTATTTTATATAGCCCTAATAGAGGAGAAGTATTTCTTTATTTTTCAAAATGGCCAGTGTCCTTGTTGAGAGGAGCCACAAGGAAAAAGATACTGGTACTGTTGCCTGAAGCTGTATAATCCATCCGGTCAGCCACTTGGCTTCCTTCAGCTTGGCTGGGTAGTTGTCATTGCAGTGCACAGAGCCAGCTGTTCCAAAAGATGCATGAACACATTTGGGTTTCACTGAAACTTACTCAGGGGTACTTTGCTCAATAGTTTTTCACCTGTGCATGAGATTCCTCCATTGTGTGGCACCATGAGTGGCCAGGAATGTCACCTTACCTGCCTGTGCCTCGAGAAAAAGCACATACCACAAGCCTCTCGTTTCTCAGGTACTGCCAAGTGAATACAATTTGGGAAGAAAGAAAAGAGCAAGCTCTGCTATGGCAGATATCATCAGAACTCTTTGAACAAAGGTAATCTGGAGTTTTAAAATAGTTGTAGGTTTTAGTAAGTGTTGACATACTTTTGAGTGTTTCAATCCTTTTGCATTCAAGGACATGTAACTGAAATTGTATTTTTGAGATTTTACCTTGAAATGAGAGCTATGGACTCCCTATCCCTTCCCCTACCCCTGCCTTGTCCAGACAATCCTGAATTCTTGAATAATTTCAGGCTTTTAGGAGCTAGTGCCTTCAGAGGAGCAGCGACCATGAGACTGTGATACTCTAATGACGCTGATAACGTTAATCTGAAGGCGGTCGCTCCTTTGCTGGTGCTGCACTGTGTGAGCACTGTGAGAATAGTTAATTTGTATGTTTAGGTAGAAAGGGAGCTCGTGAATTCCTCTGCAAAACAGTATCAAAGATGAGACAGTGATGCCAAATGAAGCCTCTTTCCTGTCTTTGCAGTATGTACTAAAGTTGTTCCTGAGGGGGTCACAGGGTTAAAATACACATCCTCTGCACAAACACACAGAAAGTTTGGGCATTTCCTTATAAAGGCTTTTTGTGATCTCAAAATGGACTTGATACACAGGTTTATACACAAGTTCATGTACAAGTACCTTTAGGTGATCAGCTGTGAAAAAAAGGAAAGGTATTGACCATTCTAGTGCTTTTTCAGACCTGGAACTGAAAGGGAACATGTCAAATTCTGTACTTCTGGGCACAGAAACAGTTGCTGGCAGCAGATATTCTCAGTAGGAATTTACCTTTATGATTCTAGATTAGTTCCTTGACATGAAAGCGCATCTGTGTACCTGAGAGTTCTGCTGTTTTCCCAAATAGATCCAACAGAAAGTCTTGCTGTGACTGTTACTGTTGTCTCCCCTGTGGTTTGCTGCTACCACAGCTGCTGCTGGAGTGCATTGTGGTGTGATTTGAAAGGAATTATGCAGCATAGCCTTTCCTTACTGGAGTTCCCTTGCTCTTCCCATGTCAGTTCTTCTGATATACTTTAGCATAGAAAGGAAAACATAAGGATTTTCTGAAAAGAAATTTAGAAATAGCCATGTTAAGAGTCAGTGTAGTCAAATTCACACTGAAATCAATGCTTCTGGTGTATTTTCAGAAAGTGTTTTAAAGCATCTATAAGTAAAATGAGAATATTTGTTTAGAATTTATTTTCATCTCTGAAAACAAAATTTGGAATAATGATGCAACCTTGAAAAGGTTGGAAACTCAAGTTTGTTCGTGCTTTTTAACACTTGTTTATGCCAGAGTTGAGCCAACAGCATGAGTGCCCCCCCCATGCCAAGTCTGCTGCACTTGATCCAGAAGCTCTACTTTAAAGGCTCCACCTACCAAGTCTTTGCACAAACAGTTGAAAATAAAAAAAAAAGCAGGAGGAATGCAAAAAAAAATCCTGCTGAAGTAAGTCACCCATCAGTCTGTCTAGTGTGGGCTATGCTGCCAGACAGACAGAGCACTTCAACAAATATTTTAATGATTGGATTAAATTTGAGCTTCAAGAGGGAAGGAAAAAGCTGTCAGAAGCCCGTGGCTGAGCAGGTCTTGTAGTTAAAAGCTACCTCAGCAGTCAAAGCCTATTTATTTCAGAACCATGCAGTTAACTGCAGTTCTGTTCCCTTGACTGACAGGAGGACAGTAACCTTGTGCAGCTCTCTGGATATTCTTTGTTTATAGCAGAAGTAATGAAATAAAAAGGAGATGTAGTTACTGCAAAGCTGCACATGCTACTTCCAGCAGCTTTTGTAGCCATTTGTAAATTAACAAGTACTCGCATCACAGCTGAAGTTCTTTGGCTTGTTTGCAAGTAACCTAAGCAGAATGCACAGTGATACAGATTGATTAGTGACTTGTTTAGTGCAAAAGCAGCACATGGAGGTTAAGAAACCTGGAGAGAATTTTGTGCTGACATTGTTGCTGTCTCTGGAGAAAAAGCATCATGTGGGTCAGTAGACCTGTCACCAACCTCTGGTTGGTTGGTTTAATAACAAGGAGAAAATTTGTGGAAGGGGGGGAGTACATGAATAAATAAGTTTGTTTCCTGTCCTCGTCAGGGAAGATAATTCACATGACATCTTAGTTGCCAAAAAGCACATTGTCTACACATTTCTTTGGCCTAGAGAATGTCTGTGGCTCCATGCTCCTGTGTGTGTGTGCATGTTTCAGGCTATGGCTTAAATTTGGGCTTCTAACTTTCTATACTGGCAAAACCTTCCCAAAGGCTTTCTTTGGTCCAGTCTCTCTCTCCACAGGCAGGATGATGGCTGGCTGGCTCTCCATGTCTGTCCTTGTTGCTCAGCCAGCTGGGCTCTTTCCTCTGCTGTTTTGAACTCAGTTATTCTATATGCACTAATGGCTGCTCATTCTTGTATTAATGACTTCCTGGAGGGTAGAAGCATTGGAAAAATAAACCTTAGTGTTGAGAAGTTGTTTGAAAATGATCTGTAGTTGTGTTGGCACTGCAGCCCTTTGTTCTGCCTGCTTTGTGTGCCTGGTGTGAGCCCTGGCTACTGGTGTGCAGGACACAGCACTGAAAGTTATCCAGCTCCAGTAGAAGTGTTTGCTGAAGGCTTATTTGTAATCAAACACGAAAATGGTAAGTATTGTGTGTATTCCTTCATGCTAAAACAATCGGCTTTTAATATATTTTTTCTGACTCATTGGAGGAAGAGAGCTCTGGTTTTAGAATTCAGACCTGTGCTTCTGACCTGGAAAAGCAAGTCTTATCCTGCCTGACAGAAGCAAATCTCTTGGTAGCAGCCACCCAGTCAACAGCTATTTGAAGTCAACTTTCTTTGCCTTAAATTTTCTCTAAAGCTCTAAGATGCCACTTGGAAGAGCAACAGTCCTATGCAGTTAAGAACCTGTGACATTCCTTTGTCTTGCAGGGCATCATTCATTCCTAGCTAGTACCTCAGCTTATCCTAATATAGGTAATGAAGTTCAGATCATGTAAGAACTTTTTCAAAATCCTGTTTTATGTTTTGTACTGAAACGAGGTTTGATATGTTTTAAAACAAACAAGCCAAAAAAAAAAAAAAAACAAAACAAAAACAACAAACAACCCTTTCCTGCTATTTCACAGAATCATTGATTTTAGTTGAAAATTTCCAGCTGTATTCCAGATTGCTGTAGAAACTGTGTGTTGACTTCTCTCAGTGAACTTCTCACTGTAAGTGATTTTTCCTGGGTCATTTCAGAGGTGGCATGATGTTAAACAATAAGGAGATAATTTTTGCAGTATGTAGTTACCAGCCTGCAGATTTGCCTTAGGAGCCTGTTGTTTAAGCATTTTGAGAGTAAGTTTAGGTAGTGCTTAATTAGATTCCTTGAAACTTTCAGAATTATTCCCCAGGATGCTTAGGGACATATTTAAGGTGTGACAGCCTCCCCAGTACTTTGGCAGAGGCCAGGAGACTAAGCCAAACCATG
The DNA here is from genome assembly GCA_020086605.1 of Lanius collurio. Lineage (NCBI taxonomy): Eukaryota > Metazoa > Chordata > Aves > Passeriformes > Laniidae > Lanius > Lanius collurio. Next base: position 2,858,969 of record JACBWW010000021.1, read on the forward strand.
GGACTGTTTGTGTTATGAGTCACTAAAGTGGAAAGAGCACATAATGATGGGAAACAATGAAGCAGAACAGACTTGGTTTTGCATTAAAGCTTTTAACACTATTCCTAGGGAAAAATTCCATGAGGACTTTTGGCAGCTTCCATCTTTTGTAGTTGTTTCTGTCCTTTGGCAAGACAGGCCAAAAACTCTGCAGTGATTATTCATGCTGGTCTGTTCTGGATGATGTCAGGGGCTCCTATGTGCACTGGTAATATTTTCTACAATTTCCAGTGTGGTGGCTGTCTGGGGAACATTATTTTAGAGCTGGAAGCCATGATTGTTTTAAGCACTGTGACATCTAAATGGGTTCAAAATCTCTCCTTAATGTTGTAATATATACTGGTAGCCTGTTTATACCAGCAGCATTGTGCTGATATTACTAAGACAGCTGAAATCAGCACAGTGGGTTTGGTTTTGAGATTTGATCTTTTTAACCTGTTAAAGGACCATTTAAAGAATTTGTTGTATGACCAAGGACAGTGTGATAGCTGGATTCAGATGGAATTGCAGCTCTCCAACCCAAAGTACATTAACTGTGGTTGAGGGTATTTGTGATAATCTGAGAACAGAAAGTAAGCTTTAATACCTGACCAGGCTTTGTGTGAGAATGCAGCTGGCTCTCAAGGAGGGTATCAGGAAGTCCCCAGGGACTGAGGAAATGCACTGAAACGTGGTTACATGCCTAGTGACTGTTTATTTCTATACCCTGCCAGTGTTTCATTCAGTGTAAAGACTCTGGAATTTATTCAAGCCTCCAATACCAGTACAAGGGGTTTGGCAAGTGTTTCATTTCTGTGTTTGTGTGTATCTAGGAGACCTCTCCTAGTCACTAGATGATTACTCCCATGGGGCACACTGAAAAACTAAACTGCTGGTGATTCACAGTTGAGGGTAGAGATGGATTTGAGCTCCAGATACAAGTAATACTAATGAGAAACATATGCCAGAGGAGTTACTTTGCTAGGTTTGCTGCACTTGTTTTCTGAGTTGCTGGTTTACATTTGTTCATAATGAATATTCCTGGCTGCATCTCTGTGTCGCTTAAATGTGCAAACCTCTCTGTCTTGCTGTAGTTCTCATGCCAAACAGAAGGAAAGAAGGTGCAGTAGCCTGGATTGAGTCAGGAGGAAAAGCCTACAGCACCTTTGAAGTTGGTGGCCCATGTCACTACACTCTCTTGTCTTGATTTGGGATCCAAAGTCACTCAAGCATTTGGTTCTTTGTGGAGGCAAACTCCTTGCACCAATAGGCTTGGAGTGGAGGGATCCACTGAGATTAAAAGATAAAACACTGAGGATGATGGTGTTATTTACACTGATGAGGAAAAAAATATTTGAAAATAAGAGTTCCAACTAAGAAAACAGTTGAAACTATGTTAGAGTCCAAGCTAAGGTTATAGTCAGATATGTTTGGAGGTGGCAGAAGAGGGATACTGAACAGCAGACAATTATTTCACATATAGAGTTGAGAAGTAGCTGAAGGCAAATCCAGTGATGAAACAGTATCAGGATATAAAAGGAAACTTTGAGAAATCACCATCAAGATGCAGCCAGCTGGTGGAGAGGTAGATGTTTTGCTAGCTTTAAAGAACATTTGCTATCGAGCTCTTATGTATGAGGCACTTGGAGATTCTACATGGGAAGTAACTTCAGGGCAGAATGCCTGTCATGTCTTTGTCATTCACAGTGATTGCTAAAATACACCCTCTAAACAAGGTTACATCACCTGTCTTGTAACACAGACTTTATATGAAACAGATGAAGATAAACTGGAAACAATTTGATGAATCTAATTTATTTTTGGTTCTTGATGAAGTAAATAATGTTTATCATTTTCTTTAGCAGATGCAATGCTTAAACTTCACTCTGAAGAGTTAGCAGTCAAAAGATGGAGCCTGATTAGCCAGAAGGCAACAGTGTAAGATCACACAGCAGACCACAAGTGCAAGGCCCACAAGTGCCCAGGGGGCCAGTGTCCACCTGGATGATGTGTTCCTAAGCGCACTGCGTACGCTCTCTGTTCCCAGACTGAAGCAGCCAGTGCCAGCTATCTTACCTATTATAATGCTTCATTTGTAAAACACACATAACAAAATACTGGAGATCTGGCCAACACAGAAGATCATTCCAGAGATTAAATCTAGCTCTTTAAAAGGGATTATTTCAAGTAAATGAAATTCTGAGTGGAGAATAACATTTGTGCGGGAATGTGCATGGTAGTGTAGGAACGAGAGCGCACAGAATAGAATTGATCCGAGGGATTAGGTTGTTAGGTGGAGCACCTAACAAGATGTCTGGTTCTCTGGTATTGTACTAGATAAAAGTTGGCATGGGTATTCTGGTATTTAGTCTGTTTTTCAAAAATGTGGGATCACAATTCTGTAATGTAGAGTAAACTCCCTCAACTACACCCCCTTCCAGAAAAAAAGCCAAACAACTCAAAACACAACCTGCCCTTCCCCCAAGCAGAACAACCCTTTCAGTGTTTAGAATTTTACAAATACAGTCTGGGTGTGCTAAGCAGGAGTCCTCTCCTCTGTAGCCATACATAATAACTTGCCAAGTTGCTACCCTGGGAACCGAACTAGCACAACTTCTAAGTTACACTTTGCTTTCTTTGTAACGTGTAATTACTATGAGAGCTAATAACAAATCTGTGTGTATTTGTATCATGGCAGTTCCCAAATTAGACACAAATAATCAAGATGCATTAACAACACCCAGAGGTCTGCCCGATCCATGTGCTTATCAGAATGGAATTTATATTATCCTCTTGCAACACATTCAGGGAGCAACACTAAATAGAGCCTCAGTCACACCTAGACCACAAAGTTCTTTTTCCTGATCCCTCCCCCTCTTTCTTTTTTTTAACTGAAGCAACAACTTTAGGTAGGCAATATATATGAACAGAATTGTGGCTTTCATATCTCCAGTGTTAATGCAGTTGATTGTTTTTAGACAGCATCCTGAAAGAGGTGAGCAAGATCTATGTAGATGAAGGAGCAAAACAGAAGTGAGGAAAAAATTAGCTGGAGTAACTCCATATGCAAAGATGTTATTGCAGAGAAGGTTGGGTCAGAGGGGAATTTTAACAGAATATTCAAGTTAAGCATATCAGGCCTCCAGTAATATGATAAGAAGATAATGACAGGAAAAATCATGTTGTTGAGGTGAGAAAAAAATGGTATATTGGATTGAAAGAGGGAGGAAAAAATAAGATGAAATGGGTATCAGACAATATTAAGCAGTAACAAAAGAATGGTAGAGTTGGCAGTGGTAATGTCACTGAGAGGATGGATTAAATGGACCTACAGCATGTCCATAGCCTACAGGCTGAAGCTCAATCACAGAGAACAGTCAGAAGGGAAGAATGGGAAGTTGGCACAATTATATTTGTTTTTCCATCCACAGGACTCTGCAGCCCCAGTCAAGTGAAGTGTGCTCTTGGGTTGCTGTGGTCAGCATGCAGGCAGCTCCAGGTCACAAATAGGGGAATTGCAGCTGAAGGAGTGGCTGGTGATTTAAAACATCACCTTCTGTGCAGGTATTTTTAGGGAGTGCAGGGACCAAACAATGTGAAAACAAATTGAAAACCTTTCTTGGCACTGCCTTACTAGTTGAACCATGTTTCTTCCAGTAAATACCTGTGAGGCAGACAGGAGACACTGGGCTTGAGGTAAGTGCAGTCCTTGTCCCAGCCTTTTATCCAGCCTAAAGCTGACAGTAGTGCTCAGGAGCCATGATCATGGACCAGAATCCCTTGGAATACTTGCTATACCAACTCCCCAAGTTCTGGGTAAATCTTCAGAAATAACCTGTATGATGTACAGTCTTAAGGTCTCATTTTAAAAAGTGACACAGGCACTTGGCTGCTGTTTTCCCATGAATTAATTGCTTTTCCCTGTTTGGCAGATAACAGAAGGCTTTCCTATTTGTTCAGTCTGCCTATTGCCTTCCTTAAATCACTGGTTTTGCAGACATTTTTCTTCAAGGTACAAAGAATATATCCATGGGCAGGATGAATGGCTTTGGTATTAGGGGTTGGCTGTTTAGCCAAAAGCATGACTATTTTCTGCTGCTCCTACTACTTTAATTCCCTGGAACAAGTGCCTTTGATGTCAGTTGACCTACATATACAGAGAGCAATTGAGGGAATTTGTAACGTGTTTGAATATGTGTGTATCTTCATGACTCTGAATATACTGGGTTTTCTCCTATTGTCAATCTTTTCTCTTTAGAAATCACTTCAGCAGTCCCTGAAGTTTGTATAAGTTCAGAGAGGCTCCTGTCTGTTTTGAACTGAGGTCAGTGTGTGATTCTGAGATTGGCTAACTGATGGCTGAGTTGGATGTTAGAGACTATTTCTGAAGCTGTTGGCTATAATAATCGCTTGCTTGGTATCAAACTTTTTGCAAACTGTTCATACAGAGATGTAGTTAGCCAAAATTAATGGTGATATATGAGCTACTTTGTATTTTAAGAAATACTGAATTGTTAAAAAGATAACCAATTTCTAAGGAAATGGAAGTGGTAGTGTCATTGAAACAGGCTGCAGTAGATGACTGAAAGATAAATGGACCTTCAGGTAAGAGAACGATTATGTTCCTCCTCAGTTCATTAATATGTGACTCAGCAGATTGTATACAAAAATCCAACATATATGTTGAAAACACTTTCTTCAGCTGAAGGTGTTGTGCTTATGCTTTTCTGCTTTTGTATTAAGAATGTTGGACAAGAGATGGAGGTTAAAAAACCTGTCCCTGAGGGATTGTGCAGCCATTAGGAGGCAGATTGGCTCTGTGGCCACATATCCGTATTTCAAGCCCCTACTGAATACTGCAGTACAGAATGGTGGTTGCTTCTAGGACTCAAAGTATTTTTGATCTGTGAATAACATTTCCAAGTTGCCAGTGATACTTTTTTTTTCCCTAAGAAACCTGAAAATCAGGGGCAAATTATCTGTTTAACTGTTTGTGACAGACACTGGTTGAAGTGGGATAGCCAGGAATTAATTTTGAAAGACGGGTTCCTTAATACACAGAGAAATAACCACCGTGGCCTTGCCAAAAAGAAAGCTAATGTGTCAGACTAATGCAATATTGGCACAGACTTTTTCTGACAAAACACTGCTCTGTGATATGCCTTTTCCTATGGCTCTCCCTCTCATGTCACTTTTGTTTAAACAGAAAAGGTGTATTAACATTATTTTCACCTTCTGCAGTGACCAGTTCATGTGTCCACTCTGTTGCCTCCATGTTTGAAGTTGAGTGTAGTATTTCCTAATATTTCTTCCTTTTTGTACTGCTGATCTTGTTTCATCCCAGCAATTACAGTGTCTCTCAGCCCATGTTCTTGTCCCTTTTGTGTTGCCAGCTTTTGCCATCACTGTTTCTGTGCACCTGGCTAAGCCTAAAACTTTTGTACCCCGTCTGTCACCTTTGTCTACCAAAACATATTTCTAGCAGAGACATGTATCTTTTTGCAGAATCAAATCCACTGTGTGACGACATATTCTTGAAAGAACGATGTAAATCTATCCACCTGCAGGGGATTAAGAAAACCACGCTGAAGTTACAGGAGGAATAACTGCTTGTATTGGGGATGGGGAGTGCTTGCTACGTTCTGTAGTGTTTAAGGTCGATGAGCAGTGAATTGTCCATGCTGTTGAGGTGAAACAGTAATCTCCAATTGAAGATCTGCCAATACTTTTTAACTATATTTTGCTTTTGTTACAAGTGTAACACCTGGGATTCTATAATTGAGTGTTCATTACTCGGTCTGGGAGAGACTTTGATTTCTTGTCCCTGTGTTGGGTGTGGTAGGCCTGTTCGGGTTATCAGCATGATTCAGTGAGCCTCAGAGCAGAGCTTGCGTCTCATTCTTCTAGCATTTATTGCTTGTGGCAGACGTCGTTTAAGCTTCTTCCAGCTCAGATACCCCGTGAACTCTGAGCAATGCTTGCGGGAAGCAGGCGGAGCCCCACCTGCACACTGTAGAGATCTTGGTTTGCTGTGTATGAGCCCTCACTCCGGGACAGCGAGTGCCCGGCTTGCTGGGGCCTTCGGGTCCGAGCCCGGGGCCAGGTGCTGGGCACCTGGGACTCGGGTGCTGTGCTCTGCCCCGAGAGCCCCAGCACTGTCACAGCCTCTGCTCTGGGGAACCTAAAGCATGGGCTGCAACCACCACTTGCTGCCCCAGGAACGCTGGGGCGAGAGAGGCTCATACACAGCAAACCAGGAACCCTGCAGTGTGCAGGTGGGGCCCAGCCTCCTTCTCGCCTTCCCCGGGGGCACCGCGGGGTCTTATCCGAAAGTTGGGCGGCCACCGGGCAGGTGGAGAAGCAGGGCTGGGGGTGAGGGCTGAGCCCCGACCCCTACAGCCCAGGACGCTGCTCCCTGCGTCTCCGCAACCTCGGAAGACCCTTAGACGTCCGACGGGGCACGGGTGCAGAGGGAGAGGCTGCTCCTGCCCTACCCTTGCCCACCCCGTCCCCGTCCTGCGCCGCAGTCGGGCGCGGCCGGGTGAGTCAGCGCCGTGCCGGGGGGGCACCGGGGCGGGAAGGGCCCGCCCGGCCCTACAAAACCCCGCCCGGGCCGCCGCGGGCCCCAGCCGCTGCCAGAGCCGCCCGAGCCGCCGCCAGAGCCGCGCTGCCCGCCCCAGCCAGGTGAGCCCTGGGCGGCAGCGCAGCAGGAG
>JACBWW010000021.1:2866094-3172712 GCA_020086605.1 Lanius collurio
TTTTTCCATAATGTGTGTGAGCTGGCTCTGGGAATCACGATGAGGGGCTGCTTTTAGGCACACATTCTTCTGGTACCAAACAGTTACAGGGGATAAGTTGGTGAATTGAGAGTGGGCCAGTATAATAACAGACCTGCAAACCAGTGCTTTCTGGGAGGGTTGAGGTCAAAACATGCCATCTCTTTTAGCAGAATAATGTGATTCAGGATTGTGTAATGTGCATTGGGAAACTGGTTGTAGAAACTCGCCTTAAGGTATTGAAGTGTTAGTTTACAGCTGGAAGGTAAAACTTGATTCCTTCCCAGTGTAAGGAAGAACAGGCCAGTGCAGGTATTTTCTATTTACATGTTTAAACTGCTCCAGAACTTGTCAAAACTACATCGAATAAAATCAGTCCATCAGAGAACAGAGAACTGTTCTCAAATACGAGTGCTTTACAGAACAGGGTGTGACAAGAGCTGTGTTGTTCTCTGGATAAAAAAAATCTTTCTCTGCAAGGATTCTTGCAAGAACTCCCATTTTTTTCTTTTGCCAGCTTGCTTTGATGGGCAGTCAGTTGCTATAGCATTGTTGTGTGCTTGTGATATGAACCTGGATTTCCAGCTCTATGCAGGGGTTTGTTAGTTCTGTTCCTGGTTCTGATCAAGTGTTTTGTTCCAACAAACCTGATTCAGTGTGGATTTCAATTGATTTAGAAACAGCAGTCTTGTAAAAAGCTGTTCCATGATTTTTTATTTTTTTTTTAAATGTGAAAGGTTATGCTGCAGTTGCTTTGCTTCAACTCTCACTGGTATTTTCTTTGTGACAGGCAAGGCTAAAGGACTTCAGTTGCTCATCTTTGGTAGTGGTTGAAGTACTGTCAGAGTACAAAGGTCTCACAAGATAGGCTCTTCATTTTATTAAGTGTAAACATAAAGAATTTAATAACTCAGGAATATATCAATCCCCTCTAACCAGCATGATTAATAGTGCCAACAGCAGGTAGAGGCTTATTACAGCTTCTGCAACCTGTCTTTAAAGGCCTGGGTTGGATTTTTCCTCTGAAAAAAAAATTATTCTCAAATATATGAGTGCATGACTGTCATTTTTGTTTTCTGTCTTTTCTTCCTCTAGAATCTTAATTTTTGCTTGAAGTAAAGTTGCTTTTGTTACTTAAACCTAGATTGTTTCAGAAGATAGAAGGTTCTTTTTCTGTATTGTAAGTGAGGAAAGGTGAGATAACAGCAGTTACTCTACAAAAAATACTGTAATTGTGCTGCTGTGTTTTCTTCTTGTAGCACTAGCTATTTTTGCCAAAAGTAAAGATTTCTTTGCTTTTCTCTTTACAGGAGCTAAAATTTAAAATGAACATTTTTCTAAAGTTTTAACCAAATCACCATCATTAAGAAACTATTTCAAACTTCTTTCTAGTTCTCCAAGCCCTTAATTGGTCATTGAGTGGAGAGGACTTTGGTTTGTCTGGGAAATTGGCCTGGGTAGCTGGTACTGAGGAAGTCCCCATCCTGTTGGAAGAGTGGTTGATGGAGGATTAAAAACCATCTGAAAACCAGTTGAAAGGACATAGCCAGGACTGGCCCCACAATGGCTGGGAGTTGTCTAGGAGGGCATGGAGCCAAGGAACTGGACAGGGGAACCAACCGGTAACAGTGTGGAAGTGAAGGGTGTGGCACCCAGATGAAAGGGCAATTTTGGTCTCAGTCTCACTTAGGAATTGGTGGAATGTCACTGGTTTTGAGGTGCTGCTGCCCCTTCCCCTCTCCTGAAGAGAGCTCTTTTCCTGGTTTGGTAATGCTCTCTGCAGCTGAATTGTTAGAGGTCCTGGGAAAAAAAGCTTTCATTTTAACAGTAAATGTTTGCTGTAAATGCCATCCTGGGTAATGGGATGTGAGTGGCAGTGTCTGTCCCTTCCACAGAGAAATTTGAGAGCAGGGTTTTGGGAATGCATCAAGCCTCTTAAGTATTGGCTTACAACCTTTGGAAAAGCTTTCCTTGGTTGGGAGACTCTTTCACTAAAACAGTAATACAGCTCTGGCAAACTCCCTGGACAGAAACAAGAATTTAAAGAGGTGAAGTATTGTCACACAAGCTTATCACATCAGTGTTCATTTCTGCAACAATGTCTGAGGGTTGGGGGTTTCCCTATTCTCTTACATATAGAAGCAAGATGTTATCCAGGTCCTGGCAATGGAGCATTGATATTGATTAACTTATTTTTGGAGCTACCATTTTAAGATGGTCCTTATTACCTCATCTCTGATAATTGTGTTACTAAGTGGTGTTTGTTCTAGAGAGCAAGAACAAAACCAGCATCCAGGGTTAAAGATTGAACAGGGTTATCGTGGCTTTGTAAAATGCCTGCATGAAAAGAAATAGTTCCACTGCATTTCCTGAGTACTTGAGGAATTGGGCATCTGTTTTAAATGCTGCTACTTGTTACTGTTCTTTGACTTTGAGCTGGACCAAGTTATAATGTTTATGAATAATTTTCCTGGTACTGAGTTGCCATCTTATGTTCTCTTTCTGAGGCAGAGATTCTCCAATTCCTGTTTAAGTATTTAAAACGCATAAGAAATGCTTGTTTAAGGAATTTTTATTGTACTATGGAATGAAGACCTCTTGCTATTGCATTATTAATGGTGCTGTGTCTTGGAAACTCTTAAATCTTTCCTGCTTGATATTGGCAGATCCATTGGACTGTGTCACTTGAAGTGCTGCTGTGTTTCAAGACTGGTGTAACAGTAAATATATTTAAATCAACTTTGGCTTTTTTTTCCTCTCCTTCCAGCATTCTTTCAAGATGTCCACTGTTCATGAAATTTTAAGCAAGCTCAGCCTTGAAGGAGATGTAAGTATTATTATCCAAACAAGAAAAGTTTAACTTAAATGTCTCATCTTGTTCCTTTTACAGGACTCTCCACCAACAATTGTACTGAGCTGTACAGTTTGAGATTCCACACATCTCTTAAACTTTTATTGGCTAAAAAACTAACCAGCAGTGATCAGTTTTCATCCACAAACCAGCTGTAAACCATGGGACAGTTACGTGATTTAATGAGAGTTCTTCTAGCTGGCCAGCAGCACTAGCAGTACCCTCCTGCTGGGCCTTACCAAAGAGATCACGGGGCAAACAATGGCTGGTTTGCCTCTGTGTCCTGCTTTCTACCAAAGGAACAAGTGAGTTAAGGATGAGAACAGAAGATGGAAACATGTTTGGTTTTGATGATACCCTCTGAATTTTTTTTTTCCATTTAAAAGGGAGAACATTATGAGAACAAAAATATTGGGGATCTAATTCCTGTAATAGTTATCACCAAAGCCAAACTAGCTCTTGAAAAAACTTACTTTCTCATGTTCTGTTTTGTTTTTGATTGTGTATTTTTCAGCACATCTGCACTTAGTTTATAGTTTTATTGAAATACCAGAAAGCCACAGTCTTTGTTTGATTTCTTAAGTGGCAGTTAGATGGTATATTACCAGTGTGGTATCAGCATATCATGCCATTAATTTATGCTTCTGTGATTGTCACTGAAGAGGAAGTGAATCCTATCCTTGCATTATTTCACTATGTTGCTGATGAAATTGCTACACATATCAATCTTAGAGCTGGTAGCTCCAGATCTGAGCTCACTACAAGCAAATGTTTTGCCAGTTTTTGTTAGATGTTGCGAAATTACTTATTCCACACAATGTTTGTGGAAGAACTGGCCAGTGCACTGTAGATGAGTGGTATAACTGGTTTTGTAGTGCAAAAGCAGTCAAGTCTTCATCTTTCATGGTTGTGTGTTTCAATGCAGAATTACTTTTGGAATAATATTTAAGCAGTCTGTTCTCAAGGGCAGAAATATTTCTTCCTTGATGCTTGCAAGTAGTTGGAAAAGTCAGATTTGAATACTGTTCCATGGCAGCATTTCCATCAGAAATCCTGCTGCACTGTGAGAAGATCAGGCAGCTGGTTTGTGCTGTAAGCTGGAAGCCAGAATTACTGAGTAGCTGGCCTGTGTAGCAATGCAGCATTAGACCAGTTCCTCTAAGCAATGATTTGGCAAATGAACTGTTGTTAAACCCAGTACTTGGACCACCCATTTTTCTCTTGAAAATTTTTTAACCTTGAGAGTATAAAATGGTTGTGGCTGAAGCCAGTGCTGTCCTGTGCTCTGCATCAGTGGTACAGCAGCTGATTTGAGTGAAGGACCTGACTGCCTCAGCCTTCTTTCCTTCCTTCCTTCCAGGAGAGGTTGGAGTTGAGCTGAGGTTGGTCTGTGCTCCCAGTTTCTGCATCTCTCCACAAGAGTGCAGAAAGATTCTCAGAGTACTCAGGTGTAGAGCCTGTGAAAGGGCCCTGGTGTTTTTAGGTTAAATTAAGCCTCTGCAGCTGTTAGTGATATTTGTTTCAGCTGTTGGTGGTATTTGCTTCTCCCTAATGTTTGCCAAGAGGATTAAATTTGTCAAGCTCAGAGGAAGTAAACCAGTTGGAGGACCTCTGAAACACGGTAAATGCATAGGGAGAAAAGCAATTTCTCTGCTTTAGTTTGGCCCAGATGGGTGGTGAAGTTGCCCATTAGCTGGACTTTGACTGCCACATTGTAAAGAGCTTTATCATGAACTAAATGTAAAGTCAGAAAGCTCTCTCTTCTGAAAACATACAGTCCTAGTACTAGGTACACCTAGTAGTGTACCAGAGTAATTGAATAGCTTGGAATTTAAATGACTGTTTTTCATAGGCAGTCACCCTGATAAGACCTGTCAGGTGTCAGGGAAACCGAGTCTGACTTGATACATACCTTGGGGTGGAAGGTCAGAGGAAACATGGCCACCACATTGCAAGATGCTCTGTATTTTGTTAGTGTGTGGTATCATCTTCACAGTAAAATACTCCATCCAGATTACTCAGAAAATACTTAGAGGTAGGTGGAAGGAGAGGTACCCAACTCTGTTAAGGTCACCAGGTGACATGCTTCAGATTATCCAGAGTGCTGGTTAATGAGCAGTGCCCCAGGATGATGGATGCCTGGTTTAGGAATTTTTCAGGCCACAGATTTCTGTGAGGCTGCTTTGCATGTCTCCATTTACTGTTTCGATTGCCAATTCGATCTGCTGAAAGGACAGGCTCTGTTTTGTGGTGTGGCTCTGGGCCAAACTGGGGCCACTTTGCTGGACTGAGCTGATGGTAAGAGACAAAAGAAAATTATTCCATTCACTGGTGCTTTTCTGACTTCCTATCTCCACAGCATAAAACAGACTGTTTCCAGAAGGCACAGGGATAGCTGCCAGAGGAATCTGTACAGAACAGTGTGACTTCTACAGGGATAGAGTCAAAATTAGTCAGAAAGCATGGAATCTTTTAGTTAAAAGTTGTCCTCTTAAAAATTTCTATGTAAAAATACTTTCCAGGGATATTAGGATAGCTTAGTCCTGTTTATGAACCCAGCTTTCTTTTGGAGTTAGAGATGGAAACAAAAGTTTCTGGCGATCTTTTCCAAGAAAGCTTAGTTGTTTATTCACTTAGGAAATAACTGAGGCAATTTCAGGTGCTAGTAGCTCTACCTCTCTGCCAGAGGTTTAGGTTTCTAAATTGAACTCAGCAGAGTGGGATTTGTGAATATTGCCCACCTACCTGTATGAAAATCTGTGGTTTAGTTTAACCTTCCCCTGGGAGGTGATCACAAGCTCTTAGCTTAAACTGAAGCAGCTGAAAAGAGTTGAATCTCTGTTCTGGTCACTCACTGTTTGCAGCTATAATCCTCAAGAGAGGGTCATCATAAACAGCTGATAAAATGTGATAGATTGGAAAATGGTGCATCTGTTTTACTAAAGGAATTCACCTGCAAGTCTTTTTACTCTCAGCAGAGGTAATTTGAAATGTCATTTGGTTTTGCAAGCCTCATGCTGCTTAAAGCAAGGATCTGCAGGCCAAGAGTTTCAATATGAGTGACTTCTGCTTTCCAAAACTATAGGCTTAAACTGATTTTTTTGTGTTAACTTTAAAATCCATGATAATAGTGCATGAAACTTTTTCTGACCTTATCACTGTTAATCTTCAATTTCCTCCTTTTTTTTTTTTTTTTTTTTTTTTTATTTTTAGCCTGTAATCAAAAGTAAAATATTGGCTTCAAATCTAAAACATTGTAGACTTTAACTTTCTTGGAATTAGCTTCCTGTAGTCATTTTCCTTCAGATCCACCCAGAAAACTCCAGATTTTATATAGTGAAGTTTAGTGAGTAAACTTGGAAGGTGTTAGGTTTTTGCTGCAATAAAAATAAATATATCTATTTGTATATTTTCTGTGTTATAATAAGCATGGCTGTAAATTGATTTCTGGACAATACATGAGGAGAACAGAGTTCAGTGGCTCTTTGTAGAACTCTTCTCACACATACCCGATGGTAGTTCTTGCATTTAAACATTGGGCTAAATACCAGGCAGCCGAGAGTCACGTGTTTAATTGACTGCAGCAATTATGCAATTTAACTGAAGGTTTTTGTCCTTTTCCTTGCAGCATTCTCTCCCTCCAAGTGCATATGCCACAGTGAAGGCCTACTCAAACTTCGATGCTGACCGGGACGCTGCGGCCCTCGAGACAGCCATCAAGACCAAAGGTGAGCAACACGAGCTGGGGCTTCCACTCTGTTGTAAGATTTGCTGGCTTGCGAAAAGCAAAACAAAACTGTGTTTCAAGACCGACCTTTTGATATCCTTACTCAAGGATAGCTTCATTAGTTGGTGTTGGATTTCTCAGATGGCACTGATGAAATCCTGACCATTAGATTTAAGTGCATGCTTTAAATATGCTTTTAAGTTTGTAGCCATGAGTTGTTGAGATTATCACTGAGGTGTCCACTTTTCTCTCTTGACTCATCAATACTTCAAATTCTACTTCTTTTCTGTCACTTAAGAATGAAGTGTCAGCTCCTTTGGCAGTGATTTAGGATTGGGCTCTGAATCATGGATTTCTGCTGCATAGTTGGATTGGACATTTCTTCTTCCTTTCAACTCTCCAGACAGCTGCATAGGGGTGGTTTGAACATTTTTCTTCTGGGTTTTGAATTAAATGCTCATGTATCTTGCATTAATTTGAGGTCAAAGAAGGTCCTAGAAATGAATTTGCAGTATTTCAGGGGCAGGGCAGTGTGAGAGCTTCTCTGAGCCAGGCTCTTAGGCTTCCCTCTGGCATATTGAAACAATCAGGAGAGCAGGAAGTGTGAACTACAGCTCTGAAGTAGTGCCTTGGTGGCACTGCTGGGGCTCTGATCTGTCCTAGTCCTGGGACAGGGAGTGCCACACTTTCCACACTTACTCAGGCCAGAGGAGCAACAGCTGGGTGTAGCTGGAACTGACAAGTCTTTTGCCTTCATGTCAGGAGAGGGAGAAATTTAAAAGCCAAACAATTTCTCATCAGAAAGAAATGTGAACTCCTCCATCAGTGCCAGCAGAGCACATGTTTGACTTGCTATAAAATGTAAAATATGTCCCCTCCCTAACGAGTGCGCAGCTTCCTTTCACAAGATTTCTTAATTTAACTGGAGAAATTCCTTATTAAAGTGGGTTCGGTCCAGATTTTGAATAATTTATGGCTTGGATTAAAAAAAAAAAATCTGGTGAGAGAGGTGTATATATATCATCAGATTTGGCAGCAGATGCTTCGTGTAAGTGTACAGTTTTATCTAGACTTTGTGATTTTTTGCAGCTCTGATTATAGGGCAAATCTAAACATGTCAAATACACCATCAGATTCTCAGGATGAGTATAAATTTACACATGTGCCCTCTCAAGCTGCTAATGATTGCAAATGAAAATTGCAATATCCTAGGCATTATAAAAACTTTTCCAGTCAGGAAAGTCAAGCTCATGTTGTGTTGCCACTTTCTCCCAGCGAAGATAAGCAGTGCAGTTAAGATACATGGCAACATTTCATTAGAAAAATGCTTTTCAGCTCTCTGAGTGAATAATAGGGAACTTACTCATGGACCTGTTTGTAGGATTAAGCTTCTCTCTGCTTATTAGTTTGTTATCCAGGACTTATTTTGGGATGGTGGTTTTAAAGGGGAAATCTTGTTATGGTTTTGATACTGGACCTTCCACCCTAAAGAACCCCATGAAAGAAGCATTCTTGTGGAAAAATAAGAAGTAGAGTGTCATGACCCTTCTTTCAGATACTGTTTCCTTGCACTTACAATGCTTTGTAACAGAATATTTTCATTTGCTAAAATGTGAGCTCTTTCAAATATATGTGGGATTTTTCCTCAAATGAAAATTCTGACTCATTCAGAAAAGAACAAGTTTTTATGAACGGTGATGTAAAGAGCTACCTGCAAGAACAAGTTCTGAAATAATTCTAGGAAATACCTAAGTAGTTTTTGAACTAAAAATACAACACCCATAATGAACAAACTGTCTATATCCACAGCAGCTACCGTTTTCCTAGGAAGTATCACTATTTCTCTAGCAGTTAGTTTGCATTGTATGTGGAAAGTAGAAATAAAAAATGTAAGTTATCACTGAATGGTGAAGAGGAATGTGACTTCTTCATTTTAAGACAGTGAGAAAGATAAGCTATAAATATACGTGCAAGCTGGTTTGTGGTTGAAAATGTAAAAAAACCCCAGGCATGTAGCAATCATTTGGGAGGCTTTACTCTCTATAGGATAAAGGACTCCTGGTATCTGAATCCCTGGGCTTTCTTTGTGTTGAAAATCAAGGTCTGCCTATGCTATAATGGGCCTGCATTTCACACTCACCAAAACAGTATTTCAAATCTATTGGAAGCTATAGCAGTGCTGCAGAAATGATATCTCATGGAGCCTTGTCTCTGGCTATACCTTCTATAAACACGGCCTGAAGCCTGGTGTTTGCCATCAGGGCAGGCCAGTTTGGGAGAGTTACCATATAAATTATAATCCAGCTGTACCTCAATAATGGAAACTCCTGGAATTAGACTTATGGGTCTCCATTTTAGTGGCTGGGTGTAAAATGGCTAAAACTTAGTTTACTGCTTAAACAACAGCTGTATCTCTGGTTTAGGGAAAAGATCTAGGGCAGAGTGTCTTACTGTTCTGCTCTATGTAATATCTAAATATTTCAGCATTCATGCACACTCTTCAGATTAATTCCTGAGAGGTTGCTAAGCCATCTGTTCATCTGTGGGGACCTCTGGAAAATACTGTGATGTGTTTATTTGGGTTTAGATCTACCTGCAAAAACTACACTGCACAAATACATTGTTCAGTCTTTTTCAGGGCTTTGAGTGGAGCTGAATTAAATGCAGGGGGTATATGTATCCACCAGCCTAGGAAGGGAAGTGTGCAAAAATGACTCCAGATCACATAAAATTAGTTTGTAGTTAGCAATTGTCGACCTAGAGGTTGCATAATGCAAATAACTTGTTGCAGTTCTGGCTTGTTCCTTTTGGTATAAATGCCATGGCTATGTTTCATTTTTATGCTGTTTAGTGTTTCTGCAGCAAATTCATCCAGTGCCTTGGCATGTCCTTTGTAAATGTTGGCTTTTTGCTGCATAGGACAAGAAGCTGTTTAATTTCTTTATAATGCTCTATTGTGCCCTCTGTATAGACGAGCTGATGTATATGAACCTGAACAGAAGAAACTATCTCGAAGGGCACTAACAGAGCTTATGTTCAATTTCCTTTTTATTTTTTTTTTGTAGCAAAGATGATTGCTGAAGTGCCCCTTTTCTGTTGTAGAGTTATTTCCTAGCATTGAGACTTTGTGTGTCTGAAGTACTTGTTAAATAATTTTGTCAGACCAGGTTGTGAATAGTTGTTACTTGCAACCTTCGATTGAGGTCTCATGGGATACTTTTTTATTCTATGGCTGGCAGAACTCAGGCACAGGTTTGTTGTAGAAAAGGGCTTAGAACATAGACCTGTGATAAATTTATTATATCCAGAAAGTGGTAAAACAATGATGACATGTAAATCAGTCAGTTCAATCTTACAGAAGGGTCTCCTGTTTATGTAGTATATCCAACATGCCTGTACCTTTTGACAGGGTTTTTAAGATTATGAAATAAAAGCTTTTAGAGTTGGTCTGCTGCCTTGCTGCTGAGAGAGAGCAGTGCCTGAAATCCACCAAATTGCATCACTCATATTCCAAATATTAAAACTGTCACTAAAGAAATACCTCATTGCAATACAGTTTGAGTTTGGTGAATGCTTGCTAAGCAAAATAGCAGAGCTGAAATTATGGTCTTTTTCTATCTAAATTTTTCCCTTTGACCCCATTTGTGTTCATTTCCTCATTTTTGCTGATTGAGCTCCAACACTGTGGTCTTACTAATGCCACACATTGCCTCTTTTACAAGTAAAGCTGTTATTAAGCAGAATTTTTCTTTCCATTCCCCATTGATAGAAATGCAGGGATAAAGTCTGCCTAGCCAGAATAAATTTGGAAATAATCTTTCATTGCCTTAAAACTTTCAGAGACTTTGGCAAAGGGTTCGAGCTGCTGTCCTGCTCTGCCCCACCTCAGCAGCTGTGAGTCAGCATCCTGTGCATTCAGTGTGATTCCCAAGTGTGAAGGAAAGTACAAGCATTTACTTTCCACTGCAGGCCAGAGCAATGAGTTAACTTCATATTTCCACAGCATATGCATAAGAAACTTGGATGCAGTCAGTCATTCGTGGGCTTCTCATCTCTAGCAATTGTGATACAACTCGAAAATGTCATTGGCTTTTTTGAATGCCAAGAATGGTTTAAATTCAGATTTTATTAAAAAGCTTTAGACATTGGCTTGTGCTGTGGGCCTGCAGCAGCTGAAAGGCTCAATGTCTGTGTGTGGATGTTTTTGGACAGGGAGAATGTGTTTTCTTTTATAATGTGGGAGCACTTTAAAATGTGCAGGAGTAGATTATGGCTGAAATGTGCAGTCAGTTTTCAACCCAGAGTTTGTAACTTAGACATATGATGCTTTCCAGGGCCTTTTGGCATCGTTTGCAGGCCAAGCTTGTGTGAATAAGAGCACTCATGTAGGTCTGCCTCAGCACAAGCTAAAGACATGAGGCTACCAAGTGTAGTATTTCATAATGAAAAATGTGGTGAAGAAAGGGGGAAGGATTTTTGGATTTGACTTATAATTTTAGATTCTGTAGCTAGGGGCTAAAAGGTCTTCTGCAAGATTCCTACTTTATATGGTTGATTTTTATATTATCTGTTGCAGTTCTTTGTTTCAGGTTACTTTGGGTAATAGGGAATAAATGTAGCTGGATTCTGGCAGGGATCTGAGTCCTGCTAGTAGCTGCTGATCCAGTCCTTACTGTCTGGGTTTTTTTATCAAGAAATCATCTTTTACGCTGATGTGTGTGCAAGTGTGAAAGAAGTTATTCATAATACTTGTATTAAACAGAGAGAACTGAGATGAAGCTCTGGGCTTGTTCTGACCTCTGGATTAGAGCCACCTGTTTGCTTCAAAAGCTGACAGTTGCATTGAAGTGCATGGATTTGGAATGATTCTCTTAAAAGGAAGCCTTTACTGATATGCAGTTAACTTACTTAAAAGATAAGTTGAGAGTTTGAGCACTCACATCCTCTAGGCATTGCAGTTACAACTCAGCATAGATCTTCCAGTGATTCCAAAAAGAAGTAGCATACTTAATTCTTCCAATGTCAAAATCCCTTATGTCTTTTGAGCCTCTGAAACATACTGAATTAAATATACTGGTGTATTATCCCATTTCTATGTTTGAAGTGATAGATAACATGGGTTAAATAGAAAATATAACTGCTTTATTAAGAAGCCTTAAGTGAAAACACTCCACTAAGATGACAGGAGAGGCTTTAGTAAGTACAGGTTTTAAAGTCTGTGTTCTTGAGAAACTTTTTGTAGAATTCTGGGTGCCTGAACAAAAGTGCACAAACACACAAGTGAAGCACAGGACAGAGTAGCAAAGCTGGTCACAAACTAGACTTTGAGGTGTGTACAAAGATCTGCATCCCGTCAGAAGTGTGGGCTCTGATTGGTGGCACTTTCTCCAGGGCCAGGACAAGATAAACACCAACTAGTGAGAGCTGCTGAGCTCTGCTCAGGCCAGCACATGTACTGTGTTTGGAGTGCTGGGGAGCATCCTGCTACAAGGAGAGCAGTGACAAGAAAGCTTCTCTGACTGTCTGTCTTGTGTCGTTGTAGGTGTGGATGAGGTCACCATCATCAACATCCTGACAAACCGCAGCAATGAACAGAGGCAGGACATTGCCTTTGCCTATCAGAGAAGAACCAAAAAGGTAGTAAAATATGAAGAAATAGTAATTATTGAATATTTTTCAGGGTTTATCTTTTCACTGAAACTAAAGATGCATCTACTTCGTCGATGCTGTCACAGTTTAGGACTGGCAGAACTTTGAAATGTGTTGAATATGCACAACTGGGACTGAAATCTGTTTGAGATGGTGGTTTCCTAGCACCTTCAGAAATCACAGTGGAATCCACAGGATTCCCTGGTGAAATGTACTAAAAATACCGAGAAGTCACTGGCATGAAGTGACTACATTTGAGAGATGTTTTTGGGATTGATTTTTTTTTTCCTTTTGGTTGGTTTATTTTTGGGGGATTGGATTTTTGTTTGTTTTGTGAAGACAACTCAGCATAAGGGAAGTGCTCTGTTTCTGTTCACAGAGCTAGCTTAGCTGAGAAAGGACTGCAGTCAGTTGTGCTATGAGCACTGCAGCTGTGGAATAGTGATGCAGCGAGTTGAACTGTAATTAAACACCTTCCTGTCAGAAATACCTTAGGTACTGATCTACTGATGGAGAGAAATCTGTAAAATATGTGCAGAATTCTGCAAAATGAGTCTTGCTGTCAGGGAGGCAGGAGTTTTGAGAATCTTATCATATTTGAAGTTTCATGCCCATGAAAAAGAGGAAACTTTATAGAGTTCAGATTATGATGAATGTATCTCTTCCAGGTTTACCAGACCCCAAATGGTAGTCCTCCAGTAGCATCCCATAATACTCATCTGAAACCAAACGTAAATGTAGAGTTAAATTTTGGAAGTTCACCAGCTTTTATGCTTGACTCACAGGGGCATAAGCAGGGGCACAGCCAGCTTGGACACGTGCATGTGTGCACACATCTGCACCCCACCATCCTGCCCCGGGGACACTGAGACAATCTGCACATGAATGGACCCCAGTTGTGTCACTTATAGCTTTGTTAAATGTTCTGCATGACCACAGAAATGCACAGTCAAGAAAAGCTGCAACTTTTTTCTTCTGTTTCTCTCTTTTTTTCTTTGCTGCAACCCAAGAACAAACTGAATTTATCCGAAGTTTAACATGTACCAAAGAATAAAGCAGTTGTATAAACAATGGAAATGTGCAGTAGAAACCACTCAGAGAGCTAAACGTGTGAGGAGGCAAGAGAGGAGGAAGTGGGATATGAAAAGACACGTAGGTATATCTTCTAGGGAGAGTGTCTCATGGTTTTCTTGCCAGCAGTTGCACAGATTTTGTTGGCACTGTGTTGTGCTGTACTAGGCTGCTTGCTTTGTGTGTTGCAAGATCTATCAATAGATCATAATTTTTACATGTCACATAGTCTACCTCTCTTTTCATTCCTTTGGGATGAGCAATGTCTAATGTAAACTCTCGGTTTAGGTTGGAAGGGAGCTTAGATGCCCAAGATGGACACCTTTGTCTAGATCAAGTTGCTCAAAGCCCATCCAGCCTGGCCTTTTAAACACTTCCAGGGATAAGGCAGCCACAACTTCTCTGGGCAACTTGTTCTCTTAAATTTATTACAGAGATTGTGCTGTCTTTCCTGTGGCAGTTCTGAGGAACCTGTTTTCACACAAATAAAGGCTGGAGTATTGTATCCCAAATGGAGTGGTTGTACTAAAGTGTTTCTCAGACTAAAGCAGCCAGATGCCCTAAACCCCTTTCCCTCCCTTGGTCGATCCATGCAGTGAGTGCATACAGTATTAGCACAAATTAGTGCCCTGGATTAAGTGGGTGACTCTGGAAATCAACTAAATGCCTTGGCTCATTATCTCTGTCACAAACTTCTCTGTGAGTCAACCACGGTCACTTTCTCTACCGCCCTTTTCCCCTGCCTCTCCAGCTCACTAATTGTTAGTGAGAAACCAGCAACTGAAATGCAGCAATTTCCTTCTGAATGCTACAGATTTCACCCCACCTTATGGAATACATGGATCTAAGTGAACCCCAGTCTTGATCCCAGGGATTTCAACTTTATAACATACACTACAGGGAAGCGGATAATTAGCAGAATTCAAGTTGCATCTGAAACCCGTAAGAGGACATGGGCTTGGACTCTGGTGCAGATTTGCATCCTCTGCGGTGAACATCCCTGACTGTTTCTTTCTCTATGGTTGACTGGCAATTAACAAGAGAGATTTCAGCTGCAATCTTCTGACAGTTGCCTTGAAGACAGATATAATTTTTCAGTGCTCAGGGATGATTTTTTATCTCCGCAGATAGTTGGTTGGGAACTGGGCCTTAAAGTGGAGTAAGTGCACAGTCAGTTTTCCAATGTCTTTGCTAGTAAAGGGCTAGGGTAGCAGGAAACCCACAAATAATACAGTGCTGCTGGGAAAACTGTGGGAGTGTGATGGAGAAGGACAGGGAGTCCAACTCAGATCCATCAGTGCTTCAGGACTGGGGTGAAGCTGTTCAGATGTGTCTGCACCATGCTTCCTAGCACTTTGTCAGACACTGGTGCATTTCTTCTTCTTTTCAGAGGATTAGAAATAAATTCCTTTGCCCTAATTTCTTTCTTAGGCTTTCACAGCAGGAAAGTTCTTTGTTTCTGTTTTCTTGTCAGCTGTGTAAGAAACACTGCTACAGGCTTGGAGACTTAAAGCCCTGCAGGTTAAATGCTCTGGAGATCAGAAGTGAGCTTTAATTTCTGTTCTTCCATCGTCCCATCTATTTTACAGGAACTTTCTGCAGCGCTCAAATCTGCTCTCTCGGGTCATTTGGAGGCAGTGATCTTGGGCTTGCTGAAGACACCAGCACAGTATGATGCCTCTGAGTTGAAAGCTGCCATGAAGGTAAATAAGCTTTGAAATTTAACATCGTTGATCTGATGTCGCTGTCTCAGGAAAGAATATGGATTTCATATCCAAGGCTACCGTTTTCAAACTGATTATTAATTTTTTTAGTGCTACAGTTAAAATATACAGCTGCATCCAAAATGAGAGAAATTCTGGAACTCTATGGTTTTTAAACTCTTAATTAAATCCTCTCCTTAAGGAAAAAGTCATTCTTGTCAGCTCAGGAGTAACAGGCAGGCTGCTCTGCCTGGCTGTATTGCTGACTGTTCTTACAAGCAACGCACAGGTTCACAGAATGAGAAACCATTAAAAGAGCAGCTGTTAGCAGGAGTGTCAGCTCCTCTGCTGGCATTTATAGGCTAATACAGTAGTTTCCAGTTACTGGGTCACATCACTGATCTTGAAAGAACATCCTGTACAAGAGCTGCCCCTGTGTAGAACATGAGAAAAATGGGGCATGAAAAGCAGTCTTCGGAGAAAGAAGTATCTGCTCTTTAGGCCACTGAAACAGGACTTGAGAGGTGCTTGTGCCAGTACATTCACCTGTTTAAGCAGACTAAGATGTGGGAAATTGTAGTTATAATCATCAGTGACATTCTGGATGTTCTAGTTCAGGTTAATTTTTTTTTAAGAATTAAAGACAAGTACTATTGTGGAAGTGCCCCGCACTACAGCATACTACAATATGTCTGAAATTTCGAACATGTCAATAAAACCAATTAATTAACTTCTCCAGATGATTAAGGAGGAGTTAAACAACAAAGAAGAAAACGAAACCACCACCTCCACTGCATAAACACACATGCTACCCCCTCAAACCCCCCACACACACACCAAAAGCCCCCTTAAGTTCTCAAACCCAAAAGAACAACCCGTGATGGAGATGGTAACACCTCAACTGCGGGCCAAATGTCTTGTTTGAGTAATCAGATGCTGCCCTCTCCTGGTCTGAGTACAGCCTAACCATAATTTATTTTGAATCAGACTAGTTTGGAGTGTAGGATTTAAGACCAAGCAGTTGTGTCAGAGTAGCCACAAATGTAGAATATTCTATGCTCTCCATAGGTCCCTCTTCCCAGCTCCCAAGCACGTGGTCTGAATTAACAAAGCATCTTTCAGTGCTCTGAATTTGCCTGAGCTTAAGTTTGGCTTGATAGAGCATTCCAAACTATGACTTTGGCATCAGAGTTGAGTAAAGCCAAGTTATCATTGAGATGTTAATTATTTTTCTGTTACACATTCTCGAAAATATTTTAAAAATATTTAGAAAATCATATATGTTGCTAGCCTTCATTTCTTCCCCAGATGCTTGTTAGAGCCCTTGTGTGAAAAGCTCTCCTAGTTCTCTTAGTTTTAAGCCATTTTAATAAAATTAATTGGGTTTACTCTTTTTTTTTTCTTTTCTTTTTTTTTTTTTTTCTGGTGGTTTGTCTCACTCTCTTGCCCCTTCAAGGGAGAAACTTTACCTAAAGGGTACTTTGCCACATAATGGCCTCCATTTTCCACACGTTCAAGACTTCAGCATGAGACATTTCCCCAGGATGTTATTCCTCTTCAAATCCTGTGGAAGCCATGCCCATTTTTGCCACATGCAAAATGACGGTCTGTTATAGAAGGACTTAACAAACAGTATCCTAACAGGAGGATAAGACTGGATTTTCTTCCTGTGCTCCCAGTGGATAGAAAAATATCACACAGGCTACGATAAGTTGACCTTATCCAGTTATGCAGATGACAAGGCCACCATTAGACACTTACAGCAGATGCACGATAACATCTACAGGATCCCTAAGCCACCAGAAGTGTTCCATCTGTTGTTTCTCAGGTGCAGTTGGCAAAAAATATCCCTGAACTGTGTTAGAGTGGGGGAGAGGAGATGTCTGTAAGATGTTTTTAAAACATTGAGGCATTCCTGTTCATTGCTAGCTCCTGAGTCATGTGTGTGTTTCAGGGGCTGGGAACTGATGAAGATACACTCATTGAAATCATCTGCTCCCGAACAAATCAGGAGCTCAGTGAAATCAATAGAGTCTACAGGGAAAGTAAGTTTACTTTGCAAGTTTTCATTCACTATGTCTTTTACACTATGTTACTTGGATAAATTCCTCTCAGTATGAATTTTATTATTAGAAAGCTTACCTGAATCTGCTTTGGTTCTTTGCCCTTTTGTACTGGTGGTCTGGATATTGGTGTGGTTTGTGTCATTTCATCTTGTTGCTTGGTAGCAAACAGATTGAAGGATATTTGCTACTAGTATAAATTGTATCTAAATTGAGTTTTATTATAAGCTTTCCATGACAGACTGATTGCAAGGAACTCATGACTAGCTGGTAGCAGTGCTGGGTTTGATGTAGGCAAGCGTGGACTGGTTTTCATTGTCCTCCACGCATGACTTAGATTGTAGCTGTTTCTTTATGTGCATAAAACACAGTAATTAGCAGCCCTTTTTCTTGTAAAGCAGTATTTGTTAGACACCCTTTGCCTGAAAGAGCTTTGTTTTCTAGTGTACAAGACAGAACTGGAAAAGGACATCATATCAGACACATCCGGGGACTTCCGCAAGCTAATGGTTGCCCTGGCCAAGGTAGGGCTGTGCATAGTTTTCCACTTTCCCTAATGGGCCTGAATGGTGGCTGCCAGTGGAACAATTGGTTTTCTAATGCACTTTTGAATTTCCCTGTGTTTTTACTGACCTTTGGGGGAAAAAATATTCAAATGATGAAGGGCAAAGTATTTTAATAGAAACACAGCATTCATAGCATCAGCTTCGTAATGGAGGTGGAGCATACAGTTACTCATTTAGCAAATTCAGGTTAAAAAAAGACAAAGAATGGAATATGCACAGAGCAAACTGCTTACTTTCTATGAAACTCTTCTAAAATACTGATATCTTGTTTGAAGGGCAAAAGGTGTGAAGATACCTCTGTAATTGATTACGAGCTGATTGACCAAGATGCCAGGGTAAGTGCTGGTAATGATCATGAAATATCTCCAGTTAGTCAGGGGTTTGGGGATTTTGAATATAAAAATACTGTGGGAGTGGAGAGAATTTGTGAAGTAGGTATGTGTATTCCAGCTTGTCCTGTGTGCAGTAATGTTTTTGTGGTGTCGATGAATCTGCCACTTGCAATCCTGGTGCCTTCAGTTATCCATTTTCACAGGCTCCTGACCCACTATGCAGAAGCTCTCTGGTATTTCTTTCAGCCACATGGAGAGAGAGCCTTTAACAAAAGGAAACAGGTCCTTGTAATGAACTTAGTGGCTGCTAATGCTTGTTTGTTACATCTGTGTCTATCAAGAACAGTTCTGCTGAGGTAAACTGAGCTAAATACAGAGTAAAGCTGTAGTTAGAGATGAATACAAAGTAATTAGTCTTAATTTCAGATTAGATCTTTAAATGTTGTCCTAGTGACCTGCCCAACCATGTGTCCTTGTGTTTCTCCCAGAGACACAGTTCCATTAGTGCTTATTTTTCCAGTAAAGAAAGTGTATACCTCTGCAGTGGCTCCCTGGGCAACTCCAGATTATTGTGGTTTTCCTTTTCTCTCTAACCCCAGGACCTCTATGATGCTGGTGTGAAGAGAAAGGGAACTGATGTCCCCAAGTGGATCAACATCATGACTGAAAGAAGTGTTCCCCACCTGCAGAAAGGTACTATTCAAGAAACAGATTTTCTTTTCCTATAAGGGAAAGTTATAATAAAGTGGTAACTATTTCATCCCAGATACAATTGAAATGATTGTGAAAGGCACTCAAAAAACATAGGAGATCTCATCAATCTTAATTCATGTCCAAGGTATTAATTTTTTTTTTAAATCTAGTTATTTCTGCAGATGTGTTGATTTCACATTTTAAGTGTGTACAGCTCTTTTTTACACAGGTGTAACAATGCTCAATTAAATGCCGCATAAACTGAAAACAAAGCTGTTGCAAACCTAGAAAGCATAGTTGCAGGAGACCTTGAGAAGTCCTTTAGCTTTTACCTCTGTCCCAGGGTAGCTTAGCTGTATCATGTGTTTAAATCTACCAGTGAAGTCACAAAAGCAGCTCTGATACTGCTGGAAGCAGCACAGGGGGAAAGCCATTTGAAGACTTCAGGGTTTAAAGCACTGTTGTTTCAAAAAATACCACTACAGAGTGAAGATAGGATTCTTAGCAGATTATGGAGGTGTTCAAGGAAAACAAAAAGGCCCTGATATGGGGTCTTTGGCTGATAAACTTGTGTTGGTATTTAAGATGAAATTCTCAGGACTTGCACAGGTATTTATTAATCATGTGTCTGTGTTCATGCTTTGGGTGGTTGGTTCTGCCAGTTCTTGGTCTGGTTTTGGTTTCACCTTCTTTATTTCTGTGCTAGTGTTTGACAGGTACAAGAGCTACAGCCCATATGATATGCTGGAGAGCATCAAGAAGGAGGTGAAGGGAGATTTGGAGAATGCCTTTCTTAATCTTGGTAAGGTACCCTGAAGTAAAGACTGTCTTTATATAGGATATTTTCAGCACTCTTGCAATGTGTCATGATAAAGGCAGGGTTCAGATTCACCTTGCTGGATGAGAAATTAGCTGGATGTGCTGGAGTTGTTGGATTCATTGTTGTATTTTAGGATATTGCAGATATTGAGAAGCAGCTTATTTTTGCCCTCTGCAAAATACAAGCTTTGCTTTCTGGTTTAAATGAAAATACATGTGTGTTGTGATCTGCTGTAAGTTCCACTTTTATTTGATGGAGAGGCTTAATGTTTGTTTCCCTAAGCTAACAAAAAGGTACAGTGTGTGTGAGAGAGAAGACAGGCAGGCAGTGAGGGGTGGTAGGAGCTAATTGAAGAGTTGATTTGACATTGAATTCTCTGAAACAGGGAGACAGGGTGTAAGGCTGGTTCTGTGCCATGAGATGAAGATGACAAGGATGTCACTGTGTTTTAGAGGGAGTTCTTTAAGGGGAAAATCCATTTCAGACTAAGGGTGAACTGAGAGCTGTGTAATGCAAATGGAGTATAAACAGAGATCAGCCTTGAAAAGGAGGCTTCTCCTGGATTAACATACAAGGAGTGTTTCCAGAAGAGAGATTGCTTGTAGAAGTGGAACAATGAATTGAGGGGTGTGGAGGAGGGCTAACATTCAGAAATTATACAATTCTGAGATGATGCAATTTTTGTGGAAAGAAGCACTTTCTCAGCATGTGAGCGTTTGTGGTTCAATCACAAGCTAAACCAAACAGCTTCTAAGTAGCAAGTCAGGTAAAAATATTTTCTCTGTGGCCTCTTTTTGGATGAACTTTTCTGAAAACCTTATTTTGACTACTTATCATGTCTTTAAAAATGGCTACAATATTCTGTGTCCTACTATTCTGTGTATGGGCAGGATATTTAACTATTCTTGTCTCTCTCTTCAGTCCAGTGCATTCAGAACAAGCAGCTGTATTTTGCAGACAGACTGTATGATTCCATGAAGGTAGGAAAACTGGTTTTTTCCTTCTACTGTTTTTTTTTTTTTTGTTGTCATTGTTTCATCAAATTGGATTCCTTAGCACTTTTGTTCATATGAAATGTGACTGGCATGTAAATAAATTAACAATTACCTAATATTGTTCAAAAGCATCCTTTAACAGTTATGAGCCTAGATTATCTATTCAGATTCATCTGGCATAGGGAACTGTAGGAAAGGGTCTCATAACAAAGATCTTTCTTAGATCAGTTGATTATAATTAGCAAAGTTAGACACATCTTTTGCATGTAACCAAGAGCAGATAGCAGAAAAAAATGTTTATTGAATGCCAAAATAAGACATTAAATATGCCTCGAAACCTTTTGTGAAGGAAAAGGATGAAAGAGAAACACAGGGGACAGGCATTAGGCAATTCCAGGGAGACCTGATGAACCAAAACTGCTACTTACACTCTAAGCTAAGTTGGTGACTGCAAGTTGGTTAAACACTGCTGATGAGAAAGGTACATTCATGCTCCAAATTCCCGTATCATAATAATGACCTTACTCAGAAGATTTAATTCATTTTATCTTTTATTGCTCATCTTGGTTGCCTATAGTTTGCTCTCTTATCATTAACCTAACAGTGATTTGTTACACCTTTCAGCTATTGCAGTTCTTAATGTGTGTCTGCTTGTAGGGCAAGGGAACCCGGGACAAGGTCCTGATCAGGATCATGGTATCCCGCTGTGAGGTTGACATGCTGAAAATTAAGAGTGAATTCAAGAGGAAATATGGAAAATCTCTGTATTATTTCATCCAGGCAAGTTTTTAATCTTTTGTTTTATATCATGGACCTTTGCAGCAGACTTCATTGGATTCGTTGTACCACTAGAATTCATGGGAGATGTGTTTGAGGCTGCAGTGAGACTATTATGTTATCCATGCACTATGGAAAAACACACCTTTTACTTCACAGTCTACAGTTCCTGGCAGCCACTTTACAATATATGCAAGCTTTGTGCAATCAACTGATGTGTTCTGAAGGAAAATTTTGTTCACCTGTCCCTATCCTCAGATCAAAGAGAAGTTGCTGAATGAAAATAGAGCATCTAAATTGCTGCTCCCTTTCATTTCAGTGTTCAAGGAGAAGGCCCTTTAGTTAGAATGACTTTTGCCCATTTCTGTGATTGGACAGGAGCTGTAGGTGCTAGGCTTTGTCTAACTTGGGGCATGGATAAAGAGCTGTGTGTCTGTTTAAAAACTGATCTTCTACACATCCTCACAAGAGCATATGCTACATTGTTCCTTGTGTAGATGAAGATGAGTCAAAATCTCGGGCCAGAATATTTCCTGAAGGTGCCATTTGCAGATTATAAGAAAATTTTTTAATTTGTGAACTTGATGTATGATTTTTGCAGCGATCAGTGAGAAGGAGCAGAATTAAGTCCTTCAGGTTTCCTTTGTTGTATTTTTCTTACTCATACCCAAATTTCTCTCCCTTCTTTGCCTTGCATTTGTATTGCAAGAATGATTAAATAATTTCAGTTCACACAAAAGTAAAACTCAGTCAAGATAGTCTCCTCCAGGCTGAGAAGTCTTCAGTGTAAATTCATATACTGTCCCACAGGTTTAGAATATAATTCATATGCTTTCACATTTTCTGATTGTTTTCCTCATATGTATTTTGTTTTTTTCTTCCCTTGCTTTACAGCAAGACACAAAAGGTGACTACCAGAGGGCACTGCTGAACCTGTGTGGTGGAGAGGACTGAAAACTGTCATGGAAGAAACCCCAAGTCCAGAGACATGCATTTTTTGCTCTCCATTTTACTGTAATCCTAGAAAATCTGAATTTCCTAGCTAACCTTGACTTGCCTCTTCCCTGCCAGAGCCCTGCTGCAGTTTGCTCCCCTGCGCTGTGTGCTCCGCTCAGCAGCTCTGCTTGGCTCTGCCAAAGGTCCTAACAGTGTATAGCCAGAGAAACTAACCCTCCAGGGAGAAATGAGCTCACGTGTGCTTGTGAAAGGCTCTACCTCTCTGTGCGATGTTTCTAATAAAACAGAAATAAAAGTTATGTTTTACTTTAAGAATACAGGTCTTTCAGACATTAGTTTGAAAACTGTGTGAATAATTGATGTGTCTGTTGCTGTCTGTTTTCTGTGTTATTTGTATGGGGTTCACTGCTTGTGGCTGAAGCCTTATCTTATTTCCTCAAGCCCTTCATCTGTTTAATGATTTGATTTCTCAGCAGATTCAAAGCCATTCACTTCATCGGTCCAGGGAGATGATCCTGCCCCTCTGCTTCGCCCTACTGAGGCTACAGCTGATGTGCTGTGTCCAGTTCTGGGTTCCACAGTACAGAGAGACATGGAGCTCCTGGAGTGGGTCCAGCAGAGAGGGCACAAAGATGATAAAGGGAATGGAGCCGGATGAGGAGACTGGGGAAGCTGGCCCTGTTTAGTCTGGAGAGGAGAGGACTGTGAGAGGATGTGATTAGTGCTTGTAAATATCTCCAAGGTGGGTTCCAAAAGGATGGTGCCAGACTCTTTTCAGAGGTGTCCAGCAACAGGACAAGAAGCAATGGCTGTAAACTAAACCACAAGAAGTTTCACCTCAGCGTGAGGATGAACTTCACACTGAGGGTGGCAGAGCACTGGAACAGCTGCTCAGGGAGGTCGTGGAGTCTCCCTCTCTGGAGACATTCCAGACCCACCTGGGTGCGTTCTCTCTGTTAACTGCTCCAGGTGCCCATGCCCGAGCAGGGGGTTTGGACTGGATGATCCCCAGCTGTGCCTTCCAACCCTGACTGTTCTGTGAATACTTTTCCCCCAATGAAGTGCCGCTGAAACCTGAGCCGCACCACACCCATCTCTGCCTGCTTGTGGGGGGCAAACACTTGAATCCCCTCTTCGACGTTTAAACACTTAGTGTGCCTGTGTGTGCGAACAGTTTGAGAACAGAGAGCAGCCTGTAACAGGAGTGTTTTCTGCAGCAGAGCCGGGGGTGCGGATCGCTACCCGCTTGCGCCGGGCCCAGCCGCTTCGGAGGGGAGCGAGGTGGGCGCTGCTGTGTCTGTGAGGGGCCGGTTCCCGCCTTCGTGCTAGGGGGGCTCGCGCCGAGGGGGGCTCGCGCCGAGGGGAGGCTCGGCCGAGGGGGCTCTGAGGGCGTCTCGGGGGGCTCGCGCCGGGAGGGACGGAGGGCGCCGCGGGCTGGCCCGATGGAGGGGCCAGGACGAGCGGAGGACACCGGGGACCATCCCCAGCCAGCACGGTCCGGAGCCGGTAGGATGCGCTGCTCTTGTCTTGCTGAGATACCTTCTCCTACTATAGCATGAACGTCACACCCGAGTGTGAGGGAAAAGCTGTGAAGAGCTAAACTTTCCCCCCAGCCAGGCGTGGGGCGCGTTGCCCTCACAGGTGAAGGCTGAGGGGAGCGGCCCTCCAGGTGCTCTCCGCGGGCTGGTGATCACATCCCCAGCACAAATTAGTGCAAATACCACAGAGCTGTCAGGAGGTAAAATGGTTTCAGCTTTTCACAGCTGTTGCTCCTTTGGAAATACAAAAAACTGCCCACAAGTATCAGGTGTTTTCCTTCGGTCGTTATCTGTTTTGTCTCCCTGTTTAAAAGACTAGGGTACTCCTCAGAGATAATTTTGATGTCCTCAGAGATATGAGAAGCACACTTGAGGCTGTTTCATGCCAGTATTAGAAAATATCATTGGCTGTATACCACAAAAGATATTTGGTGTGAAAACATTGCAATTGGTAAAACATTGGGAACTTAAATGCACAAGCAATACAATTTTTCAGGAGGAGCTCCAATTTAATTCTTGATGGAGCAGTGTCATTCACACCTGTTTACAAAATGCCTCTCTATCTAGATCTGTACATTTAAAAACTATTGCTGAGATAGCAAATCATTCTTTGAACCTAATTAGGTAAGTCATCTCTCTAAATGTTGCTTGCTCAAATGTGGCCCTATGAAAGAAAACAAACGGCAAGCATTTTTTCCAGTCAGTGGAATGAACAACTAGAATTTGATGCCTGGTGTGCTCTGCCTCACTCTGCCACAGGATGTTCAAAATTGTCTTTCTTCAGGAGCAAAGCCAGGTTAAATAAAGCACCAGGATTTCAAAGGCCAGGATTATTTTTACTGGTTTTAGACTAGGAAGTAAATTAGTCTCCTGTGAGATCTAGAAGATTTTTAGAAATTTGTGTTGTTCGTTGGCAGTGTTGTTTTTTGTTTTTTTTTTAATAACTGGCTTACTGTTGATTCAGGTAGGAAGAAATTTCCAAGCTCTGGTATTGATCCTGTCATTTGGTTGCAGCCTTGCTAATAAGCAAGGTGGGTCCCTGTCCATGGCATATTGTAAAAATCAGGTCTCCGAGACTTTGAAAGAGAGGAGTGCCTTGAAAAATTGTGTTTGGCAATGGTGCAACATTTTACTAGTAAATCCCTGCATGGCAAATTGAATATATTATTAAAAAACAAACTTTCAGTTACTGATAATGTAATTTAGACTATTACTCTCTCTAAGACCTATTTACCTTCAGAAGTAAAAAACCCCCAAACCTTAAAATTTGCTATTCCCCATCTTTGTCGTCCCAAGAATTTGTGAAGAAATTTTTTTCAGGTAAGATCTTGATTCAGTTTCCAATAGCATAGGCAACAACTAAAAGTTTTACACTTCATTGGCACTGTTTCTTTAATTATCCCAAATTGCACAGTAAATAGCAGTAAAATGATTTAATTAGATGTGTTTGTTGCCAGACCTACTGTTTAAAACAGACACTGGAATACAGAGCTGTACCTTTGGGCCAGTATAACTTACTTGAAAGGTAGTGATGTTTCTAACGTGGCAAGGTGGTTTCCTGTCCTATGCATAAGGGAGACTTTACTGTTCTTTTCAGAATTCCCTTCCTCATATTTCAGAGGAATTAATCTAAAGGTCTAAACAGTCTGATTGAGAGTAAGATAATATCACTAAAGAGTAGTTGTCATGCTAGTACTAAACTGTTCCTTATTTCTGCAATTCCTGCCTTCATTTGCACAGCATCTAAACATCTTATGAAAACAAGCAGTTTAATAGGGCCGTGCATTGATAAGGAGTCATGCAAGATGTTTAACAAGTGAGAATCAGATGTAGAATGGTTTAATAAAATTAAAATGTAGTTAATCCAAAACTGAAGCCAACATTTACATCCTGCTAAAGGAAAAGGTTCCTTGGAAGATGGAAGCTTTAAGTCCTTGCTATTAAACATCCTTTTAATTAGTAGTAAAAAGTTGTCTATCATTTCACTTCTCAAATGGGTGATGTTTGTGCTCTGAACACTGCTGTGACTGTTTACAGGGCATGGTCCTCAAGTGTAGTTTTTTTCCCCCTGCAGTGAGGAGTGATGAGCTCTGCAGAAGCACCACCTAGAGCAGCAGAGTTGGGGTTTGGGGTCTGGCGTGTCCTTCTGTTGGTATCCTGTCCCTTCTAGGGAAGGACAGACGTGTTTGGGTATCGGCTGGCAGCACACGTTTCTGTTTGGAAGCTCCTTTGGGGCTAAGAACCGAGTCGCTGTGAAGCCGCGGCTCTCCGAGCTCTGCGGGGCCGCTCACGGTGCACTGGCGGCGGCCGCTCACGAGAGGGAGCTCGGAGAAAGCGCCAAGGTGTTCCCGCAGCCACCCAAAACAACACCGAGAGCTGCAATCTGTCTCCCTGCGTATGAACTCTGCTCTCTCCAAACATTTACATTCCCTGACTCTAAGCCTTCGTGTCAAAAATTCAGTCTCATCTTCCAGTATTTTTTTCCTGTGTCTAGAAACATGCTCTCTTTTCTGAAATACTTCACCAATTTTTATAACTGCTCTCTTTAGGTGTAGGCAAACGAAATGATGTCAATCATGTTGTGAATTTCCCAAACTGAGATGTTTTCTACAAAGAACCTTTCAAAGAGTGGGTTAATAGTGACAATAAGCGTCCTTTCCTTTAACAGGAAGCGGGTTTGATCTTGATATTGTTGGCTGCTTCCTGATTTAAATCAGGTACATTGTTATTTTCTGTAGAAAATTAAATACAACCCCATTCTTTTGCTATAGTCATAGTATAATAATTGCTAGCACTGCACTCTCTTTGCATTTGCACTATCTTTGCTAATAACAAAATATATGTGTTATTAAAGTAGCTTTTTAAAGGAGATATTTCAATATTTTCAGGTGTATTAACCCTCCTTTCCACTCACTTTGACTGATGTGTTCACAACGGGCAACGTTTTTAAAATGTTAATACCAAAAGAATTTGTTTGATAGTGTGAAGTGATTGTTTATTTCAGCTTATGCATTTTTAGGGTCAAGAAAAGAGGATATTCATTAAATGTCTTTTGATTATGGCTCATTTAAGGTCCTGTTTAAAGCTGAACACAAAAAAAACCCCTGCAAAACCAGCCAACACAGTATGTATCTATTTCAGAAGGTTGATTGGAGCACGTACTATTGCTGTAATTCCTTATTGAATAACTACTAAGGAATGTGGCCAATACTCTCCTCTGCTAAGTGTCCTTAGCTGGCTGGTTTGCACTTATTTTCAGGTAATGGTTTACTTATAAGGTGAAAATAAAATATAAGGCTTGTGAAGGCATACACAGAACTTACCTGAAAATCTGCTTTTAATATTATTATTATTATTGAATACTTGTTGAATCTATTTTATCACTCCTGTGCAAAACTCAGGATGAATTACCTGATTCAAAGTAGTAATCTTAGTAAATCTTGAACTTAAGTATTAAATACTGAAGTATTTTACAATCACGTTCCACTACAGAGGTTTATTTAAAGTAGCTTTAATACTATTTATTTTTGAAACAAATACTAAAATATTTTAGATCTGTGAAGCACTAAATATGGGTAAGTATTCTGGGAAAATATTATTGTTGATATTTTGTGAAAAAAATTACTTATAATTTATTGGCTTTCTGTGAATATATAGTAAAATCTATTTTGTTTGTGAGAAGGTATGGCAATTTATTACAAATATATGAACAATGATGTGTTTAAATACATCAGTAAAGCAACAGTTGGCATTGTACAACAAATACATTAATAACAGGGGATTTAAATTCTTTCACAGTCCATTTTTTTTTTGGTCCACAGTAAAAAAAAAAGGTGTTAGGAGGTTTTTACATGTGTTTTAGGCTTTACTGTGAACTCTTAGTTCTGAATTTTCTTCCTCATTGTAGGAAGGTTTTCCCCACAAGCAGGAAACAGGCTGTGCTCTGTAGTGGTTCTGGACTGTGATTACATTGTAGTGCTATTATTGCCAATGATGAATTACAGGAGGATTATTTCCTGGTCTCTTGGAACTTTGTGTATTGCAAATGCACTCAACATTTCAAGGTTTTTTATAGCTTGGTTTTAAACACTTTATATTGAAAGATCTTACTCAGTAAATCAAGGTGAGAAGAGGCTGATGTGAGCTGCAATTACACCTGAAATACTGGCAGAGTTTGTTTACCCTGGTTTTGGTTTTATGTAGGTTATAGATTTTGTTTTACTAAAGGAAGTCTTACTAAAGCAACTGCTTTTTATTTTCTGGTTGCTTTCAGCTCTCACATTCTACATGTTTGATGTGAGCAGATGGGACAATTTTCTTCTTTTTTTTCTCTTCCTCTTCCATCTTGGTCTATTTTATTTTACTTTGAGAAAACAGGCTTAGATATCCTGTTGGTTCAAAACATGCCTGGACATGAGCTGTGTTATTCTGAGGGTGCCATAGAGAAGAAAATTAAAAAACTACTAAGATGGGATGGGACTTTTTCATTTATTTCCTCCCTCCACCATTTATTGCTGTAGAAAAGGAGACAGGATTGTGGAGAGAAATCAGAATTGTAGTTATTTCAGAAATAAACTGCTGTATTTGTAATTCATGATAATGTTAATGCAGTGTTTCAAAACAAGGAGTTGGAACTGAGTAGGAGCCACAAGGCTGAAAATAATGAACTCCAGTAAGGTAACTGATGAACTGGCAAAAAAATTCAGACTCTGTGTTATGAGTGGAGTTCAGACCTGGTAGAACAACATAGGAAATAAATTTGCAATCTGCCTTTCTCTCTCTTTTGTTTTAAGCGATTTTGTGGCAGGTAATTTAGATTAGGGGAGGTCATAGCTCAGAAAACACTTTGATGTTGGATGAATGAGATCCAGAGCTGCCTCTCTAGACTCTGTGTTTAAGAACTGTGTTTTGGAAGGACAGGAAGTTGAGTAAGTAGCAGGTAATTCCCATACACAGATTGATTTCCTTTGATTAAGTATTAGAAAGAAAAGATGGGAGTGTGGTGTGCAATTTATCAAAGGCAACCTCTGAGATGGGAGAGGAGCACTGGGATCCTGGTGTCCACTCAGGGCAGCTCTGAGCCATCCGAGTGAGGGGCATGCGCAGTTGGACACTTGAGTTGGCTGTAAATTCAGGTCTGCACCTTCAGTACAAAGTATTCAGCACTCCAATGTCTTGGAAGGTCCAGACCTGTCATTTTTAGCAATGGGAATTGGATGTCTAAACCCCTCTCAGTGTCTGAGTCCTGTTGTGCGACTGCCTCCTAAAACCAGGCATTTCTCAGGTTCTGCAGTGCAGCAGGCCCTTCAGCCAGGACAGTGCTGCAGTGACCTCGTCCAGAGTTTTTCTTAAACAGGGCAGATACTGGGCTTGCAGACATCCTGGCTGTTTGATTCTGGATTTTCTTTGTCTCTTAGCTTAATCTTTGTCATCACATGTTCTTATGTCACCAGAAAATCTCATTGTTTTAGAAAAAATCTTAACTGAAAGAAGTTGCCACCAATTATAAATAGTCATGAATTGGGTTGTGAAAATGCTCTTGACAGTATTACAGTAGTTTATGTGTTTTGTAAGCATAGCTGTCCTCTTCTCTCCCCAGCCAGGTTCTAGATAACATTTCCTACATTTTTCAGGTGTAGGCATGAGTGTATGTTTTGAAACAGTATTACCAGTGTATACTGTTCTCTGTTTAATTACTTTGGCAGCAATTTGGAGTCACTGATAGAAGAAAAAGAAACACTCTGTGGGACAGAATTACCTGATTGCAGTTCCCTTTTTTCTTGTCATCTGTTGTATGGCATTGTCGAAGTCATCTAGTTTATCTCAGATTCTCACTTTTCCTTTTAAATCAGAGATTAATTTCTTCTTTTTAAACTAAACAACAAAAAAAATTATATTTTTAAGTAATTCCTGATACAGTAAACCTATCACAGCAGTTGATGAGCTGTTTTCATTAAGTGTTTTCAATTCCCAAGTTCAGTTCTTCAGGACTGATTAACATTAATGATTTTGTTTCGGCTCAAATGCTGCCTGGGAAATGTGTTTTGAAGCTTTGATCCAATTTTCATAGCCTGTATATCTGAGTTATTTCCCCAGGTGGACAAGTACTTTCACAGTGGTCCAAGCTGCAAGTCTTGGTCCTACCTTGCACTAGGGAAAGAGTGAATCTGAAAGGTTGGGACCAGGCAGCCAAGATGAGAATGCAGAGTTCAATATACAGTGTTTCATGGAATAAAAAGGGCAGCTGGTGTATGAGTGAACCTATTACACTGAAATATTTGGGCAAGTCTTGTGTTGTGGTAGGAGAACCGTCCTGTCTGTCATTCCAATGCTCTTTGGCCAATCTTCAGTCTTTTGGGGGTCTGCTGTCATCGGTGGTTCTGGGTGGGGATTTTTCTGTATCTGTTTCAAAATGACTGCATGCTCTGCTGTTCTCTCCCAAATCAATGAACCATAAAATGTGTATATTTTTTCATATCTGTTT
Organism: Lanius collurio; assembly: GCA_020086605.1. NCBI lineage: Eukaryota > Metazoa > Chordata > Aves > Passeriformes > Laniidae > Lanius > Lanius collurio. The sequence goes on from JACBWW010000021.1 coordinate 2,896,339, forward strand.
TCCAATCTACCTGGCTTTGGTACACATATAGTCCAGGTAACTGGACAGCTTAGCTTTGAGGGCAGATTAAAGATGCAGTCTGTTCCCTTCCTGATCCTTCTGAACTACCTTAATCTCTCTTCTTTTTTCCTTTTTTTTTTTTTTAATTGACAATTCTTTTAATTTTCTCCTCTTAACTCATGGACTTAAAATGAGAGCAAGTCTTGAGCCTTGATCTAAAGCTCAGAGAGATCAGTCAAGAAGGCTGTTATTGATTTGGTACTTGGGGATGTTCAAAAAGGCAAGGTTAAGGTGGGAATTTTATTTTCCATGGTAAATACTACACCAGATTATTGGAAAAGAGCTCAGTCTTGTATTAGTGTATAGATTTGCCATTAAATCATTAAGAGGGTCATTACACTGATTCAAATTCAGGGTCAGATTTTCCAGATGGGCTTTCTCAGTATTAGTGGTGCCAGCGTATTCAGAGGGAATTGCAGGAAGAGTGTCCAGCAAAGTCAGGATAGATGCTGCTAAAAACCTCTACTTGGCTTAACTAGGAATTTATTGTCCTTTAGTGAAAATATTGGTGAGAACATAACCTTTTGTAATGTATAATGTTTTATTTGCTATAAAAGATAAAATATAGAGTAAAGGGAAGTAAAATAGTATTTTGTTAGGTCAGGAGTTATGCTGCTACTTACTGATGGAATAATCAATGGGTCGTAAAGATCAGACTGCCTGCCTCCTATCTCCTTTTTTTTTGTGTGTGTGTTTTCAACAATCTCTTCTTTGTGATAGTTAGGCCCATGGGAGCTTACCAAAACACCAGGTCCCTTTGGTCCAAGGGTATTAAATTATCTGTTTAGATCAAGCAGAATGTAGTGGATGCTTCTGTTTCAGACATTAAGTAGTTGGGATAGGACTAAATAGACCAGGATGCTTGACATGTGCAAATGGAGCACATGCTCACAGGGGACACTCAGCAGCGTTGTAGCTAATTCAGCACACAGAGTAGGCGCTAAATAAATTGTGCATTACCATTTGGTGGGGAGTAATAAGCAAAGAGATCTCAAATTCTTCATCTTAAAAGGAATAATAGTATGTGTTTCTCACTGTTTCACGATATGTCTGATGTGCTCTTACTCAAATAGATTAATAGTGGAAATAGCATCTGAAGGCTTCTTTGAAAAATGGCAACACATTGAGATTTTTTCATTATTTTGAAAATTCCTATACTGTGATAAAATTGGTAAGATCTCATGAACAGTGTTAGAGGAAGCAAAGTCTGAGTGGCACCATGAGGGAATTCTCTTTGCTAGAGCAGGGTGCTGTGACAGAGGAGGAAAGCCTCTTTGTCACACTGAAGTTGTCCAGCAGTGATACAGAGAAAGTCATAGTCTGTCAAAATTACAAAGGGCTTTTTTTTTCCTTTTTCCCCATAGGTAGCATGCTGAGGTGGGCTTGCAGATGTGAGTTCCTATAAAAACTTTGGTAATTCCATTAGTGTCCTTTGGAACGGGCTGCTCTGGACACATGATGTTTTGTTGGATTAAGACCTCGTTCCCAATTGTCTGTTAAACCAGCTTTCTCAGAGGGTAGAATTAATCCCAAAGATTTATTCTAAAGAATTTAATTTGGCACAGTCTGTAAGAGAATGCTTGTCTCAGTAATGCTTAGTGCAGGCAGTGCTTGGTATCACTGCTATGCATATTGATAATTATATGAAGCTTGTAAGAATCATGTACTTGCTTTTCATCTTGGAACAAGGGGTTTGGTTTTGCTTCTGATCACTTTTCCTCTCTTCCTTTTTTCTACTTAGCCCCTTCTTTCTATTGCTCAGTGGGAAAAACAAAAACCCCTCTCCTTTTACCTCTACAAAATGACTGGTGGTGTGCAATTCAAAATATGAAGAGAGAAAATCAGAACATACATGTCATTCTTTCCATATGCATAAGGCAATGCATTCTTACACTTCTAGATATGCAGAAAGAGATTTTTTTATATTCAAGTCTCATACTTCTGCTTACCTGCACTGTAATAATTGCTTCAAGGAAAAACAGCTGAAATGCTTGCAGTAGGACAATTGTGGTTATGCACCTTTGTGCTCTGGATCAAAATCAGGCTGAGTTCTCAGCTGCACCTGGTGTGGACAGTGGCGCAGAGTGGGGATCACTCCTGACCTGGGTACTGATATGTGACTTCTCCAGGTCCTTCCTTTAAATCAAGGAATGCCCTGTGTGCATCGTTCCCAAGACTGACAGTATGGTGAAAAGACATGAAGAACAATACTTTACACATTTTTATTCTGGCTTTTATCCCAAGAGATCCCACAGAGCTTCAGTAACTACCATGGAACCTGCCTTTAATGAAGAGGAGTGACAGGCCTCAATTGTTTCAGCACATTTCCATGAGGGTTTTTTCCCTTCACAGAGTGGTTCATTTTTCTGTCTCTGATGGGGAGGGGAGGGGGAGGAGAGCTGCGTTTGGGGAGGTTTATATCTTTGCAACTCTGGTAGTATCCCCGTGAGGTGGAAGTAAAGGATTTTTTTGTCTGTAGCTTCAGGATAGCACACAAGAAGGATGCTCACTGTGGCCATGCTGTTCTGAAAGGACTTTTTCTCTGCAAAACTTCCTTACTTCTGCAGGAGTGATGTGACCTGCTACTGCTCTTAGAATGAAGTTCATTTGCTCCTGGTGTAGTGAATTGTCTTTGATAGTTCATGCACACACACTCTGCTGAAATTCAGTTGTCAGCACAGTGGAATAAAGCACCTTGTGCATCATAGCGGAAGGGGGGAAATTAAGTTCTCTTTTATACGTGTGCTTTGCTGAGGCAGGTGATCTAAATGGCCATCTCTCCTTGTCACTGTCACCTGTTTGCTTTGAAATAAAATATAAGGAGTCTTCCTAGGCCAGGTCAATTATGGGTTGCCCTGCAGTATCTACTCCTTGATTTGTAGAGCATCTTGACTCTAATCTACTTAGAAACTGAACTGGTTAAAAAAAAAGATCTTAGAACTGGACCGGCCAACTGCTGCTCTGTTTGGCTCTCAACATTTTCAGTTGCTGCTAAGGAGAACAAGATCCCTTTTAGAGCCCAGTTCTACTAATTAAATATGACACTTTTATTAAATATGTAAAACCACCCAATTGTCAAGTACACACAATTGTACAGCAAAGACAGCTGAGCATGAGTGCCTGGCTGCAGGCAAGGATTTGCAAAGTCTGCAAAAAATACCCCGCAAGGGATGGGGACAGTGAGCATTGCACTACACCGACTCCTGCAGAAGTGTGCTGTACTTTTCATCTTCCTTCATTGTACCTACATGAAAGGATCTTCTGGAGGGGCAGATGTTGGCCTCCCACCAATTCTAAATAATGGATGGTACCATCATTTGTATTCTTCTCTAGTGGAGCCAGTTTATGTGCTGTTTTACTGGCTCCTAGAGCCCAAGGAAACACGGTTTGGAGCCAGCTCTGGTTCCATGGCTCTGGTTTCCCTTGCTCAGGAAAGAGCCAGGGCTGTTTCAGAGAGGCCATCTGGCTGTCTTGAATGAGCTTATTAGTAATAGTGGAGGTGGGTCTATTAGCCTGGGACAGGAACTCAGAAACAGATGCTTTGTTTATGTGTAAAATATGGCTTCAAGCCAAAGCGCTAATCATGATTGCCTCTGAAGTGGTTCTAATCATCTGTATGAGACTGCAGCCGCTCTCGTGTTGTTTGTACAAGCTGGTAGTTTAGAGGTGTTGTGTACAAGATATTTGTAGTCATAATTTCTCCAAACAGGTTAAGGCAAACATTATGAGAATCAGCATATTAATGTGCTGTGTTTCAAATTAGAATTATAAACACACTTTCCTCATTGGAGGCTTAATCTGCTAGGAAGAAGCCAGATGTTTACTGATGACACCATTATTTAGAAAGACCTATCAAACTGAAACAAATTATTGTTGTTTAACTGGAGGAAAGCCTAGTTTTATGTATCAACTTAGTAAAACAGCTCTGTGCTGAGACTGACTGAAGGAGGTTTTTTCTCCAGGCAGTAGGCCAAACATGAATCCCAGCAGATGTGCAGGTTCCCCTTCTGGCCTTAGGACAGCAAAACGAGTTGTGCCTATGTTTCTATAGCCTGAGTGAAAAAAGTGAAAACAGGAAATTAATAGTTCTGGCTTATTTTTACCAGAAAACCATCCTTGAGGCTGAGCAAAAAGACTAAATTCTTTTTAAGAATTTCTGTTGGTATTAAAAAAAGGGTAAAATAAAGGTAGAAAATTTTGTGGAAAATAGACATTTCAGACGCATCCTGTTTAGTAATCTTTTAATTTTTCCCCTGTTTTGTATACGAGTGTCTTCCTGAGAAGGGGAAACTATGACAGGGCCATTTGCATGAGTGGTCAAAATCAAGGTTTTAATAATAAATTCTTTCATTTGTTTTGAAATGGTATTTTGTGATTTAAAAAATGCGATGGTTTCAGACAGAGTGGCTTTATCCATTCTTTCTTTTTACTTCCAAATCTCTGTTTCCACACATACTTTCCTGACAGACATTTGAAATCGTGGTGATTGTCTAAATCTGTCCCACGATCTTCAGTAAAGTTTTGCTTCCATTGGTCTCTCAATAGAGTGTATTCCATCTTGTTCAGGTTTTGCATCAAAGTGCCTTTGCTTTTTCTTTCATTAGTCTTTCCCATTTTGGCACTGTATGCCAGTCTTGCCTGCAACACCAGATTCCAAAAAATCATATAAGTACATACTCAGAATACTGTACTTTTACAATAGTGTGAAGTTTACCTTTTTTCTAAAGAATCTGATCTTCAAAATATGCCTAAAACTTAAGCCACAATGTTCCTATGCCAAACACAGATCTTCACTCTGTAAAGGGAAAAGGAAAGTATAGGACAGCGATTGCCTTATGATCCTAGTCCTCTGAATATCAGATGGAATATTCAAGATACATGCCACACTTGTATGATATATATCACACTGTCTGTGGATACATATATTGATACTTTTGCTGTGGTCTGGTGGACTGTAGAACTATTAAAGGAAAACTGCCTTTACTGAATCCTGTGTGTAACTTTGAACTGTCACTCCACAAAGTAGAGTATTCATAATACTGAGACACACCTGAAATTTGTTTATTTCATTGTTTCTTTAACTGATGTTTCCTAAAACATGTGATAGAAATACCTGAAATACTACACTTATTTCCATGTCGAACAGATATAAAGTGTGCCTTCCATTTTAAAAAATAAGGTTGCAATGTGAAAGCTCTGGTTTAGCTGAACAGACTGAGTTGTAATTTCTTGGGATGCTAGGTGGCATATAGGTGAAAACAGTAAATATGCAGTGGAACAAAACCTGATCTAGCTGTATCTGTTGTTAACTAAACCTTTTAATCTTTTCTTTTTCCCTCTTGATTGCAGAAATGTAAAGGTTGGATAAGTAAAAGCACACCTATCAACATTTTGATTAGAGAACTAAGCATTCTCAGTTCTCTCACTGAAATCTTCTTAGAGGTCTGGACTTGCAGGAACATAAGATAGCTCTGAGCAAAGCCTCTAACATTGCTCTTAATGTAGCCCTTTTGTGGCTATCCACTGCAGCCCATGAAATGTGCAAAAATAACTCATGGCTCACAAAACACCTCTACCCACCCAGAGTGTAGAAGCTTAATTGGTAGAAATCCCTGCTGGACCTATCACTGTCCTATCTGTAATCTTACTGGGCATGGTTCTCAAAGCACAGGGACAAAATGAATCGTTGTTTAATTTCTCTTCTGTGCGTCAGAATTTCCTGAGAGCTCAGAAGACTATAAAATAAATAGTCCTTCCTGTTTTAATTAGCCAGTTCTTCATTTTTGCAGCTACTTTCTTTGACAACTGTATCATTGGTTTCCCTTGACTTTAAAACTGAGGACAATGGTACAAGGGCATCAAAGAGGGGATCTTTTGCATGCACTAAGAGGCAGCTTTCGTGTTCCTGGCATTGTCTAGACTGAGAGCTGTATGAGGAGTTTTATTAATAGCTGTGTGGAATTCTCAATGTATTGGATGTACTAATGACTGCAGTGAGTTTTCTGTGTATTCAGTTCATAAGGAGTTCAATGGGATTTATGTCTTTATCATGAAAGGCGGACGTAAAATGTTCCTCTGCTTATCTATAGCATCAAACAGAAGATAGTTGAAAAATTAAAAATATAATTGAGCCCCTTTTTAAGACTGCTTCAAAACTGTGCAGGTTCTATTTAGTTAGATGTTTGGTTAAGTGGTAAATCTTTTGTCAGGAGTGAAGAGAGTATTGGGAAGTAACTGTGAGACAGATTCGATGGTCCTTCCCACAGAAAAGCTCCCACTGACTCACATTCAATGGACACCACAGAATTTGACTGAGAAGGAATGAATTTTACCTTCATAGGCTGAAAATGTGTAATTAAGGGCCCAAGCAGGTTTTCTTTGAAGTCGATTGGGGCTATTCATTGGGGGAGCAACTGTTCAGCATAAGTAAATGTGTCTGGCCCAAAAAACTTTTAACTAATGTTGCGCTGTGTTAAAATAATCTGAGAATCAAGCACAGAACAAATGTAACATTTCAGTTAATGAGTCTATTATACCATGTTTCCCTAGGAAATGTGTAATTATAATTAATTACCTAAAATCTGCTGCTAATCCATTTGAGCTTAGAAAAGACATGAATTTTAAGAAAGTTAATTTTCTGGTGCTGTGTTACTGTCTTTGAACATTTGAATATTTGAGGTAACATTAGAACTGAAGGACTTTGATTTTACATATATCTTCAAATTCTCCTTAAGCTCTCCCAGTTCTGCATTTAGCTGCTGTTGAGCAAATGCTTATAAAAATATTTAAGATGGGAAGAAATTAGGAGACTTTGTATTTTCACTGGCTCAAAAATAATATTTTGCACTATATTTTCAAACAGAATTAAATAGAAATGAAGTCCCTGCATTTTTATAAGCTAGAGGGGCATATGGAAGTGAAAATGCTATCACTTAATGAATTCTCAAGCAAAGTATTTTGGACTCAATTTTAGGACTTTCAACTGTCATGTCGGATTTCTAGACATCTTCTTGCTCACAGATTTAGGTGAGATAATGTTTTTAAGAACACCTGTCCAAAAAAAGGGAATACTATAGCAAACAAATTATTGTGCCAAATCCAGGATGGATGTAAATCTGTGTGACTACTGAGCACACTGATTTACATTATCTGAAAAAATGTTCATTACTGTGCAACTGCCAATTACCTGACTTGCTTTCATTGTCAAGGGTGGTATTTAGTGTATTTAGTTTAGGAACTGAAATTTTAAAAAGGTGTGAGAGAATTGACCAACCCTGGCAAAAGAATTCTCTGCAGTATTGAAAACATGGGGTAAAGAACTGACTTAGATCAGCCTTAAAGGGAGTTATCATGACACTTAACCTTGTCTGATGTCTATGATCTTTTGGTGCCAGTGCAGTTAGTGTACCTTTCTAGCCACTTTTAAACAGGACCTTACATGATTAAGAAACTATGGTTCCACTGTCATAAAGGCTCTGAATTAATATTTCTGAATGTATACCTAAAACATAAAACTGACTGCAATGGATTCAGCAGCCCTATTTTCAAAGAGGAGTTAAACTTTGTAGTTGATGATGTTGTACATTTTCTTGTAGGTGCTAAACAATTTATTGCCTGAATCATTGCAAGTTGCCTCTGGCCAGGAAGGGTGAAGTAATTGTTCTATTCCTTGAAGCACGGGCTGGAAAAGCCCCAGCAATAACACCCCCACAAACCAAGGCAGGTGCTGCCATACAGTCCTTCGGGACATGCATTTTCCTGCAGCTGCTTTTCTATCTCAGATTTTCTGGAAAGAAGGCAGTACCTTGATATGTTCTGGGCAAAAGAATCAACTGTTCTGCAAGCTGACCCTTGTAAGTGGAAACAAAACCAGTGAGATCTAATTACTGTGCCTATAAACTGGTTTGTTTCAGAGTATGTGCTGAGTTACTTGAAACTGATCCAAATTGTCCTTAAGTATTTCCTGGTTTGTGACATTGTATTTCCAGGGGTGTGGCTCGTGGCACTTGCACAATTTTACTATCTGCTACTATGATATATTCTTTATCCTGAAAGAATGCTAAGTATTCGTGGAGTATTTTATGTATATGTGCTTTGTGCTTATCCTCTTCCTGCAGAATAGCCTGATGTGTGACTAGCATATTCTTTTTGAAAATTCTCTGCTGAATAATTTTTCTCTGCCATTTAAAATGAGTCTTTTAATACCTGGAAAGTCATAATGCTTATGAAACAGATGGAGTAAGAATAGAACTTAGACCTTTCCTCACTTTGAAGTAATTTCATAGGTTTAAAAACCAGTTATGATAATTATATGAATTTTAGTTTTGCTTCTCTTGATGGACTGTGGGATTGCAAAGTAGTGTCATCAGATTTTCATTTCTGCCTTGCCCTCCAATTAGTTATAGGAGCTACAGGCCATATTCTTCACTTCTAGCAATTGCTGTCCTGAAGACAGGAAATTGATTAGAGGAATCCAGTCTGGGCACTGAGGGAGGAATCTCACTTCAGTCACACCAATTCTGGGAAGCTTCTAAGAGAGAACAGGTTCATTTTAGTACTACATTAATAGTTAATATGCCATGTGAGAAAGGCCATTATGAGAAGAAATGTGGTGGGGTATAAATAGGTGAGGAAAAGCTTGAGCTGATCCAAGTTTCTACTGGGTTCTGCTGCAGTTTCTCATCCTTTTGCATCTGCCAGCCTTTAACTCTTTGTGCCAACAGGCAATTGGAAAGGTCAGACAGGGAGGTCTGATGCTTTACTTGCTACCAGCCAGTGTCTCACACAGCAATACCCTCCTCTTATGTTGACACTGATATTTGCACTAATATTTCTCAGTATATAAGAAAGCATGGAAATCATATGCCAGGCTATGAAAACCTATGAATTTTATTTCAATGGATCTATGAGTATTTGGTGGTGGCTTTCTTCCTTTCCTTCAATTACTGAACCATGTGGATCAGTGATTTGGAGAGGCTTTGGGGGGGGTGTTTGATTTTTTGTGGGAGATAGTTTTAATACACTCTTTCAGAAATCCTGTAATAGAGAAACACTTGAAAAATGTGTCCTAATACTTTAAAAAACCCCATAATTCAAAGTACACAGAAGAAGAAACAAAAATATTTGGTTTAAAAAACCACACACACAAAAGCGCCTAAACAAAAAATCAGACTGGTTTGGGGATCGACTCTCATGACTCTACTGTTCTGACTTTTGTCTGTTTTGCTTTGTCCCTCAACCACATACTGTTTTCCACTACAATAACCTCTGTTTTTGTATTTGATAAATTAATACAAATTAAATTCAGATTCTACTTCAGCAAACTTACATTCCTCACTTTCTTTGGAAAATATGCATAAATAAATTATTAAATAATTAACGTCATAGGAATTCTCTAATGTGCAATATGGATATGACTAGGTCTAATGGTTTCTAGGAAGTGTTTGATTTCTCATACTACTGATAAAAGTTTATGAAAATGTTACATCCACAACCATTCTTTTTAAACCAAACAAATCACAGGTTGAAAGCTTTAGACTCAGAACACTGATTTTAAATTGCTGAAACAAATTTTGTCTTTGTGTATTACTTTTTACTAAGTACTGTTCTGTTGCATGGTATAGATACATATACATATATATAGTTGGACAGTTGAGTACTGTTTCAGGTCTAGATAAGAGAGTTGTTTATAATATTCATTATATCAAGAACCAATTACACATCATCTTCTGTGGAAGTCAAGATGATTTTATTAACAGCAGTTCAGTGTGGACAGTAGACAAGAACAGGGTTTTTAGGGTCTTTGGGCTATGTATTGAGGAATGAATGAAGTCTTTACTCAGGTTTAGTAGCACCTTGATTTGCCAGTCCTCCTGTGCTGTTGTAAGGTGTTTTGAATCATGATAGTGTGCCCCAGCCAAACCATCTGTAGTTATGCCTATTGGAGCCTTCAGAGGGAGACCAGGCTGGAATTACCTTCACCAGCTTCCCCTGGCCATCCACCTTCAGGTGTAGCAGGTCAGCTCCTGGAGGGTTTTTAAGCTCCAGCCAGAAGGCTCCGTGGGAGAGAAGAAGAGAAAGGGAGGACCAGCTTCTATCTGCTCTGTGTCCTTTGCTGTCTTGTTTGGATTCCCTGGACTAACTTGGCTGCTATCACTGGATGGGTTTTGCTGCTGCCATCACCTTGACTCTGCTTGCCTGGATCTGGAGCCTCAAGGACTGAAAGGTACTGAAAGATAAACTGTGCTAAATTGAAAAAGAATTGGGAAAGGAGAAGCTGAAAGGCCAAATACCAAGACAGCAAGGAACAGATAAAGAGGACTGTGCTGCACTGAGTTAGGAACCAATCTTATTATCTGAAAAGTGTGTGCAGAGCTCTTGGACAAAGTAGAGGGCCTAATGAAGTAATGTGTAATCTCATGCAGAGCAGTTGCAAAATGTACATGTACTGTGTTATGGATAAGTTAGTAAAAGGTGTAAGTACTGTGTTAGGTAGAAGTGCTGTGTTAAGTAAGTAAAATGTGCATGTCCTGTGTTAGGTAAAAATAGAGTAAAGTGTGTAAGTAGAGTAACTTGTATAAGCAGCATAAGATAGTGAGTAAGAGGTATAAGTTGTGAGTTATGTATAAGTAAGTGAACTGTATAGGTTATGCATAAGTATGTATAAGTTGGTAGAATATATAAGTGAGCTAGATACACAAAGGAGGTGATAGGTAGATATTATATAAAAGTTGGAAGATGTGTGAGTTCCTGCATGATGCCCAAAGAGGTGATGCATATTTTAGAGAGTTTTAAAGCTTCTGTGTAATCACAGTGATTCGTTGTACAGAAGTGCTGAGTTCCCACACTATGCCATTATAGGTGGCAGCTTTTTCCACTAAAAATGGATTTGGTGAGGAACTGCAGGAAAACGAAGTGAAAAAGTAACTCTGTCTTGGACAAAAGCAAGTGAGTGTGTGACAGTGGGTAATGTGGCAGCTGCAGAGTTTGGCAGCCAATTAGCTGGCAGTTGAGGTTAATAGAAGTACTGAATGTATACTCTGTCTCCAGAGCTTCCTGTAGATCATGTGCATATTCCTGATATATATAAAATTAACTTGAACTAAAGTATGTTTGTACGAAGTATGATTTTCCTGAGAACACTTCTAAAAGTAATTTCCATGACCACTGCATTGCCGTAGTGAGATCCAGTAATTCCAGTGTAACAGCTGTAAGATGACAAGCATTGTGATTAGGAATGGATTGTATTGGAGCCTTAACCTTTAGCAGTGGCATTTCTGCAGTACTACCAAAGAGCAGGTGTTAATGATAGAGTTTGATGCACAGTGTACCTGTCCCAGGGGCTTAACGTCTGTGTGTTTGGGGCAAGACTGCTGGGAAAGTGACTGACCTGTTTGCAAACTGGCTTCTCCATCATCCTTGATTCCCAAATACAGAGAAGTTGTGCCATATTAAGATATAGACAGAAGCAGCATGGATGCCAGCCTGCAGTTCTTGTGCCAAATACTGTCTGTGAAGTTTCTTTAAAAATAGTATTTGCAAATTATGTATAAAATGTCTTTTTCAATAAATGAATTCTTGAACAGAAGATTTTTTCCTTCTACAGAGTTTTGTGGTGGTTTGGTTGGGTTTTTTTTCAGTAGTTACTTGTATTTTTTTGGAGTTTCCTTATTTTTCTTAGCTCCCTGATGTGTTCTTGTGGAAAAAAAATCAGACTCCAAATGCCTTTTCTGCCTCGGGTGGCCTTGGATATGCAAATCTGTCTTGAATAGCAGAGGAGTTGATAACTCTGGCCTACAGCTCTCACACAAAGGAGACAGATTTGTCTTCTTTACCCCCTGTTTGTCTCCTCAGGAACTCTGTTCTTGGTTGACAATATAAAGCAAAATGAAGAAAAAATGAAAAGCCTGCTCTAAGCAAAGTAAGAGAAAGGGGAGTAAGGAAAGAAAAAGCCAAATAAATTGCTTACTGCAATTTTTTTGATTGGTGTCTCTCATTGTTTTTGTTCTCATCAGTGGAAATGAGGAGTAAAATATTTGTCAGATTTCCGTATTTCTCCATTATCATTGTATTTGTCACAATATGTCACTTTGCAGAACAAATGTTTCAGAGGGGCCCTGAACCACCATTGCTGGAAAAAGGTGTGAATTGTGTTGTCTACAATAAACTCAGTATGTTAAAGAAAAGGGAAATACCTCTGTGGATGTGATTGGAAAGAAAAGTGACTATTGTAAGCTTAGAAGATGAAAAACAAATCTGTCTAGTTTACCAGACATGTTTTAAAAGTGACAGCTTTTTTATTAGTTATTTAGAGATAGTTTGCTATTTAAAGCTTTAAATGTTCAGTTAGTGGGTTAAACCTTCTTGTGGGTTTTTACCCTTCGTTTGTTGGTAATTGAGCTATTTGTTTATATAAATTTTCTTAAAGTATGTAGTTAAAAGAAACGAGTGTTAAGGCTTTGAATAGCAATTGAAGATCAAGATTTTTACATGGTGGTTTGTCACAGAAAGTGCTGTAATACACATTTTACAACAATATTCTTAGACACGATTTGCTAAGCTGGTTACTGACCAGCTATTGCTTACCTTTTATGTATCACTGGTTAAATGCAGTAGCTGGGAAAAACAGTGCTACCAACACTTGCAAATTACTACTTAATTTTTTAAAAATCTGATCAGGTTTACAGTACAAATGAGAACTGCAATATCATAATTAGGAAACTGTGAAATGGGAAAGAACTGGTTCTTGTCTAACACAAAAACCTCTACAAAAGTTCAGCAGAGGGAATTTTTGATGTAGCAGGAGTGTTAACAGCTGCACTAAATTAGAAGCTGCCTATGGAATCCATAATAAAACAGACAGTGAAGCTTCAAACAGAATTTCCATGACTGAGTATGCCTATGTTTCAGACCCATCTCTGGGTTTTTTGCTTTATAACCTTCATTCTTTCCAATTTCCTTTTTCTGAGTTTGTGTTTTAATAAACAATAACGTAATAAAAGAGTTCTCTGATGTTAATGATGTATATGCATTGCTCAGCAACAAGGGCTTTTTAAAATTAATTAATAAGTTAGTAGGAAAAGTGAGTTAATTGCTGCAGCAGGAGGCCAGTGAGTCTGTAGGAGTTTTGGACTTACCTAGAAAATTGATGAATTGTGAACAGCAGAAATAAAGTTTCATTATGCTGCCCTACATAGGTGCTTCAGATCTGATTCCAGGGAGTGCCCGCTGGACAGAAAGTACCTCATTTTGTTCCAGCAGCTTTTTTCTCTAAAAGGCAATTCTCTGGGCTTAAAAGAACTGTTCATTGTGCAGCTTCCATTTTGTATGTGTTTGTTCAGTGCCTCATATTTGTGTAGAGCCCTTGTCCCCAAGGCCCACACTCTCCATTTTCACAGCCTCTTCCTTCTGGTGCTTATTTTGGAATCTTTCACCAGACTGCTGTCAACTCTTTGTCACAAGTCTCTGATCCAGGTCATATATGGCCGGAGTGGTTTTTTTTTTAGTTCTGTGAAATGTATCCCATGGGACTGCAGTGTTCTTGACTTCATTGAATGTCACCTCCCTTGCTTATCTCATTGGTGTGTACCTGTTCAGCAGAGACATACATTCCTTACTGATTCAGAAAAAGGGATGCAATACACAAATTTCTTTTCCATCTGAAGCTACCGTTCTGAGACCCATGAAAGCAAGTTTCCTGGGAACCTGTTTGCACTGAAGGGTGGAGTGTGGTAGAAAGGGCCTTCCTCTGTACCCCTGAGTCAGAGCCATGAAGGGTGATGTTCTCTCACCAAGTAAATGAAGCTCTAAGAAGGATTTACTGAAAGGCTGGAGATTTCTTCTTGAAAATTTCTTGAATCTTTTCAAAAAGAAGACTGTTATTTAAAAGTTCTTGCTGCAACTTTAGACATTGGGAGAACAGTGGTTTTCAGAAGAATGGAGGCAACTAGACAAGGGCTATAATTGTCTTCAATGTGTATTTCTCTTGGATTTAATAGCATGTGTATTTTATGTTAACTGGATGCTAATTTTTTAGGTAAACATTTATTGCTGTTTAACAGCTTTGTAATAGATATATGAGTATCTAAGAGATGCATTATGTAGCTGCTATTTCTTAATAAATGTATTTGAGGTAATCAATGAGTACTTAATGGGCAATTACTGTCTTATTAAATCTAAATTGAATGTGTGGTTTAGGAAATAGAAAGCTGGCTTCTCCAGTCACACATGTCTGCATGTTTGGCTGCAGATACTTTAAAGCTAAGTTTACCAATAGTGACTGGCTGGGAAATTAATATTTTTTAAAAATTTACTTCATTTCCCCACAAAGTTTGCCATGAGTTTCTGGATCCACTTGGCTCATAGTGAGAGTTTGATTAAGTGTTCTGGGTAGTTAGATGCAAAGTGCAACTTTTGCAGGTGGAATGGGAAATTCCAATGTGATGGTTAATGGGCAGTCTTGCAAACATGCCACTGCTTTGCTGGAGTGTTGAAGGCAGGCAGTAACTCCTGGCAGCTAGGACAGGAAGGGGTAAAGTAAGGTTTTTTTCAGGTGGTGGTGTGTGGGAGTTTGCTTATGAGATTTTCTTCCCTCTCCACTCCCTGCTGTCCTAAGGCATGATGTTTTTACAGAGGAGGCCATGTACCTAGAAGAGAGACTGAGCAAATTTTGTCCTGTTTGTAATAGCATTTCTTTAAATTTGTTTTTTACTAGATGTGTGTGCCTTCAGTGAGCTGCAAACTCTTTTGTAAGATATAGACGTTATCATGTCTGTCTTCAAGTCAGAGTGGAGACCAGGCAGCTGAGATGTGTGACTCTAATACTGAAAAAGCTTTCAATAGGAACGGCTACCTATTCAAACACAAACCACCTGGAAAAGCAGCTGGCTCCTATTCAGCCAAGGCAGCTCCTTCTTTTGCTGGATAGTGCCTTATTGAGGACACTCATGGTGAAGTGCAGTGGAGAGCTGTAAAAGGGCAAGAGATTTTGAAGTTTGTTTTATAAATGGAAGGTTTATGTCTTATGTTTAAAAACAGGAGCAAGCATGAGGTGTTTACTTTTGCCACGATTCTCCTCAAAAGCTCATTTGTAAACCAAAAGCTGCTGACAGAGATTTTGTCAAGGACAGTTGTGAGCTATGGAGGGAGCCTAAAGACTCAAGTCAGGAGACCTGGGCTGTGAGTTCATACTGCCCCAAAGTAGGGGGCCTCAGAATGTCAAAAGAGGTGGGTTTAGCATCCTTCTCTCTACTTACATTGCAAAGGCTTAAAATAGTGAATAGCTCTAGGTAGCAGTGTAGTGAATGGCTAGTGAGTCACACTATAAAATTGATGTGCAGTATTCTACAGTAGCTAGAAAGGTAAGGCTGGCTTGTTCCAAGATATAGCTGTGACTCTTTTGGTTAATTACTCCTCTCTGACTGTATTGTGCTTATCTTCTTGTTCTGAACCGTCTCCTTATTAATTCTAGTTTCATAATTAGGTGCTGCCTGTTTTTATATGTTCAGATGAAAGCTCTCATGTAGTGTAGTATCACTCTTGACCTTTTAAATGACCTCTTTTAGCAATTTGGCAATGAATTAGTAAATAGTAATGAGTTTACTGTGCCACTTTCTTAGTGCACAACTTCATCTGATGCACTGTGGCATAGTCAAGAAGGCCAATTATTTTTGAAATTACACTAATTAGTAAAAAGGCCATGACCTTATGGCTACTGAGCTGTTCCTCATCTCCTTCAGCACTCCATGCACTGCCCTCTTGCTAGAGATGTGAGATGAGTATCATGAGTACTGGCTAAACACATTCCTCCTGGAATCACACTGAGGTCATCGAGGTGGCAGTTGAGATGAATGTGTTCTGTTATGTTTCCAGATGACAAAGGTACATGAATAAAATTCAGCAGAGGTAATTCTTCTGGAGGACAGTGATGTGAACACATGCATGTTACTGAGTAATGACAGCTGTTTATCCAGCTAGACAGCAACTAAGTACGGAAGACCCTTGTAATTCAAGAAAAACTTCTGGAGTGATAGAGCTGGGACTTTTTTTAATGGACTATTTTGATCCTTGAGTGTAGCAGTGGACCCCCCTGGTGCCCCCCCCGGACAGGTCCCTGCCATGTGACTGAGTCGGGTCTACTTTAGGTTCAAGCACCCCGGGCTCTGATCTGGTTGGTTGTTTATCCCAGCTCTGCCCTGGTATCCCCTTTCGCCCCTCTGTGATAAAACCAGCAAGACACAAAGCCCCACCCTCTCACCTCGCCGGCTCTGCCCAGGTCGGGTCCTCTGTCCCCCCCAGGACAGAGGGAATAAATGACTTAACACCATAAAGGAGATTTGAGCTATATTTCTCTTCTCAACTTCTGCTTCTGGTGAGTAGCTGTCCATGACACTGGCTTAAGTGGAGTTGCACAGTCGAGGAATATCTAGGCTGTTTGTAAATGGTTTAAGATATTCCAAGACATAAAGAGGCAAGCTCACCACAAAATTAAGCAGTGGACAAGCTAATCCACTGCCAGACTTGAGCAGAAGTAATTTAATTTGGATCATGAATAATTGAGATGCTTCACCAATTTCTAAACTCTATGGAGTTCTCAATGCTTAAGTTGTTCTTGGAGCCACCTCTCATTTAGATCAGGTTAGCATGGTTGTGATAGAAAATGTATCTCATAGAAAATGAAATGCTTTTTTTCGCATTATACGTAGGAGAATCAATAGACAGAATTTGAAAGGCTGAGATTAAGTAGCTATAACATTTCAAAGGCACAAAGCTTTCCAATATATTAGAGTCAAAGCCAGCTTTTCTTGACATGTTTGCAAACAATGATTTGAGCGAACCACATTTCTGAGGAATGTTCCGTTCGACTTTCTTGAGACCTGATATGGTGGGTTTATTATGGCTTTCTGCCTTAGGCAACTTGGAGTGGAGTCCAACAGCTTCACGCTCCTTCTCAAGAGGAGGTGGTAGCCTCTGAGATTCCCACACCTCTTTTGACTGGGCAGGCCTCTCAGAATGTGAGGCAATGCTGTGGTGTCAGTCGGCCCCCAGAAGGGAGCAGTCAAGAGGCTTTTCTTCCTGCAGCTCGGTGGCTGTTTGGAGTAGCATGGACTCCTTGCTCTGATTTTCCTTCTTGCCCCCCATGCCTGTCCTGGGCAGGAGGCCCCTGCCCTTACCAGCAGTCAGTCATAATAATGTAAGCAAGGCAGAACAGAGGGACAAAGATGGCCTTATTTTCTTTTAGTCTGTGTGTGAATAAGAAAAAATCTCTGACAGACTAGCCCCAAGCTATTATTGTTTGACAAGTGCTCAGAGATGCATTGAAGCTCTACAGCAGACAAATTCAGCTCCTGGTACTATGGTGAGGCTGTTGTTTGCTGTTTGTTTGAAGGCATTTCCCATGTTTATGTGTGTTTTACATACCAACAAAGGTCCAAAGTAAAAGAGTAAGTCAGAGTTGTTTGCTGGGTCAGTCTTATACCTTATTCTAGATGCCTCCTGAGTTGAAGTTCCATGACCTAGAAGTTACACTGCTTACAATCTCTCATCATTCCAACTCCAAACTATGATTTAAGTTCTGTAGTGTATGTTATACCTTGATGCAGCAGTCAGGAGATAAAACAGATGCTTCTTAGGACATGCTGAAATGTAAATGAACAGGAGTATAGGGGGGTAGAGGGGTATCTAAGTTCTTGCCTCTTTAAATTTTTATTATTTCCCAACCAAGCTTACTGTTTTTGTTTAATCTTGCCATTCCTTTTCTTCTTCATTGTGTGCTCTTGTTCTTAGGGATATGCAAACTTTATTAGTCAGCTCAGCTTTCAAGCTCTGTGCGCTTTTGTGTTTGAGAATTGGGAATCAGGTACTTTTACAGTTAGCCTAAGGGGAGAGCTGGGCAGGAGGAGCCTTTATGAATAATCAGGGTTGACATCTCCGACGTTGTTCCTTCATTATAAATATTGTTAAAGGAGCTGTGACCACCATGGGCTCAAACAGAGTAGAGCATGGAGGGGAAGAAAAAGACAGCCTTTGATATCTGCTCTTTACTAGTTATCACTCCACTGATGACACTGGCATTGACAGGTCTCTTAGATTTGGCTGCTTTTTTTTGGAAAGTTTTTCTTCTATTAGCATAATTATTCTGTCTGTTGAAGACTGAGTTCGTTGTACAGATTGTAAGGGCTGGGAACAGTAGTTAATGTTGCTGCTTGTAAATTTTCTTAAATGTTGTATGCCTAATAGATGGAGAGAGCATTCTGATTGCATCAACTGGTTTTGGCTGCCTTCCTTAACTGGATTTACTGAATACCCCTACCATTAACGAATCACATGCTCTCTATGAACTATATAACCTAAATGATTAGTTTGCTCCCCTCTTCCACGTATATATTTTTCCATTAATATGAGAGTATGCAATGCTATTTAAGTAGAACCTTACGTGAAGCTTTATTCTCTACCTTTTTAATTTGACTATGTAGGAAAACAGTTTCTCAAGTCTGGACTTTTTGAGGGTTTTCCTTTTAGGAAAGTAAAACATATTTTTGCTATCACAATCAGCCTCTCTACTGTATTAAATATTACTGAGAGGGAAAATTCTCTTTAGTGGGATGATTAGTTCTCCAAAGCACTAGCACAGCTTCATGGGACACGTAACATAAATTTTCTATTCATAAAATACTTTGAAGTTTTAATGGGTATAAAAGTTAAAAATACAATCAGATTATATATTCAGAATGATCTTACTCTTGGAGTATAATACAAAATGTTTGCTAGTGCAAGCATCGTACTTGCTTTATCAGATTCATTTACTCTGGCACATATATTTTCTTTTCCTAAGTCATGGACAGATGGAATGCTTTCTCTAGTATTTCAAGTGCCCTGGGCACTTGTGCAGAAGAATTTTTCTGCTCCACTCACAGATCCTCCTCTGGCCTAGGTGTCTGCCTGGAAAAATGTCTGGAAAATTACTTCCAGGGATGAACCTGGAATTTTCCTCCAGTCTCAGCACAGCTGCCAGAGCATGAGCAGAGGAGATAGAGAATACTGAGGAGAGACTCTCTTTTTGGACAGACCTTGGGAGGAGGTGAGGGGAGATAGAGATGCTGAGATGACCCTGAGCACTTTTTACTTCAGAATACCCTTTCAGACAGCAATATCTGTACCTTGAGGGGTGGGAGAGGATGGGAAGCAAGTATACCACTTCTGAGCCAAATATGTCAGCAGACAGTCAGTATGACAATTACAAGGAAAATGGTGCTAAAGTTCATATTTTGCAGTATGTGATTTATAGACTGGTTGGAGTCTATGGATTTACCTCTAAATAGGCTCAACCAGGAGAATAAGTATATCACAAGACAGCTGCTTAAGTGCTCTTTACAAAGACTTGTTCTACTCTGAAAAAAGTTTTGAGATCTACATATTGGAAAGAAACGTGTCCTCTGCTTGTATGCAAGAGACTGCTTTGCTTTCTGACTCAGCAATTTTAACATACAGGGAAAATCCTTAGGTCTGGTCACCAGGATGATGGGGCACTATGCACTTCTTACTTGGGATAAAGTTTGTTGACAACTTGTTGCAGAATTTTTTTTACTTCAATTTTTTTATAGCACGTTTTTCAATTGTCAGCTAAAACTGGACAAAGAATTACCAAGTCTAAACTGAATTATAAAAAATGTGATAGATATTACAGTCAGAGCAACTGTGACAATGTGTGGGAAAGGAATGGGGTATTTAAGAGTATTTGATGGAGAATACTTAAAGTAGCCTGGGTCGCAATCTGTTGTCATTTTTTAAAAAAGATAATTATTTATTTCTGGTGATGACTTGGGGGACAGATAAGGTGGTTCTGAAAATCTCTCTAATATGTAACTAATATGAAATGGCAAAGAACCTTCTGTGGAAAACAGCAACAGTTCCATGTGCTTACATTTTTTTTTGTTTTTTAGTGTTCTCTTAGAAAGGACTGAAGATAGCTCATTACTTATTCAAAAATACACACACATATTCTAGGGCAAAAGATACAGCTCTGTGAATTTGTGACACCGCACACTTTCTTTTCAAATAAGATTTTGGGTGCTAAAGAGTAGAATCACCAGCACTTGCTAGTGTAGTGTGCAGTGTTGTCATAAAACAAGTCTGACCATAAGAAGAGCCAAATGAATTACAGTTTTTTCATACGACTGGCACATAAGGAAAAATATTTTCCTATTAAGGAAAATGGAACATCAGTTTGGGCTTTTGTTTTGCAAGTCATTGAGATGGTGTTAAGGAACTCTGTTCAGACTGGATATGCTCTGGCTGTGTCCTGGTTAGGCTGGAGGAATTTTCTCTCTTATTCTTGCATTGCAATGCAATAGAGAGCCACACTCACACTGCACAGTTCTATGTGGGCTCCATATTGATGAGGACATAAAAAGAAGAGAAAATATAATAGGCACCAAAAGTGTAAGTCAAGCAAATTTACAAAATAATTCTGGAGAACCAGGATAGCAGTGTGAACCTCTGACATATGTACATATACAGTTTTCTTCCAGATTGTGTGCATGAAATTTCAGCTCTATTACTGACCTTGTTGTCCAAAGTGTGTGTCACAAGTTCAGGTTTCCATTTCCATTTTTTTTAGCCTTTGCCCTGCCACAAGCAATCTGATGTTCAGTAATTCTTTGCAGCTTCTGTATTTATTTGTATAGACATTGGATTCTGTCCCGTAGATCCTTGCAAGAAAGCACTTTATTTTATGAATTTGAATGCATCTAGAAGATTATTAATACAGAATACATGGTAGAAAATACTATGCATACTCTAATTCTTTTTATTAGCTTTTTATGAAAAAATACTTTTGAATTGATTGGAAGTTCTGCTTTTGTGATGCTATGTGGGAAGGATGAGTATGGATTTGCTTTTAAAAAAAATCATTCCATTGGGTAAATAAAATTATTTTATCAGATTATGGACAATGTTAATACTTACTCTTTGTTCCTTTCCAATGAGCAAAAGTCAAAATTGTGGTCATGTGTATGGAGGAGTAATGAGATATAAAGATATATAAAGATATTTGCTTATCTTCTAGTAAATCACTGAAGGCAGCAGGACCCAGATATGTTTAAAGTTTGTTTACACAGTGTTCACTGTCTGTAGGTCCTGAGTTTTTCCTTGAAAATAATCTGAATGTGAATAAGAAGCTGGAAGTGGAATTTTATTTGGTTTGGGTTTTTGTTTTATCTTTATCAAGCTGTTTATTTAGCCGTTGCATGATTCTGAATGTAACTGCTGGCTTTTTTTCTCTTGGGGGGGTTGGAGGAGATACATAAAACATGCTGATGGCTTCGGCATTCTTTTTGTATGAAGAAACAATTACAGGGGTGCAATCTTAAGGAGAATTTAGTAGCTCTTACGTCTTATAGATAATCTTTATACTCTCAGTTTTGAAGCTACAGCCAACCTTTCACCCCTCAAAATCTACAATTTTTAAATTGTGTGAGAATGAGCATTTGTGGTATTTTCATTATTTCTGTCCTTATTATCTGAAGATAAACGGATGAAAATGTAGGATTCACTAAAAAAATAGTGAGTTCTATGTTTTGTTTCGAGCAAGGTAAAGTTCCTTGAGACTTCGTTTTTGAAGTGGTGGATTGTCTTGTGTTCTTTAAAAGGAAAGTCTCTGGTGTGACTTACGGGTTGGATTTTCAGCTATTTCTTCCTATTCCCCTATGGATTTTTGCCTGTTCCTTAGTTTGTGTACTGACACCCAGAAATCTTAAGGGACCAGTATCATGTTAAATGGATAAACACTTTATCCTGTTCCAGAATTTAAAAAATACTGCTGTTGCTTTATGAACCAGGATTTCTGGCTTGTGTTTTCCAGTGTCAATATATTATTTGCTGTGCTAAGGGTCTGTAAAACCAGTGGCAAACATAGGTGTTTTGCCTGATGCCCGCTTTTCTTTCCTGGCTTGAAGAATTTGTCTTATTGTCATTTATAAAACAGGGAGCTGTGACTCAGGGACTGGTTATATCGGAGCTTGATAAACCTTTGTAAAGCAATGTGCTGTTGCGAGTAATGGCCTCCATTCATTATTAGCCCAGTTGATTTTCATTTACACTTGGCTCTAACAATTAGCTTGAGCAGGTGTGAAGGTGATGGAGGGCCAGGGACGAACAGAGGTCAGCCACTGCTCTGTGTGATAAATTAACCATTATTATCTGCAGTGAAAGTGGCTCTTTACGCTTGTCAGCAGCAAACAAAGGGACAACATATCTCACATAAAGTGGAATCAGGACCACTACTGCAAATGTGATGGGTCTGTAATTTTTGTCTGTTAAATAAAGGCAAATCCTTTTGAAGTGTCACACCTGTGTGTTTCACTTTAAGGAGGTAAACCTGCCTTGCAGATGTGTATATATATATATAAATTCATGGATATTGAGTTCCAAAGCTGTAGTTAGTGGCATTTTATAGTAATACATTGTAATCTGTATTAGAAACTAACTAGAAAACTATTAGTAAAGGATTTAAAACTTGGATATTTTCAGCAAACTGTAATAAGGAAATTATCTGAGACTTCTGACTTTTAAATTCCTGTGTTACTACTTCAAAAGCACCTGCCACTTTTTTTCTGTATCACATGGTCTTTCCTCTAACATGTACCTATTTTCATAACATTCAAATGAACTGTAATCTTCTCCAAATCTAGAAGATGTCCTCTTCTAGAAAGTGTGGAATTTGGGAATGGATCACATATAAACCTCTCCCAAGCCCACTATGAGATACTGACAGATTGAAAAAATCAACAGAACTTGAGTTCTGCTTCGGCTTGGGTGTAGTACTGCTGCTCTACTTTTACGAATTTCTTGATCAACTGGACTGCCAATATTTTACATGTCATGAGTAAGTTATAAAGAATCTGCAGGCCTTGATCTTATGTGAAAATGAGAGAAAGTATAGACAGGAGGAGGGCCACTTCCCAATAAAATAGGGAGTGCAGGGAATTTGAATGTTTAACTTGTCTCTTCTATCCAGCTTCCCCCACCTCCCTCATTTACTCTGTTACTGGAAGGAAAGGTCTTAGAGGATGAGTGCCTGAAGCTATGTCTTCATTCTTTGGCTAGCAAAATAGTCTGCCAGTTTGCAATGTTTAAAGTATGTGAGCTCCTTCCCCACACAGCCTGTCTTACCAATCAACAGGAAGAATATACAGATTTTTGGATACTTTGTTACAACTGCTGTTGTCTTTATGAAGAATTTTCAAAGAAACTCAAGGCTTTATTTTAACAATAGCTTTGGTTATTTGTGATGGGAGCAAACATTTCCTTGGTTTTTTTGGTGGACAAGAGTTGTACCATCACACTCCTGCAGGCACTTGGTTTGGTTGCTCACAGAGTCCTCATTGTTAGCTCGATTATCAGGCCCTTAAGCTTGATCCCATGGGCCATGTTGGTTTAGTCTGAAGTGGCATTTCATTTGCTATTGAGACTCTTTCATTTCTCTCTAGAATCAAGGTGAGTTTTCTTAAAAAGCCTGTTCCCAAACATGAAGTACTCGCATAATCCATTTGCAGAATTTAAAGAAGCACCACAGATCTGGAATCCAAGTACTTTAGCTGACCTAGTGGTCAAATGGCTGCTTGAGCTAAGCATCTTCTTTTCCAAAAAGTTAAGGAATTAGTAACCAATGCTATGGAAACTGAAATCAACCAAAATATACTGAGGCCTGAGCAGGAAGTTGTGTTATTAACCTTCCACTGGTCTTTGGCAGGAACTGCCTAGGCTGCCCGTGCTGTCTGTGGCGAGGTATCTGCAGAGCTGCCTCCTCTGGTAAGGTAAGGCCTTTCCAATGTGCTCTGATTTTACTACATATGAGATCACTACTTCTCTGGATGTAGTTAGGGGTGTCTGCATCACCCTGAAAATGCTGGTGTGACTTCCTTAGAAGCAGCTGGTTGTCCATGGGCTGCCACACAAGTTACCTTGCAGAATGAAGGGTAATGTCCTCCCCAGAGGAAGCAAAATGTTGCCAGTTTAGGGCTGCTGCTTATTGAAGAATGAGTTGAAGAGGGTAGGGAATACAGATATTTGCTGTTTCAAAGAAAGCAATGTGTTTATTATTAAAAGCAAAGCTCTTGCAACTAAGTGGCAGCAGTTTAGCATTGCGTAGAGTCTTGTTAGAAGTAAAGTATATGTTTAATCACTTGATTTGTCAAAAGGGAGGGTTGAACTCAGGGGAATAAATATAATACACATGGGTTTAATTACCATGGATGGGTAGGCAAAAACAAAGTATGCAAAACAGTACATTTACTCTTCACATATGTGTGTATATTGATATATAATTAGAGTTGAGCAGAAAATGCATTTTTTCCTGCCACCCACAGTTTCCTTGTTTTTTTATCAAAATAAATATTTTGATAGAAAAACATGCACCAACTCTACCATATATAGTAATTACTTGTCACAGACAAAGATTAAAAAAAAGAGAAAACTTTGAAGTTAAACTCAAAGCAAAGAAAGCTAATTTTACTCATTAGAAATACATAAAACTCTAATTGGGAAGGGCACAAAAAGAAGCACAAACATTTGCTGCATGGTAGAGGAATAAGCATACTGTAGACAAATACATCTCTTGAGTTTTGCTTGGTGGCTTATAGCACATCTCTAACACACAGGGATCAGCGACATACGAAGACATTGCCAGTGATTTGTCCAAGGCTGTGCTGTAAATCATTGTTGAGGGGGATAATATTTTGGGGTTTGTACTCTCAGGAAGGCCAGAAAGCAGTTGCCCCATCTGTTACATATTCCATAAAAGGTAGAGGTGTGTGTGTGTGGGGGGGTTCTGTTTGTTTGTTTTTTCGTTTGAGAAACTTGTGAAGATTAAACTAAAATGTAATTTTTGTCTGAGGTGCAAATGAGATGGAATGTTGCTGCACAAATTAGAGAAGTTAATAAATATGTGATATGGTGTGAAGTTAGATGTGTTTGCTCTCTTGAGAGATTGTTCAAATAGGGAAAGGTCAATAAAAAACTCTTAAAACGTACTTTTTTCTTTGGTCTATATTTATAAGGACTGTTTTGGTTTGGTTTTTTTTTTTTCAGTTAACCCATGCAAATCTAATGAATTTTAAGACCCTGCTATGGCTGAAGATTTATCCTCTTACCAATATCTTTGCACAGGGAAGCATTAATTTAGGAAGTTTATGATTTGAAGAAGATATATAAGTTAGACTGGGCACGATGCCAAATTTGGTTTGCTGCAGATTCATCACAAGTTGACAATGTGAAGAGTGTGCAGATTGCTAATGCTCAGTGATGTATAAATGTTTAAAAGTTCAGCTGAGGGTACCATTCCTGGAACTTGAAGCTGTTTCTAAGTCTCTGTACTCTTACCTGAAGTCCGAAGAAATTGTGTTGGGGTTTGCTGGGAGTCTTGTACCTCCTGCTGAAAAAAAGTCAGGTATAAAACCACTTGGTAAGAAAAAGGGTTGAGTAGGGTGCATTGCGTAGGTTTGCTTTGTTGGTACGAACTTGTCATGCTCAAGTGAACTTTACTGAGTGGGTGTTATTTGTTCTGAAATTTCGGAAGTTACTTAGGCCTGGCTAATGTCATAGGGCAAGGATTTCCTTCTAAAACAATTTGTGACGTGAGCTGGAATACCTTTTCATGGAAGGGCCTTGCCTGTACTTCAAGTTGTGTGAGTGAAGCAAGCAGCTCTGAGTAAATATAGGGTACAATCCTGGGGGAGGCAGACAATGATGGTGATATCATTCATCTTCATATTCGGAGTCTGTATTCAAATCTGGGAGATTTTACCATGTTACCTCTAATGAATCCAAACAACAGATTTTTAAGTTCAACAGATGTTGAAACCTTGCCTAGAGGAAGGGCTGCACATAGACGGTGACAGGCAGGAAAGCATCCCAGAACTTTGGCAGATGGCTCTCAGAGTTGACTGGTTGTGTGTGTTTTATGGTTCTGTTTTTATTTTAATGGATGTGATCTAAGATGAGAGAAGTTTGGATTATTTTTACAAAGGTAATTTGTGCATTACAAAAGTTGAAAGCTACTGTATACTATTGAGGAGCAAATTGTATTTGTTCAATGAAGAAATAAAGCTCCCCTCTCCATCTCTAACCTTGAATGAGCTAATTATGTCATGCTGGTGTGAAGTAATACATTTTACTGTAGGCATTTTTAAAGCTGACACAAAAGGTGTCATGTGTTCTTTCCTCAGCACTAGAGAAGGAAAGTGCAAAAAGCACAAATGCTGTAGGTGAAAACAAACCTTCCCCAGAGCTGGAGCAAGTTCTGCCCTAGAAAGCATAAAGAATAAATTTTACCTTGTTTTGAAACATAAACAAGAAATGAAAATGCATAAGGACACTGACAGTTTTAGTTATTCTGAAACCATCTGTTAATGATGTAGCATTTAAAATACTCAGAGGCTTTATTGCACTGAGAAGAGAGAATTTCTTTTTTTCCCTGAAATTATCGGATTTGATAATTATCAGATGTGTTGAATTCATAATTAGGTTTTTTTTCCCCTTCTTGTTTATGTAAGTTTTGAGGGAATTAATCTTGTCTCCCTTTCAGGAATTTATTAAGGCATATTTGTAGCTTTAAGTGCATGAAGAGCAACAGCTGGTGATTACCTGAGTCTTTCAAGTCAGCCACATGTTGAAATTCCATAGTGGATTGCGTCATTGCGGTGATGTAAAGGAAATCCCTTGGTTTCCTTTTCTTTGGGTATCTAAATATTCTGGTTTGAGGCCTGGTCCTTTAAAGTTTTTAGCAATTGTTCTTAAAGATGCAAACTGCTTTTAAATTGCTTCGGTGGTATATGCACTCTCTGATTGTATATAGCTCATAATACATTTCTATTTATACGCTGCAAATTGTTTTATATGCTCTGCGTATGAGCTATGCCTAGTTTTTCTGATGCTTTCAGGCCAAATTGAGGTTTGCTGCATTTCTGAAAGCTTATTTTTGAAGTGAGGTGTTTTTTTCATTTTTCCCACTTAAGCAAAATTCTATTGCTGCAAAGTAAAAATTCTATTGCTGTAAAGTAATTGTATGAGTGAGTGCCCCTGTTTAAATGAACAGTTTATGGTTACTGTATTAAAGTGAACATTTCAACTTGGCTAACACAACCACTGAATAAACACATATTGATATTATAGAACAAAATAATATATTAGTGCATTGCTCATTTGTGCTCTGATAGTCACCCTGATACTATTAGTCATGCGGGGAGTGACAAACACAATTACACTCGAGTGCTAATAGAGTGGAAGGGCAAAACTGCCTGACCTCGGCATCCTGGGTCGATTTAAATGTTTGATGTCTCATTGAATTAGTATCACAGTGTGAAAGACAAAGCTCAAACTAATGGAAATGAGCCTGGACATGCAATACTGCTGATTGGGCTGACATAATTAGAATAATATTCTTCACACAGCTAATAACAAGCAGAAGAAATAAATAACCAAGAGATAACTTAATGACTGCATGCTAAAATGCTCCTTTGAATATGCTAAGGTTAGCACTTTCTATTTACTTATGGAGCACTGAGGGAATTTTTTTCTCTGTGTAATCATTAGCTGTGGTGATCAGCTCCATACTGGTCACTAAGGCCATATGAAACTATGCAGGTTGACCCAACTTTTCCCCCTCAACATCATTATTTAAGCCTCAGGGCATTGTTACAAATATCTGTCTCTCTAGAAAACCTGCCCAATCCTTCACATAAAGAGAGAAGAAAAAGGAGAGGGGAAAAAAAGCTGACACATGATGGATTCATAAATATATAGCTTTGTATCCTCTTATGCCCTTGATCTGAGGTACAGGGTCATAAAGCATGGGTAAGTGTACAGGGTTTTTGAAGACTGTATATTTCTGTGAATGTCAAACGGGATTTTGGTATGTTTGATACAAAACACAGGACAGTTTTTTAGAATGCTTTCTGCAGTAGCTTGTCTTAAATTTTGTCCTTCTCTTATGTACGTTCTCAGCTTGAGGTGAGGTGATGTAGAAATGGACTAAGAAGAGATGTGAGTGAGACAGATGTCTAGAAAACCACTTGACATTGCTCATCAGTTCTGTTTAAACCTCTGTCTTCATTGTTTGTTCCTGATCACAATATGTGCACCAGAAATCCAATCTAACAAAGCACATTGGCTTCACTTCAGGTGGACAAGACTTTGCCATGGGTGCAACTAGTAATTTGTTCAACCATAAACATGTAGTTTCAGGATTTTGTAGGAGGACTTTTGATTCTTAGCCAGGACTTACTGAGGGTAAAGTCACAGCAATTTGCTGCCTAAGTACCAAGGAGTGTGATTCTGAGACCCAGATAAAAAAATCATTCAATGGATTAACTAGAGAAAATGTTCTTTTCCTACTTACAGAAGTTCATAACATAAATGTCAAGACTTTTCTAATCTGAGTAAATCATTGGACTGAAAAATGAGAAAGCAACAACACCTTCCTGAAGAGGCTGAGGAATATTTTCAGCTAAAATTAGTGTTGTGTCTTTGGTAGGTATCAGCAAACAAAATGCTTTTAACTTTAGGCTCCATATGGTAACTTTGTCTTGGAATTTGCTAAGAGCTGTCTTTTGGGTGAGGTCTTCAAAACAGCAGATCATCAGGTTTCAATCAAGTCAGGAAGCTTTGTAGTGTCTTTGAAAGCTGATGCAGGTAAATTGCATTTCTTAATGCAGGATCTGGCAGTAAACTTCCCTGCACTTCTGGAGCTACGGCCTCATTCATGAGGGGATATCACCAAAGCACGAAATTGCTAATAAGATCTGATCCATTTAAATTTGGCTTGTTAGTGAGAACTGAAACGTTCAAATCTTGAAACACCTAAGACAATGTACATGGGTTTTTAATGCCCTGCTGACCCATAAATTTATATAATGACAAGCCTTCTATCATGCATGTACCAAAGTGGAAACCATGGTCTGAAATAAGTAAGATGTTGCACTTGGTAAACTTGCAGGTAGCAGAGTCCCAGTAGAGTATTTTAGCTTTGACCAGCGTGAGGCAGTGAAATGCTGTTCATCTGATATGTTCATAAGCTGACCTATATCTGTTACTTCCTTTCAAATAATACCAATAAAAAGAAGGCCCAGCATTTTCAGCAAATCACATTATTTCACTTCATTAAGGGTTAAGGGTTTTATGTCAGTCTATTACCAATTCAGGCTGAGATAGCAGTGCTGAGCCAGCACATGCCACAGTATTGAGGGCTGGCACAGAAGTGGATGCCCTCTGCTCCCAGCACAACCACCCTCAGTGCTGGGGGGGTCTGTCTGGGAAAGGGCTTGGGGTTTGTGTTATAAACCAATGACTTCAGTAAGTAGTTGTTGCGCAGGTAGTAAGAAATACATAACTGATTCCATTCCACACATTTCTGATTTTCAGAGTAAGTGATCCAAAATTGTCCCCTCCTAATCCAAACCCCTCAGCCTTCTGAATGCTGCTGGTTCGTTTACCTTCGTCAGCTTTTCCTGTCCTGTGGAGCTGCCAATGTTGACTTTGTGCTTGCCTGCTCTGGGTTATTTCCACATCCTTATCAAAAAAGTCCTGGCTCGCCTTTGTAAGAAAATCAGCATCGTGTAAGAGGAGCAGGAACAGCTCTTTTCCTCCATAATGTGGAGAAAACAGAAGCAACAAATATAGTAAACTAATTACTCTTCCCTGTGATTATGGGGAGACATTACCTGTGAGCAACACCTCTTTTTCCTTAACCTTCATCTTTTGCCAAGAATACTAAACCAGTGTGATTAATTATGGGATGATAGGTTGACTCTTGAGATAGTTGGAATTTAATGGTGAGGGATTATTTTCCCTGTCTGTTAAACCCATCTGAATTTATGCTGCTGAGCCACCAAACCTGCTCCACTCCACCCCTTTAGATAACCTTTCTGAGCTTCTGTGCAAAATGGCTGTTTTAAGACAAGATAGA
The DNA here is from genome assembly GCA_020086605.1 of Lanius collurio. NCBI lineage: Eukaryota > Metazoa > Chordata > Aves > Passeriformes > Laniidae > Lanius > Lanius collurio. The sequence goes on from JACBWW010000021.1 coordinate 2,926,358, forward strand.
GATAACAGTGGCCACTAAAAACAAAAAGTGAATATGCAAGTGGAACAAAGATGCTCTTATTTTTGCAGAGAGCTTTCTTTAAGCAAGTAATCTGGCTTTTGCTCAGCCCAGATGCTAATTTTTTGGTAATACACTGAGCATTTTGAGCCTGGAGTCAGAGACTTCCAAGTACTAAGTGCACTAGAGCTGATAATAGCAATAACTTGACTGATTCTGGTAGTTGAGCCTCATGTCAGTTCCATCCCTCCATGAGTGATTTCAAAGCTGAACACACTGAGTATGTTGCAGTGGTTTCTTGGTGTTAACAAGCTGGGGAAATGTGTTTTGTCATTCTCATGGTTTTATGTTTTTTCTGTGTTCTTTGTGTTGCATTCTTTATTTGGTGGCAGCTGTGTTTTCTCAGTCCATGTAAATGGTTCTGGTAGTATGCCCATGTTCTCACTAAAAAGGTGTCAGCAGTCAGTTCTCTTACTTAGCTCTAGTTTCCAATTACAAATCTGTTGATGTTACAGCTCGGCATAATTTGCACATCATTTGGCTTATTAAGGCAGCTAAATTTTTTTAAAACTGAATTCTGCTTTCAATAGAGTTGAAGGAAGAAAACATGTTAAACTAGCAGTGGTTCTTCTGCATTTTCTGTGGCTCCTAAGGTAGGCAACATTTTAGTGATGGCTGAGTTCTGAATTTTTTCTTGTCTTAATGAACTGGGAAACCCGTTTTCCTTTAAAAGAAACTTCCTCAAACAATGACAAGATATCAGCTGTTGTGAAGGTGTAATACTGATGAACGAGAAGTAGAATATTAACTCTTTAAAGCTGAACATGTGGTTTCATTAGACTCAGATGAAAATAATGGAACTCCATTCTTTATCTCCTTCTGCAATTTTTTCCTGTTGACACATCTTCTCCTGAACTGTAGGTTTAGGTTTATTTCACATACCTGAAGAAGCTTTTCACAGATTTCCCATTTGTATCTTCCACGTTTCCTGTGTGTTGTGATTGCATCAAAAAGATTATTTGGTTTAATTTTATGGTAAGTAGGAATTTAATTTCAAGAATTACTCTGGGACTGGTTAAACCTTTCTTCTGAAGGACTCTTTTAACAAGATAAGCTTAGTTAAAAGTAAAACTTCTTTGTCACCTACTAGTGTGTCATTATCCAGTGCCTCGTGTGTGAAGAGCCACTTTTATATAGTGGAGAAAGAAATTATCACAGTGCTATTTTCTATCCTATTCTCATCCACAAAGAGCTTTTGCTGTGTTCTAATTTTCTACAACAGTCTTCTCCTGCAGTCATAAAAAAATCCGAATCAAGGGCATTGACATAAACTGAAATCTTTTGATTAAAATATTTTGGATTCCCAGTCAGCAAATGTATGTTTCAGTTCGTACATTATTAAGGAACAACAACAAAAGTCAGGGTGTTTTTCAGTCATTCCTGGTGCTCGTAGATGAGTTAATGGCCCGAACTGGGAGGTCTGGTTCCTTCCAAAATGTGTTAGTTAGACACTGCTACATTCTTTTATTTTTCCTCTCCCATGGCCTTAGTCTTGATGATACCTTGTCCACAGACAGTTACTGCATATTCTCAAAGCAGTAGTTCTCTAATGGAAGGAGTCTCTGTCATCTGCAATACTCTGCATGCATTTTGAACAGCAAATCCAAATTCTGCCAGCACAGATGTCACTGACAGGGGTTACTGACTAATGTACAAGCTGGCATTTGATGTGGAGTACTGGAGGTGTTCTTAGGCAAAACACTGACAACCTTTCTGGACTACAGAACTGTAGCCTTTCCACACCGTTCGGAAAAGATAGAAACTTGAATAATAATTTGAAATAAAGTCCTCTGTGTATTCAACTCGCCTGGTACAAACCCTCCACTAGCAAGGAATGTACTGAAAGTGGTGGTATTCCGGTACCAGTTGAACAAAAACAGCCTTTGGCTCTCTGGACTAATAAGAATGAAGAATACTTCCAGATGGAAAAAAAACCAAGACTTTTGTTTTGAGCAAATGTAGAAATATCACACATAGCTGCAGATTTGGTTTACTTTCATGCCATTTGACAATCTGATAATTTTTACAAAGATATACTTAAAATGCTGTTTCATGCAAAGTTCACTTTTTTCCCTGTTTAAAAAACACAGCATCTTTAATTTGCAAGGCTGTGTATTAATTTTGCTGAGTACTGTTTATTTCCCTTTCCTTCTACTTTATTTAAAGTCAGTTGCTGACAACTCTCAGGCATGTCAAAGTCTCACCACTAATAATTGCTTAAGGATCCCTAACTTCTATAAATGTTGGTTCCAGCTAAAAACCCCATGCAATAGCCCTGTTTGAAGGAAAGGGGGAGGAGGGTGGGAAAGGGAAAAAGGGGTGGGGAAAAAAAAGAAAAAAAACCTGAGAACTTCTTCTGATGAATTTTTGATTTTCCTTCCTAACAAAGAAATGTCTGTGATTCAAAGAAATAGCTTAAAGTGATATTATAAAATAGAATATGGAGTGCACTGTTCTGAATGACTCTTTGCTTTTAATGTGAGGCTGAAAAATTGTCAGTGCCTTTTTTGATTAGATGAGGAATTTTTTTTTGTTCTTGATCTAAGAATTGAGGAGAAAAACATGCTACTTGCATTTGAATATGGTATGAGCTGGCTGTAATGTGTTGAAGATAAAGCAATACCAGTACTGCCTCAAGGCGGCACCTGTATCTGTGGGTCAATGCCATTCCTCCTTAGATCGCTGCGGAGCCCCTCTCTCGGCTGCTGCTTTATTAGGCCTAATTAGGCAGGCTGTCACTTTTATTGGTGATGGGAAAGGAAGATAAGTAGATTACTTGTGTCATCTATCTCTATCCGGACGTGTCTAAAAAGTCTAAAGTGATTGCTGTGGGCCACAAATATATTTCACAAGAGGGAGGAAAAAAAATCAGAAATGTATTAAACCTCTAGAAATGACTTACCTTTGGCACTACTGTGTGTAATTTCAAACCCACAGAGAAAAGAGTTACAGTACATACATAAAGTCCTTTTGTTCAGAGGGAGAAGGTTGTCTGTAATGGTTTTTATGATATCAAAATAATAAAAAAGGGTTGTTTTCTACTTAAAATTCTAGCAGCAGTTATATATATTTGAAAGTTAATCCAAGTTATAATAAGAGTGCAGCATCTGTGGCTGGTGGAAGGGGCTATTTTGATGACAGGTTTGTTGATGTGTTCCTCTGATACGTTTGCTCTTTGGATCATTGCTCAGGGCATCTCCAGTTTATGCAGCATGTGCATATTTTTAATGATTGTTTAAAGGAATAATTATTTTCTAAATAAAGTATCAGATATCTTCTTAAACCAATTAAGTATTGAGAACTAATATTATCAACAGCAATCAGCACTTGCAATATTGTAATTGTTTGAGACATCTTCTACATTGGAGGATGATAATCTCCAGAATGTTCCTCAACAGAAAGAGCTTATTAGTTATAGCATTGTGGTAGGGAAATGAAACTATGTTTTATGGGCTCTTATAAAGAGGAAATACTTTCTTGATTTAAGAGTGTTGGTAGAGTTAAATACCAATCATTACAGAACTTTTAAGCTCAAGGTTAAAACAAAGTTGGTTTTGTAATTTCAAAAATTCTCAAAACTGCCAAATCACAACCAGACAGGTGATAAAATGCTTTTGGATTCTTTTTCTTTTAGAGATGGGCTCTTACATCAATTGTTGGTGCATCCAGTCACATGGAATAAAAATACTGACCTCTCAAAATTTGATTGCAGCCACAGCACAGGTAGCAGCGTGTTAACACAGGTATATTTATGAAATATGTCAAAGATGTCAGTGTGAAAATGCCTAAAATCTGATGAGCCAGTGTCTTTGACTATTAGCTAGAATAATTGTATCGGTATCAGCAAAACTATTCATAGACTTAAAATCAAACTCAATCACAACAGAAGGGCAAGATTGAGCCCTGTCCAGCGTTCCTTATGCAGAACTCCTGTAGGCTTGAGCAATATGATCTCAATAAAAGTTCTTGTGTGTAATGACCTGTGGAAGGTCTTTAAATGACAGGTTCTCACTGCTGCACCAATGGCATCTTTATTCAAGACTCTGTATTCCACAGGCAGTCAGACCTATTTGTTTGGAAGCTTCAAATCATCTCATTCATTATTCAATTCAGACTGTTTAGGCTTTCTTTTCTTTGCCTTAAAGACTCCTCTTCACAGATGTTGCCTAACTGCCTCTATGAATATTGAGAAAGCTGAAAGTGCAGTGTCATGGAAATCCACCATTCGGACACACAATTTCATAGCTGATGTACAAACCTTTTTGTATAAGTGGAGGTTTTTTGAGGCGTGTTATGATTTAAGAAGTTCTAAATGTAGGGTGGTGAGGTACCTAGTACCAGGAACTTTCAAATGAGTTTGTCTTGAAGAACTTGCAGATCATTATTAAGTTGAGGAAATTCAGAAATTTGATGCTTCAGGGTTTTTTTTCTGTGCCTACTTCTGTAAGCTATAACTTTTACACGGTACTCATTTCTTGATTATTTATCTTAATTACAGTGTCTACTCAGAGTGGGAGTCTTTCAATCTCAAGGTGTCAAGCTCTCCGAATTAAAAAGGAAATTTTTTGTTATGTGATATTTGTTTTCTAAATTTCAAAGGCTGAAACTACTTTCCTCCATAAGATGCAACTGTAGTGTATAAAGGCAGTATATTTGGTTATCCCTGTGGTAGGAATTCCCTTTGGAAACTGCAGGCTGCTGGCAGTCAGGCTCAACAGCAGCCTCACAGGAGGCAATCTCTCATCAGGAGCTCAGTTCAACTTCTGAGGAACTCCAAATGAGATTTGGAATTGTGAGTTGGTGAATTGTCTGAGAAACAAAACCTTATTACTCTAGAGCAGTGCTGTGGTCGGCCTTCAGTTCATTTACAGGGAGTGAGAACTGCTTATTTACATTTCCCTTGATCAATCTGTAGTAAACACTGAAGTGTCACTTTACCCAGGCTGCCAGGGCAGGATCCTCTGTCCTTCCTGCTTGGCTGGGCAGTGCCCAGAGCCCAGGGATATGGCACACCTTCCCAGACCCTGGGCTCACGTTCTAATTCTTGATTGTGATTGTGCGCACATCTTCTGGTTGTAGACCTCAGCTTTAAGCCTGGGGCCGTGCTATCCATGCCTACTTACTTATAAGGAGACTTACCCAAGGATTGTAACAGGATGGAGCCACTGATTCCAGCAGCTGCTCACATGGAGAGCCACACCCCGGCTCACCAAACCTGACCCGTGGGGCCTTTGCATCCAGCAGTTGCTACAAGGTCACAGATGGGGAAAACTGAGGCCTGAACTCAAGACAAGTGTGAGAGTTTAATTACTTATTTACTGTCTCTGCATCTCTTTGCAGGAAAGGTCCAAGGTCTGATCTACTCTGAGATGTCCAATTCTATGTTTGCTTTAAGATGAGGATAAGCCAATCTCTCTATATGAACGTTTTTGCCTTTGCCTTGTTTTCTGGATGTGTCCACGTTTGGCTGTTTGTTGCTGACATTCAATGCCACCACAGCAGACACAGTGTATCTGAGTGATAAAAACTGGGTTCCTAAAAAGGTTCTTTATCTTTCTAATGCTTTTGAGAGGTTTCGAGAAAAAAATTACCAAAATTATATCATGATTTTGTGCTTTCAGTTTAACATGCCTTATTCCATTATTTCCTCACAGTGTCTAAAGTTCAATGGCTTTTGGTTCATCCAGCTCAAGCTACTTTGTAAGATCCCAAACTAGACCTCTCACTTGAAAGATATGGAAAAACTGTCCATGCTTATGGGAAAAAAAGATGTTCATTCGTTCTCGTTTTCCTTCTTCTCCAAGAATATACAAACTCTCTCCATGCCCATTCTCTTGTCATGTAACACCTATGAATAAATCAAATAGGTGTATTTCTAATTCAGCTGATCAGGAGCAAAGGGGGCATCCTGATTTTCAAACTGCCTCTGAGAATATCCCAGGGCAGCTACTGTTGTGCACCTTTTAAAAACTTTGAAAGCTCCACAGGTTCAATGCAGCTGGTTAGAGAGGGAGTAGTTATCGAATATACAGCTGTAGTTACTTTTTTGGTTATACAAACAGATGTGTCAAAATCTTAGTGAGAATAAGGGATGGTGGTATTTTTATAATACAAAATACAATATTTTGTAATTATTTTATATTCTTTTAGCAGGTGCTTTTTCTTTGCAAGGTGTGATGCTTGCCGGTTTCATGGATATGTAGAGGTAAAAGCCTTTTAGAACATTTTTATTTCCAATTTGCTTTGGTCAGTTAGGGACAGATATGAACCCAGGTTCATATGATCCCAGGCTGCTGCAGCCAAGGACCAATATATGTTGACCAGTGGAAGAATAAATCAGTGATGTCTTGTACTGACTTAAGTTATGAACTGTAGCCCAGTTAGGCTCCAGTAGCTCAAAAGTGCTGGAGTAGCCAGCTGAAGGCAATTAGTTTTTAAGGGGTATTCAAGATTCTAAGAGGCTTTTGGTTTCAAAAGGCAGATTGTGTTTCTCTAATCATGTTTGTTCCTTCTCTTCAGCCGTTGAACCAATTAGACACGGAGAAATATAGTCTAAAAAGACTAAGTTCATTGCACAAAATTCTTACAGAGTTAGCTGAAAACAGTTTTAAAGACTCTCTAAATTTTTCAATTTAAAGCAGCATATTTATACTTTTCCTTTTTCTGTGTTTCCTTTAAAGCCAGAGCCAACAAACTCCCTGTCAGCTGAAATTTAGCTAAATGAGGCTTTGGTGGAATAGTTAGTTCAGGTATTTATTTCTGATTTTGTCATTTTTTGTCTTTTGATATTATATTTTTTTCTTTTGATACTTCTTTTATTTCAAACTGATGACATGTGTGTTGTCAATGTAGGATTTCTGTGAGGAGAGTTAGGTGATAAAGATATCACTGGATAACTGCAGATACAGAACAATTCTTCGGATGCGGCCGTTGTGCACCTGTGTATATCAGGCAGGAAAAGTTAATAATTTCCTTCATTTTTTGGTGGCTTTTTCTTTCCCAGCACTTTGACATGTCTTCAGGCCATCTGGCCATTAGTCCAGCCAGGGTCCAGTGCACAGATGGACCTCAAATTTGGCAGCACCATAAAGGGCAATATCTAATCCTAGGTGCATTTATGTTTTTCCTTGTTTCTTTCACATCCCATTAGTATCAGTTTTTGCTTTGAGAACATAGAAAGCCAGAACTAAAGTGTACAAATATTGTTGTTCTGTATTAATGACTTCTGTATCCAATTAGTGAAGATCATTATTGCAATATGTTCTGACTTACACTGCACACAAGAGACAATAAACAAGATTCCCGAGAAGCAGGTTTATAAATAGCTTCTCTGCAGCATTCCTTGACTGTCCCAGTTCCTTTGGTCTGTCACTTTTCCAGCCAGTAGAGTTCAGTTGCACCAGTAACAAGCACTACTCACAGGGTAAGGGTTCCATCAGAGCCAGAATGGAGGGTAGGAAGTACCAGCTTTCCCTGCTCCCCATCTGTTTCTTGTAGGATAAGACTATTTTAGTCTTGTGGCTGAAGCAATTAACATTTCATTGCAGGTAATAAAGCCTGTTTGTTAAGTACATTTTAAGGAGAGATGCTGTATTTTAATGGACATTTAGTAGCTGGCTATCAACTGTCTGTTACCCCTGCCTGAGGACAGCAGGCAAGGTTTATTAAATATTAAGAAGCTGTTCATTGCTTTATGAAACTACGACAACAGAACATCTGAATATTTAGAAAACAGTTAACGTTCTTTAGTGTAGCTGCTTCAGTTAGGGGAGAGGACTAATGTTTGTCTGGCTAAACATGCATAAAAATGTAGTGTCTTCTTTGAAGTTTGCTCTTTGCTCCTGCTACTTGAGAATGTTGAAATTAACCTATGCTGCATGATTTAGAACACAAGTGGAAGCAGAGTCTCCTTTTAGAGAATGCAGGAAATCAGATATCTCAGAAAAACACTGGCTTTTTAAAATGTCTTTAAAAAGCCCAAAATCCGTAGAGGTATACTGTATAGAGGTTTGTCTGTCACTAGTAATTTTGAAAGGTAACTTCGATCTTTATATGCAGCATACAGAGGCTATTCAAATTTCATTGCAGATCTCAAGGAAAAGATTAGGTCTTTCCAAAGAGACAATAGCTTACTGAGAAAATATCCACAGATTTTTTGGAAGACCTTCCTTCACTTCAACCAGAGTTTGCTGCAAGGTGAAAGCTCTTTGAATATTGGCTGTTTGGTAAACAAGGAGGATCTTCAACACTGATGAAGGCAATTACATATTGTGTTTGTACCCACTCATGCTTTTATGGGATGAACCAGAAAATGAAAAAAAAAAATCAAACCAACAGCCCAGAGCTCTCTTTGGTCCTGATTTTGCCAGTCATGCTGAGTGAGCAGAATCTTGTTTCCATGTGGAGTAGTTTGTAGAAAAATTCTCTCAGTGGTTACCACTGAGCACAAGATATTTAAGTGCATCTGTTGTGAAGGACAGGCTGTAGTATTATTTAGCAGGAGACATGTTTTTATCTTAAATGTATAGAGTCACAAGGGTCATGAATGTATTACCACTCAGTGATGTGCAGCTAATGTTTTGAGTCTGGGGAGTGGGGGGCGAACCACAACGACTTTTAGTCTAGTATGGGCTCTAAAAGTATTTTCCAGGTTTTAGAATATGGAACTAGGGAATCTTTTTGTATGTTTTTCCAGCTCAGCACTAAAAATACAAACAAAGACAAACATTAGCTGGCAATAAACAACCACGGTGTCTACTTATGCATTGGTGTGGCGGCCGGTGAACCTACATTACAAGGGACAGAGAGTTGTCAGTAAGACAAGTCCCGAGTACCACAAGAACCACTTTGGCTCAGGGTGACCTGAGAGGCTTCTCCCAGGACGCGTTGTTCTGTGCTGGTCATCTCCCCCAGTTTGAATTCCCCAGTTGGCTGTCAGCCTCTACCCACTCGTCACTCCCCCAGAGCTTCTCCGTTGGTCCCGTTCCCTAGTCCCGCCTTTTCCCCGCCCCCGGCCAAAACCTCGGAACTCACCCTTGTTTGAGTGTTTGGCCCTGAATCTCCGGCGGTGCAGAAGCAGTAAATGCTTCTGCTGGAGCTCGCGTTAAGGCCCTTCCCATCTCTTTGCGACCGACTTTATACTGAAGGGAGCGGTGCGTTTGTGTGTGCGTGCATGCTTGTGACGCCGCAGAGCCCGACAGAGGCAGTAATACATTGGTCCTGAAACACAGACTTGGTCAGGTAATTGTCCTGAGTGCAAGAACAACCCATGGTGAGGATGAACTAAAGTAGCTTTAAGTCATCTGTCTTCTACCCCAAGCTGGATCCTGAACCTGGCTTGGTTGTGTTCTTGTGGCAGCAGAGAGACTGAGAAGGGAGTGGGGCATACAGTGCAGCTCAGTTCTTAAACTGGTAGAAAAGACCAGAATATATGTGTGGAGACTGAAGACATTATAGGAGGCTATAGGATTATTTTGTGAGAGAAGACACTACAGTCTACATTTACTTTCAGTATGTGGCACCAGCAGTGGTGTTGAAACTGATTTTGGTGCAAATCTGTTTCATGGGAAGTTATAACTTCCTGACTGCAAACTAATGCTATCAAAGTAAGGTGGCCTTTCTCTGGAGTAGTTTAGATGTGCTTTATGCTCTATGGCAAAGGAACGAGCAAATTTCAACTGCCAATTCTATCCCACCACTGTAACACAAACTGTTCATTTCAGTACTTCTGGGTAATTACTTTGCTCTCTTGTTAATTTTGCTGTTCTTTGGGTTCACCTGACCTGAGAAGATGTATTCATGTCTCTTGGCCTTAAGGATGTCCCCTTCCACTGGGTTTGCACCTGTGTTTTCTTTGCCCTCTTTCAGTTCTTTTCTGTTTCTCAGATCTTCTGTTTGCGCTTTTCCCCTACAAACACTTCTCTTTTCTCCCTCTACCGGGAACTTTAATTGTTCTTGGCCTGTATGTCTTCCCTAGAAGCTCCTTGCAGCCTTTCTCTGTCCTCTGTATTCAGACTTCACCTGCCTTCCAAATCTTTGGTCTTTCTGAGCTCCTGGCTCTTCTTGCCTCTTTCCCTTTTGGCCATCTATCTCTGCATCCCTGGTATCTGAAGGATTACAGCACTCTGTGTCTGCCACTGAGCCAGAGAATGGTGAGGAGCAAGTCCAGAGCACAAAATACCTGAGCCTGGGAAGAATCAGTGGTTGTGGGCTCACTTCTCTCTCACCCCTCCTCAACCAGTGCATGAAAACTGGGCACACGTTAATTTGCACGGGTACTCACTGAGGTAGCAGATTTCCATGGCTTGATAATAGAGACATTTTCATAAGAGCTACTCTGGTGAAGTTTCTGGCGACTCTGGGTTCTTGTGGACACTTCCATCTGTATGTTGCAAAGCTTGTCATTTAAGGAAGGGTAGAAAATAGTCTACTCAATAAGCCAGAAAAAGCCAGCGAATGCTATTTAATTTCTTTCACTTGCTGCATTTAATTAAGAAACTGGTGTATGAGTTTTGTTGGGGAATGGCATAGAAAAGGGGAAGAAAACCTCTCTGGGGAGCCAGATTTCTCCTGAAATGCTTTAAGATTGACTGAGGGGAAAGGGACCACCCTAGAAACTTTTCAAAAAGGAAGACCTACAATGGTGCAAAGAGGCAAATTTCTGCTTTTTCAAGTCTCCTTGAACTCAGATTTTTCTCATCTGTGTATGAAGTAAAGTTTAGAGAATTTTCTGTTTTTCTGATCCTGCTTTCTAGTAAGTTTGCAAGTCTCCAAGTTCTCTCTGAGCTTTTGCAGTGTTCTTCTCTAGTGGGAACCATCCCTTGGGTTCTTCCCCCACAAACAGTTCTTTGGTTTATAAAGGAAGTGCTTTTATTTTGTTTTTGTTGCTGGCGTCCAAGACTGACAAATGGGTTTAGTCCCAGGCTCTTCTTTCAATTATTAATGAAAAATATTGTATTACCTGAGGCTAACCCAACATCTCATTCCATTTCCAAGCCTTTGGCAACCAGCAATCTTATTGCTGTCTAAAATGCAGAGAAGAAAATCTTTTGCCTGTTCCTTTTTCCTCCTCTGCTTCTGCCTCGCCTCCCTCCCTTAAGAAATTCACTGTATAATTGCAAGATGACTCCAATGAATGTGCTAAGAAAGCATTGTTATAAATAAAAGGGAACATCATGCAGTCTGATTGTCACTTGTTTAGGATTTAAAGTATCCATTTCTGAACATTACAGAGATTTAGACATGGGTTAATTAAACATTTACATACATGTGTAGAACAATATATTGTATGGTGCAATAATATGCACTTTAATCAGAATCTGTGGGTGTTGTGTGTTTGCTTGTTCCATGTTAATTGGTATCGTGCTGGCTCCTAGCTTAGGTCTTTGGCTGGATGGAACAGAATAGACATGGTGTTTTAAATATTTTAATTAGGACCAGCAGTTCCCGGCTCACTCATTTCTCATTGGATTGTTTTTCATGCATGAATAAATTAGCTAGCATGGAAGTACTTTGCAGAAAGTAGTTGCCCTCTAGCCATAAAATGAGTCCTGTTCATTAATACTTTAATGAAATTAGCTGTGAGCAAAATATCATTCCTTTTAACTGTGTTCTAATTTCTTAATTTTAATTAGGCACATAATTGTAGTATACTGAAATTATCTTAATGTACAGCAAGAAAAGTTCTATCACCGTGGGCCTGTGGCTGAAACTTGAGCATACTTGCAGCATATTTCAGCTTGCAATTTTTCTCTTCAACTTTTCCTAGCTAATCAAAATCTTTTCCTTGCTTTGTGTTATTGCAACATGAAGTCAGGAACTGACTAATGCTTTCAGATACCAGAAAAATTAAAAGAATCACTTAAGCTCTGTTTTGTTGTTGGCAACATTCATTTGACAGCCCCAGTTTTAGAGTCCAGCATAACCCAGGAGCACCTCTCGGGAAGCACAGAATACACAAAACCTGTTTGTTGCTTTGTTTTGTTTTGGCTTTTTCCCCTCAGTTGTTTCATGCTTTGCTCACCGGAGTTGCTGCATTTAATTTATAATTATGCAAACTGAGGTAGGAAGCAGTGAGAATGTATGAAAGCTGAGAAATTTAGATTTTAGCAGCACTAGCATGTCATCTTTAGTGTAAAGTTTAATTAGCATGAATTAGTCTAGGTTGTTTCATAGACGCTTCTTGTTTCCACTTTGGCAGATACTGTTCTGGTGGATACAGTTTTGTGTACTGCAAAGACAAATATATTCTGAAAAAACCATCAGTTACTCTATCTGATAGAAAGTTTGACATGAGTTTTTTGCGTCAATGTCCTCATCCTGATCATGAACTGTGTGTAGAAACACTAAACTAGATAAATTCTTTTTTAATAGGAGAGCTAAGGATCTTCAAATTTATGTCAGGGGCAATTTAAACTTCAGTATTTACTACTTTGCTCAAAACTGGTGAAAGCTGGAATAAGAAGCCAGAAAGGAATCTTGAAAGTTTTAAAATACTAAAATCGGGGCATATATTCAGCCCTAGGGTTTTTGCGTCCAAATCCTTTGAAAGCTGGATTTTGTATTTATCACTGTATTAAGCAAAGAGAATTTCAAGCAGTAGTGACTATATAGATATGAAATGTGACTCTGACCCGAGGAATTGCACTGGTGCATTAATGCTGAATGTAGTGGACTTGTGTATTGATTTGTCTGTCCTGTGCAGTGCTGTGTTAACGTGCTCTGCACAGGTCTGCAGGTGTGTGGGTAACCCCCTCTCCAGAACGCTCCAATGTCTATTGTGCATCGAGTAGGTGAGCTCCAGGTTCCTGCCTTCCCTGTGGAGGTCACTCATCTTTTACAGGGGGATGGGGACCTTTGTCTTTGCTGAAATTGAATTTGTAATTGAAATCCTTTTTAGCAGCATATTTCGCTGCCTGCTGTAATTGGCACCTGCTCTAAATAGTATTGATATTTCTTATTTAAATAATAAATTATGGCTAATTGTAATACTTCATTATGCCCACAATTAAGTGAACGGAGGTTAGTTTACAATTAATACTAATACTAGTTGATGTGCAATTTGAATGTAATTTGCTGCTGTTAGCAGATTGCCAGTGGAAAGAAGAAAGCTAAGGGATTTCTTGTTTCCAGTGGCAATCTTGTTTTTCTAGACAAACAACCTTAAATAAAATGTGAGTTATATTCAAATAACCAGGAAATCAATTAGACTAAACATTCTGGTTTTATTCCTGATCAATTATTGGCACTTTTCTACTGGTAAACACACACTCAAACCTTCCCTTTGGAGAACCTAATTCTAATTATCATCTATTAAAGATTAGTAAAATTAATACAGTGCGTCTTTAATTGTTTCATGCTGCAGGAGACACAAGATAAGTTCAGAAAACTCAGGTTTTGCTCAGGCAATCTCCAATATGAGGGATTTGTATCAGAATGGTTAGCCTATATTTGATCACAGATTGCTCTAAGAGTGCTAAGACACTGTAAAAAAAATGAGTGTGGGCTGGAAGTTTTGTTTGGAACTTTGGCTAGTGGTAACAAATGCTACAGACACTAGTTGTTCTAAAGAAAGAAATACCATGGGATTTTGTTTCTTGTAATAAAACATGTTTGGGTGTATTCAATGGCTTTCAGGTTGTCTGTACGTTGAAGATCATTTGCTATAGAGGCAAATGACATAGGCAGATGGACGTTATTTGGTTTGCTCTGCTTCACCAGTCAAAATTCTTCAGGTCCTTCCAGCATCAGAAAGCATCTACAAAGTGTGCTTGAGCAGCAAATTCCAAATGCATCATCACTGTACTCAGTTTTCTGACTTGAAAAATTCATATTAGAAAAATGACCTACCTTTACGTTTATAGACCCATCTGCAATAAGGCATCAAGAAAAAGCTAAATTTAAAATTTCATCTGTCTTTTGTACGATCAGGTAAGAAACTGTTGAATCAGAGGTGAACTGATATTGTAGAAACTTAACAATCTCAGTCTCAAACCTGCATGGAAGCCCAAGTTAAAAACAAAACAAAAAAATAGAGTAAGCTCTAAGGGAGTTTGAGCAGTGAGCAACATAAAGGGGTGGATCAAAAGCCTTTTGCAATATTCAGGTGCTCACACAGTTGTAACTGGGGTCCCTTTCTTATTTCTGTGACTGCACAGTGACTTACTCTGCATTTTGGAGTAAGGCAGTGGACACTAATATGATCTTCAGCTATCAGGACAGGAATTTAGGCAGTGGGAATTAAATAACAGGACATGAGGTGGAACTTTACACTACAATGGTGATAGGTTTAGTGATCTTATTGCCAGGTAATTATTGGTTTCTTTAGTTTGGCTGAGTTTTTTAATAGAATGCTATGACTTCTTAAATAGTCATCCAGTTACATCAGTGCTTATTTAAAAATTATTTTGGGGGGAAGAATTGTTAGATACCTGGAATGAGGAGAAATGCTGGAATTGTGAAAGTCTGACTTAAATCACTTAAATCCATCTTAAGGACCACTTAAAAATTAAAAAGCCATCCCCACCATTTTTAACTTAGTCTTATGATTTCCAGGTCAGTTAGAAGCTACCTGACATATATGGAATAGAAAATGAAAATGAAATAGAATGTTTCTTTTTCTAGAGGACCAAAAGCTAATTTTGGAGAAACTAGAGTTTCTTTACCAGATCAGCAAATAAACCAGAAATTTCAAACGATCTTGACAGAACATGTAGCTGGAGTGGTTTGGAAGGAGAGGTAGATGAAACATTTTAATAATTAACATCCTTTAATGAATTATTTTTCCTTCACCAATGACACTTCTTAGACAAAGAAATGGGAGATTCTGTGACAAAAGATCTCCACCCTAATCTTGTTTCCTTTTGTTTTTCTAAAGAGCTGTATGTCATAGGATTTACTTATCAACTGTAACATTAGCATTAAAAAATCCTTTTAGATTCCCTGTTGTTATTCGGACATTCCATTTTTAAGGCACCAATCACTCTCTTCAGATTGCATCTGCCTTCAGTCAGTGGCACATTTGATTTCATTATAATTATGTTATCATTTAGATTAATCAGTATTTTGCAGTTTCAGTTGATTAGAAAAGTACAAGTTGAACACAGTATTCATAATAAAAATACAAACTAGATGATGAGAAAAGAATGCTGGATAATAGTGGGTGTTGACCAGCCTGTCTCTAATTTTGAAGTTAGAAAATTGCTGCTTACTGTTACCACAACTTCCCTAAGTCCTTGATAACAATAAAGCACCAGTGCTTCAGAAACCAACAGCATATTTCCCTTCAGAGGGAGGATGCTGCTCATTTATACAGTTATGGAAAATTTCCTTTTTTATGCAGTGTGTATAAATCTTACCTCTCCCAATGAAACAGCTGCTTTGAAATTCTGTGCCTCTTCTCACCACAGCGTTTTTCTTAGAAATTCAGAAAAACAATAAGCCTTCCTTAATATTTTCTGTTGTGGCTTGCAGTTCTGACTAATTCTTATTTGTGGTCAGCTCTGTATACTTTGGGGAGACTTTGAGTCTGTAAATTATGGAGTTGTTTAACAGATTTAGAGAAGAGTATTATGGAGTTAGGCCTGGTGAATCATATGGCAGAGGATCAAAGACTTTCATTTTAACTTCTCTTTGCCATTCCTTCTTTGATAGTAGTGTTAATCCTTCCTTTATAAAAGGAAATAGCTAATATTAATATTTCTAGTAGTATTAGTTGGACTTTCTGAGATCTCTCTTCTATTAGTTGTTCTTACAAATAAGGGGGAAATGTATCTGTCCTACAGATCAGACTTATTTACTGTATGCCATGAGTGTAACTGTATAACCATAGAGATCTGCAGCAAAATGGATTGAACTACCAGCTCTGCTACTCCACGTGCACCTTTATTGTCTGGCCTGACTGGCAACCTCCAGTTCTAAAAAAACTCATGGGAAATTTTTCTTCCTGCTTGGGCATCCTCTGTCAATTTCTTTTTGCAATCTTCCACACAGATTTACTGTATTTTCTCAAAGAAGAAAGCATAAATAACATCCTCCGTAGGCTCCAAGTTCTCTACAACCTTGTCCTTTATTTCCATCCATGTGCTATTATATATCTGTTATGGAACCTACTCCTAATGCCAAAGGGCTGACTGTGACACACAGCATCCAATGCTTGGAAAAGATGTCTGGCTCCTCGAGAGCTTTCTAGTAAATTAACTCAGTTCAAAGAGATAGAGCATGGTTCCAGGACTGAGAAATTAAACAAAACCAAGGAGAATATATTTCCATGTCATATTTTTGCAAAATTGCAGAAGATGGCACTGAACAGCAGGGAAAGATACTTCACAAATATTCATCCCTTTCAGTACATTGAAGTTTAGATGGTATCGCCTTTTTAATAGGAAAAACATTGGCTCCTTTAGTAGCTTTTCTACAGGTTGATATTCTGTTGCAGAATACAAATTAGACAAAAAAATCAACCCAATTCATGGTGAGCTTCCATTGGCCTTGGATCTCCAGCCTTATAAAACACAAAAACGCAGTGTCTGTTACCACCGTCTGAGGGTTGGGTGTTTTTCTCCCTGTAATCATGAAAATATCTTGTGAACATATCTGCTTGTTTTGTGAAGCCTGTGAAAACAACTGAAGAAACCACAACGTGATCAATATTTTTCTATGCGTATTTTCAGACTTCACAGGAGAGATGGTGGCACAAGTCTGCTACCACAATAGCGCTGTAATAAAGTACTCATTAAATTTATGCAGATGGTAGTTTCTTTCCAAGGAAGATGTATTGATGTTTACCATTATGAATATGAAATTGTTAATTGTGGATTTTGAAACTTCAGGAGGCATTTTGAGCATGCAATTTATCTTATGACAAAATTTATCCTAATAGAGTTGTGTTGAGCTCTCAGAATGACAAAACCAGCAGGGCAGTCAGGCAGACTGTCCCTGGGGGAAAATAACTGTTTTGACATCTGTCTGAATACAGTATTTCTCCTGGCTTTTTCCTGGACTGATACTACAGATGCTGTATTTGGAGCCACTAAGGGCATGATGCTGCAAGCTGGTGTCTGGGTCTGAAGGGGGCTCCCGGTCTGTGAAGAACAGAAGCTATGTGTGTTAGAAATCAGTTGTTGTTCAGAAATGTAGAGAGAGGTTCCTCATGTCTGGGACACCTTTAAATGAGGCCTCCTCAGGTTAATGTGCTGCAGCTTTCCCGGGTAAAGTGGGGATGTGCTGGGATGTGAGTGTGGAGTTTGGCCTCGTGTCCCAGGCAGAAGGAGGGGCAGTGTAAGGAGGTACCAGCAGCCACCTCTGCTGCAGGGATGGCGCTGCTGTTTCCTTGCTATGAGACACGTGGGGTTGGGGCTAAGGACAGATTGGTGTCTTGATGGTGGCTGATTTCAGTTTGGTTTGAGTCGCCCCTTGCTGGGGCCAGTCTCCCAATCTGCCTTCCTCATGCCACTTGTTATTGCCATGCTACAGTGCAAAGTGGTTTTTTTAAAAGCAAACAAACAAAAGAAAACATTTTAAAAACTCCAAAACCAAAACAAACTTTTGGGGTCTTGAGATTTAGCATTAACAGTAACTTTTTTTGCGTTTTATAGTCACTTAAAATTTTTAATTACAACTTTTTGGGATCAGGAATATTATCTTTTTGGCTTTTTTTTTTAACCTTTATAGCTTACCGTGTTGGAAGAGAAAAATGTAACTTTAAGTCGCTCTGTGAGAGGGGACAGGGATCACCAGGTGGCGTTGGATCACACAGACTTCCAGCCTGCTTTGTGCCCTGTTAGCTGCTGGGCAGCTGTGGGCAGATGTGCCGCGGGGCTGAGTTTCCTGCAGCGCCAAAAGTTTGCAGGCAGCCTTTCCCTTTGAGTTCAGCAGATGTTTGAGGCACGGCTGCCCTGTGGGATTCAGCGTAGGCACTGCTAATGAAAAGGTTCGCAGAAGAAGTACTGCTCACATGTTATAAAGAAAACTGTATAAAGAAAACATGGAGTTGAAGGCCCTCTACTGTCTTGTCAAAAACTTTATATGAAAAACTTATTTTCCCCCCAGAATAGCAATCTTGAAAAACTATTTTAATCAAGAGATGGTTGACTTATTGAGTGTAAGAAGCATTATTTTGGAGTGAAGTGGTTGAGCATTTCTATTTTTTTAATAGTCACTAAGAGGTCCACTTAGGTCCTGCACTTATGGGAAGTAGGACAAGACATTTACTGAGAGTTTTCTGCTTTACTTAACTGGTTTTTTTGCATTATTAAACAATGCAGTGAGACAGGAAATTAAGCCAGAATAAATAACACACCTGTTTAATACTGTAGTTAACCATGGGAATAAAGTCTCTAAGTTTTTCCAAGAGGAGTATAAAAATTCAGCAATGGACATGGTGAAATACAATATATAGCTTATCTATGACTCTTGAGCTCTCCTGTCTTCTTTCTCTGCACAGTTGACTGAGAAAGGTGGAGAAATTACCTTTTCTCACTGAAATTGTTTAGAGACTTCTATTTCACTGTCAGGTGTTGCTCCTTTTTCTAGCTGCTGGTTGTTAGCACCTGAAAACCCATTGTGCTTAGCTGTTCTGAGTAGGTGCAAAAGCAAAGGTGGCATTGAGGATCCTTTTCTTCCTTAGAAAGCCAGTCAGGGACGAGGTTCACGCTGACTCTGAGAGCACTTAAAATTAACATCTTTGTCACATGGATAGCACTTTGTGGCAGATCATTCTCTTAATAAGAATCAATTACCTGTCCTTTATTTTTTCTTTTTTTTTCTTTTTTTTTTTTGAGAAACCAGTTGTATGGAACAAGTCTCAAGGGAAGTGTAAGATTATGTTTTTAAACCATTAATTTCTTCTGATTATCATACTGCTTCCCTCATGCTAATTGCTAAACCCGGTGGGATCTCACTAACATGAGATACAGCCAGGAACAGACAACAAAATCGGAAGATAGCAGAGGTGGTGATTTTAAACCCCACTGCCACGTTTATGGTACAGTGCTGAGGAATGGAAAAGGCCAGTCCATCTCTCTTTCTGCTCAGTATTGTCCCCACAGCACATTGTGAATGTGTTTTGTCTCCTGTGTTTTATGTCTTTCTGATGATGTAGGGAGTCTCCACACTTCCCTGAAGAGATTGTTCCATAAACTTGTGCAATTTATTGTGAGATGCTTTGCTGGTGTTCTACTGTAATTTCCTCATTACTGAGATATAATTATCAGTAATGTAATTATATATACTGTAAGGGATTTCTTTTCTCTCTGTGGTATTTACACCGTCTTTTAGAATCATAACCATGTTTCTTTGCAAGCCTTTTAGCTAATACATGCATTAATAGCCTATTCTTTAAATGGTTCAGCATTCTTTATTCAATCCTTTTTCCTTTTATAAAAAAATGTAATGAATCATGATAAAATGTGACTTGTTTTGAATGAAAAACTTTCAGCTGACCATAATCTTACCATCAAAAAGATGTTTTAAAGGAGAGGGAGTAACCAAAGTTCTTTGAAAATGCTTGCTTCCCTCTAGATCATGAGTTTATTGTGGTTGAAGAATCAGTAATCTCCTCATTACTGAGAGGTCAATAGTAAGTGTATATGCTTTATACATACTTTATATATACATATATATAAAATATACACTTATATACTATAAATTGCTTTCTTGGCAATGTTTACATGTTGGTGCTGATAGGTGTTACAGATACTGTATTATGCAAGTGAAAATACATTTCAGAGTGACTGCCATCCACTTGCTGCTTCTAGGGTGGTCATGCTTTGCTCTTTCATGTGCTGCTCTGAATCTCCTTGTAGGATATGGTTGGCATTATTTCCCTAACTTGGATGCTGTGACTCTCTTTTGTCCCTGCTCTCCCACCTCTGTCAGTAATATGTACTTGTTTATAGTACTGGCTTTTTTTACTTTACTAATGAGAAACTTGCTCCTTTCTTTGGTGGTGGTCATCCAGCAAAAAACAATGGACAAAAGAAAAGTTTCCCTATGACTTGGGATGTTCTAAGTGTGGAGGATATTAGTGTAAAGAACTGCAGGGTTGATATAATGAAAGAGAGAGTATTCCTGCAGGATTTGTCAGGGAACGGAACTCGGTGTCTGTTGCCAAGAAACTGTCACACTTGCCTTAATTATGATTAACAACATACACATGTATCTGAGAAGATTTTTTTCCTCATTGACTTTTGTAGGATGTCCATGTCATTGCTAAATACTATTTCACTGACATCTGCTATTGTAGTTTTTTTATGATAAGAGCTGGTCTCTGGTGCATCATCCATCTATGCAGAAAAATTATTTGCAGTGCCTGCATCTATTGCCAGTTTCAGATGTCTTTCTCAGCAAATTTCTGTTCTAGGTAGCACCAAACTGCATTTATGTGTATAGCTTTGGGCAGTTGTATAGTCTAATCCTGGTCAAGAGGGAAAAATTGCTTTGAACCTTGAGGAATAATGCTGGTGCTGTTTGTAAGCAAGGTATTTATCAGCATATTGAGAAACTGGCTATCAACCAACCAGAGTAGTTCATAATCTGTATTGATGAACTGCTCAGACTTGCAGTGAATGCATTAAGTTTTCATTGTAGAGTTTGTTATTCTGCCTTTATCTCATTTGTTGTAAGAGGAATGACAATAATGCATAATATATTTTTTTTAAGGGAAAGGTGTAGTCTGGTCCATACATTTACTTACAAGGTTGCTTTCAAACACTTAAATTCCAGGATCATGACTATTATTACAACCAAATTAACTGTGCTATAGGTTCTTATTTTACAGTTGCTTTATATTCAAAAATTACTATATTTTCTAGGAGAAGTCAAGAGAAATCAAGCAGAAATCGGTAGAAACCAGTGATGGTATATTCTAAAAGAAACTATGTATTGAGAAACAAGCCAAGAAAATTTAAACCCACATTATTTCATAGAATCAAAAATAGTCATGGCTGGAAGGGACCTCTGGAGATTATCCAGTCCAACCCCTGTGCCCAGGCAGGGTCACCTAGAGCAGGTGACACAGGAATGCATTCAGGTGAGTTTGGAATGTCTCCAGGGATATATTCATACACGCTTACATATGTGTGTGTGTATATACACACACAAATATATTAAGGCTGTCCAGACATCACTAAACTAATTTAATTTTCACTTTCTCATTCTCTTCATCTCACTGTGTTACGGAGGTATTTAGTGGTCATTGTCTTTCAAAGTCAACAGTGGAGAGCTGTCTATTTCTTGTTAATTAGACGTTTAAGCTCTAACACAACACTTAAGACAGTCAGGGAATGTGCAGAGCATTCACTCACCTCACCTGGAATTGTGTCAGCAATTGATCTAGTCAATGGTTTGTACTCCAGAAGCATTTACTTATTCACAGCTGAGTGGCTCTGAGACCAAAGGACAACTGCTTTAGGTATTTGCAGCTATCCAGTAAGGTGCAGAAGAGCATGGCTACTATTTGAACATCTGACTGGTTTACGGTGGGAAATATGTATGTGGGCATACTTTGAGTTATAATGTACATTTACATATTCAATGAAAATTGTTCTGCAAATGAATCTCAGTGCATGAGGAAAATGGAAGAGGTGTTTCACTGAGAGTGCCAAGCTGGTCCTATGAAACTTCTTAATGAATACTTCTGTTTTCTGGGGAGTAAGTGAGGAGGGGGAGTTTCATTCAGACTTGAGGATATAAAAAGAAATGCAAGTTAATTTGGAAAAGGGGAGATTTTGAAAATCTCTTCCCTTTGGAATTACTGGGATACTATTTTTCCTTCAGTAGTATTTACCATCTTTCTTTGTTTTGCTCCAAATGATTTGGAAGCTAGTCTTGCACACTGTTTATCTGTCACTTCAGTTCCCTGGGAGCTAGTGCAGTGTCTGTGTAGAATATTCTGCAGCATTATACTGTCACATATCCATTCTGGAGCAGTGACAATGGCATCTTGGCAATGAGGTGCAAGTCTGACCTGTACTCTTGGTGCTTGTGTTGCTGAACCTCTGAGCTGATTTGACCCAGGCATCAACTTGCCTGGTAGTGTGTTACAGGGTTTTCACACCTAAGAGAGAATTCGAAGGTATTTTGCCCACTGAAACTAGAACTGACTTCAGTTACTCAGGAACCAGGGTTGGATTTATATCCCTAAAAATGCTGATTCCACTCAAGGCACCTGAAGCTGTGACTGCAGCAAGGCAGGCTCAGCTGGCTGAACTCCACAAACCATAGGTTACACCTGGCCTGCAGGAACAGCAGGGACCTCTGGCTGGGACCCTCTGCACCCCGAAGTGGGACAGCCCTACTCAGCCTCTTTTCCCTGAGCCACTGACCCACTCTCCTTCTCCCTAGCCCCTGGGAAAGAAATGTAACCTTTAGTTGCTGGGCTCATATTTTAACCAGCAGACTTGGCAAGCATATTTCAATTCCTTTCTTGTAATCAGGATTGTGTGCTACTTCTGTATACAGAAGGAGAGGGTCCTTGGCTGTGAGATGAATGTTGAATGTTAATTTCTTTCTGCAGTGTTGCTTTCAAGGCTCTGTCACAGGTACCAATTGAAAATTAACTTCTCAAAGTCACAAAATTTCTGTGGGTATTTAGCCTCTGAGTTGGGAGTTGACAGTGCCTGATATTTAAAGACCTTACTTCTTGTGGTTCCTGCTGAGCCACAGAGCACTTTTCTAGATACTCATGAGGGCTGAGTTTGAGGGGAATTAGTAGGTTAGAGGGAAGGTGCTTGTGTCATAATCATAACCCTACCCTAGAGCAGGCTGCCTAATGCAGCTTAGAGAGTTGTGAATCTGTGCCAGGATAATAAAGCAAGCTCTGTTCTGTCTGGATGGGCTCTCACTGGGTTGTGTCTTGCCTTTGGCCATGGGATGTATCTGTACTATTTTCCAGCAGCATTTCAAAAAGCTGTGGACAAGCACATGGACAGAAATCAGCCTCCCCAGACAGATTGTAGAGGATTGTTTGTGAAAGCTGTCTGGACACTTACCTTGGTGGGCTTTGAATGAAAATGCTGAGCGAGAGCTAAAAAATTTGAATACAGTAATGTGCATTTAAAAAAATAAAAACAAGTTCATATGAATATAGTGTTAAAAACCTGGTGGATCTAGATTATGTCAATACTGGATTATGTCAATTTAAGAGCTACCTGCAAGTTTTGTCAAGTAATGTTAGTTTTGATCATATTTGTAGAAACTGGATTATTTCATTTCACTGTAAAAATGCCATGAAATCAGAGATGATCTTGCTGGCCCACATGTGCTTTCCTACTAGCAATAAAACTAACAGGAAATTGGTTGGTATGATTCAGATGAGGCCAGACCCAAGGCAGAAGTCTCATTCATTTCAGCAGGAAAAGGGATTGTACAGGAGCAGGAGAGGGGGAAGAAAACTGCATAATGTTGAGATCTCACCTTAGTCTGAAACAGCTGCAGGAATGTGTTCTGAAGGCAGAGAGGCATTATCTTATTTTAAGATAAGCGTGTTTTACTTATTTTAAGTTTAGACACATAAGGAAAAGGCTTTTTAGCTTGTACAAGAGATTCTTTCATCACAGTTAAGTTTTTTAGTACAAGGCTAACTAGAACCCAGAATGTGAAATGTGTTGACATCAGAGAGACTTTTGTAAATTCATATGCTTAGGTGACTATGCCAAGAGAGCTGCCTTGGAGGGATTTGTGCACTTATCGAAACATACTAACAATTTTAAATCTGCACAGCCTTTCAGTTAACTTGTAATCTTAAGGGTATTAAGTTTACATTCCTGATTTTTCAGTCTGATTAAGTGTTGATCTGTGCATCCAAAATAGTAATCTTCACACGTGGTACTTCTTTGTACTGCTGTTTAGTTATCAAAACAGAGATGGAAAGGTTTGTGGATGTTTTGGAGGGGTTTTTTTGCAAAGAAGGTAAATTTTTCTTGTGTGCAGTCATAGTAGACTTAAGATATTTTTTTTAATTAATAGGGAAGATTATCAGTATAAATCTCACAGACAAAAAAACTATTCCTCAGTAGGAAGCATGGCTTTTCAAGAAGAAGCAAAGACTGAATTTTACTAGTAAAAAAAAAAAACCCCGCCATTGCCATTCTGTGTAACAAGTGCTATAACTCTGTATCCTACCTGCCATTGCTTTAGAGGTGGGACTCTGAGATGCCATCCTGATTGCAGTGTGACTGACACCAGCGTGTTCTGCTACTTTGTCAGCTGGAGTGCTACAAGTGAGCTTTCCTTCAGCCTCATGAGTAAAGACCAAACCAGAACAACTGATTTTAATCACCAGGAAAAATAAGTGTGTCTCAACTTCAGCTAAACTTACGTAGTTCCCCAAGCCCTTGAGCCTTTGGAGAGTATATCATCCTGCAGGCTCCCATCTGATCTAATTTCTCCATTCAAAGCTCTTTTTCTTTTGTCTATGTGATTACTGTGGTTTCATTTCTGCCGGTACATTCCCAAAGTGTTAAAAACTCCAGAATTACTGACAATTTTTTATTTCAAGTTGGGAACAAATTCTGAACAAATGACAGTACTGAGCTCATTGTGTAGGGACTCTGATCTGCATCCATTCAAGTCTCCTGCCATGTGTGCTGTCCTGGGAGGTGTTGTGTCTTTGTGTTGGTATAAAGATTGTGTGTGCACACAGATGGCTGCAAAATCCATTCTTGCAGGGGGTAGTGGCAACTTCCAGTTCCTTGTGCCCGGAGAGCTACATCAGCTATTGCAGAGAAAGAGTTTGTGTACGTATGTGGCTGGACTCAGATGTGCCACCACAATTTCTTCCAGTGAGCCACCCTTTTCTATTGTCACTCCCCTGAAAATGTGCCTGACAGATCCTGCAGGATTAGTTTTGGCTGAGCTTTAATTTGCACCATTGTAAGTGTTTAAAATTATTGTCAGTTCTGAAAAATTCTAGTGGTTTGAGAGGCACTTGCTGCACTTAATCTTGGAGAACTGGTATTGTACCTTTGAATGTGACAGTGAATGACAACAGATGTGATTCACTGTGTTCAGTGTGTTTATATGTGCAGACTATTTGTGGTTTATTTTTTTTATAAGTACCCACTCAAAGCAGTGTAAATTTATTTTTTTCTTAGAGTTTATCTTACCCATGTTACGTTTGTAGTTGTTCTGAAGCTTTCAGTTCTGAGCTTGCAAGAGTTCAAGAAGTTACACAGTGTAGGCAACATATCCTATAGCTCTGCAAAAATCTGCGTATTTTTCACAATGTGAGCGCATAGACTATTTTTTATATAATAATCACTGAAGTAGATGACTGAGCTCCAAGACATTTAATTGCAAATAATTTCAACCATGCTCCTGAAGTAGCAGCTCAAGTAACCTGATGTAGTGATTTTTCAGTAAGAAAGTAACTTGTAGCCAGCAGTTTTATTCAAGTTGACTTTCTTGAAAGGCGGCTGCTTGTGGCCATATTATTGGCATTAGTCCCCTTGTCCCTGACCCAAAGCCGTTCTTAAAGCTAATCTTCAGAGAAACCCATGCTACATTTAACTTTGGTATCTCTCCTGTGGGTCTCAAATTTAACCAGACACAGCCGATCTGAATATTTCCTGCATGTTAAACAGACCATTGTAAGCCTTTTCCTCCAGGCTAGATTGTTATAAATGCTGTTTATGATCCTGCTATGACAACTGTGAAGGACATGGCAAAGAATTTATCACAGGATTATTCATCCACCATCAGAATACCTAATAAGATTCTAAATGACCCAAGATGATAATAAGATCTAGCTTGTAGCAATAAGGTATTAATAAACTGTTTTTTTTTCAATAAGGAATTGTCCTGGCATCATTACCCTGACATATTTGTTTTCCTTCTATTTTGCTGGTAACGTAGCTCTGGTGCTTTATACAGCAAATTTATAAAACCTCATGATGTATGAAAAATACACTACATATGAAGTGAAACCCATAGGTTAAAGTCAAGAGCATTCTGTTTGCCTGTGCCATAAAAGGACTAGATTTTTTAAGTTGTAGATCCTAATTTTTCCATGCTCTTTCACTTTGTATTTAAAAATTATGTATAGAAGAATACACGTCCTACATACAAGGCCATAATTCAGATGAAGAGATTTTGTCAAAATCATAAACCCAGAAAGTGCAGGTCAGGTGATTAATGACTGGCACTGGAACCCTGAAGTCATCCTGATCTGGAATTACACCTGAAATCCTTGTTTGCAATGTCTCAGACTTTAAAACCATTAACTTCATGGAGAAAAAAAAAAAGCTTATATAATGGCATAAAAAGCTGTCAATTTCTGTTGCTGAGGAAATGACAGATGAAAAATACATAAATGTGCAACTAGTCTGATTTGACAAATAGTCTGGGATCTTCCTGAAGACCTGCTGTGAGTACAACCTGTTCCTGTGCACAGCTGACCCTCTGCTCCCTGCTCTCCTCCCAGTGCTGGGCTAGGGAATTTCCACCTTCAGTGGCCACCACAGGCCCCGCAGGAAAGACTCTTAATGGGAAAAAAAGACTATCTCAATGTGGCATTTATGAGGAGGTAAGAGATGCCAAGTACAAGAAAGAGCAGATGTGTAAAACTGCTACTTATCCATTAAACCTATTGAACTGGTGATAAAAAGCTACATTACTCCTTGAAAATGCAGAACTATTATATCTTGTATAAATACAAGTCTGCTCTGGGTGATCTCAAACTCTTACAGGTTGGTTCCCCTCCTGCATTTATAGTAAGGGAAAGCATGAAAACAGGTGGATTGTTTTGCTCAGAGCTCTGACCTGAGGCAGTGATGGAATAGTAATTCCTGGTCTCAGTCGGTTTCTCTGCCCATCAATCTATATCATGACCAAGGTAATTTTCTTTAAAAAGCCCAAGATGGGTCTTGTATCTCATTATCACTTAAACTTCTATCAAAAGTTTATTCAAGCTGGAGAGAAGTGAGATTTGGTGCAGAGCACCATAAACCCTAAGGCGTAAAAGAGATTTGGATTACTTGAACTCTTTGCTTTCAGTCATGTTCCTGGTTGGAGAATTGAGTGGTTGCATGTGACCTGGTGACCTTGCAGAGCTGGTTCATGATGAAGTAAACTAGCATGGGACCTAAAACACTTGTGCCCCTTTTCCTTTCCAAACTTCCTTTGGGAACACTGGGAGATTGCTCTGCCTGGCTTCTTCATCTGAAGAAAGAAAATAAAAATATTTCCTACCATAAGAGAAAGTTGTGAAGACAACTACCAAGTATTACAGTAATGGAAGTGCTCAGACACTACTGGAATGGAAGACTTGTGAAAGTCGAACAAGGTCTCATTTCTGAAGCAGTAGTTGATTCTGTGCATGTTGGACTTCTCTTTGTGATGCAGCAAAAATAATCATTTGCACCCCTATTTCCTATATGTATAATTAAGATTATGTGTTTCTATGGGTGCTGTGGCTACAAAGGGAACATACACACTTCAGTGCAAGTGTGAAATTAAAATATAGACCTGAACAGACAATTCCAATTGAAAAATGAATGGGATCAAGGCTCTGATCCCATTTATTTGTGTTTTCCTCACTGACCTCTGGTATTTTTTAAGCCTCTATTCACTGAAAGTTTCTGCTCTTTGACAACCTTCTTTATAGGGAATAAGCAGGTCATTAAAATAGTTGGGAAATAAGTAGCAAAATACTTTGTGTTTTTGTGTTTTGACTTCATCCTGTCTGATGGAATTCAACTTGAGTGCATCTGGGGTGGTGTTAATGGTGCTAAAATAAACATGCTAGAAAGTTGTAGTCACATTCGTTGCTGGTGATAATTCCTTTACTTCACCAGACTTACCAATACATTTAAGAGCACACATCTTCAGAATTTTCCCATGATTTATATGAATTTTGTTAATATTATAATATGCAGAGATTGGCCAAATTTTATGGCAAAGGGATTTGTGTCAGCTCTGATGAGCCCTGGCAATAGGAAATTTAAAATTCCCTTTGCTGTGACAACTCTTTTATGTCACCCCTTCCAGCCTGATCTGTCCCTTGGCAACCACTTCTGTTCTCTGTGTAAAAGGTGAGAACACTATGGGGAGAGAAGACAGAAAGAAGAACAGCAGAAGCTGTATAAAGGATGGCCGAGGGGAGAGCATTAAAACAAAATATTATTGTCTGTTAAGCTGAGAAGAGTACTTGTTGCTTTGGGGATTGGAACTACAGTGAATTGCTTGAGAAAGCTGGTTTTTTTCTAGTTTTTTTTTTCTGGTATGGATGATTTCTGGGAAGAGTTCAGTACTTAGAGTAGTAGAATCTGGTAAAATACCTTCCTGGGTTTGGCACCTGCTTGTTGCGCTCTCCTTCAGATTTGTTTGGAAAAGGGGGTATTTTGTGAAAGCAGATCCTGACAGTGCAGGAGGATCCTCAGTTTTCTAGGAAGCAGAATGAGTTTTCTCTTTCAGCTAAGAAATAATGTTCTGTGAAAGCTGTACAGAGAGATAAAAGCAAACACTTTGAAGCAAGTGACCAGTTGTGAAGTTGGCTGGAGCGAGGTCGTGGGAGGAGCCAGCATTTCTGTTAGAAATGCTGGGAACAACCTGGGAAACAAGGATCACAGCTTCCCTCGGCCTCTCCCTTCAGGAGGTGTGTATGGCCTTTCGGTTTCGCCACCTACTGTTCCCGTCTCCCAGAGGAAGCTGCTGTTCCCCTGAGCATTGTGTGGAGAGCAGAAACAGCTTTCCCAGTGCTGCAGCTCAGGGGTTCCTTGCCCAGCCCAGAGCCAGGCCCTGCAGACAGCAGCAGAGGCTGTGCAGGTGAGGGGCTGAGAGGCAAGAAACCCAACCAGCAGTTTCTGAAATTGAGATAAAGAGCTGTAAGTGTGGGGCAGGTCAAAAAAGCAGCTGCCCTGCCTTGTGCATCAATCTGTCATTCATAGCCTGAAGGTCTTATAGGATTGTGGTAAACCACAGTTTTGTCGTCTGGAGCAGAACTGTGTTCTGGTCCCCAGTGCCTTGTATTTCGGACTGTTTAGGCTGGTTCTCTGCTACTGTATCTCCAAGGAGTCTTCAAATGTCTGTCTTAATTTTCTCTGATTCTGTATGTCTTGCTGTCAGCTATGCCAACACAATAGAGAAAGTAGGCAAAAAAAAGGAGAGAAGGCATGTTTTTTTTTCCTTTAAGTTCTCAAAATAAATTGAGGAGAAATATTTATCTCTATAGTACTTCAGATCCACTGTATTGCTTAATCTGCTTTCTCTGATGTGTCCTATTTAGCTCTAGTAAGTCATAAGCATATTGAGGGCAAATAGTGGGTACAAATCTGGCAGAAAGCTAATGAGCTCTCCTGTGATTATCAGTAAGGACTATGACTCATTAAATCTCATTTCCTGAGAAAGTCCACATGAGTAGAAGAAATTAGCTGGAATAAAAGTCCAAAAACCTATTTCAATCAGATTTATAGGTGTTCTTGTTGCAACAAAACAATCAATGAAAACAGAGGAACCTTCTAATGAGACCTTTTGAAATGGTTACTGTTCAGCGAGAAGGGGTCTGTTTGTCTTTTATTCAAGTTTCAGGTAAAATACCTGCCATTCTCCCTGACTAAATGGGTTAATGTATGTTGTGAGTTTTTTCAGTTTTCATTTTAGATGTGTGATTA
Source organism: Lanius collurio (assembly GCA_020086605.1). Lineage (NCBI taxonomy): Eukaryota > Metazoa > Chordata > Aves > Passeriformes > Laniidae > Lanius > Lanius collurio. The sequence continues at coordinate 2,956,021 of JACBWW010000021.1, forward strand.
CAACTGATATAATAAATAGATGCTTGTGTGCAACATGACTTTTATTCAAAACTATACTTAAAAATGAACCTGGCTCCTCCAGTTTTTGGTAGGTTGCAATTGCTCAATGCAGCATTTTCTTCTTGGGATGCACATCTTTGTGTGGTGCATTTTTCATGCATTATTTAGAGAGGAAAAACCTCTTCCCTGTTGCAGTGAAGAAGAAAGACTTCCACTGATTTTAATGAGCTTTGGCTCACCCTCTGATACAGCAGCATTGCAAGAAGTTTTTGTTATGACAGTTTTTATCTGTGTAGAGGTGTGGACACAATCTCCCATTCTGTTGCATGCTAACATTACGTGAATGTGACAGAGGAAGAGTTGCTGTGGTCTCATGGAGCGAGGAGTAGAGACCCATCACGGCCTGACTGTGAGGAACATGGGCAGCTCTTTGCATTTGTAATTCAGGGTGTGAGCTGAAGGGCCCAGTGACTGAGCTGACTTGCCTTCATAACTAAATTCTTGCTGTTGGGAAGGACCTCAAACTGATAGCAGCAAGCTCTGGTTTTGAACTGTTTAAATGATTGGCTTTCTGGGATACTGTGGTATGACGATACAGCTGATCTTGCTGGCACTAAAATTATCTTGGAATAGGAAGATTAAAGTAATAATTATTTAACAAACAGAAATGTATAGTTTGGTTTGATCTCACACTCTTGGATGGGAAATGAGCCCAAGTTGAACATCTGGGGAATAAGAACACTGATGCCTTTCTGAACGGCTCTGAGGTTTTTTTCAATGTTTTTAGCCGAGCTTTTAGGTATACAGAAGTGTTATTTGCTTAATTCAAATCCACTTTTTCTGGCATGAGAATGAGAAGTATTGATGTTTTATCCAGATACAGTTTGAGGAACATGACGTAAATGTGGAAGACATGCTTTTCATGTGGACACCTTAGCAACTCTATGTTAGGAGTTCCATTTTTGTGTTTCCAGAGAGCTGACTTTTTGTTGAAGGGTTGTTTCCCTCCAGTGTAGCTGTTCCCAGTTCCATACAGTAGATTACTTGGAATCTGTGGGATGTGTTATTCAGGAATTAAACAAAAAAACCTGGAAAAATATGCTGCTGTTTATAACTTGAAAAAGCATTTATTAATGTGAAGATGTAAGGTAGGAGTGAGAGAGGAGCAGTTGTTTATGTGCTATGAATCACACTTTACTGTTGGGGAAATGAAAGTTATTTAGAGGTTGTGTGTGTTTGTCAATGGAACTTGCTCCAGGACTGCTTTATAATGTCAGAAGAAATTCTGTGCTCTGTGCAATACAAAGTTGGGAAAAATTATGAATTCTTACTATACTGGGAAGCACAGCCTAAGAAACAAAGGAGTTAGCAAAGTGTAAATGTTCTTCTGGTATTATAACCTGAAATGATGCTTCCCTATGTTAGTCAAAAATGCCATTTTTAACCCTATGTGGGAAAGACTTTGGAACACCATTAGCAAATAAGCTTCCTTATCTAGTACATGTGAAAGTCTGCAGCTTTATATGGGATTTTAAGTTAAAAATGAGTAAAGATGGAAAAGTTAGAAGATTATCTTGAGGATTTTTCTGGTTTGGTGGTGAGGCAGGTTTTTCTTTTAGATTGGTAATTGAAGATTAATGCCTGAAAGACTAAAATGGTAAAACAATACAAATACATGTTTGGAAGGGCTTTAGAGTTATAAAGCTGCAGCCTGAAGGAGGCTCTTTAAAATTCCAGTGTCCTCTTAATGCTCTTGAATACATTCTGCACCTAAACTGGCATCCAGGATGGGGAGCACAGCTTTGCATAAGGATGTATGGAACATCTTCTATACATCACACTAGGATTATGGCAAGGAGTGATGTTAAAATAAGAAAACAACCATTCCATGTTGTTTCTTAAAAGCCTATCCATATTTTAGCCTTACCTCTTTTGGGCTACATAGGGGATCTTGATTTTTCTGTTTATTGGTATCTGACAACAATATCCCAAGATCTTGCTGGTACTTGGGAAGTAATGTATAATATCGTATTAGTGAACAAAAGGTTCTTGTGTGAATCCTCTGAAGGCCTCTGTTCTGGAGAAATGCTGTTGAGAGCTATATAAAAGTCTAGAGAAGTTGCTTGGTTGTGTGATGTGCATAACTCCGTTGAATGACAGCATCACTTTGGAACCAGCCCCCTCCAGGCTAATGCACTGCCTCATTAGAAGCCAGTGAAATTCCTTCAGTATCAGCTAACACGTGTAGATGGGTTTAGTTTTGCAGGCACTCTATTTCTGTGTCAAGTGTAGAATTTTCAGAAAAGTCTGGAAAACGATGGACTGCAAGGAAACAGAGAGTGATGTCAGCCATGTGCAAGCAGAATATTGGTCAAAGGCTGAAGAACGTGTGATGAAGGGGAAGAGGCTTTGTTATATTAATAGCATTCAAGCATAATCAATTTATACACTATCTATAATTTACATAGACTTAGATAAGCCTGAAATCCATCAGATTACCCTGTCAAAAGCACACACTGGGTATTTGTTCCACCTAATCCTGACTGGTAGTCCAGACTCTTTGGAAGAGATAAATCAGGATCCAAGTAACCACATCACGTTACTCAGCTACCGTCTCCAAACTCTTCTTAAGCTAAATGTGGACATCTTGCCCATCAGTCAATCTGCCTGTCATTTTTTCCACCTCTCATTGTGCAAGAGGACTGGCTTTTTGGCATAGTGATAACATTGTAACAAAGTCCAATTTTTCAAATCAAAAGCTAGAACTCTGCTTTGGGGCTACATTTTCTTTCTAAGAGTCTAATGAGGAGGGACAGGCAATTATTATTATTTATTTCACTAATTAGCTAGCTAATCATTCACTGTAAAACTCTTCAGTATTAGAAATATGTTCCTTGTACACTTTGTTTAGCAGTTTCCTTTTTATCGGATTGAACCACTGTATGACATCTATTATTACTGGGGCAATGGGGGGCACTTGAAAAAAAAAGGAAAAAATAGAGGGATAATTTTTGATCTACAAAGGTAATGCAACAAGAAGCAACAGTCCATTAAAACATCTTTCAGTCTCTGAAGACATAATGCTTTATGATAACCATAAAACATTTTAGTGCAAAATAAATTGCTGTCCTATTCAAATCCTTAAGTGTACTACAGTGGATGTCACTGAAGACATACAGCTATTTTTTCCAATACTGAGATATATTTTATCATAATTTGTAGTGTAGGTGACAACCTTGCACACATGATTGCCTTTTCTTGCTTAGTTAGCTTGGCAAGGTCAGAGTCCTTTGGCCTTTTATGGATGTAGAACTATTAGGAAATAAAAGGATAACCAAGTAGCGTAAAGAGAAAACTTGTTTCCTTAACTGGTTAGTAATATACCCCTGAAGATTTCATAGTGTTCCGAGTAAGTACTTACTGGAAATTATTTCTTTTTAAACGCTATAACAAATTCTTCTCACTTGTAAAACACAAGTGATTTTTATCATCTTCTTTCTATCTTTCTTTCTAATTTTTGTTTAGTTACGGTTTCTCTTTTCTCTTCTAGCTAATGAATGGTGTATTGGTTTTGGAGCTGCTGTGAGGAGAACAAGGAGTGGCAATTAATGGAAAATACTGCAGCTACAGTTCAGCCCAGAAGTCTTGAGCCAGGTAAGCACCTCAGTTTCCTGATAATTGAATTCTTCTGATGTCATTTCACATTGCCACTCATGAGGTTCTTGAAACATGTATTCTCAAGCAGCTTCTAGAATTTCATGTTCACTTTTTGCATCAAAGCAGCGGAGAAGAGAGTTTATTCTAAAGTGTTTTTGGGTTACTTCTGCTGATGATTATGCCTGTGTAGGACTGCATGGAAAGAATATAGGAAAATTAATAATGGTGACCTATTTAGCAAAATCATTTAGGAGATATGTCCCCACCCCATGAAAGTATTTTTCTTGGCTGCTTTGTTTAAATCTGTTATAAAGTGTCATGGTTTATTGAATGGAATGGGAAAAAAAAGAAGTTGAGAAGGTCTCTGTGTAACACAGAAATCCGGAAGGCCTGGCTGGTGACGTTTCTGTAAGTTCCATACAAGTGTGAAGGAAAGAAATGTAAAATACATTGTATGTTTCCCTTTAAAATACACTGAAGGTTTTGAAGTAGAAAATGGGTCTCAGCAAAACCTTACCCTCTCTCTTGAGTTGCTGGGATAAAATTGTGCCTCAGAGGAAACCAGTAGGGTCTTTAATCTAACTTCAGCCATGATTGTGAGTTTTTGTGTTGATTTGTGTGGTGATGATGTATTTGAAAATTTATTTTTTCCACTGTAGTGTGGAAGAGCCTTTCTCCCATGGTCAGTGAACACAGGTTGCTAGGCATTCAATGTTTTACCAATGTCCTGAAAGGATACGTGTAAAATTGTCTGATAGTTTGCTTCAAATGACTGTTCCCCCAGACGAAGGATCCAACTTGAAAATTTCAGAAATCCATAGAGATTTGATGATTTGGAACAATGATATTTGAGTCTGTAGACCTGTGCATTTGCATGAGTCTATTCCTGTGGGACTCTTGGCAGGACAAGAATTTCCATTGTTCCTTTCACTGTTGCTTCCAATCAGTCATATTCATTTAAAAATGGCTTATTGAAGGTTTTTATTTATTTTCTGTGTTACCAATATGGTGAAGGTGGTACGTTTTAAATACAGTATTAGCCACTAAGTCATTAATAGAGGGTTATGAGCAACCTTTTGGACTGTCAACCACATATTACAGCATCTATCCTGTATATATCCCTTATTAGACTACTTAGAAATGTGTAACTGATACAATATTACTTTCTTGATGTCTCCATAATATGACTGACAACCCATACCATGTAAGCAAACAGTTACCTTAGGGAGATGGGAATATTGGGGCTTTCATTCTCTATTTTTCAATGTTTTCGCAGTTGTTGTTCATTGCTTGTTGGCAGTTTATTTTAGATTTTGCAAATACAAAAGCAGCTGCAGTAGTAATGTTTAGCTTTTGGATTCAACAGACACATACATTTTAATCTAAATGACAATATTTAGCAATAAAATTGTTTCATTTTAACTTCACTGCATTTCTTAATGTGTAGGAACTATAATTTAAAAATAATGAATGCAACAGGGTGAATATATGGCTTCCATTAATTCCAAATACTGCTTATTTCCAGCACTTTTTAATTATTTGAATATAGTTCTCAGTATATTTAACTGAAGTGGAAAAATCATTCAAACCTCAGACCATTTACGATTGCGGGTGTATCTGTAACTTTCCTTCCAAATTACTGAACATCAGTGTAACATTTCATTTTGAGTACCTATTTTTCCCGAGTATTAGAAAGTGCTACAATAGTTGAAAAAGTAGTTGTGAAGGATGCAGGTTTCATAAACAATGAACATCAGAGGATGTGAATTAATAAATTGCAGGTTCTACAGGGAAATTTTGTTAAAGACTGACTTAAACCACAGGACAGTAAGAAAGATAACTGAGAGGCTGTGCTGTGTTTTGCATTCTTCTTTTGTCTTAAAACAGCACTTTCTTGAAGTAACAGAGATCCACAGGCTGTGAGTGTTCCTTGATTGCCCAGAACCATCAACTTTAATGTTTTCTTTGCACATCCTATCTGTAGGCACAGGGAGAGCTGTAAGGCCAGGTCTCACATTCTGTATGATTTTGTTACCTGCTTTATGGATCTGGCATGAAACTGTCTTTTCCTCATAGAATGGTGTTTTCTTCTGATGGCTGAGACTAAACACTGAGTTCCTTCCCTGTTGTAAACATAATCATTTACAAAATTTCATACTAGTATGGACTGGAGACAGAAATCATAATCCTGTTTTTATAATGAGGCCTAAAGGTGCCAGACCCTGAAAAAGGGGGTAGCAAAAATTATGAAATCTTTCTCATATTTTCCTGACTGTACCCAAACCTCTTAATAAGGAGCTGCATGTGACTCAAAGCTGCATTGTGTGCTGGTGGCAGGACTCTGATGAGCTGTGCATTCTGGAGTGGTGTCTGCACTTTACATCCCTTATGGCTTGAAACTGAGCTTGAGGACTGACTGCAAGAAAACAGATGCATATATTAATGTTTTTCTTTTTTATTTTTATGTGTTCTTGTGTACTTTTTTGTGTTCAAGTAGACCTGGGCCCTCTTGAAGAACTAGTACAGACATTACAACGTGTCGGTTAATAAGCATTTGAGCAAATAAACCCTACTTTCCTTGCTACTTAAACAGAAAAAAATAGAGCAAAATCATCTACTTGATTGGTATTGATTCTGGTCAGCAGCTGGGTTTGCAACATGAGTACAGGCTGTCTATTCTTAGGCTATGATTCCTCAGTAGAAATCAAAATACCAATTATAGTAAACTTTTATGGCATCTATTGGTTTTTCATGAGACCAAAATTAATGAACTTTCTAAGAGTCTCAGGTCAGCCTGACACTAACTGTAGCAGGCACTTTGTATCTGTTTAGCCATCCATTTAATCAGCTTGTTCACATTTTTGCTGCCACAGCTGCCGGTGGTGAGAGAAATCAAGCCTTGGGCCAAAGCTTCTTGCTTAGGGAGCTGTGTGGAAGGGTTTTTTGCTTCTCTGCCATCTGAATATATTTTGTCAGCAAGGGAAGGGTAATGAGAGCTAGGAAAAGAGAAGTTACCTGGTGAGTTTGTTCCAAGAGCTTTACACTTATAGCTGACAGATCTTAACTACTGAATTACTTCATTGACTTCAAGGTTAGTTTTTCCATTTTTTTTCAAGGTGCTGTATGCTCTGTCTTCTTTTGCACTGGCACAGACACTCTGGCTCTTCTCTGTTCATGTCTTGAGCTGACACACCAGCTGCTCTTATCTTCATGCTGACTTCTCCATACCTGTGGTAGTTTGGGGTTCTCTTCCTCCTGTGTCCCAGATCATTAGTTTTCCTCTATTGAAGTCCTTCTGATAGCAAATCCTGTTTTGCAAGGGCACTTAGAGTTAAACACTCACAGGAACTCTACTCCATGAGAAGAATGTGTTTGTGATTGAGCTTTTAAATTCCCTGTTAGTTGGTATTTTATTCCAGAACTATGTCTTCTTGTGGTTGCAAGTCCATGATTTATCTCTAAACAAGTGCCAGCTGCTGCTGACTGTCAGGAGCGGACTGAGTGACCACAGTGGATCAAGTACTAAAGTCTAAAGCTGAGTTTCCGTTCCAGGTACTATGAAAATTTCCCAGTTTGGAGTTTAAACAGGCAAATAAACCCGAAGAATCTGGCCTGTGTACGTAAAGAAACACTTGATGGTGGGGACTGGTTCATGCAGAGGATGTCTGACCAAAGTGACTTCCCATAGGGAAAGAGTAAACACTAATTATTAATCTCTGGTGGGCCACAGCTTTTCCTGTTGTGTTCCCCAGGCTGCATTACAGGCAATGGGTATGTAGGATACACGATGTGGTTCCCTTTTCTGAGAGCTGGCGAGACTTCTAAGATGAAAAGAAGAATGCAGTAGTTCATATCAATCATAGTCATCGTAGAATCACAGACTGGCCTGGGTTGGAAGGGATATAAAAGGTCACTTAGATCCACTCCCTGCCATGGGCAGGAACACCTTCCACTATCCCAGGTTGCTCCAGGCCCCATCCAACCTGGCCTGCAGCACTACCAGGAATGGAGCAGCCACAGCTTCTCAGGGCAACCTGTGCCAGTGCCTCCTCACAGGGAGCAATTTCTTCCCAATATCTAATCTAAACCTGTATCAATTTCAAGCCATTCTCCCTTATCCTGTCACTCCATGCTCTTGTAAATAGTCTCTCTCCTTCCTTCCTGTTGGTTCCCTGCAGATACTGGAAGGCTGTGATCAGGTCACCCCAAAATGTGTAGCTGTGCTCCAAAGGTTCAGCCTGTGTTCAGTTGAAACAGCCAGGAGCTCCAGGGATTTACCCAGATTATCTGGTTACCCAGCAATCATTCCAGCTGGAGATTGAATATGTGAAATTAGAGGCACTGGCATTGTCAGAAGCTTGTGTAGGTATAAGAATTGTTCATTTGTATGAAATCCCCTTATTTGATAGGAGTTGCTAAAAGCTGCAGGCCAGCTACTAAGATTTTGCCTTCAATGTCTTCAGAATGTTCCAGCCAATTTACAGGCAACTGTGGGGTTATTTGCAGGCTCAGGGCCTCAAAGCTGAGGAGCCCAATAAATAAGAAATGTGTACAACTAAATATAGCACCTTTACTTAATCATTTCATTCCCTTCCACCTGTTCCAAAGAACAAAGTTTCAGGCAAAAATCCCTCATGTCAAGTTTCATATCTGTTACCATATTTCTGAGTGAATTGCTGCTCCCCACTGCCCCTCCCAACAGGAGTTCACAGAAGTGCAGCAAGACCTTATTATTTTGTTTATGATAGGATGGTCTATTCCAGTACGATGCAGTCCACAGTAAATCCATCTACAGAATTAATTCTGGGCTTGTGAGGAAGAGATACAAGTAAAAGCTGTAATGATTTACAGTTTGAAGATGCAGCTGATATGAAAATAAACATTGAATCAGTTTCTTCTATATGTCTTAGTTCCATTAGAATAATGACAGTAGGTGACATTTTTCACATTTTAATTGGTGTTTTGCTGATTTTATCAGAATTTCTGCTGATCAAAGCAAATTGGCTATTTATTTATTTTGCAGTGATGCTAACTAATCAGTGGAAGTTTAATGTACTGTAATGAATTTTAAATATCCTCCTAGTCATTACAAGTGTGTGAATCTAGACTCTCTTTCTCGTAACACTTTGAATAATTAATTACTTGAATAGCAAAAAAAGGTAACATTTACTATAATAACCTTTTCTTTGAAATATTTCACTGCATGTTTTATAGTACCATCTCAAATTAGCAATGGATAATTCTGACCAATGTATCACCCCTGCATGCACACAGCTCACTTAACCTAATTCTGACTGCACTGGGTTAGACTGATAGTAAATACCTTAATTACTAGTTTATTTCAGTAGATTGTTAAATGACGGGTTTTACATTATTTATACTTCAATGTCTTTGTTTTAGTTGGTTTCTTTTATCCTATTATCTATACAGCTTTTTTAAAAAAGCAGTAACATGCTTCATGTCCCAGTATTGTTTTCTGTTGATCATGGCATGCCATAAATTGTTCTCATGAGTATAAAAGAGAAATGAAAGTTAAAAAAAACCCAAAAAACAAACCAGTAATAGAAAAATTCACATTATTTGGTTAACTTCTAGATACAATTCTTTACATATCCTCTCATCCAGGAAAGAACTTCAGTGTTCATTCAAATGTTTAGGGCTAGAGCATGTTCCCAAAAATAGAGTGTTAGTCTTTGAGGACTTAATGCCAAGTTGAAAAGAATTTGGTTTCAGTTTACTTACTTTTCCTGCACATCTGTCATCAGACCCTGGGGCACCTTTTGACACCACATTGTGCATTTCCACGCTTTGCTAAGAACGAGACTTCATTCTAATAGAATGGTAACTGCATGTGAGATGTGAGAGGAGTGCCTGGGGTGGCAGATGTTTGTGCTTCTGGATTTTAGTTGAGGCAAGACAAACAAGAGAACCCTCCTCATTCTTCCCATTATACTGAGAGTGAGTGGAGCTCTGTACGCAGAAGGGGCATGTGCAGTTCTCCCAGTGCTGGGGTTTGGAAAGGACTGGATGTCATTTTAGCTGGAGTGCATTTGTTCTTGCAGTGTGCCCCGTTTCAGTGGGGTGCATGGAATGCCATGGATGAATTCCTCAGCAAATGATAGGGAGTTCATCCTTAGAACTGGGGAGAGGTGAGAAGTTGTGGCTGTGCGAGGAAAGCCAAGTGCAGTCAGTCAGTCCAAGAAAAGCTGTTTTACATTGCCCCTGCAAGGCACTGTGAGGGGTCTTTGAGAGCAAAGTTGGCGTTATTGTAAAAGGGAAGTATCAATAGGAGATGTGTGCTGCTCAAAAGAAGTATTTTAGGTATGTTATTAAACACTCTTCAAAGCCCTGGGAATCTTCCATCTAAATCGCTAGATCAGATGTAGATCCTGCGAATAGGGAGTAGAGGGAGTTTTTCATATGTGTTTGGATCATTTTGAGTGTCCACATAAGAGATTTTAACCTTCCTTGAGAACATCTAAATGTGGAACTGTAGACTGATTTCAAAGTGCAAAGTGTAAATACTTAAATTTCAGCTAAAGTAAAAATTCTCTTAAGGCTTATTTTATTTATTTTTTAAATTTTGGCCTCTTAGAAGTATGTGGAAGTATGTGGAAGCAATTCATGAATTTTGAGGGGTTTTTTTGCAATGATGTTTTAATAAACAGTAATGTTTTAATAAAAAAAATATTATACAGTAATGAGTTGGCTATATGTCAGTGATTAGATTCTGAACTTGCTTTTTAAAATTCATCTCGCACTGTCTATAACTGTAAAATAAAGACAATTTAAAATGAAGAGTGAGATAGTGTTAATGTAACAGAAGGCATCCAGGCTCATCCAGAATTCATATCTTCCACTGAGACACTGTTGAGAGGGTCTACCTCATTCCAGTAAGTTTTAGGTCTAGTTTGAGAAATAAATTTAGTTGGTCTTCAAATATTCTGGGTTTGAATGAAATGACACAAATGGGAATTATAACATAAATATCAAATTAACTTACAGGCAGATAGTTCCTCTCTGACCATTTAAGATCTTTAGACAGGCATGGCTGGTCTTTGGAGGAGCTGATGGACAAGGGGCTTTCCCAAACTTGCTATAACAACAATAGAAAACCAGCAGAGCTTCTTCCATTATAAAAAATAATGGACGGATGAATATGTGTACGATGTTTTGATTATTATTTACTCCAGAATATGCTGAGTCTTACCTTTGCTATCACAGCAAGATCGATATGATACTCCCAAAATAATACCAATAAAAAGGTTACTTGAGGGCATTATACAACAAGACTTACAAATTAAAGGAAAAACACTGATATGTTATGATTTTATTTGTTGTCTGTTGCTTCTTGTAGCACGTTTAACATGTAAAAAAGAGCTGCAATTTGTGGAATGAGACTGATTTTGTACCAAAATTTTTCCTTACTTATCAGTAACTATGCTGGAATCATCTGGTCTGTTGGGGTTTGGTAGCTTGAGGAATTAATGAATATTCATTCCTTTTCCCTGGGTACAAAGTAAAATAACTAGTAATTAGTATAATATTTAATACTCCTATTCAAAATAAATAAATCTTTTGTGAAAAAAAATCTAATTATTATAATGTAGCAACTTCTGCCTGTGTAACTGAAATTGGATATGCTATTTTGAAAATGCTTTTAAGCCCTCATTTACATGTTTCCAGATCAGTTAATTATTCCCCTTGTATGCATAAAACAGAACTGTGGATTGTACTTGCATATATTATTCATTTTGCTATTTTGCTATCTATCTTCTAAGTTTAGCTGATTCTAATATTTTAATTTTACATTATTATTTTACCAGTGATATTTGTCTTCTGATATGAAAATTATTCTTGTCCGCACTTAGTTTTAGGCTCATTTTTAAATGAAGTGTCTTGCACAGTAGTAAGTGTGACTGTTGCAACTCAGATCTTGTGTTTTGCTTATCGTTCTTAATTAGTCATGTTGTGTGTTTCTGAGGAAGAGGGTGGTCTCACATGGGGGACCTTGGTTTTTGTCAGTGAGGCCATGAGCCAGAGAAAAATGTAACTGGTAAAATGAAGGGCAGGAGCCTTGAAACTGGTCACCACAGGCAGAACTTGGGAGTTGCTCTAATATGGTCCGATTCAAAGCTTGCTGGAATCTGCAGATGGATTTGTAGTCTCTTTTAATGAGACTTCTTTTGTTTATCTCAACATTAGTTGTTGAATTAATATTTTCCTGGTACCCATTTAAGTTGTCATTGCCAGTGTGTAGATCAAGGCTATTCCTGGCTAGGAAAGTGTAAGTGGGGAGGTGTTTGACCCCAGTGATCCCCACTGGAGCTGTACAATTCCCCTGGGAGCACTGGGGTGCACAAACCAGCACGGCCCGGTGTACACTGCTCCCACTGGGGCTGCCCTCCCTCCTTCAGAAGGGTCTGAAGGGGGGCAGTCTCTGTGTCAGTGTGTTTACAAGTCCTCATGTGGTAGCTTGGAAATCATTGTTTCTGAGCTAACAAATGAGTAAGTTCCTATTCCATTTAGTATTGATTTCCTTCCCCCCCAAGAAGGAAGACTCAAAGGTGCAGTACAGGCTGTGCTGTGTGCCCTGTGTGCTCTGACTGCTGCTGTGGTGCCTCTTGGTGTGACAGATGGACGATGAGGAGTCTGCCATCCTCATTCAAATCTTGATGAGATAATAAAAAAATATAGCTTCTTACTAATTTAAATTTTTCCCTGATTTGTTTTATGTGTCTCTTGTATATCAGAAAGAAACTTGAGCAAAACTTACCTTGTACACATTAAGGGTTTGGCTAACTCTGTCATGTCATGTATTTTTCTTTCTTTTTGGCGGAGCATTAGAATGTTCAGTGAGCTTTGGTCAAGTGGCAGGGCTTTGGCTAGAGCTGTTAGACACAGAGCATGAGAAACTGAGAGGTACTGAGTGCTCCTGTTGGATAGAAGTTTAAGGTTAAGGATGTCTGAAAGGGTGACATAAAATATGTGCAGGATTCAGGAAGAACTGCCTAAAGCAGAGTGGTAAATGCCACAGTGGAGGAGTTCAGAAGCAAAGACAAGTACCTGGTTTAAATGAGATTGAGATGCCACAGCATTTTATGGACACAGAGAAAGGGTTTAAAGGATGCTGACCAAACAGGAAATTGTATTAAATAGACATGGAAGAAAGAGGTTTGTCACACCAGATGATTTTTCCTGGCTCACAAGGCATTACCCTCTTTTTTTAGGCTTTTTTTGAGAATAAAGAAGGAAAATTGGTAGAACCATGATTAGCAAAATGTAGGTTTTTGCTGTACATCTACTTACACTCACAAAGCCACATTAAAAGCCTGTGACCAAGCTTACCAAGTCAAACCCTGAATGCTGACTTCACTTACCTGTATTACAGGTAATGCTAGCTTTATATGGCTGTGAGTATTACAGTAGTATTTATTTTTCTACAGAATCCTGATAATTTTCAGGGCCCAGAACAGGATGTTTGTCTTTTAGTAGGTTTTTACCCTTTTTCAAACATGATGTATTTATTTAATACCTGCTTTTCAAACTTTGTTTTGAAAAGCAAATGACTATCTGAATAGACCTCCCTGAATTTGGGGTCTCTTCAGGTTTTCAGACATTAATGAAATTGTTTTCACCTTTACAAAGCGAATGAATAGGATTATTCCCATTATAGAGTTTACTAGTTGAGGTACAGTGTTAAAAAGTAATCTCTAAGTTTGTGTGCAATATTTTTTTAAGATGCAGCATTTTTTTAGCCTCTTAACATCAAATACTGTGTTTCTATCCAGACACAACTCCTATTGATTTGGGCCACAAATAATTTATTTCATCAAATAAGATTTTGCAATAACAAATTATGACTCAAGAAATGAAGGGTGTGCAATGAAAAAGTTTCAAATGGTTAAATCTTACTTTTGGTTCAATCTTACTTTGATAAGGAACTCAGTGGTGATTTGGGATAGATTCCAGTTTTCCAAAGAAGCAGTCTTTCCCAATGCTATACAACAACAACAACCCAAACAACAAGGTTTGGGTTTCTAAGCCTGGAAGATTTCTCCAGCACCATTTTTGTATGTCCTCTCCAATTTTACTACTTTTTCCCTAGTGGCATTCTGATAACAGAAATACTTTCAGCCTCCTCCTCCTCCCTGGTCCCACGGTCCCCTGCTTGCCATGTTTGTGCCCATGACCCAAGATCCTGCTGACTGCGATACCAGAGCAGCTGCTGTGGGAGCAAATTGTCTGCCTGTGGCACTGCTGCCAAAGCAAAGCAGAGCAGTGATGATGTTTGAGGAACCTTGGATTCCGTGATGGGGCTGTGACATGGTGAGAATTCTGGTAGTTTCTTTCTCCTACATCTTGTGGATTGCTGCCTCCTTTCCGGCCTCTCTGGTCTGTCCCTGTCCCTTCTCACTGCCTCCTTAACTCTTTTGCCCCAGTTTAATTCTCTGTGTGTTCCATCCCGAGGCTTCCTCGTCATCTTTCTCCCACAAGATGAACTCCACTTGTGTGCATTCCAGTCAAGTGGAGTGATTGCAGGTTCACAGCATTATTGCATTTTCTCAGGCCCTCCTGTGGTATTTTCTGTGATGTGGATCTTCCTCTTTGTCTTCTGCGTTCACTGTTTTCCACCCTTAGAGAAAGTCTGGGCAGGCCTCTCGTCTCAGAGCCGTGTGTCAGACTTTGCCAGAGGCTGGCAGATCTGACTGACTTTTGCTCTTGGCTCATGTTTTTGAGGCTGTCACATCAAGTGTCATGACTTTGTTTTTAAGTGAAATAGTAAATGGAAAAGAAGGAGCATGAAGGATGTGCCAGCCTGCTGTTTTTCATGAGCTGGCCCAGAGTCCTGCCTGCATACAGGAGCTAAAGAATTGCAGGGGGTTAAAACAGGCTTACTCACAACAGTAAGTTTGAGAAACCCTTTATCTTTCTTTTCAGTGCTGAAACAACTGAAGGCCAGTTCTCTGTGTGGATACTTTGAAAGTCTTTGTCTTAGCTGTATAGCACTGTACATTTTGCTTCAGGTGCTGTGAAGTTTGGGATCAGTAAGTTATAACTGAACTGGAGGCAATAATGTTTTAGATATTCCTTGGACATTAAGAATTTTTTTACAGTATTTTCAAAACAAACTGTTCTTTTATTCTTGTGTAGGATCTGCAAGTAGGTGATTCTTGGTAATTTATTTTTCACTGTTTACTTTGATATTTCTTAATAACTATATACTGTGCAATGCAAAATATTAAGCATTCTTTGAGCTTCCGGTATTCAAGTAAGCCTGTCTAGAAGTAGGAACTATTTGCTATTTGCACTCATGTCAAAAGACTGGTATATCTTTCTGCACTTGCTTGTGGTATACCTTTTCAGTACTTCATTTCCTGACAAACCCAAGGGGCCTTGAGGTCCCTATTCCTTTGTTTTGAAGTATCCAGTTGTTTGAAAAATTGATTTGAGCTGAGTGCCTTTACCTCTCCAGAGAATTCTGGTGGAACTTTCCTGATATACTTTGGGTTGCATATTAAATTAAATTGAAACTCGTGTCCTACTGGAACATGTCAACTATTAGGTCATCTGTGAATGTTTCAACATCAGCGAAGCCACATATTTCTGACTTCTGCTTCTGTGAATCCAAACCTTTCACACCAGGGAATTGGCAATGCTGTCTGAGTTTGTTCCATAAAAACAGCTCAGGTGTTCAGTAACGTAGAGAGCAGAAGCCTCTGGGAATCATTTTGCTGCTGGGCATGACTGCAAACCTTTCCCTTTTCCTTCCAGACACCCACTAGTCAGGTAACTGAGATGTGCTATTATTGATCTGCAGAGGTACCACTGGGCGAGTCACTTGTCATACAAAATGTGTCAAAATTTGCACATCAATTGCAGCAGTTACTTCAAAAATGATACTTCTCTATGAAAATAAAACAGAAAATCACACGCCACTTAAACACCTCAGCAATAATTCTCTTGCTTCAGGCACCTGAGCTGTAATAAATGTTGGCATTTTCATTCCAAACCTTTTACTTTTGGGGGGAGAAATTTAAAAGAGCTCTGTCGATTCATGCCATTTTGAAACAACCACAGAATGTATGAATGGGAGAGAAAGCTGGCAATTAGGCCCATCAGCTGCCCAGTGTTTGGTTTTTTTCTTGCACTTGCCATCCTGCTTCTCTTCTCTGCTCTCTTACTGAAATTTTACAGGGTACAGTGAGCTTTTTTTCTCAGCTGCATACATAAAATTCTGCTAGAAAACTGCTTTAGCATGGATGTGTTGTGTCCCACTACGTGCCCAAATCCAAATCAATATATGAAGTTTTCTTTTTGTTTGGAGATAAACAAAATAAATCAGTAATATAACCAATCCTGTTGAAATTCACTGTTCAGCAATATGAATCTCAGGGTGAACTCACCCTACTTTTCTTCCTGAAAATTTCTAGCTGAAACATCTTTCTCTAAAGATGTCTATATTTTTTTCACCATCTAAAATTACTTCAGTGGGTCATGGAAAATTTCACTTGAAAGACAACTTAGTTTAAATTCTGAAATAGAACAGTTTTATATTATTTCTTCTTCTTCTAAGATCTGGGTGACCTTAAAAATCTTTCAATATTTTGTATTTATTTTAGATCAATGTTTCATCAGCACCATAAAAATACTTCCTTTTTTTTCATTTATAATTTCCAGCTTTTCAGGGTTTCAGACATTTCTCAGAGGAACTACTTTGGCTACTAGGTACCTGGAACACTAGATAAAACACAAAATATAAGTGAAATATTTGCACAGAAAAGTGTTGTTGATGTGCACTTTACAAATCGAAAGGAAGGCTCTTGAGTCTTATTGTAATTAGAGATCAGCAAAGTGGTTATTTTATTAGCAATGCAGATTCTCTTGGAATAGCTAATTTTGTTCTACATTCATTGAACCTAAATCAAGCTAATCCTACTGAAAAAAGTTTTGAATGCAGTGGTGGCCCAACTTGTCACCTGGTAGAAAAGCCTTGCTGATTGCAGTGGGTGGGTTGTTGCACTTGTGACAGGCTAAAGATTTCCACTGAGAGGGTAATGGTGAGTTGCATAAATAAGACTGCAGAATGAGGATGGAGGATGCATCCCGACTGGAGAAGAGAGTTTTTCCAGTGCTTATTGATTCTGGTGTTTCCATCGTCTGAGCTCAGCCAGGGACTTTGTGTCACTGAGCAGCTGCAGGATAGAATGCCATCCCTTTCTTTTTTCTTTCTCAGCTCTCAGGGCTTTTTTGTTTATTTTTTTCTCCATAAAAGCAGCCAGTAAAGTCTGCCCAGGTGTGGTCCCCTCTTTCTCTTGTTATGCTCCTGAACGTTGGCAGAGGTGCTTTATCGATGCTTGGGGGAAGTGAAAAGGAAACAGGAAGCCCAAATGCTCAAAGCTGCATGCACAGACAGAACTGTGAGACTAAATTACCCATGTGGAATTGGGGTAATTTCATGGGAAATGAAGTTCTGCTAAACAATTTTCGAAATTTGGGTCTGTACCAAGAAATTCATATAGTAAACCTCTTTAGGCTTTTACCTTAATATATTTAGCCAGCTTAATGTTCAAACAATTATTTTATTAAGTGAAAAAAATTCTTGTTCTGTTCATGGGATTGTACAGCCTGTACTTTCTGAATGCAGAGCTCTAGGTGTCAGCAGGAATTCCCTCAAGTGGGCTTGATTCATGGGATCAGGGAGTGACCTTGGAAGAGCATCTGAAAGTTCCAATTATTGCCACAGTTCTTCTCACAAAATAGAAAGTAGTACAGAGTAGTTTTCTATCACAGCTCTATAGTAAAATCCTTTACTTGCCTAGTTCACTTGGGTGAGCTTTTCTCCTACCATGGAAATACATTTTCTAACTAATATCTTAGTATGTGTGGCTGTCCTGCTGTCTTGGGACACAGAAATTCCCATTTTAGTTTGTGCATGCTAAAATAAAATCCACATGCAGTGTACTAAAATACAGAGAGTAAAACCAGCAAGATTCCCTTACTGAGTACATGGAAATAAGGCCTCTGTTAGCATACACTCTATTTATCTCAATAGACTTGCACCACCCAGACTCTCTCATAATGTGTCTTTTAAATCTTGGTTTCTTTTTCTGAGTGACAGCTTTCACTGAGTGATGCAACCTGCATCCCAGTAGGACTCTGAATGGAATTGGCACAGTCCTTTGCCTCTCGACTAACGGCAAAATTCTATGCAAGTGTTTCTCATGACTTGCTGCAGAGGTGCATGGAGCTCCCTCTGAGAACTGGCTGTGTGTGGAGAGGGAACTCAAACATCCAGGTCCCGTGCTGGTGGAGGGTGGGTTTGTTGTGCAAACTTACTGGGAAGGAGGATGGAGGATTGCTGCTTTGTGGACAGTGTGCCTCACTGATGGAATGCCACAGGGAGAGGCCCACAATGCATTCCACTTGTGCCATTTCCTGGGTTCGTTACCATCTGCTCTCTGAAACCGAATTATCAGGCCTGATGTGCTTGTAAGAATCTGATCTCAACATTCTTTTTCAGTCTTTCGGTTGCTTGCCTGACCTTGTTTTTATGTTAGTGGGGTTATTGATGGGAGTAGCCAATGAAATGGGTAGTGAACATGGGAAGCATTTTCAGAATGAGTTATTAAACTCCTGCCAGAGCTTGCATTTATTATAATTATCACAAAACTGTTATGTGGCCCCATAAACTTGCATGGTGATTTATAAACTTAAATTTTGCTAATGCATGTATGCAATGTTTTTTACTCCTGTAATGGAAGTTATACCTATGTTTCCTATAGATAGGGTTGGTTCCTACATGGAGAAGGTATTTATTTAAACTGTAATGTGACTCTGGAAATAAAACCCAAACTAGCTTGCTTGCATTTCTAAAGTCTTAGTGAAGTTTACGTGCAAAAATAGTATTGGTCTAACACTGCAGGGCTCTGAATCCTTTTCATACTTTTTGGTACCACTGCAAAAACAAGATAGTTGTCAGCTTGCACAGTGGATTGTAAAGCAAGAAATACAAAACTGGGCCTACAGAAAACTGCTTTCCTGTTTTCTTAGCATGTTAACCAAGAGCAGTAGCAACAGAAGGTCTTTACCTTGCAATAGCAGATGGTTGGATACTTCACCTCTGCAATGTTTAAAATTCTTGCAGCTGTTCCAGCTTCTAGAGTTTGTCTAGAACAGCTCTTAGTAGCCTAATTTGATTATATTTTAGATCTTGATTAAATTTGATTTACAGTTACAGTTTTATTTCTTCATTAAATTAGATTTTATGTTCTTAAATCCTTGAGTTTGCAGATCTGTTTGCTCAAGGCCAGGACGTGTGCTGGAAGGTGGAGAAGGTTGTGTGACTGTGATTATCAGGTGTCCAAGCTGCCTGTGTCCAGTGGAGAAGTTGGGTTAACAGGCAGTGAGTGCCTCATTAGTTGCTCTCCTCCCTCCTTCAAACACAGGCAGTCGTGGTTTGGGCAGATGCAGGGACACTCCTTGCTGAGTGTGTTACTGAGCACTGCCTATCAGCACACCAGCAATTCAACAGACTGAAGTGCAAAAACACTCTAAGAACTGCTTAGAGCCTGTGTCCTGTCTGCACCCAGCACCAAGTGTCTGAGGTAAAGATGGTGTTAGAAATGTGCTTGAATCGTCCCCAGACTTGGATCAAATGTCTGACATCAAGATAGGAATCGTATTCCTTCTCTGGATATTAGCAGGGAAGATCCTTTCCAACAGAGTAAAAGCAGAGCAGGGTAAAAGGAGACCATTTGAAGTTAGGACTTCGAATGAGCTGACCTGAGCCAAGTTCACTTGTCTTGCAAGGGCACTTTCAGGGACAGGCATGAGCCCCTGACTATTTTCTGAATAAGGATAAAACGCCCTTGGTTTTGCAGTTTATTACCGCTTGAGGAGTACAGTAAGTTGCCTAGAATGATTTTGACTACACCATGCCGTAATAATTTGTGGTTTCTGAGAAGGATGGGGTTTAATTCAACTTGTTTTCTGAACTCTACTTGGAAAGATTGTTTATATTTATGAGAGGCTCTGCTTAAATCATACAGAGGGAATTTTTAGGAAAATAGCTGCATAAATCTTAGAAAATGCAAAACTAACAGACATATGAAGGATTTGTATTTAGAAAAGAATCTCCCAGTGGGTTGTTCTCAGCAGAAAATGAAAAGGTCTTTTTTGCGTTCAGTTGAACTATTAGTGTATTTTTTGCTGATATAAGCAGTTGTACGGGTACGACCACTGTCACAGTCCCAGATCTCAGTGCTGCAAATTAGCAAGGTTTTAACTTTGCTCCAAATATCATGCTAGCTCATTTTCATTATGAAAAAGGTGGGGGGAGGAGAGTGGGACAAAGTACCTATTGGCAAAGCACATTATAATTGTTTAAGCAGGCCCCACAAGTCATGCATTTCAATTATTTGTTCAAAGCTGTCTGCAATTAAGAGTTGCAAACAAGGTTTTTGAATGCAAAGTCAGACAATTAAAATGTTTCATGAGTGCTTTAGAGAGAGAAGTTCTGAATTAGCACTTTGAATACTCAAGACCTCTTGTTTCCTAATCTCCTTTCCCTTTTACTCTGTGGAAGAGAGGGATGTATATTTTTCCCAGAATTTTTTTCTTTAAGCCAGTCTGATCCTAGAAAAGATTGAATCATCCTGGTCTTTGACTTGTACATTTGAATGTCTTTTGCTCCTTGAGAGATCGTCCTTTTTGCTTCATAATGGTCCAGGTGCAAAAAATTTACTTTTCCAGGTCTGGCTGTCCTCAAAGGAGGGCTGTAAATCACTTTGAGCATGTCTCCCTCTTGTTTAAACACCCAACACACACACACACACACCATCCCCCAAATCTCCTACCTTCCCCTTTGAAGAGGCAGAACTATTTTAGCTGGTGATTTGTGGCAGAGAGTGCAGCTTCTGTGTTGGATAAGCTGATAGACAAAGGTGTAGGAGCAGGGATGTGTTGGCCTGTTAAGGGAGTTCTGGGGATGGTGGTGTTACATCTGCTTGTGGGGATCAGTTCCCAGCCACTCCCAGAGAGAGGATGAACTGCTTGCTCCTTAACCATGAGAAACATACTTCAGTTCTGTGGTTCCTTACTCCTTTCAGGAGTACAGTGCTGCTCAGGGTTGGGGTTTTCCTCACTAATGCTGTTTGAATGCTGTTGGTTTACATTTAAAACTTACAGTTTGGGAGTTTTTTAGAGTGGCTTCTGTTGGGTTTTTTCCCCCCTGCTTTTCATGCTCAGAAGTCCACAACCTGAAAGCATTTGACAGTCTTTCCCCTTTCACTTCCCTGGTAGTGTCTGCCATGGAGTAATTTTTAATGGTAACCTTTTGATGCAAACAAGGGCTAACTGCTGCGTCGTTTTGGGTTGTGTAGTTAAAGGTATCAATTTTAAAGAACACCTCTGAGTATTGAACTGCAAAAGAAAACGTCAGGTTAACTAATTAATGTCAGAAAAGCAAAGACCACATGGCATGTGGTAGGACATGCAAATTCAATTGTCATTGAACTTTTCTGGGATTTGATGATTATTATTTAATAGCCTATTTTTTGTGACCTTCTGTTCTGCATTGCTGGAGTGGGAACTGAGAGTGCATAACAAGGTTTGCTACTGTTACCTGCATAACAAGGTTGTGGGACAGAGAAAGCAGAAAAGGAAGAGCAGGGTTGCAGTGGGGTTGGTTGCCAAGGCAGGAGGAGTGCTGCTGTTGCAGTTGTCTCTGGCCATTCTTTGCTCTGAGTATGGGGGTGTCCCACCTCACCAGTGTTGGCTCAGGTGGGGAGTTCGCCTTTCAAGAAAGAGCATTGTGAGGCACACATTGAGATGGAACAGAAAACATTCCTTATCCTGAGATTGTGACTCTGTTCATGACCTTGGCTTTGTTGGGCTGGGCATTTTTGGTTTTCTTCTCTTGTTTTTGGATTGTAATTTTTTCCTCCAGTTAATTAGCAGTCAGTTCTTAGATTCATGAATCAGGGATTTTTGCTTTAAATTAAGGAGTCAGGCAACTGTGTCTTGCTTAGACTGGCTATTGTGGAACTATTAAAACTTCTTGGTACTGCTGAGAACAGCAGTGATTTCCTTCTGTAGGGTGTATGTTTAGAAACAGAAGTCATGAAGGGAAACCAAAGTTAACAATTATTTGTGATGCAGGGAATTACTACTTTTTGCTGAATACTTGTACTCAACACCATTCTCAGCTACCCAACACTCCATGTTTTCTCTAATGCTGGAGATTTTTTGGCTAACATAAAGTACAACTGCTTTTTCTTTATTTAATAAATTATCAAGTGGGAAACGTGTGACTGAGTTAGGAAAGTAACCACAGACTGGTACCGGGTCCGTCCTGCATGTGTGCATTTTTCAGATTCTGTCTTCGCTCATATCAAACATTAGTGCTACCATGTTTTTGCAGAAAACTTTGAGCCCCTAAAGACAGCATTTTATCTTGAGTGACAATGAAGGAGGAGGGGGGTCATGTTTGGAGTGATGGTGTTTGTCTTCCCAAGTCATGGTTACCTGTGACAGGGCCCTGCTGTCCTGGGAATGGCTGAACACCTGCCCAGCCATGGGAAGCAGTGAATTGATTCCTTGTCTTGCTTTACTTGACTTTTGCTTGGCTTTTGTGCATGGCTTTCCCTTTCCCTGTTAAACTCTATCTCCACCCATGAGTTTTCCAACCCTTCTGGTTCTTTCCCCCATCCAGCTGCTGGGGGAGTGAGTGAGTGGCTGTGTGGGGCTGGGCTGCTGGCTGGGGTTAAACCTTGACATCGGCCAATGAAATATCTGAAGGACATCAGCTAATTCTGCCGCTGATGTCTTCATAACTTCAACTGAAAAGACCAGGTTAGAGCATGGACAGTAATAGGGTTAAGGGCTTGTTTCTAGACCACAGAGCTTAGCTAATGCTGCTTCTACTGAACTGTCATCTAGAACTTCAGGCAGGATCCATCAACACTATTACTACATATAAAAAGTTTACCAAGCATTTTTATCTGCCAGGGTTACAAAATTAGTAGCCTAAATTTTTTCCAGTACAAAAAACTTAAATGGGCACAACTCCTTCAGTCTCATCCCAGGGAGGGATGAATTTCAATCAGAAGACAGATCTGCATGAACCTGGATGTTAATTGATGGTTGTCCTTGATACTCTTCTGCTTTACTGAACTCAAGCAAAGAGAGAGTTTGTGTTCAGAGTGTAAAGCAGGTGGGGCTTTTGTATTAAGGACGGATGCTTAAAGTACTTTATATTGGATATTTAGATGTTACAGGGAAGTTTCTCAAACAGAACAAAAACACTAAAAAAACCCACCAACAAAACACAGATTAATGTCCTGAGCAGGAGAGTAGCTGCAGTCCTCTGCCTAGGTTAGTTTGTATTCTCTGGGCTTGCACTGTTTAGCTGAATCCCTCCCTTTGTGCTGTGCTTTTCCACCTCTGCTGGCTACACTGCCCAGCTTCTCTTCCCCGTCCCAGATCCTCTACTGGAGAGCGCTGTCACTGCTGGAGAGCTGGGCCAGAAAAAGGCCATTTGTTCTGTCCCCTCACACCTTTCCATAGCAATGCCATGTTCACTTCCAGCACATCAATTAGAAGTAATTCTGGTCAGCACCCATGTTCACACTCAGTTCTTTAGATTTTCGTAGCGCTGTGCAAACATTAACTAATTTATCTCTCCAGAGCAGAGGGAAGGGTAGGTGAGAGTCTGTCAGCAGGGAGTGTTTCTAAGGTGCTGCTCTCTCTCAATGGCTCCTTAGCCCGTGCTGTCTGGGTGGCTGATCAGGCACATTGGTTGCACCTGGGACAGCTGCCTGCTTTCCCTATCACCCTTTTGTTGCTCCAGTACAACGGGATTATTCAAGTATTGTTTTCAAACAAGGGCTTCCTGCCAGGACAGGGGCTTGTCAGACCCTACACAGTGTGACAAGAATGACTGTCCAAAATTGGTAGGCTTTTGTTTGAAATGCAGTGAGTATAGATCTGGCCCTTTTTTTGCATGCAGCCCTTCTTTTAGAAGCCCTGATCTCCCACCTTCAGGGAAGGGGCTTAGCCCAACTTGGGAGCATGAATGCAAGTACCTGTACTGCTCATGCAGTGCCGCAGAGAGGGGCCACAGGAAGTTTTCCAGCTGTGGACACACGCATGGATTAAACCTTGCTGCTCTGAAGGGCCCTCATTTTATTTTTATTCTGGATGCAAAGCACTGATTCTTGGGGTTTTTTTTGTTTCTGCTTTGTTTTTGCTTTACATGTCATTGTGTTCATATGAAAGCACCAGCTCCCAGGTAAGTATTGACAGGCTCTTGAAAGGGCTTTCAAAACTCTGCTAGTGCTGTGAGATTTGGCACTTGAGTGAGTGAGCTTTTCCTCACCTTGTAAAAGGGAAGTAGCATATTCAGTAGTGAACTTTGCAAATAACAGGGCCAAATGCCGAGGGGCAGCTGCACCTTTAGGTACCTTTGTCCTTCGAGCAGACCTAGAGGAGAAAACCATGAAAGTCTCACTTATCTGTTTATCTAGCTTGCAGCAGTCTGATGCTTTCTGCCACCTTTACTGATAATGGTTCCTTTGAAGTTGAATACAAGTGTGAATTTATGGTTTTGTAAAGACTGGATTCCAGAACAGGTCATAAATTACCTTGTTAGACAAAGGCTTCTGGGGAACAATATTGCCTTACAACCCCTCCCTGGGTCATTATCCTGATGCATTTCTAGCATGACAAATAATTGACCAGAATGATATGCTGACCAGTTCTCCAGTCAAGTTTTGAAAGTTGTTTGTGTAAACTCTTCTAGCAAGAATAGCCAATTACATACCTGTAGCAAATTCTCATCATTACTCTTAAAATGGGTCTTGGGGCCAGTTGACCTCAATATTCTGAAGCCAAAGAAAATGAGGATCTTTATTTGCTTCAAGTAACATCTGTTCAATTTGCTGCTGTTTCTTCTTAAAAATAAAAGCATTTTGAAATGCCAAATGCCTTTCTCAGACCTTCTTAGGATGTGAGAGTAAACAGCAAAACGAGGCAGGGGAAGTAGTGAATACATAATTCAGCTGTGCATGAGTGGGCCAGATCCTGAAATTTGCCTGCTTTAGGGAGAGCAGAGACCCAATCTGCTCCTCGGTGAAGCTCCAAGTCAGGTAGCAAGGCATTCCACAGTCAAGAGGTCTGGTTGAAATTGATGACTGTCCTTGATACTGTTCTGCTTTACTGAACTCAAGCAAGAAGAGAGTTTGCTTTCAGAGTGTAAAGCAGGTGGGGTTTTTGTATTAAGGAGAGATGCTTAAAATATATACTGGATATTTAGATGTTACAGGGAAGTTTCTCAAACAAAACAAAATAAAAAACACCTCAAAAAAACCCCCACAATTGCTTTTCTTAGAAAATAATGACTTCTGTGGTGGAGAGACAGAAAACTGTCATCAACATGATGCCCACAGGATTTGTACCACGGCTACCTTATTCCTGCTCTGGGAGCCAGGTTTCTCAGGAAGACCTCAGTCCCTATGATTTATCGCTTTCAAAAGTTCCCAGTTACATAGTCTTTTTTTTAAATCACCTTTAGATAAGTAATTATGATTTTACTATCTTAAAAAAAAAATTTGACTCCTGTCTGCTTCACTGAAGAATTCCAGAGCTCAAAAACAGACCCAGAGCTCCCCGCCCTTCTGAGCACTTGAATTTCATGCTTGTTGTCCCTCATGATCTGAACTTCCCAGGGTTGTGATTCTACACTGAATTGTTCGTTGAATGTACTTAGATGCACTTGTCTGTAGCATAGCACAAAGCGATTCCTTAAGAGAAAATTAAACTGCATCCTCTCCTAATCATAGTATTTTTATTTTATGTTAGATTTATTTAGCTCACATTCCTATAGATCTATAATTATTTGTAAATATTTATAGTTAGGTATTAATATAAATTGATTCAATTGTGTTCCTGTCTTTGGCCAAAACAGGATTTAGGACCATCTTGCAATACAGGTGGGGTTTGAGGTTTTCTTTGTTTTCTGAAGTGCACAATGCTCGCTCTGCAAAGAGCCAAAGAGTGGGCACGCTGGAATCCTCTATTTAGGTAGTGTGAAAGAATTTGTATAGAAATTCACAATTGCCTTGTAACCCAAGATTGCTCTCTTCCCTCTCTTCCTTGAGTCTGTGGTGCTGACAGGATTCTCTTGTCATCTGCTACTAAAGAGTGACCAAAAAAAACTTGGTTGGAAATTACACTTAGTTCATCTGCGATAAAATAGATGTTTAATTTTACTGTTCCATTTTCCCTTCCCAGTTGGCTTGCTCCCTGGAAATGGTGACTGCACTAAAATGAGGGCTGCCACCCCTCGTTTCTGGCTGGCATCTCGATGAGCTGTTATTAAGTAAGAAATGTCTGAGCCTTGTCTGGGCAGCTCTTCTTACTGAGGATTGAAAAGGAACTCTGGTGTGAAAGGAAAAGCAAATAGACAAATAATGGAGTAATCACAGATGCAGACATAGCAGGACATGTGAAAACACTGTGTATAGATGTTCCCAAAAATTCCTCTTGAATTATTCTCACTCACTGGCTGAAGAGGTGCCTGTCCAGCATAAAAAGCTTTCAAAGTCTTTCCGAGGCATTGCATTGGATTGCTCCTGTGCCAGCACTTTTTGATGTCCCAGAATAAGGTATGTCTTGATGTACGACACACAGTAAGAAACTTGAAAATAATAGATTACATCAATTCCCTTTGACAGTCTGGTTTCTGTCCACTCTATATAGATTTTGACAGATAATTAGCAGGGCAGATACAGTACATTTGAGGAGCAAAGGCTCTTACAACCTGTGGACAGCTAGTTTGCCATAAAAGCCAGATTATGCTGTTAAAAGAAACTGCAAAAAATTAGATTGCTAGAACTTTGACACTTCTGAAAAGAGATCATAGAAAAAGGTTCAGTTGGCTTTAAGGCAAGACCTAACAAATGGCTATGCAGTTGAACAGTGTGTGGGATGAAGTGGTAACCTTGTTATTTTATCTAAGAAAGGATTGCCTATTCAGAAACATCATAGGACAGTGTTGACATTAGAACAATTAGGAAAGTTGACAGAACTGAAATGCAAAGCACCAGTAAACCTCGTATTGAAGTGTTTGTTTCCTTCAGCAAAGCTTAAAAGATTCTTAAATGCTGGATCTGTGGAATCATATGCTGTTAGCTTTTATCTTGAATGCATTTTCTTAATTTATTTTCTTATTTGCCTGACACCAATACTGTAGTCTGTGGTAGACAAAATAAAGAGCATAAATACCATAATTCACAATCCTGAGTCAACAAATTTCTGTCTTCAGGGTCTGTTCTGAGACACTGAAGTGTGGGGCCTTTGCTGAATACCAGTAACTGGAACCCAGCTGCTGTGGTCACCTCGAGCAATCAGCAGAGTCACTTCAACTCTGCAGGGCTTTCTTGTAGTATCAGAGAGAGTGTTCTGGGTGGGAGTGGTTTTATTTTTCATGGTTCTCCTGTTTTCAAAGGAACACCTACATTCACAAAGCAGGTTGTCCTGTTAGTGTCATTAGTCACACAAATGTAGGAGGTCTTAGTTTGTGTCATGTTTGGGGGAAAAGTGGTGATATATTTTCAGTGAAAGACTTCTGGAAATTACTTAGCTCCTCTAGGATGACTTTAAAAGTAGAATGCAATTGTGCCAAATTGAGACTCAATTTTTTTCAAATGATTGTGATATAAAAGTGTGATTCTTAAAAATTTTGTATAGATTTTGTATTTATTTTGTGATTTAAAAAGCAGGTATTTTAAAGCAGAAAAAAAATTATTTTATTAATTTTCAATTTGATGAAGGATTTTTTAAAATCTGATCTATTAGAGCCATTATTTAAAAGTTAAGAAAAGTTGATGGTTGGTGTTTCTACTCTGTGTGCTGCAAGTCCAAAGAACTGTTGCACAGAGACTGAGCAGTTACAAGAAAGGGAAAGAATAAAATTGTGGAGACTGAATGTGCCAGGCAGTGCTTGCTCCTTTAATTGGGGCACAGCATTGTTGATTAGTTGGAGCAGAGGAGAATCAGATCTCTGAGCTAATATTCTGCTCAGTTAAGTTCAAACCCCAGACAGGCCTATCTAGAAAATGCCCCAGTAACTGTGACATACCTTAAGGTGGGGAGTCAGGCCTAACTGATGTTCAGCAGACTTTTTAAAGGGTCCATCAGGGGAGCTGTACAGCATTTCTGTGTTGTGTTTGTGCCAATGAATAGTTAAAGTTTTTACCATAAAATTATTGTTCTTCAAATTTACTGTGTGCTAATAACCGGCTGAATTTTTTCCAAGTGCTGCTGTGTTGTTTGAGCTTGCAAATCACTGCAGGTATTAACAAGGTAAACCTGAGGTCAAGTCAAGTGTTATTGCTGTTTGACAATATTTTTGCTAGAAAGTTAGAGAACTTCTAATACGTCATCCAGATTTTTGTATGATGAATGTCAGTAATAATGAGAGTGAAGAGCTGAAGCCATGTAGCCTTGTCAATACATGCCAGACACATATAATTTGTTTTATTACAGATACAGGCTTTGATCTTTCTTATGTTTGAAGACTTGATTAGGCCTATCTTGTTAAAGACATAGCACATGAAAGCTGGGAATTGGTTCCTTTAATAGCAAAGCTCTTGAGAAAGAACTGCTCAAATTAAAGAGCAGAAAACACCTCCTAAGGGCTGTGTAAACCTTCCCACACTCCGTATGAAATGTATTTGCAGATGTTTTTGTGCCAGAATAGTGTTTCTTCCCCAGTCTTTCAGTGGAGCTCAGAATTCTGGATGTGGCTGTCGAGGAGTTGTTTCCTGAGCGAACCTTAACACACCTGTCTGTGTCCTGCAGGACAAGGCGATTGTGTGTGCTCTGAGTGCTGATACAGGCGTTGGACATGGGCTGGCAAAATAAACTAGACCAGAGTCTTAATAGATACACTGAAAAATATTGTCGTACACGCTTTCCTCTTAAATCTCTATTAGTGTGTATGACTTGAATTCCGAACTTTTTGGCACTTGGTCATGAATATCTCTGTTAGGAAGGGAGTAATGTAGCTCCTAGTGCTTCTCCTTTGTGAGTGTATTCCACCCTGGCAAAGCACAGACAAGGTTTTGCTGGTGAGTACTGAACAGCAGGCCACATTAAGATGTAGCCTAATGCTGTTCCCAACTACTCAATTAATTTAATGTTAACTGCATTTTCTTTTTTTGGTCCAGACTCTTTCAGTATGAGACAGAAATAAATTTATGCCTAGAATAAAAAATAATGATTAACTGAAAATACAATTTTTATATTAAAAAAAAAAAAAAAGAGAGAGGCTTTATTATCACACTTTTGTATTGTTACTTTTCCTGTTGCTTGGTTACCAGGTCATAGAGAAGACTACAATTTGAAGAGAATGTAAGTTAATTATCAGCTATTCCTAAATCAGCAATTAAAATCTCACCTCCAGATTTCTGTATGTTTTACATTCTGTAAGTAGCAGCAGAAAGGAAGAAAATATTTTATTTCTGCTCCCCACCCTGCCAAGAAAGTGGACTCAATGTAATGGTCACCCTTGCCTGAAGAAATTATTACGGTACTCTTGGATAAACATTTTCTAGCAGCTGCTTGTGAAACACAGCCTTAGAACGGCTTTCTGTGGAAGAAGCCTAGAGCCTTCCTGCCCCATTTGTTCTCAAAGTCACATTTCAGTGTGTGTGTGGTTGTGACAATCATTGCAGAACCAGATGAAGTCTGTGTCTAAGTTATAGTAACTTGTATCTTATGTTTCACCTCAGCAACAATTTTGTGGTACTTTTGACCCTCTTGTTACTTGGTTCTAGCAAGTGACCTTCAACTTGACTGAAACACCCAGGTCTTGCTCTTTATTAAAGCAATTTATGTTGAGCCTGAGTCTACGCACCCCGTCTGGTGCAGGATGAGCAGTTCTTGGGGCAGGTGCCCCTCTCCCAACCATGGCAGTGCTCATCCTGACCCAGTGGGATGTGGGACCTTGGGCATTGCTCTGCACCCACCAGGTTGGTCGGACGCTGCTGCAGCTTTCCTCACTGATGGGCTCACTTGGAACGAGATGGTAACATTTACTTATGTTTTCTATTTTGCTGTAGAGGATGCTATGTAGATTAATTTATTTTAATAGCGCGGTCTGTTCTGTTCACTGGTTTAGAAAGAGGAAAGTTTTAACTGGAAGGCTTCGGATTTGATTACGAGGCTTAGGTTATATTTTTAATCCCATGTCTGTTAATCCAGCTTCTTGAATTATTGGCTTTTCACTTGTGCAGCTCCCATGGAAATAAGAACAAACATTTAATTCTTTTCCTTGGACAAGAGGAACCACTTTGTTCCTCCACAGGAAATACAAAATGGTTAAAGCACCTGTGTGAAGAAAAGATAGCCAAGGAAAAGAAATAAAGAAACAAGTAATCTTTTGATTTTAATCACTGAATCACTACTAAAACCATTTGAAGTATCCACTGCAAAATCCTAAGGCATTTAACATTTGCTGGGAGTTTTCGTTTTCTTGAAAATGAAAGAAATCCTCTTGAAAATTTCGTGGTTATGAAAATTTAATTTAGACAGAGCAATTTGTCGCAAGCTAAATATTCATTAAAACTTTAGTATGCACCCATGCGTAAATTCAGTTACTCTGCACTTGCCTTGGAGCTCTGGGGATTTCATTGCTGCACTTGTGTTCCTTGATGAAGGTGATGAGATTTGAGCTGTTCAGTTGCTTTCAGGACTCCTGACTGATGATGTCAACTCTTTGGGAAAATCTCCCTGATGCTGTAGTTTTAAGGTTCTTAAGGGTCTCTTTTCTTCTGGCCGTGGGACAATGCACAGTTTTCAGTGTGCATTGAGTGGAGATTTGCAGCATTTGAACCCTCATAGACAAGGACTGGTTGGTTGAGAGCTTTTATTTGTAGTTTTGCAATGAGGATAATTTGTTTAGTAAGGACAATGGTATGATGGAAAATAACTGTATATTGTACTAGGTGGCATTTTGCTGTGGAAATTCTGTGGTTTGTGGAGAATTTCTATTTTCCTTTTAGTATCAGCAGTGATGGATATAGTAAAAGGGAAAGAAGCAACCTTAAGGTAAACTGTGTGTTTGAATAAATGTTTGCCCATAGGAGCACAAATATTTCTTACTTTTCTGGTCTAATTTTTTTTTTTTGTATTAAAAACTCAGGGTCTTTCTGCATCATTAGTTTTATATCTATTTACAAATAATAAAAATCTTAATTTGTAGGAGGTTTGTGGTAATGAATTTTGAATACCGTGTTATTCTTTTTAATAAACAGGACTATGAAAGCTCTTGAAGTAAGACACTGCAATAACTGCATAATTACAGTGGAGGGGTTGCCCTCCTATGCACCCTCCAGCCTAGGGTAGGACCCAGATTCCAGAACCTGGTTGACTGTTCCTTTGGTAAAGGCATGCAAAGTATTAGGTATGTCACTTCATCAGTGTGGATTGCTAGCCTAGGGTTGTTTTAAAAGCAGGTGCTAGGAATAGGTGCATCAGTTAAATGCTCTGTGGTGAGGGTGATTTATGGTGGAAGGCTTGAGCAAAAAGGAAAATGATCTCAAGTCAGATGAACAAAGGGTGGCTGTAATTAAGCATGTATTAAACATGAGCACTACAGACTCTCAGCCACTGACTTGGTGTTTGGTGTCTTCCACTGATACTGTTCTGCACTGCCTGCTTGTATTAAATCCACACAAAGGGGCACATTCTGTGTTCCTACCTGGCTTTTCATAATTATCAAGTTGGAATGACCTTTAAAAAGCCAGATAATATTTTATTTACCTTTTTTCTCCCATTTACTGCTAAATGTTAATGAAGGTAAGAGATTCAAATCCTTGCAAATAAAACATTTTAATTGACTTAAGTGTAACCGTAACAGTAAATTGGCTACTTTATATGGAAAAGCTTTTCAGTGTTGTTGAAACACACTTGTACAGTCCTTTCATCTGTCCATATACTCAGAAATTAGAAGCAAACATTTCCTTTGTTTCCAATGACAGGGGGTTTGAGAATGTTTGGAGGATCGATTTCCCCAAGACTGGTTGCTGTAATCTAGCACTGGTCAAGTATTCCCTCAAGATACCTCCACTTAAGCCCTTGCTGCTTACTTTGCAGTGTTAACCAGCTGCAGTC
The DNA here is from genome assembly GCA_020086605.1 of Lanius collurio. Classification (NCBI taxonomy): domain Eukaryota; kingdom Metazoa; phylum Chordata; class Aves; order Passeriformes; family Laniidae; genus Lanius; species Lanius collurio. The sequence continues at coordinate 2,987,857 of JACBWW010000021.1, forward strand.
AGTCTTAACAATAGTTACAGTGGCCAAGATTTCTACTCCAGCTTTTCAGGCTACCGGTTCATTTAGGTCGAGCTGAGTGTCCTCTATTGTCTAGCAGTGCTGTCCAGCAGTGTTGCTGACTTTGGCCTGGTATTTCAGCGAGTCTGAACTTAATTGCATCAGTGCTTTAAGATAAAAGGAGCATTTTATTGCTGTGTTTCTGTTAAATGGAAACAGATTAAAACTCTCATTCTCTTCTTAGGAAATTTCCTCCGAGCAACTGGGGTGCTAAAGTTCCCATCCGTCCGTGTGGGCTGGGGGCTGCTCATTACAGCTGCAGTAACTCTTTTGCCTTGTGTGTTAAGAGGATGGGGGAACCAGGTGGAGGAGTTACAAGGTTTAATGTTGCCTTCTAAAGCAGAACTGCCTGACTCAAGTGGTGCTGAGAACCGTCCTCCTTTCAGGAGCTGGAGAGTGATAAGATCCCTCTTGAGCCTCCTTTTCCCCGAACTAAACACTCTCATCTCCCTCAGCTGTTCCTCATCAGACTTGTGCTCCAGGCCCTTTCCCAGCTCCATTGCCTCTGTCTGGAGATGCTCCTGCACCTCGATGTCCTTCTCATCTAAGGCCCAGAACTGGACACACCAGGGCCCAGTACTGAGGGACAATCACTGCCCTGGTCCTGTTGTCACAGCATTGCTGGCACGGACCAGGTGCCATTGCCCCTCTTGGCATGCTCCCTCTGAGGGCACACATATATCTTCAAATACTGAGGTCCAAGACTAAGAGTTGTGTAGTGAAGCGAGTCTTAGACACAGACTTCTAAAACAAGGCTTGGAATGTGTCATCTGACATTGATAACTAAACAGGAAGACTTTTTTTCTAATTTTGAATAGAGTACTGTTTTTAGCCAAGTAAAACTGTTTCATCCCAACATTGACTGAGCTAAAGATATAGAGAGTTTATTCCCAAATCATTCTGGCCTTGATGTAACCCAGAGCCACCTCTTCCAGAAGCTCTGATTTATGACTTGTTATTAGGGAAGAATTGACAGAAAGAAGTAGGATCCTCTGTTGTCTTTGTGTAACACAGCCCAAGGGTCCTGGAACCAGCAAAATCCAGACTGGGGTTTTATGCTCCTTGCACAGCCCCAGGTAGTGGAAGAATTTGCCCTTAAAAGAATTTACTTTGCTGGCAGCATGTGAGATGCTCCCACAGACTGTGTGTGGCTCCTCAGTAGAGTCTGTGCTCAGTCCCACTTCCTTCATTCTTTCACTGCAGCGGTGCCGTGTTTGCTACGCCGCACTGACTGCCCTGAATGGCATCAAAGCTTTGCTATACTCGTGGGTTGTGCCTTTTTCTCTTCTTTCCTTCTTAAAAATTGTTGCAAAAACTGAGCATGGCATATGGGAGGAGAGGAGGGGTTGACTGGGTAATATTTTTACCAGTATGTAAGGTGGATATTCTAATTTTAGTTTTTATAGAAAGCTTTTCTGAGTAGAGTGGGAGATCTCTACATGGTAGACAAATCTTTTTGTAGTTGTTTTCCAGGCGATCTGATAGTTCATTGAAGATGAACATAAAATTCTGTTCCTGACTTGGCAATTTAATTTTATTAATATTGATAAACTGTTGGATTATTTTGAATATAGTAATTACACATTATTATTAAAAGAAGTAATATTCTCAGTTATTTTTATTAGGAGTCAGATCCAACTTAATAATTCAATTTCATTTGCAAGCTGATTGTATAAGGAACTTAATTTTTACTGTCCTCAAAATTGTCATGCACCCAAGAACACTTCCAAAATTAGAGCTCCAGACTTCTCTTTACTGACTTGTTGTATTTTCAATTTAGAAATCCAGCAACCTGACTGGTTTAGGAAACAATTTAGTGAAACAATTCAAAACCTAATCATCCTTCTTTTCTTGGACAGGTTGATTCCTTTCTAGTCAGTACTTTTCTGTCTTCCAGTGGAGGGACTTCTCTGTATTTTCTTTGCTTTGTGTGTTCTGGGCTGAGGTCTGTAAGTGCTTTTGGGAAGCTGAGTCTCCTGAGGCAGTCACATCTGGTTACGTGTAGCTCAGAAACTCTAGCAACAACCCGCATTGACCCGAACCTAGGTAGCATTTCTGAAGAGATTCCCTCAATAAAATGTTTTCCTGTTCATGAAAATTCTTCCAAAATATGGTAAATACAAGTTCCTTCAAAGAAAAAAACCTCTGCATGTTAATAAAAATTATCCTGTGGGAAGCTCAGGGATTTACAAACCTAGCTAGACCTGTCTGATACATATGAGTTACCACTTTTGTCACCACACATCTTCGTTTTGCCCATGTGCTGTCAGGAGCAGCCCGGTGAACACAGAGCTCTCTGGCATCTTGTAAAAAAAAATTTCAAACTTTTTGCAAGTTTGGGAACTGCATGCTGCAGAAAATAGCACTAATGATTCAACAAGCAAGGTATTTGGTCAAAGCTTTGTGGTTTCTGAGGAACCTTTGAGTATCAGTAGGCTGAACTATCACTGCAAGTGATTTAGAGAATTTAGGGGGATTGAAGGTTTTCTGTTTGCTGCATGCAGCTATTAAAAAAAAAATGAAATTTGGCATAAGATTGGATTTCTCAGGATTTTTTCTGTAAACAGACCAAAATCAGATTGAATCTTTAGAACAAAGGCAGATATATTTTGCATTTGAATATAAAACCTATCAAGTGGGTGGTGGGGAGAGAGTGGGTAAATAAATACAAAACCTCTTAAGGATTTCTTTCTGGGCTGGTTTCAAGAATGTCCCACAAAACAGGTTTTCATGGTTGTATGGGGCAATGTGATGCCATTCAACGTTCTTTCCTTTCTTTAGAAATTCTGAAGAAACTGTTGAAAACAGCTTCTGGGCTTTTACTAAAATAGTTTCCAGAGATGAGGAAAATGAGAGAATGCATATACAATCTTAGACAAATGATCTGCTCATATATTGAAGCCTGGATTGTAAAATGACTGCTGTGCCTTCCAGTGAATGAATATTCAGTGCTTCCCTGCTGGGTTGGCTTTTCCTATTTGAACCAGCTATGGCTCTGCACTGTGATTCACTTGTTACCAAATTAAACTCTTTACACACGTGCGAGATCCAACTTTATAAAGTCACATTTCTGAAGTGCTTTCTGGTCAGCCACTGTGCCTGTCACAATCTTCATAACGCACTGAATTAAGTTTAAAATATCATCCATGTGTGTTGTTTTCTCCTGGCTGTTGAGCAGCCCTTCTGTACATCACGCATTTTTCTGTTGACACTACATATCACTTAGCAACCCAGTGAAAGGCCCTATATGCATTGATTGCACACAATTGTCTTTATGGGGTGGAAGTGTTAAGTGAATAAACCCCCACAGGTGACCAGACGGTCATTCCTCTCATGTTGATAATCTGTTTACATCAAAATATTGTTTACTCAGCTCTCTGATCTTCAGGAATCTACACAAAGCTGAAAGAATACAGTTAACTCCCCACACTCTGACACACAAGTATGAGCTGTATTTACATTCTCAGAGTGAGATAGATTAAGAAGAGAAGGATTGTTTTGTCTTTAACTTAGCTCTCCCAAATAAAGCATTAAAATGCATTTGACAGTTAACCACAGATGATAATGCAATCTTTATGCTGTGGTTCCCATCATAATGGAGAAGTTACAAGGCTGTCACTACACCATAAAGAAAGAATCTTTCCTGCAGTCTCACTGCAGTGCTTTCCTCTTTGGAAGCACTGTTACCAAATTACCTTTGGAGAAGTTTGATTGTTTACACTTACATTTCTAAACAGGGGGAATAACTGAGCTTTTAAAATGAGCTACAGTGTTCTCCCCAGACATTTCCCCTCGACATAAAATAGTCCAAAGAGACAAAGATAGTTTTCAATTCCCCAGTTTTTTAATTTTTTGTTTCTTCAGTTTTATTTGGCTTATTATATCATTATTTACTGGGTGAGGGGTTGGAGAGGGGAGTGTATTGAACTGGAGAAAGACATTTCCATTGTGTTGTTTGTTGACAAAGATGTAACTTCTAGTGCAAGCAGATTTTTTTCTTTTTAATGAAGGCTTCAGAAACTCAATAGTTTATATCACAGAGAGAAAGAATCAGCACTTTTGAACCTTTTTTGCCAATTTGGACAATTCTGAAAGGTTTGAATGAGAAATCCTCCCTTCTGAAAAGATTCCAAAAACATATACCCTGAAGCAGGTGAAGCAATAGGGAAAATTACATTCTCCTGTTGTGAATTTTTCTATTGTTATTGTTGTTATTTGTAAAGGTCACATTGTAGCATCTGTTAAAAGTACAATAAGTGTAATTGAATTATGGAAGTCAGTTATATCTGCATTTTATGTTGGTTTTTTTCGAAGTAGTTAAATATTATAGTCTGAATCTTTATAGTCCCTTCACATACAACTATTTTTTAAAGGTTCTACTGGAGAAATGCAATAAGGACTTTAACAGGGTTCTGGAAATCCCCAGGACATGGCATAGTAGCTACACTGGCAGCACAGTTTGAGTTTTGAGCTTGTAGAATGAGAGCTGGGCCACACACATATACATGTGTTACTGCAACGTGTGTTTTCTGAAGTCAGTTTAAATCAATCTTTGCAAAGTCTGGTGAGTAAATGCTCTGAGTTTTCCTTATGTTGCCCATCTTGCTCCCATTGGAGTCCATGCATCCAGTCCTGGTGTACTGGAAGTCCTATTGAATCACAGAGGTCTTTGGTGGAGCCCGTGGGGTTATGGCAGTGGTTAATTTGGCACATCAGCTTTAGTGGAATTTCTCATGTGAGGAAAGCAGTGACAGTTTGGCCCAGTGATGAGATTTTCCTTGCCTGCAGCGAGAGCCAGGCTGAGGCGTGTGTGGCTCAGCCCTGCTCGGGGATGGGACAGATGTGTGACTGCTCTGGAATTCACAGCATGGTGTGATGGGCAGTGGGGGTGGCTACAATCCATTTCACTCTTAATGCCTTTCAGATAAAGCTACTTTTTATAAGCTGGAAGATCAAGTTGATATATTAATTTTTGGTAGAATCACCTAAAAACTCTGTGTTTCTGTACATTAACTAGGAAGGTGATTGCTGATCCTTAGTTCTGCAACAGAATGAGTGGTTGCTTCTATAAACATTTCACTGTTACAAGTAAGATTTTTCACATTAACTTTAACAACATGGGTGTTTGCTATAGAACAAAACTTTAAATCGATGTTCTGCAATTTTGCCAGTTAAAACAAGGGAGAAAAAAAATGGAGCTAAGATTATGATAGCTTCTGTGATAATACTGTCCTCTGATACAGGGACTTTTCAATAACTGAATGAGAGCCAGAAGAAAATAACTATTATTTTTCCTTAGGATATCTTCCATCTTTACAGCATTTTGGTTTTTTTCTTCATTAATTCCGTAATAAACCAAGTTACTTATAAGTATCTTGTTTGCTTTCAAATATGTATTGGGTTCTTTTCTAAAATCAATTTTACTACAAAATGTTGGCTTCACGTCTCAAAACTGTTGATTTCATGGGAATGCACTTGAAAATGCTAGGAGCAACTTAGAAAAACCTGGAGGTTTTTTCTGTCTTCTAAAAAACTGCTTTGTATTTCTTTGTATTGGAAAAGATGCCAGACTTAGATTATCATTTTCTTGTGTTCAAAAGTTTGGTTACTCAAGCCAAATATTTCCAAGGCTTTTTTAATAAAAAAAATGAATTAGTAAATGGCATTTCTTCCTTAAAGAGGCAGTTTTTAACATACTGTGGATGATGCTGTTTGCCATTCCATTCCACACTGTTCAGTCACTGTTCTTAAAATCATTAAATGAGGGTGGGTTTGGGTGGAGGGGGGAAGTGACAAAATTTAAAGACAGGGTTGTGTATACGATGAAAGTATATGGTAAAAGAGCAGTAGTGAAATTGCTGAACCTTTATTTGAATTGTGCTGCTTGTGCTTAATCATGAACCCTCACTCAACCTATAATATCTTTGTCTCTGTATTTTTTTCCATTCTGACAAAATTCCAGGCCGTCTAAGTCTAATGATGTTGAGATATTAAAATGGTAGAGAGAAGAATGTGAACTGAGCCCCTCCTTTTAGCTAAGTGTTATCTGCTTAGACTAATATTGCAATTGCCACCCACTGACATAATTTGTTTCACAGTCACAGCCTGGCAGCATGAATCAAATGTTGACATTCTAATTTCATGCACACATGGGTGTTTGGCTGAGCAGGCCTCAGCCTCTGAGCCATTCACGCCATACCTGTGTAAATCAGGGAGACAAGGCCTTTTCACAGCCACCCGAAGGGAAGTTCCTACCTTCCAGCAAAGTCTGGGGATGGATAAAGCTGCACAGCCCTGCCCTCTGCCCAGGAACTCACACTGCTCTCCTGTACTAGGAGTTGGACAGGCATGTTTACAGGAAAACTAGTATTTTAAAAAGTACTTTTGAAATCCAGTGTGTTTAACAGATTTTTCTCATAATTCCTGTATGGAATAAATGGGTTTATTCTCAAAACTATTTAACTGTTTCTGGCAACTGGCTTAAATTTAAAAGTTACTACAATTTTGCTTGTGGAGACTGATACTCATTAGTGATTGTTGCAATGACTTTTCACCAAAGTTCTCACTCTGAGTAGCCACTACTGGAGCTGAAATGAAATTCAGCTTCTGTAAGACCTAATCTGTGAGCATGCTGGCCAGAGAGAAAACTACTGCCAGATTTAGGCACCCACCTGCCAGACCCTGGTCAGAGGCCATAAGCCTTAACTACTCCTCTCCTTTTAGTCTCATAGCTCTGTCCCTGGGAGTTGTGCAAGGCTGCAGTCATGAAGAGGGAGAGAGGACGTGGCATGGCTGGGTTGAGTTGCCTTCGCCACAGCAGGGGAAAGATGTGCTCCTGGCACAGAGGGGAGGTGAGCCATGGAGATGGCCAGGGAAGGGCTGTTCCTGGCAGGGACTGCTGCCTCCCAAGGTCTCTTTCCTCTGCCCCAGCAAAAAGCCTAGCTTCTTGTGGCTCTTGCATGGCTGGCTGCTGTGTCATGAAATGGCCAACTTGGCCAGTTGCTCTCTCTGAAGAGAGCTGCTTCCCACTTTAGTTAATGTCAAGTGCAGTAAGTGCAATCCTAAGGTTTCTTGGGATAATCATGGCAAAGGCAGCCTCAGAAATCTAGCTTTTCACTACAAATGCAGTAAAAGCTTGCAACTATCAAAACTATGGATTTTTCTGTCTCTATTTTGTAGTTTTGTTTTGATTCCATGCAAAGTGCAGTTAATTGTAGTGAAAGAGTACATTTAATTTGCTTTGAGGATAGTCTTTTGTTTTTCTTGAAAGGCACCCAAAAGTCATGGCAAAGCCAGAAGAATGGCTTTGAATAGTTATTCACAGATCTAGAGGCACTCTCCAATGGCACATAGCAGAAACATTCCCAGAGCTCCATGGCAGAATCACTGAGAAGGATGCCAAGGAGTTGCTGTGGGGCTTGGTGGCACCTGAATGTTGAGCAGAGTGAACTGTCAAACATAAAAATACCTGCCTGCTGCTTTCCCAGCGTTGTGTGTGCTTGGGAGCTCTGAAAGATCTGGGTTGTTATCAAGTACTGATGAGAATAATAGGTAGTCATGAGCCATGTGACATCCCTCTGTTTCAATTCCTTGTGGTCCAGCACTGCTGTGGCTTCAGTGCTTCAGTGTTGGCATCCCTGGCTCTGACAGGAGTGCCATGACTGAAGTGTGTGAGGACAGTAACATACACAGATTTCCTGTCCTCTGGAAGGAATCCAGACTGTGCATGCACAGCCCATTGATGGGCTATCTACACTGAGCTGGAAGACAGGACCTAGCTGCCATGGGCAGTAGTGCAGCAGTGGAAAGGGAACAGATTTCAGCTGAGACACTCGGACATGTCCTTGTGTCTGACATGTGCCAGGTCTTTAAAGTTCATTCAGCATGAAAAGGAACTTGGGGGTTTTTTTGTCTGGAAGAATGACTCTCAGTAAACTGTGCAGAAGCAAATTTACTTCCCTCAGAAGGAAGGAGCTGAGCAAACCCTGCCAGTGTCAGATGTGCTGTTTCAGGGACAAGTGAACATTTCAGACTGGAAGCCTCGTGAAGCAATACTGAAACAATTACATTAAAGCTAGCAAACAAATTATCAAGTAGAGACTGATGTTACTCGCCTACAGAAAAAATCCGGGGCAAATCTTAACTCATCCTCAAAGAATAACCTTGAGGGGCATCCCCACACAAGGGATGAATCTCCACACACAGTCCAAGAAGGGGTATGTTAGAAGATCCGGCCATTAAAAGTGGGACTGAGCTCTGGTGGTATGAAGTGATCAACTGCCCGTCTGCAGGCTGGCTGTGTCAGCTCAGCATCTTTTAGATAAATTACCAGTAGTATCATTTGTTGGTTCCTTTTATTGGATACTTTGTTTTTCCTCAGAATGTTTAACTTTGGGATTGATGAGTCAGGCTGCTTCTTGCATTCCTCGACCCCAAAAGCAGCACAATACCCCCTGCTCCTTTCAGCACCGAGAGCTTTGGTAATCAGGTATTGTTCAAGTTCTCTTACCCCCGCTGTAGTCAGAGCATCCTGCTACAAGTTTTGGTAATCTGGCAAGATTTACTATTAGCAGTTAGAGGAAAATAATCATTTGAGAGGAAAACGAAACAAACTGGATGTGGATGGTGCAATGGATCTGGCTGATAAATTATTATATTCTTTATCAACTTTTTGTCATTGTATTTCAGACTCTGGGCATGCTGGATGTTTTTATGACAACCTACAATTTCCCAGTGTTCCTGCATTTGTATGCATTTAATGTTAAAAAAAAACCCCACAGGTTAATATTGTTGATATTCTGCAAGACAATGTGTCAGCATTTGTGTTTCTCCCAGGAGGCACTAATGAGATTTTTTGGACTCCCTGTGGTCTCCCCTATGCTCTGAAAGAGCCCTCTGGCTTGCCCTCAGCTCTTCCTTTTCCCAAATAAAGAAACAAGATATGGAAGAAACCCAGTCCTCTTCCCTACCTGCTCTGCATGCCAGCAGGGACTGGGGCTGAGACTCGTTATTGACAAGCTGCTGTCTTCCTGCCCGTTCAAGGCTCGCAGGGGTCAAATGTGGTCTATGCCTGGACCTGCCCACTTGACCCTGTAGGAGATTTAATCAACTGGCTACTAGGAAAAAAATAGTCAGGATTTATTTTGATTTGATTTTGGTTTTCTTTCTCAGTGCTTTATTTGTTTGTTTGTTTCTTTTCAGCCATCTGGTTAGTCCAGAAGGAGAGAGCTGGAAGGGAGAATTTTTTGGTTTGGATATTTTTATATAATGAGAACCTGGCAGTGGAGCTGTATTAGCATCTCACAGAGAAGAAGCCTGATCAGCTGGCACCTGGCTGTGTAGCTGCTGATGCTGGCTGTTTTTTTACCAAATTGCAACCAAAATAATGAAGAGTGAGTTTTAGATTGAACTTTAAAATTCCTTGAGAAAACCAAACCAAACTATAACTTGCAGCTTTTCTGCCTGCTTAGGTAAGGTAAACAGAGGGAAAGGTTAAATAATGTGCTGTGTGGTGGTACTGCTGTGCAGGCACAATAGAGAGCTCAGCAGGAGCACCTGCTCTGGAGGAGCCTGCGGGGGTCTGGGGTTGGCTCTGGGTGTCATCGTGTCCCTCGTGAGGAAGCCCAGGGCCAGAGGGATGCAGGCACAGACACCAAGAGTAGGGTTAGAGTAAACGAGCCTGAGAGTTGATTGAAGCATTTCAAATCTCTCCAAAGGTTTCTTTGTTCTGTCAGGTCAAACATACAGTGTTTGGATTAGAGAACATTATCAGCTGGGCCAGCCTCCTAAATCAATTAGGACTCGAAGGGCTTAGGAGCACATTTAGAGGGGCGTAGTGATAAATTCTGTCTTGTTATTTCCACTGAAGTGGCAGTAGCTAATGGAAGGGTAACTAAGGTGGTGTCTGTGAGAGAAGGAAAAAGCAGCAGAAAGCAGTGAAGAAGAAGGTAGAGAAAATAATGAAAACATGTCTGAGAATAAAAACACACGGTGGTACTATTTGCCCATCTCATTCATGAAAGCTTATGTCACTAGAAGCGATTTGAATATCATCTGTTTGCCTCAATTTCTTTAGAATTTGAGTAAGAATATAACCACCTCCCTTCATGAGTGCTGGGTGGACTGTTTTGTTGTGTGACAAGGTTTGTGCCATGACTGCAAGGAGCAATCCTTGCTATTGCTGCAGAGAGCTCCATGTAACGGTGCCTCTCCTGTGAGGAGCAGAAGCCAGGCCTTGTTTGCAGCTCGTGTTTGCTGAGTTGTGGGCTGCTAAGGGCAGGTTTACAGTGATAGGAGGTGATAAATGCCCTTGGCAGGCTCATGGGCTCAACCAACATCCATACTGCAGCTCTGGTTTTGGGCTTTAGCTGAGTCATGGAGAGCCAGCTCAAGTGCATCTGGTGTGATCCCCCAAAACTTTGGGTGCCAGGGTTAGCACTGGCAGAACCATCTCCAGTGTCTGTAGCCTAAGTGCAGCAAGCTGGTCATTTCCTAATGCTGATACATCTCTTTTAGAAATAGAGACTCTCTCAGCCTGGCAAGTATGTACAGAGGAACTATTATGAAAATTAAAATGTCACAAGGTCTGGATCTCAGCATGAATAGCATGGAGATTATAGTAGAGGAAAAGTGAGTGTGTGACAGGGGTTATGTTTGGCACTGTCCTTTATGCCGGTATGGATTGCCTATTTCATTAACCATGCCCACCTTGAGGGTGGTTTATGCAAGAATTTGTATTCTCAGATATCTTTCTAATCCTTTTTTCTTAAGTGTGTAAGACTCCCTAAGACTTTCTTATGCACTAGAACAGGCTGATTTGTTAGTTCCTTTCCAAGTAGTATGAAGCCAAAACCCCTCAAATACTCAGTTGGAAATGTAATTCTGGTGTAGTTGAGAGTATGAGTGCAAATATTTCTGGAGGGAGTTTCCTGAGATTTGAGCAGGTTCACATGCCTTGGATAAGAGCAAAGTGTGTCCTTGGAGAGCCAGGTCACTGTGGCTTCTGACCTTGTGTTTCTTAATTGGAACTTAATTCTTTTTATAAAGATAATTTGTGGAAATTTCACAAGTGCTTACTAACTAATGAGTAATGTAGCCTCTTCCCCCTCCTCCCAACTGCAGCCAAATAAATCTTGAGGTAAAAATAACTTCATCTCTCCTTTTATGTAGTTTTCTGTTGGAAGAATATCTTTAATTTTCATGTGTACTTTGAGTATAGTACTTACCTTTAAGATGGTAAACAAAAATTTCAAGCGAGGCTTTAAAAAACCTCTCGTTCTGTATTCTATCCATTTGTCTTCCCTTTGTCCTTAATCTTGATTTGCCCTGTAGGTTAGTCTTATCATAAAGACAGTATGAATGACTGTCTCAGCGCCTTTCCTCATTAATGCTGCAGGAAATTGATGAGTAGATCTCTAGAACTGTGGATTTTTTTGGCAAGAATTATGGCCCCTATTTATTTTGGAGGGACCCATGTGGCTTTCTAAGTAAATATATGTTAAAATTTTCCCCAAAAATAAACAGTACAAGTAATTGCTTGATATATGAAGTTGACATTTTGGCTTTGTGATTTGCTATGATATGTAAAAATGTAATTTCCTCTTTGGAAATATGCTATTGCAGAATTGTAGGTAAATTAAAATCAGTAGTTTATTCAGAAGGTGAGTAATAGACTGTTTTAATATATCAATATTTATTCTGCAGCTTCTCAGGTCTGTTCAGATACGTGCCATCTAATGCTAAATGTGCACTGGCTGGGATATTACCTTTGTTGGTAATTGAAATGGATAAAGATTGATGTGAGTGTCTTGCACGCTCACTCCAGCCAGGATTTGGAAATAGCACTGCTCCAGATACTAAAAGAGCATTACAAGAGTTTTACTCTGAGTGTGATTTTCATGTACTCTGTTTACTCCAGTAAGTGTACTTGAATTCTGAGAATTCAGAGGATGAAGTGTAATTCTGTAAGTTTAATGAAGCTGCGTCTGCTGTTAAATGTCTGCCTTGAAGGAATCTGTTGGATAGGTACTGTATGCATAGCTGCTTCTCTTGGTGCATGCTTTTCTAATTAAACTTAAAAACAGACTCCAAGAAGGAGAAGTAAATGGCTTCGTGCACTGAGCACCTTTTGACTCGCTGAGGTGCCCAGCGAATTGACGCTGATAAAGCTTTGGACATGTGCCACATTATTAAAACTAATGGCACTGAGCTGGATGGCAGAGCTGTGGGGAGGAGGAGGGGGTGGCCAGTTCTTTAAAAGAGCCTTGTGTTCTTTTTAGGGCATAAGGCACCTCAGAAAAACAAGCATTCCAACAAAAATAGGTTGAAAACAACTAAGTTAATGTAATTAATGTAATTTTTCAGAAGTAAATCTGGCTGCAAAGCTAAAAACAATAAAAAACCCTTAATAATAAAATCTTTAAAATCTGTCATGATTTTATGTCTTGCAGTTCATAATAAGGTTCAACAGTATGATGATATCCATGCTGATGAATTGCAGAAAACCTATTCCTCTGCTTTTGGTCTTTAGTTGATGATTTTCCTGACTGAAACTAGTTAGTTGCTTCCCCAGAATCTGAATGTCTGAACAGTTGGCTTGGATCATACTCTGAGTTTAGAGATTGCTGAGTAAGATCCAATTCAAATAGTCTTCTTCTATTCTATGGAAATACAAGAACCTTTATTTAAATTTGTCTTTAGTTTTAATCGTATTTTATGAAATTGGAACATCTGCAGTTTGAAGCCCAGCTCTAGTGAAATGAATTTCTCTCTGTAATGCCATGATCTCTTTGCATAATTTGATGGATTGAGAAGGACACCAGTTTAACAGCAGCAAACTAGACTGATCTTTATAAAATTTGCTTGCTCACTGACCTTCCCCCCCCCCCCTCCCCAGACCAATTTTTACAAACATACTTCTTTGGAAGTGCACTTGAGAATTTTTACATATGGGGGAAGAAAAAGTGGGATAAGTATTCTAAAATACCTTTGTATCTCTTGCTCACTACGTGGCCTTAGAAATGTGAGTTTTGTTAGGTGAGAGTTACTGGTTTTAGAAGTTGGACTCTTCTGCATTTTGGTTTCTTTTTGTGTGGCAAAAATTCATGCAATTGAATTTATGCAAGCATGTTCTTGTGTGACTGAGTATTATTTTCTTCCACCATTTTGTCCCCATTAAAATTTAGTTAGTCTGAGTTATCTGAATGTTGACAGAAAAGAGGATAAAAGGTCAGAAATGGGTAACACAAATAATACATTAATTTGCTGTAATTCTCCAGCTGGCATTTCTCTATTACTACATATTCCAGAAGACTCAAAAAAAATCTTTATATATACAGATTTTGGCAAACTGGTTTTTAGTGATTATGGGACCGAGCCTTAACTGAGAGATAGTGACAGAAGCTAAGGGATTCCCATGTGAATGGAGTATTCTGATCCAAAGGAAAGCAGGTTTTTGTTGGCACCAAGAGTTCATTTCAATCAACATAGATTCAATTTTCGTAAGAGCAAAATAGTGCTGGCAAAAGGCAGCCTCTTTCAGTAAGATTGAGACCTGGCCTCCCATACTCTTGTACAGGACAATTCTTATTAATTCCTCTTCATACTGGGAGTGTAGGAGTGGGAGACATTAAGCCAACACTTGGATTGTTATTTAAAGCTGTGGAATAGGATCCCTAAATAATAGCTAACCCTGTACAGGAAGTTTGCATATGGGTATTGATACAAATAAATAAGAGAGGGAACAAATAAGGATCATTTGATGATACAAACTCCAAAATAAATATTTGATTTAGTATCATACCTGAGTTTTGGAGTGAAAATCCTACTGCAGATAATACTTCTGAATTACCCAAGAATGCAACTCCAAAAAAAGGGATCTGGAGGTTATTGCATGATCTACTATACTTAAGAGCTACCAAGTCTCCTACTTGTCTGTCCAGGAAAGAAGCTGGCATGATGGTGCACAAAGACCTGGATTCACTTCCAGCTGCCGAGTTCCTGTGTTACCTCAGACTGATGCCTTTAGGTTTTGTGCTGTTGCTGCAACAGGCAGCAAAAATTGAAAGTAAGCTCCAAGAAAAGAAAACACCATTCAGCATTAGGCCTGATCCCAACCCCATGTATCAAGGACTTCACCCACTCAGGCAAGAGAAGACATGACCAAATCAAGAACAGTTGTTTTTCGAATGCTGGAAATATGAAGACTTCTTAGTGTGGGTAGAGAGTAAGGAGAAATGTGAGAACAACCAAGTCAAACATGTTGACAAGACAAATGCAAATGGGGAAAATAATCTACCTATGTAACAGCTGATGCCTCCTATCACCCCACAAGGTCTTTCCACTCCACCAGCCCACATGGCCTCACCCCTGTGCCTTAAAGCTGAACTTATGCTGCAAGTCAATGCAGATGTGAAGGTGGTTGCTGTGGTGCCCCATCCCACCTTAGTGGGATCAGTATCTATTTGCCTGTGTTCTGCAGCTTGTCCTGAATCAGCTTAACTGGCTGTTGTCTAAAAGATCTGGAGCTGAAAAGGTCTTTGGCTAAACTCGTTTCCTTGCTCTTACCAGAAGACTTTGGGGCCTTCTTTTCCACCACTAAAATTTGTAATTCCTCTGCTGGAGTGACAAATCTGGTATCTGACTTTCTTGCCAGCCTCATGTCTCTTCCCCCAAACACTGAGATCCTGTTATCACAAATCTGCCTGACACCTCTGGCTTTGCTCAGACGGAGTGGAACTCTGTTACAAGAGCTCACTGGAGCTCAGGACTTGAACTGCAGGGCCGTGGGGCTTAGCAGGGGTGTCACTCATGAATAGCAGTATAGCTCCAGCAGTTTGTCTGGGGAGGGACAAATGCACTTTGCTCTGTGGAAGAGTGACTTCCAGCTGCCTAATGATCAGTGGATTGTAGCAGGGTTTGTGAAGTCTTCAGTAGCAATAGCAGCTCAAGGCATTATGGATCCTCTTGAGGGCACCTCGGTGATGATGGCACAGGAGGACTCACTGTGACCTGAACCCTACTGAGAAGAGATCAGAGTAGGGTGTGTGGTGTTGGTTTGGGGTTTTTGGTCACACCATACTCGTGGTTGGGTTTGCAGTGAGGCTGTGCAACTGAGAGGGAGTCAGGAGCTTGAGCAAGTACGTAGCACAAAGGCAGTAGGTCAGGGTGCCATGGAAGCCACTGACTTTGGGTTGTGAACTTAGGCTTTGAGGGTTCTGTTTTGGAAACTTTTGCTACATGTGCTCCTTGGTGAAAATTTTCAGGGGAACCTTCTTTCAAGTCATATCCTTGCTGCAAACTGCATGTATGTGATCACATACTCATTGTCCTGGTAACTGATGGGGACAAGAGACATTTACTTAATTCCTTCCTTAAGAAAAAAAACCCACTTTCATCCTACTGAGTAGGCAGCATTTTATGAAGAAAATTTAAGAAATTAATTAACTATAACAAAATTTCACCTTTTTAACCTTAGCTCTTGAGCAAACCTGAGCTAAATAAACATCTGACCATTCAATCTCTTCCACTTAAGGTTAACTTGAGTTTATTATTCAGACTACTGCCCTTGTGTATTAGGCAAAGCATAAATTATGCATACTAATTACCTTGGATGGGGCATGACTTTAATGAATTCTTTTAATTAAACTGCAACACAGTGGTTTTGTAGAGGATGGTCTATATTTCATCCTTAAACTATGTAACCTTCATCTTTGTCTGGAGAGATCACACATTTGAGTTGGTTTAATTCACTTAAGTAGTAAATACAATGAGCAACCTACCCTCGCTATCACTGGGAAATTTGAAAAATGTTCATGTTCCGTTGCAGTGCTAAGAAATGAGATTCTTCAATGAAAAGCTGTGATTCTGTCAGGAAGGCAAGGGCCAACACATGGGGAAAGGATAGTCATTCTTGAAAGAAAGAAGCTTAAGAGTGGTGTAGTATTGGTAATTTCCAAAGCAAACACAAGTTAATAAATTCCCAGGACTTCTCATTTACTTGGCATTTTGCATTAGTGGCTTTGGCTTCTCAAAACTGATCAGGGCACAGCAATTCAGTTACACCTGTAAAGGCTTAGTCCTCAGCGGCAGCACCAGTAGCTTACTAGCAGGAATAGCAGCAGAGACGAAATTCTTCATTTGATTCTGATTCTTAAAAGCAAAGCATGTACGTGCCCTTTCTCTTTTGCCTTTTGCTGGAGTTGATTATTCTGTTCTTATGTACCTGTTCTTGGCACTTTTGAGGCCTCTGTGGCTTCCCAGACTCCCAAGAAGGAACTGTTCATTGCATGTGCTTCAGTTGCCAGACAAACCAACTGCTGGGTTATAAAGAAGCGTGGTGGCTGATAAGGGTGTATTTAAGAAGGAAAAAGGCAAAGGTTGCCTTTCTTGACATCCCTTCTCTCCCATCTCTCCAGGTCACGTTCCTTCACACTTCCTTCCAGAGCCAGGTGTGCTCCTGGCTGGTCATGCTGGCACATTTGTGTCCTCTTCTTTCCCCATGGATCTAATGTGCTGTCCTGCCCGTTCCTTCCCTATTTGGTTGTTTGCTGCTTGTGCACTGGCCAAGGTGCTCATCCACACAAGTAAATGGGAATTTTCTGTTTTAAATTCACTGTTTGTAGATAGTTCCATCCCACTGATGCTAGTCCTTTGGCCCCACCCTCGTTGTTTCTTTGGTGTTCATTGTTGTGGCTTTGTTTGAAAGGAATATCTGCCCCATGCAGCTGTTAGTGTGGTTATCTCCTACCACAGAAAGCACTTCCAGTGGTACACACAGGAAGAGACTTGGTGAAAGGCCCTTCTGACCCAAACCATTCTGTAATTTCATGGCTATAGGAATAATTATGCTCCTGTGTATTCAGTGCATCCGAAATAGTGTCCAAATATGCACACTATTTAATCTAAGGTAGGATATGAAGAGAAATCAACAGTGTATTGTTTATGTGGCATCCATCTAACTTTTTAGATTTGTTTAATTATTTGGTGCTTGACTCTGTTCATAGTTTTTTTTCTGAGGTCTTCTGTGGCAACGCCTGATTTTCACATTTTATAATAGAAAGCAAAGTCTTCAGTTACAGTGAAATGAACTAAAAGGCTTGTGCTCACAATATATAACCAGTTTATTCCATGTAGAAAGAGCCAGATTTTAGAAAGTTGAAAATTTGCTGGCATGCAAATGTTGCATCTCTCTCTATCTCCTGTTTGGGGAATGAATTTTAATATGCACTTTGGAACAGATTTAATCTCATCTGCACTTCCTTGGGTGAATCTGCAGTTTAGGCTTTGCTCTTCATTGCAGTGATTCCTGTGTGATTTCAGTCATTCCTTGATGCCATTGTTTGCCATGGGCTTGTCTTCCTCTCGGTGCCTGCAGGCTGTGCTCTTATATAGCATATGTTTTGACAAGCCATCTGGTTTCAATAGGTCTCCCAAGTGCCTGCCTTCTCACAGCCTGTCTCTTTGGCAGCCACCAGTGCCTTCAAACCCTCTGCCTGTCTTTCTCCATGGGTCAGAGCTTCCTGTTTTAGCATGGAAGTGTTAACACGTGGGATAAGGAAAGGAGCAGCTTATAGAACCACTGGGACTTTATTGGTGTAGGGAAAGGGATTGAAACCAGAGGACACAGCACAGCTCCCGTGAGTGCCCCTGTCTGACACACAGGGGTGAACGAAATGGGTTTAGCTGCCTGGTGGCTGGGCACAGTGCCACTCTAACAGAAGGTTCTCAGCACCAGCAACCAAGAACCCATGCAAAGCATATGTATCAAAGGTATTTGAAGACAGCATTGCTCCAAGGGGTGAATCCAGCAGCTCTGTATGTTACACTTACACATCTAATCATCAGAGAACGTGCTCACCACTCCTGCAGCTTTTTAACCCCCGCAAAGGAACAGAATTAGCAGAATCAAGAAAATAGCAACCCAACTGTTTACCTTCCCTCAAATTGTCATGGGGAATCAGCTGAAAGGTTGTACTACTAGGAGACAAATAGGTACTGAGCAAATCAAAGGTCAGAATCTATAAGCAGAAATAAAGAGGCATCGTTACATATGAAGTTATTTAGAGATAATGAAAGATTGATTTCAGCTATTCTTGCATATCTTCAGCAGTTTGTATGGGAAAATAGTACTAGGGGAATCTTCCTCTGCTTTCTCTGTTGCAGCATGGTGAAATTACATTTATTACTGGTGTTTATGTGAAATGAAAGCATGAAAATACAACTCACACCTGCCTGTTGTAGCATATCCTAAAACAGTGCTGTGGTTGGGATCATCCCACACACTGAATATACACTTGGGCTTATCATCTGGATGCAAGAGATGTATTTGCATTCTTCTTTAAACTTTTAAATTTCTAACCCTCTTCTGACCATAAATTAGTTGACCTATTCTTTGACTTGCACTGCTATGGTAAGAAGATTCATGTAAAAATGAGACCAGTTGTCATATCAAACAAACAGTTTCTGCTTTGCCAGTAGTAAGAAATCAAACTACATCTTAAAACCTTTTCCCCACCCCTCCCTTCTTTCCAGAGAGGGGAGTTTCACTCCTGGTTTCACTAAGGATAGTGAATATCTACAGCTAGATTATTTACTAGAAATGCTACTTGAGATTAATTTGGGATAAACAGAAGCAGTAGATGGTAATAACGCCATCAATCACTTGCTGTTTCACAACCAGTTTCAAGCAATGCCATTAGATTATTTTTTAAGACATAGAACAAGTTTTCCAGAGCTCCTGGCTGCCAAACTAAGTAACCCCCCCAGGCAAGTGCATCCTTTCTTGACTGATCACTTCTGTTGAAGAGCATCAGGAACATATAGGAGAGCTGTGAATTAGCTTGAAAGGACTGGCTTTTAAATGTTTCATTTCAGTGATTATTGTTTGCTCACTGCAACCAAAAACAGTTCATGGAAATGAAAAACCCTTTGGCATTTTATTGCAATCTAATGAAAATGAAGATTTAAGAAAAATGCATGCTTGGCAGACAGAAGTGTGTGTGCAATGGGTGATGTGAACAGGGACTGGAGTGCTCTGACGTTGTGTGCTTTGTTTGGGTTGTGCCAGTGTGCAGCTCTGTCAGCAGGTTTTCCAGCACAAAGCAACATATAGAGCAAGTCTCATTTTAAAAAGTAAAGTGAAGATCCTGTGAATTATTTGCAGTGTTTAAAAGCTTGTAGCAACAAAGTTTGATTTCCATGGGAATCTGCAAAAGCATAGGGATCATTTTATTTTGTAATACTTGAAGGTGCAGGGAGTGAAAAACATACATAATGTTCACTATTATTTTATTCAGGTTCTAAGTTCTACATTATTTAATTTGCAAAACAAAGCAGTAAATATAAACTGGATTTTCTTTTGCTCCAAATACATAACCAGGAAGAATCTGAATTACATTGGAATAGGTTAGTACTCACACACTTCCTTGAAACTCTTCCACATCTCCTCCTCAATTTCCATTCTTCTATAGGTATATGGCAATTCCAAGTCAGCTATCACAATAAAGTCTGGTTTGTGGATGTGAAATGGCATTCAGCTGTATGGATGTAGCTTGGGGAACTACTCATGGAGTTTTATTGCTTTCTTTCAGGTCAGCCCTACTACAGGTGAAAGATTTTTTTATGACAAGGGGACTAAAAAACTGTGTGTGTGGCAGCAGTTTCCCACCTAACTCTCTGATTTAGTCTGGCTGATCTTCCTGAATCATACATTTCTTGTATATGACTGGAGAAAAACCTGCTGTACCCTTAAAACCAAGCTTTATTAATTTTCAGAAGATAGAATCCTGTTCTGGTATCATTAGTACTTCATATATGAAGCTCTAGTGACGTGATGGGAGTTCAAATGCTTTTACAAGCTCAGGTTGGAAAAGCCACTTTCTTCCTGCTGCAATTGCAGATGCTGAATTTGGTGACAAGAATGAAGTGCTTCCCAACAGTTGTGTTTTTGTGTATTGAATTCCCTCTTTTGGGGCTGTGACCTTTGAAAGATAATGTGTAACCCTGCTGGAGATTTCAATAGGACCAGTCAGGTGCTTGGAGTAAGAGATGCACTTCATTTCGTGTTTCACTGAAATAAGGAGCAAAATTTAATTTAATTTGCAATGCTGCTGCAGCCAAAAGTGACCTACAAATACAGAAATGCAGGTCTGGTGATGTGTTTCAGTGGACCCACTGATGTACTTGGAAAAAACAGGGAAGTTTGAAGGTTATCAAGGTTGGGTCTATAGTTTTCAGAAATTAATTAGTCATAGAGATGCATATCAATTACTCTGTTGTTGTTGTTGTTAGTCAAGGTTTTTTCTGCATTGGAGCACAAGAATTTAGCTTGCAGTGGGCTTTGTTATTGTATTCTCTTTAAATCTTTATTCTTAGTTGAAGTAAATAAACCAACACGGTAAAGAGAGCTGATAGCTACTCCATCTGTATTATGGCACACAATGATGGCTGGAAGTTAAAGGTTTGATATATAGATCTATTTTTTTATTGCCAGCCCCTGCCCCTGAAGAAAGTATTAAAATTTCCAGATGAGTAACCAAACAATAAATAGATGAGACAGTTGCTGTGAATATCTGATTTTTTGCATAATAATGAGATATTGCTGGATAATACGCTTTGCAGTCCACAGTTTGTCTACATTATCATTTTGATTGGACAAATGCATAAGAAAGATATACAAGTAAAGCCATGCCAGGTCTTCTATTTTAAATTGATTCCATGTGAGAGTTCAGTTAAATTTCTAGGACACTTTAAAAACAAAACAAAGTCTAGGAATATCCCTACACATGCACACAGAGACATTCCCTTGCACACATCCTCACACACAAAATACACAGCCAGTACTGGGCCTTACAATTTCTTATGCAAAGAAGAATACTGTGCAAACTGCAGGCTCTTTCTCAGCCAGTTAGGTTAGAATTAGGGGCATTTTCAGGGAGCATCTTCTGTCCTCCCTTGCAAAAGGCTCATGAAAACGTACACAAGGGGGCCTTTCAGCTCACAGCAGGACCTTGTTCTATCCCAGAACAGGCCAAAGCAAAGGAGGCTTTGGGCTCATTCCTGAATGGTGGATTGATAAATTTCTCATTGGTTTCATTGTGGAAAAAAACCTGAAGTCGAGACATGTTAATCTTCATGAAGGACTCAGGAGAGTCTGACATGTGGTACCATTTGGCTGCAGTTCTGATGGTGGGGAAATGCTGTGGACCAGTGGAACTCCCTGGCAAGTTCCTTTCAGTTGCACGTGAGGGCTCTGCTGGCAGCACTGAAGCAATGTCTCAGTCACTGCTCTCATTGCTGGGAGATGCCCAACAACACTGCCAGTATCAGTGTGTAGGTCAAAGCTGCTTCTCAGTTAGGAAGCTGATGCACAAAGTTAAACTAAGCCATTTAAAAATTTTCTTCCATAATTTTTATTGTGAAGTTTTATTGATAAAGATGGAATCAGAGTTTCATTTTCATTCTATTAAAAAAAGCAAAACAACAAACAAACAAAACAAAAAAGCTATATAGTTCTTTTGAACAGTTATCTATTTTCTGCACTTGACCTTGTCATCTGCTCAGGAAGATGTGTAAGCCCGAGCTTCAAGATGAATTTCTTTTGGTATGCAAAATTCCAGCTCCTCTTGTTGGTCTGATTTTAGTCTGAGTCCTCTAAATCCTTCACGAGTATCATGTTGTTCTTCCTTTTTTGCTAAATTCTTCTTAGATCTCCCAGCCTTCTCCAAGTCCCCACAGATGTTTGCTTCCTCCAGGTTCTGAGAGGACAGGGTCTTGTGTTTCTTGCACCTGGTGACTGCACTGAGAGTCTGTGCTGTGCAAACAGTGACAAACCTGCCTGGCACAGGGCTGGTTTCAGACTGGTGAAACATTGGCAATTCCATTGCAAACATCTGCTGGCTCAACAGAGGAGCTGACTTGGCTCTGTCTTTCTTTTTTTTCCCTGTTTGTGTCAGCATATGTGCAGCAGATAAGAAATCCACACACTTAAAAAACAATGGTAAATAAATAGGCAAGCCCAGCAAATATGACTTAGATGTCTCCTAAACACACTTACATCATCAGCTTTCCTAAGCAGCAGAGATGAAAACCACTGCCAGATTAAAGGAATTTACACAGCTACTGTACTGCAGCTCTGCTAGGATGTGTATGATTCAGCTTACAGAAGGACATTTCCAAATTCCTGATCACTCCTCCATACCAGATTTATGTAGTGGTATTTTCTGACCCTGTTTCTTGGCCAGCGCATACTGACTGTGTTGAGAAATAGTGCAGGATTTTCCATGAGTTTAAAGTATCTATCAGCATTTCTGTCATGGTGGATACCCTGAGAAGAGCTTTCATGATGCCCAGCTGTCAGTGTTGTACCCAGAAGCCATTCAACCACAAAAAAGAAGTGGGTCCATGTTTTGGCCTAGTTACTCATCTGCTGGTGAAATGTCCGACACAGAGAGTGACACCTAGCTTATGTCCTGGTTCACTTTCTCATGCTCCTGCATACTGTAACCAACAAACAGGAATTTTGTGGGCTCTTGTTCCTCAGCTGTGCAGGTCTAACCCATGTCTACGAAACACAGAGTCAAATTCAAGCCTTAAAGACTATTTTCATCTACACCATGACATTCCCTGTCATGGCAAAATTCCAGCTTACTGCATTTGACCTCAGAAACAAGATGCATTGTGCTCGTACTATGCTGTTGGAATTCTGCAACTGACCAATTAATTATATTTTAAAGATTATAATATGGTTAATGGGCACCAAGCTTGGTGAAGTCATCAGGGTAAGTGTACTACAGGTGCAACATCTTTTCTTACTGGAATTTGATTCATTCACAAAATAATTTTTCTATTCAAAGCAACTGTCAAGCTTCCTTTGTCCATAGATAATTAAATAAGCTTTCCAATTTATTCATGTATTCTAATTTATATAGGGTACCGACCCAAAAGAACCTTTCTGCTTACCCAGAGAGAAGACATAAAATACATGGATAAATCTAAGTGGCAGCCAGGGCATAGTAAGAGCAATTCTGGCTGGTGAGGGCACTGTTGCTGTAGCTCAGAGCCTGGCCCTGGCTGGCTCGGCAGTGGTAGTTGGGGATGGAACAAACTGCGCAGTGCCAGAGAGCTTTCTGTCTTCTTTTCTGACGTCACAGTAGGAAAGTGCAGATCTGAGGTACTGAACTATACTGTTTAGAGCTTTTATACTCTCTTTACTTTCATCTGCTTTAGCTCAGCTTTCTAGGTACTCAGGGCAAGTTTCTCCCCTTTTATTTCACTTCTTCCAAGTGCTGGTCTTTGTACAGGCCCTCCATGATGAGAGAATTCCATCTGAAGCTCATCAGCTTTGTGCTGTTTTCTGAGCCTGAGGCTTCCTGCAGCTGAAGTTTGCATTTCCCAGAGGTTCCTTATTTTCAAACTTTTAGATACTGCTGTGATTCCTCCTACCACAGGATTCAAATTCTTCACAAACATTTGTGCACACAATTGCACAATATTATTGCGAGCTTGGCAAATGGCACTGTTTTCTTTATAGGGAACAGGTACAGGGGGCCCAACATACAATATTTGTAGCAAAGAATATATAGGTCATGTCTCAGAAATACTAGCTACAAAGGTACTTAGATACTGGAGCATCATAGGGTGTTGTAAAACCGTTTGCAAGCTTAGAGAAGAGAGTATACAAGCACTTTCAAGGCAGTCTAGGCCTCTTTCAGACTGGGTACAGGAAAATGGCTGTGTGGACAGGCTGGATCAACGGGCTGAGGCCGATTGTGTGAGGCTCACATGGCCCAGTGCTGGCTCCTGCCGTGCCACAGGCTGGGGCAGAGGGGCTGCAAAGCTGCAAAAGGCCATGGAGGTGCAGGTCAACAGCAGCTGAACATAAGCCAGGTGTGCCCAGGTGGCCAAGAAAGACAATGGCACCTGGCCTGTACCAGCCATGGTGTGTCCAGCAGGGCCAGCCCCCTGTGTTGGGCGCTGGTGAGGCCACACCTTGAGTGCTGTGTCCAGTTCTGGGCCTCTCATGACAATAAGAACTCCTGAGGTGTTGGAGCATGTCTAGGTAAGGGCTGAACTCCCTAGAGTCCTGGGGAAAGTCTGGAGCACATGTCCTGTGAGGAGCAGCTGAGGGAGTTGGGGTGCTTACCCTGGAGAAAATGAGGCTCAGGGAGGACCTTCTTGTTCTCTACAGCTCCCTGCCAGGAGGCTGTAGCCAGGTGGGGATTGGCCTCATCTCCCGAGTAACAGGTGACAGGATGAAAGGAAATGGAGTCAGGTTGTGCCAGGGCAGGTTTAGGTTGAATATTAGGAAAAATTTCTTCATGGAGAGCATTGTCAAGCACTGGAACAGGCTCCTCAGGGGAAGTGGTAGAGGGTTCACCTGGAGACATTGAAAGATGTGTAGATGTAGCACTGAGAGACATGGTTTAGAGGTGGACTTGACAGTGCTCTGTGAAGACTGGACTCCATCTTAGAAGTCTTTTCCAACCTATGATTCTGCAATGTCCTGAGATCCCATCTGCTCTAATACTTTTTCCCATGTGAGACCTTATGGGCACTTTGGGAGTCCATGAATGAGTTGGACTATTAACCTTCTTAGGTTCCTAAGTTGTAGGAAGTGCATTTCTGTTTTGATTGTCCTGTCTCTGAACCACGGAAGCGGAGATGTGGTAGCTGTGAGCAGACATGTTTTAGCCAGCTGGGCCTCGGGCTGCCCAGCAGCCTGTCCTGCTCAGGCTCTGGGATTGCACGTGCTACGATATCCGGGATTGTATCCACAGCTGGGGCGACGCTCCCCTTGGTGACTTCAGGGATTATGTGTGTCGACTGATTTATGATCCTCAAGTGTGTTGTGTAGTAGCTCTTTTTTTCCCCACTCAAGGCAAATCAGCTTCAAACATATCTGTCTTATTTATAAGCAGTTTAAACTTTACACTCAAGTTATTTTCTTCTCTTTCCCCAAGCTCATAATTTAAGGGGAAAACCATCAAAAATAAGTACATAACATAGCAGAATACAAACCTTTAAAAACTAGCTGAACCTTCAGTCTCTGCTTGTTTTCCTTTATGGTATTTTGTTTTATTAATAAGGCTGCCTCTGTATTCATGACAAAATAAGAAAGCTATTTCCAATGAAACAGACAACTCTTTGTTAGACATCAAATATAACTAATATTTGATGTCATAAATATTAATGACTTTCATGTCTTCAGATACTTTAGAATCAATTCCAAACATTTTTGTTTTGATTCACTCTTATTTATTTTTTCACATTGAACTGGTACAAGGAGTTTTCCCCTGTTTTTCTGTGAAAAATGTATCAAGTTCTGCAGCCTTATTTTCTGTTTGAATCAAGATGTTGTTCAGTGTATTTTACATGGCTCTATCTGTACAGCCAGGCAGAAATAGCTGTTAGTGTCACGTAACAGAAATGTAGATAGCATGGCCACCAGTCCAGCTACTGTTAGAACTGATCCTGGGATTTCCTGGCAAAAGAGAAGGGATTGAAAGAGACAGGCCTTTACCTGGAAACATTTAAGAGACCACATTTTCTGTGGGCAGAGCACAAATCACAACCTGTCATTTCACATTTGTTTTCTTTGTGAATTCTCAACAGCTGCTGAACAATAATTGGGATCTCAGCAACAATAAATTAATAACTGTTGTTCCTTAAAAGCAGAAGATTCCTCTTTCTGAGCGGAATAGTTCTATCTCTAAGCACAAGTGGACAGGCTCAGGTTTAGGCCACAAATTCAAATTTTCGTGTCTTATAAATAAATACTAAATAATGTTATCAGTTGAATGAGTGTTGATGCAGAGAGCAGAGTCTCCCAGAGATTAGATATCCGAACCTGATACCTCTATAACAATTGGGAGCCAAGTTAAAATATCCATCCACATGGGGAGGAAAGGGGATTTTTTGCCTGTGGAAGGTTGGTCTATACTCAGATCAAAGGGAAAAAAAGATGCAAGCCTGTGATGGGAAATGTAGGAAAACAGTAAGTTAAAAAAAAAAAAAAAAGAAATAATACCTTGAAATCTGAATGCTTTCAGAGCATGAAGGAAAGAAATCCCATGTTCTTTCCAAGCCTATGGAACATCATAGCTGTTGTAAATAGGCCAGTCCCAAAGAGAGCACACATGTTCCAAATGGGAGGAGATTATTTGCTGCACCATTTTAGCATGCTTGATTTATCAGTAATTAATGGAAAGTTGACAGGAATTTGGAGCAAAATAATTCCGTGTTTCCTAAGCCCAAGATTTGGCATAAAGAATATTTTACTTATAGTGTATTCATATGGTAAGAACATAGCCACGTTTTTAGCATTAATGAAATCCATCCTAATTCCTCCTTTTAAGATCCATTATTAATCTGCTGTTATTAAACGCGGAGTTCAAAGCAGTTAAGACAAAGCATAGGACAGGGAGAAAATACATTTGAAAATGACATCATTCAGAGCAAGAGCTAGAGGCTGAACAGAATTGCTTCATGTCATGATGAGATTGATGTGTTATGTGGGGTTTTTTTAGATAGTTTTGGAAGTAGAGAATATTTCCCAGGCAATCTTAGTGACTGCATGGGATTTGGTTTAACTAAATTTGGAATTTTTATCCTGGCTTGCTGAGGAAGTGAGGCTTATGAGACCATATTTTATGCCTGTTCTCTCCTCCCACTCAACTCAAGCAGTGTTGAATGTTTTGGCCAGCTTCAGTCAAACCTGAGAGGAGGGGAAGTCCTCTTTCTGCTAATTGAGTTCCTTAGTTTTTCTAAGTGTTTTTTAAAATGGTCTCTTAAAATGTTGACTAGATAGAAAAGACCAGCTCAAATTAGTCCCTGAGGGAAAGCCAGTCTGAACTCAAGCACTGTTCATCATATATGGCAGTAACAAGGCAGCCATCAGTGGGTGCCTCCTCTGACAGATCAGCAGGCAGCTCTGTTCCCTCTGCTCTTGTTGGGTCGGTTATCACACAGAAATAGGAGGGGAGGGCTCTTCAGGCAGGTGTAGTTTAGGGAACAAAGGCCATTATCTGTAGGGAATCAGGTAAATGTATTCCAGTGCTTACACTCCAGTGTGCTTTTCAGTACTGCTCTGTCAGCCATCCCCGCTGAGATCAATGGGAGTTGTATTGTGGACTGAAAGGATAACAGCATAAAGAATGGGGATGTACAATCTTGAAAAGCCTCTATGTCCAGAGAAATATCCCTGAGTGCCAGTACTAATAGCTCCTTTCAGAACTTCCAGAATGAAATCCTAGTACTGATCCCACCAAGGTCACGGGGAGGGCCTTTAAGAACAAATTAAAGTTTTCCTTGTCTCTTGGTCTGGATGCTGCCACTAGGTGGGAAAACACTTAACAGCAATATTTTGGCAGATCTTTTTCAGACTGTTGACTTTTCCAGTGATTTTGTGTTAACTACACAATGTCAGCAAGTGAAAGACGAAATGGAAGCATCCAAGAGTAGTCTGAATCCTTTGGTTTACACCATTGTATATGCTGCTTTGCACTGCTGGCTGCCTTGCAAGGAGCAAATAAACAGATGGCACCTTATTGCCCAGAGTTTTGAGTTGCCCACAGGAATTGAGAAATGTGATTTTATTTTGAAAATAGAACAAAATTGGTGACATTTTCATGTCCATTTGCTTGAGCCTAATGGGCTTGATGCTTTCTGTGCACATAGTAGGTACTTGCATACATACCTTGGCAGCACAGGAACTTTGTACATGAATTTGTGTTTGACTAATGACTCTGCATGACTGATGTGACACCAGCTCTGCTGGGCTGAAATAAGGAGCACGCAAAGGAGATTTGGTTGCTTGCTATAGAGCTTAGTGTTTGTTCGGTCCATTTACTGTAGTTAAAGCAGTATATATGGGGGGTTTCCCTCCATACAGACAATGTGAGTCAATCATAATTCCATCAGAGTAATGGGAAGGTTTAGGCAGAATGAAAAAATATTTGTAAGAAGTTTTTTCTTTTCAAATTTACTGTTTACTAATGCAAAGAGAGAAAGGTTACGGTGTATGGTGTAGCATGCTTGGAAGAGCAGAACATTTTCTAACGCTCAGTGAGAGGCTGTGGTTTGGAGCTTCTGAGATATAGATCAGCCTCTCTGAAGCCTCATACTGCTACCAGTACGTGAATTACCTGAGCTAACACAAAACAACTGACCAAAAACACTGCCTCAAGGTCTGCCGTGCAAGGGACAGGCTTTCCTCTGTTCTGACACTGTGTAGAAAGGGACAGGCACGATTTGCATCCTCCACTCCAGGGAGAAAGGCTTTTACCATTGCCATTCTGAGAGATACAAGGAATTCCACCTTATGCCAGGATACTCTGAGGATCCAGGCTTATATAATGATGCTTGCTGTTTTTCTGCAAGATCCGTTCCCAGCTTTCCTAAGAGGTATTTCCAGAGCTCAAGTGGATGAATACTGACAGCTTCTGCTTTGTATCCTCAAAAGGATGAAGGAGAAGACAATGCTGAAAATAGTACTTAACTCTGTGCTGTTGACCTCCTACCCAACTGTGCCACATCCACATTCACAGAACCATAACCTCCCTGACTTGCATTGAGAACTAAGGAACGCATTGTTACTGACCCAAATTCATCCCATTGAGTTTCTTTGCAGCGGCATTTGACCCCAAAACTCCTTTTAAGCAGTATATCTTTACTTGGAAAGAAAGAAATAAGAGCTTGATCATGGAGAAACAGTTTGGGGTTTGGCTTGTTTTATTTAGTTGTAGGAACTAACAAAGGAGAATGCTCGGGAAAATAGAATAATGTCAAGGGGCTTTGGATATTCTGAACAAAAGGAAAAGCAGCACTTAGATATACACAGTCCTTTCTGCAAAGGGAGGACTAATGAGGGATCGAGAGTGCTAGATGTCTCATGTGCTTTCTTCTCTTCTAACGTTCTGGGTGGCTGTGTGATCTGATGGCTGTCAGACACTCCGTGGTCTGACAAGGCTTTACTTCTCTTTAGAAATGGATTTTGTTTTATAATTTATGCCTGTGACCAGTTAGGAGGAAAATGCTGCTCTCCGAAATACAACTCGGACACATCAATGCAGATAGAGAAAGAGGAGCACTTTGATAGAATTGGAGTGCTACAGGCAGAACGGAGTTTATTTTCCAATGGAAAGCCTTCATCTGAACATGCAATAGGTGCCCCTGGTGATTCCTGTGCAATGACTTCAAAAGAGCCTGATCTTGAGCTTATGGAAAAATCTCAGAGTAATGCCAAGCTGATAAAAAGACATATCTTTGTATATTTTCTGACAGGGAAAAAGAAAAAAAAAAAAAGGGAAATAAACCCCTAACCCAAATTCCTCAAAAGCAAGGCTCTGCAAGAGGAGCCAGTGCTTTCAAAAGACTTATCCCAAACCAACTTACAGTAAAGGGATTTATAATATATAACTATACACAGACAGTAAGAGAAATGGTAATATCTAACTATGTACAATGGAATTTACTGTTCATTGTCGCTCCTGTTTTTCACTTAAGGAGTGAGGAAAAGAATGAGGTAATTTCAGAGTAGTCAGCTCCTGCTGGATTCCAGCTGCTGGTGTCCATTCTGCAGGCTGTGCCAAGCAGTGCTGGCTGGGTGGGGGCAGAGCAGGAGTTTCACCCCTCTTGTGCTCTTGCTGCTCCTCTCTGGCCCTGCTGTCTCCCCTGTGTGGACATAGCCAGTCCTACAGCTCTGATTTAGCTAAACTCTCTCTGGACTCCTCATAGGAATTAATCTACCAGCTCTTTTGCTTGCTTTTCAGAAGAAAACCCAGTATTAGTAAGACTTTATCAAAGGTTTAACAGTGCCCGATGTTTTGCTTAACAGTCCTGGAGAACCTGAATGCTGGAGAATTTCCAGTGATCGATTTGTTTTCAGAAAAGGAGGGAGGAAATCTGTTTGAGGTATTACTGATAAGAAGTGGATAATGTGACTTTATTAGTGGACTGTGACTTTATTAATGTGCAGATAGATTAGTCCACATCTTGAAAAGTACCCTAGCAGCATCCTTAAAATGGATTATGAGCTATCCTTTCTTCCTCCAAGAATTAAAAAACAAACAAAAAACTAAACCAAAAAATCCAACCAACTTAAAAAGAAAAGAAAAAAAACAAACAAACAAAAAAAACCCCACAAACCAAAATCCATCAAAAAAAGCATCAAAAGCCCCCCAAACCTTTTTATAGACAGAGAGCAACATAGAGCCTCATGGTTTGGTCTGGGTTCGGTCCTTCTTTGGCATGTTCTTGTGTATCTGAGGCAAAAAAAAAGGTTTCTGGCATACAGTCTGAAAACACTGGACTAAGAGTTGAAGAAAAAATGACAAAGAATGTAGACATTTTCCAAAGCTTTCAGAGTTTTCCGTGGCCATGCAGCATCAGGGCACCTGTGTACAGCTGCATGTGACCCTACCTGTGATCCCAAACTTGAGAGAAAGATAAATTACTTACCTAACTAGAAAAATCATCTGAATGCTCTGAAAAACCTTGATAGCGAAACTCTTGCTCTATTTAATTCACTGGGAATTTTCTGTGGATTTTTTTGCAATTAAATTTTTACCCTGAACTCCACCCTTAGTGTATAAGGCATTTGCAAGCATGACTTGGGTGAGCTGTGCTGCAGCTACAGGACTCTGTGCCTGAGAGATAAGAAAACTCAGCAGTGATAGGTCAAGCAAGAAGGGGTGAGTCTGTCGTGGGACTTGGGTGTCTTCCTCTGCCATACACAGTACTTGTCATTTTTCAGGAGAAACTGCTGGTGCCAGTCTTGCAAATCATGAATGACTGGATATAAGGTACTTTAAAAACACATCCTTTGGCTAGTGAGGAGAGCAGCTCAGGGTGGCCCAGCTTGTCCCCGTGTACATTCAGGAGGCTTCCCTGAGCCTCCAGATATACCCGGCCCTTCCAAGTCTAGCAAAAATGAGGAAGCTCTAGCTCTGTAAAGAAATGAAGATGACTATTAACAACTTTCTGCAGGTGTAGAAATAATTCAAATCTGCTCTCATGTCTGTTAGAATTCCTCTCTTTGTTAGAGTTCTCACAGATACAAACAAACCAGCAGTTTGGAGCCAAATTACGTGTAACAGGGATCAGCCGTCTCTTGATCCTCTTCCCTCTTCTCCAGAGAACTTCTTTAACCTGAAAATTATATGGGTTAATTAAGAAATTATATTCAACAAGGGCTCAAGTGCATGCAGCACAAATTGAGAAGAAACACAAACTGTTTGTGGTCTCCTTCAGCAGATCTGTGCAGGCCTATTCCCATCCTTCTGTGAGTGAGTGGGCTCATCACTGGTCTGAATAGCCCAGCCCTGTGAAAAGCTAAGGAGAGGCAGGAACTCGGGGAGACAGCACACAAGCTGTTTCTCTGTGGGTCCAGCACTCCAGTGGGAAAGACCTGGGGGAACTGTCCATGCCCCATTAGCCTTCAGGGAGGGATGTCTCCAAGGCACAAGGCAAAAATGTTTTAAAGACCCTGGGATGCTGATGGCATCTTTCAGCTTCTTAGTGCTCTCGTCCCAGGAACACACATCATTAAGCTGAGGTGAAAATTTGGTAGTCAGAGCCACAGGGAGAATGCCCATGCCAGCAGAGAAGTACAGGAAGAGGTGGGAGAGAATCCAATGTGTACGTTATTGTTCAAGTTGGTAAAAAATTGCCCTTGTGTGGTATGGAAGAGGTGGGCTTGCAGTTGTGTGAAGAAGTGGTTGCTATCTGTGGCCAACAGTGGAGAATTGTCTTCCCTGCTCTGAGATGGGTGCTTTGTCCACCTTGATATTCTGCAGCATGGTTTCCTGTCTGACCTAACCTTTGAAGCAGCTCTTTTTGGCCAGAGCTGGATGACTTTGGTGTGCTTTCATGTTCAGGTGTTCCAAAACACAGGCTCTGGTAACTTTTTACTTGTTTCATTTGAGTTTGTATTTGTTTCATATTTCATTTGTAATGCTGACAATAGGAATAAATGTGCCCCCTAATTAGTAGCTTAGACTGTTAAAAAAAGGAATTAGCATGTGGGCCTGCTCAGGCAAACAGTCTTGGGACCAAAAGTTCCCAGATCCTTTGGCAGGAAGCAGTTGTACAAGAAGTTTTTCAAGTCTGAGAAGGCACCTTAACCTGTCAAGGCTGGTGAGCACACCTAGGACTAGAACCATGTCTGGATTTTGGATTCAGTCCCTACTTATTTATTGTCTATCTAGCAGCCATTAAAGCAAGCAAGGAGGGTGGAAGCTGCAGCCCTCAAAGTGTCTTGGTGTCATCCCTGGGAAAATGTCTGCAGGTTAGTGTTTGCAAACAAGCCCAGTACATGCAGGTGGTCTGTGCTGTCTGTGGTAGTTGGGGGCAGTGGAAATGCTGAGCATTTTCCTGTAGTATAAGATTAGCCTTGGCTGTAACGTCTCTCTAAGGAGCTGCTCTAATTAATGCAAAATACTCTACTTACTACTTAATTAATACTGAGGCCCTACGAAGTAGTGCAAAATCAAGAGCCTTTATTTAGTAGTGCCTACCTTTGTGTTGTGAGTTACCCTTTCAGACACGTTGGCATGGCCATGTTAGAAATATATAAGGGAGCCGAAGGCGCAGCCCTCCCTTGGATGGTGCTCTACCCTGCCCTGGCTGCCTCAGTGCCGAGGGCCCCAGCAGAGGAAGGATGGCAGATAAGGAACCTTCTCATATAAAATCTGCAGAAGGAAGGGCTGGGTCACCCAGTACCGATACAGCAGCTGGCACCCTCTGGTCCACCCCGCTGTGAAAAGAGTGGCCGTGTCTCTGCTCTCCGTTGCTTGCTCCCTGGTTAGGCACTGGCACAGATGAAGACGGCTGCGCTGCCGTGCCCTGCTATGTGCAGCACGGGCACAGTGCCCGGTCCCGCCTGCGGGCATAGCCAGGACAAGGGCCAGCACTGGGTAAAGGGGAGGATCTTCCCTCGCTCCCCCGGCCGCAGCCCTGGCCCCGGGCAGCACGGCAGCCCCGGTGTGCCGGGTGTCCCGAGTGCGGCAGCCCCGGAGAGCAGCCGGGCAGGACCACTCTGCCCAGGCATTTCGAGAAGGGGCTGCGATCCTTAGGGCAAAGGGCGGCTCTTCTTTTCTCTTTGCAGATATAAGCGTCACCTTCCAAATTGTACTGTGGCTCTGTTGGATAAATCAGGAACCCGTTTGTTTTTTTTTTTTTTTTTTCCCTGCTGTTGTTGTTGTTGTATTGTATTTTTTTCCAAGCAAGGGTGCCAGCGCAACTCGCCCTGTAGCGCAGTGGGACCCAGAAAGAGAGAGGAAGATAAAATGAATTTAAATTCCAAAGGGGTTTCAGTGCTGGTTTCCTAGTCCCCGAGTCAGCAATGTGTTTGTGAAAATTCAGCCTTTTTGTCTCTCAGAAAAAAAGGGCTAAATCTACATCGGTGGCCCAGTCTAGGTTTGCTATTCTTTGCATTTTCTATTCAAGTGAATGAGAGTGAATGAAGTGGCCTGGGACCCTTTATTTGATCTACTCAATTGCATAAAGTGACAGAATTCTAATATATTTGTTTAATGCTCTTCAATGGGGCTTTCACTTTCTAGCTTGCAAATGAAGCCTCGATCTGCAAAGTTTTGTCCTTTTTTTCTTTCTACCTTTTTTTTTTTCCTGGCAGAGAGACCATATTTCATAACTTGGGCCACGGTTTGAAGTGATTTCAAGAGGAGTTTTAGACTCGAAAAGTAGGAAATAAAGAAACAGATGTGAAGTTATTGTAAATTCTTATAGTGGGCTCTGGGGCTATTGTAAACCCACTGCAGGCGGTCCAAAGCCTCTCTTTTTCATGCTGTAATTGAAACATATTAATTAGATAATTTGTTGTTAGTTTAAAAGAAACAAATACAGCCCCTCCAAGGCTTCACAGCCTCGATTTCTTTTTGTTAACAAAAACAAAACAACAAAAAAAAAGGCAACCAACCCACAAACTGACATTTATATTAAGATTCCGAGATAATTCGGCACTGAAGTTGATGAAGCTGCTAAGTTTTTTCTCCCTTTCCCAAGGACCACTTTTGAAAAAAGGCTGGCTCATAAAACTCCCTCTCAGGGGTCGCTGGGGAGTTCTTTTCTCCCTACCTGGCACAGACTGCCCTTCCCTGCAAGGCGCGGCTCGAGAGAAAATAAATATTCTGAGTAAGAAAGAGCTGGCTGTCTTCAATAGAGGATTCAGTCCTGTGGGGTGGTGTCTTGTCACATGTCGAGGGGAGAGAAAACAAAACAAAACCAAACCACAAAAAAAAAAAAAAACCCACAAAACCCAACAACCAAAAAAAAAACCCAAAAAAACCCCCACCCAAAACAAAAAACAAACAAACAAACAAAAAAAAAACGCCGCCGAGAAGGGATTCACGTACCGTGTGCGCACCCCCGAGCCGCCAAGCCCGGCTGGGTTCTCGGGCTTACCTTGCACAGCCGGGCTCCGATCCATCCTCCGGAAGAAAAGAGCTTTTGCCTAGAATGAACGGTGTCTTTGCATTAAGTACACCTAGCTTATCATGTCTCGCTGGCAAATAAAAAAAAAAGAAGGAATCCCCCCCGACCCCCCACGAAATGTCTAAACACTACGGAGAGCTCGGCCGTGGCTGATTCCCTCGCCCCCCCTCACCCCTTCCCTCCGCGCTGTTGTCTGTTGCTGCTCTATTTCAGATTTGTGTTTATTGACATTGGACTTGAGCCATTAGGGAGATTTAACAAGTCAAAGCAGTAAATTCAAGCGACGCGCTGAGCTGCGTATTTGTTTGAAATCAGCATCACAACATTTGGGGGCGCGGGAGGAGATGCGCGGAGGAGCGCGGCGGCTCCTCGGGCTGCGCGGTGGCCAGGGGAGGCCCCGGGCCTCGGTAGTCTCGGGCAATCGCAGAGATACAGAGGAAAATGGCACTTTAAATGTACGGTGGCGAGTCACACACTTGCATTATGCAGCGAGAGAACTATTGCACCTTTTGAAAATATTTTGCTTTGGGTCATAATCTTTTCAGACCTTTATCTCCGCCGTTACTATGTAGTTTAAAAAAAAGAAAAGACTCTGAAAGTGCAGCTTCATCTTGTTAGTTGAGCTCGGATTTCATCTTTGAGGATTTGTTCTGACTGTTAGATCTTTAAAGAAAAAAGGGAAGGAGAAAAAGCGTCCTCGTTGTCTAAAAATGTAGGTCATCGCTTGTTTAGGAAAAGTTTGTCGAGTTATGTGTCCATTGATCTGGTGATAAGTTTTGAATGCTTTCTTTAACTGATAGTGTTGATATAATCGTGGGTTGGACTTGATGAATGAGTTCAGTTGTCCCCCATCTGACAAGCTTTAGCAGCTTCATGCATTTTAATCAGCCCAATGATTCATGTATTTTCCACCTTTTTTTCTGTGTGTGGGATCTGTTCTTTTTTTTTTTTAAAAAAAAAGGTCGAAACTGGATTAATTGCCCTTTACATTAATCTTAAAACTTTTGCAAGGACCTTGTGGTATGTAGTAAGGAAATGGGGATGTCACTTACTGTGTTTATGGTCCAGAAATTCAGAGAGAGATCATTCAGAGACAACACCTCTGTAACATCATTGCCGTAGAATTCGTGAATCCTGTCGCTTCATTAGAATACAATGTCGTTTTCTTGCTAGCAAGCACTTCAGTGTGTGGTTGTCTTGTAACTGTGCTCGCAGAATGCCTTATTTCCAAGACACTTAGTTACTCACTTTACTAGATGGCTTCTATAATTTTCAACAGTTGTAAAATCCCTAGCAGATTTGAGGAACCCCACAAGAAAGTGCCCAGAATGCAGTTTTCATTGTAGCTACTTTGCCCTAAGTTTTGATAAGGGAGTATGTATCGAATTACAGAAAAACAGGTATAATTGTGCTATATTTTGCAAACTACTGGTTTTGGAAAGTGTTGATCAGTAAGGATGGAGAAATTCTAGCAATGGTTGAACTAACTTGTGCTTGAGGAGGTTTAAACGCCAGGTAAAAGGCTACAATAGCTCACTTTTACTCCAAAAAGATTTTGCAACGCCACTTTTGTAAGAAAAAACACCACTGACAAAATTCAGTGTTCTGAGTCTTAAAAAAGTAACTAATTCTTTAAAGATTTTTTTATGTTTGCTCTGTGTTGCAGAAGCTTACTGATTTATACTGTTCAGAGAAAATGTAACTGGCAGTATGTGATAAGTGTACATACACATAGGTATGAATGTAATACCTGTTTATATTCGGTATAAGTGTACAGAGCACAAAGGCAGATGTGTATGTATGAATAGATGTATAGATATAAACACCCCAGAACAAGTTCTCCCTTTGCTAAACCGGTGATAATGACAATTTTATCTAAGAAGTTGTGCTATGTTAATAACTGTATTTATAGTAACCTTGCCTGAAAAGGCTGTTTAGATTCTTTAAATATTGGAATAACACCATTCCTTCATAATGAAGTAATATTTTTACTTTTCTCGTGTAAGCTCTTTAAAAAGACAAATAAGAAACTAAATCTGCATTTACATATTTTAATGAGAAAATATTATTTGGACGACTAGGTTCATAATTTAACGTAGACACTTTTTAACCTTTGTCTTAAAACACACATGCTGGGAACAAGAACACCAATATTTAAAATGCCATGCTTATTCTGTACAGGGAAAAAAAAAGTTAAAAAGAAATGTTCTTACAGTTTCAATAAACACTAATGTTTGGAGGGGGTGTTCTTTTTTTTTTTTTTCTTAAGCAGTTCACAACAGAACAACAATTCAGGTTCCAGCAAACTACCTAAAACTAGAAAGGAGTATATCAAACAAAAGTGCATTTTACACATTTTATAATCATTCATATGCACAAACATTTACAGTTTCCCTAGCCCCCTCTCTCTTGTCTGCAAAGCTCCAGCAGAAATCTGGATGACCTCCACAGTTTGTACCTGCTGTTGTATTACTTTTCCACGTTTTATCAGTGACTGCAGCAGCTTTTCTTTAAGCTATATCGGGTCGTGTGCTTGGTAACAGGTTTATTTTTATTATAATTATTGTTGTTGTTTGTTTTTAAGCTATGAAATAAATAGCTACAAAATTTAAAAAATAACAACAACCAAAAAAAAACCAACAACAAAAAAGCCTCAGCTCCCCAAACCTTCAAGTTAATCAGAAGTTAACAGACAAGTCAACTCCTCCTTCTCTTTCACCTGAAAACTACAGTAAACATCCACGTTACAACAGGTACTGCAAAAGGGACCTCATCTGATTTACAGTACAGATGCAAGTTCAGTATTTACATTGGAACAGGCGCTTTGTAAACATTATAGGTGTGGCGTGAATGGCCCGGCGCGGTTCCGTGGCGTGGGTCCCGCTCCGCACCGCCCCCGCCGCTCCCTCACCTGCGGGCCGGGGCCGCCTCAGCCCGCGGGGCCGCAGCCCTGCCCCGCCGGAGCCCTGCCCTTGGCGGAACAACGGGACACGCACCCACACAAAGGACATCGAGCACTTCCCGGCGTTTCCAAAATCCAAGCCTTTGCTGCTTGGAGGCTGGAAACGTCGCTGCTTTCATGCAGTGACAGAGCAGCCATCCTTGTTTATGGTACTAAAGATCGGTCCTGTATAAACTCCTGCTTTTCCCCGGACAAAGGAAGGGAAACAGGCATTGCCGAGCCAGGCTTGCCTGGTCGCCGACAAATCGAAGATGCCTGAAGTACTTTTGGAAAACTAGTGATGCAAGTGGCAGTTCCTACCGGGCGGGAGGGGGCGGGCCGGGCCGGTTCCTTTCGCCTCAGAAGAACGGAAAACAAAGTTCAGAACCAGGGGAGAGAACGAGTCGCGCGGGAGAGGGCTCGGCTGAAGGGGCGAAGCGGAGAGGGAGCTCACGCGAACGGCAAACCTCAGTTTCCCGCGGGGTGTTGTCTCTGCTTTCGAGGAAGAGAGTAGAGACGAGAGGGGAAAGAAGCGGAAGGAGGGGAGAGAAGGGGAAGGAGGAGGGCTCCGAGGAAACTTTGGGAGAAGGCAGCGTCCGTGCAGGCGGCCCGGGTCAGTGCACCGCTACGGAGTGCAGGGCGGGCGCCGGGCTGGTGAGAGTCTCGCTAGGGGTGGCCGGGCTGCTTTGGCTGGTGGCCGTCTGCGAAGACGTGGGACTGAGGGAGGGCGGCGAGTTCGAGAGGATGGTGGGGATGGGCGCGGGCAGGGCGGGCAGGGCCGGCACCGCAGCAGGGGTAGGCTTGATGGGGACGGGAATGGCCGGCAAAGTCTGCCCCCCATGGCAGAGCGGTTTGATGGGCACGCCATAGGCGCCGTACTCGCTGCTGGCCATGGAGATGGGGGTGGCGGTGTCGATCATGCCGGAGCTGTACATGTGGGGCCAGCCCGTACCAATGGAGCTGCCCACCGTAGTCAACTGATTGGAGAGGGGGTAGGCGGCCGGCATGGGCTGCATCGTGGAAAAGGCGAGCCCCCCGGGCATCTTGTACTCTCTGGCGATTATGTTCTCGATAGCGAAGGGGTGCTTGAAGCTGGAGGGCTGGGACACGCCGAGGTTGTACGTGGACATCTGGGGCAGGTGGGTGCCGGTGGCCGCAAGGGCGCTGAGCCGCAGCTTCGCTTGCTGCTGCAGGTACTGCGCCGCGTCCGCTGGCTTGCTGGGGGCCAGGTGGTCCGACTTGACCACCTTGAAGCGCTTGCGGCGGCGCAGGAAGCTGCCGTTCTCGAACATGTCCCCGCAGCTGGGGTGCAGAGCCCAGAAGCTGCCCTTGCCCGGCTGGTCGGGGCGGCGCGGGATCTTGATGAAGCAGTCGTTGAAGGAGAGGTTGTGGCGGAGGGAGTTCTGCCAGCGCTGTGTGTTCTCCCGGTAGTAGGGGAAGCGGTCCATGATGAACTTGTAGATCTCGCTCAGGGGCAGCATCTTCTCCGGGGAGCTCTGGATCGCCATGGCGGTCAGCGAGATGTAGGAGTAGGGAGGCTTCTGATCACTGTAAGTGTTTCTGCCCGGGCGAGGCATCTTCGCTAGGTGACCCGCGGAGATCTGCAGAAGGGCAGCGACAAGGGGAGGGGGGCGGGAGGAGGGGTGAGTCCGAGAGGATTTGCACGGACACCCAGACGGGTCAGCCGATGGGTCTGGGGCCGGGCTGGAGAAAGAAGGGCACAGGGAAGGGGCACGGTGAATCTCAGCCCTCGGAAGGAGGGGCGAAGGGGGGGGGGGGGGGCGGTGCGGATGAGGGCAGGAGAAGACAGCCCGGAGCCCTGTGCCGCCGGAGGGGGAAAAGTGATGTACCTCTCCTAGCTCCGGCCTCCCTCAGCCTGGCCTTCCTGCAGCAGCCCGCGTCCGTAAAGTTACTCTAGTGATAGCTCTGTCTTCTGGTCCCGGCGAAGGGGACCCCATCCCCTCCCCTCGTCTCCCACCCAACTCCATGCTAGTCCTTGCATATGCCCACCTTAAAGTTGCTGGAAGTTGACAGTCCGCATCCGGGGCGCAGCTGGGAGACCGGACTCTTTCCCACCCCGCTCCTCCGGCGTGTCTCTCGCTCCTTTCGTGGCCGCGCTGCTCCGGTTTAGTCCTGAGGAGGCAGCGAGCTGGCTTGGTTTTGGGAATCCTCTTGTACACCCCTCCCTTCGCCTCCGCGGGCTGAATCAGCTTCTTTTACACCACTGGCAGCTGGACTGTAGCAGAGGCTTGTTTGCTTCTCTGCAGCGGCGATGAGCTAAGTAGTTGCCTCCATGTCCTTCCTCTAACCATCTGATAGTTTTATGTGGTGACATGAGCAGAAAAGACCCCTGTAGAGGCGCTTCATTAATGTGCCACTTCTTTGCTATCATATGACAATCGCCTTGGGAGCAGGGGGAGGGGAGCGGGGAGGAGGGGGCTGGAGAGAAAGGCATAATCTGGTTTCATTTACACCTATTTACATGGACACCTTGGGCCAATGGGAATCATTTCCATTTGAAGACAAGGCGAGGGGTGAAAAGGCTCCGCCAGCGGAATTGCAGTGCGATGGTACCCGGTGGCTGGGGGTTGGGGGAGGTATGCACTAACCTCTCTGCGGACTTTGCAGGAAGCTTAGTCTGCAATTCGCACTTACAAATGGAGGTACTGAGCAGTGGGATGTTTGACATGGAAATTGCTTGGCTGTGGTATTCTGTTTGTTCTGCATTGTTATCTGATTTGTATTGTTGGCTAACTTAAGGCGAGCCTTTTTCCCTGTAATGAGAGACTTTCTCTTTGCCAAATCCGCTCTCCCCTAGCGGAGGTTCTTTCGAGGAGCGGTAAGATCGGGGCTCCTCGGTAGCCGCCTCGGCCACTTACTCTCCCCCCACCACCCTCCCACCCCGCCCCAGCCCATGCAGGACCGCTGCTCTAGTTCCGCGAACCTGTTGGTGTAAAGCCGTGGGAGTTGCTGTCAATACACCAGAGCGAACGGGCTCCGGGCCGTGGCTGGACCCGGTGCTCCCGGTAACGAGCTGCCCTCCACGCCGCGGCTCTGCTCGCGGGGCCGGGGAGGATCCGCTTGTGCGCCCCCCGGCTGGCCGGCCTCGAGGCTGGGCGGTCCCGCGGAGCTGGTCTGGGCTGATGGGTCCGTGTCAGCGGTCGCTGTGCTAAACATCGTCAACTTGACGCCTTCTGCGGGATCTGCGTGATGTGTCTCAGCCTGTTCGCCTGCCTGTGTGCTTCTCGGTGCGCACTTGTGTGTGTGGGAGCAGGCAGGGCGTGCAACACCCGAGTTGAGGCTTTCTCTGATGCATGGTACTCCCTCCTCCTCGGAAACCAAGGCCCGATCCTGGGACCGCAGCCCAGACGAGCAACTCCCTGCCAGCCGTATGTCCTGGGGGGAGGATCAGGCCCGGATTGTCCCAGGCTTGCCCTGTCACTGGAGGGAAGTTTGTATGATGTGTATTCCCGAGCCTGCAGTGCATCCTGTCACCCTAAAGCCAGAACTGAAGATTGTCTCAGAAGCTGCAAGC
Source organism: Lanius collurio (assembly GCA_020086605.1). NCBI lineage: Eukaryota > Metazoa > Chordata > Aves > Passeriformes > Laniidae > Lanius > Lanius collurio. The sequence goes on from JACBWW010000021.1 coordinate 3,028,839, forward strand.
CTGGGGAGGAAGAGCTTTTACAGTGAATACACATCAACTCCATTAACAATATTTTCGGAGTCGGTCAATAACTCACCAAAACGTAACTTAAACACGATGAATTTAGGAGATTAAACAATTTCATTAATATTGAAATGGCTGCTGAGGCTGAGCGCGCGCGCTTGAAATGCAAGCGCACGTTTTTCAATATTAACAGAAGTACTTGAAAAGAAGAATAATGTCACCTTCTTAATTCAGCAAAAATAGCCGGGTTGGGGGAGGGAGAGTGGCAGCGGCTCTGTGCAGCGCGGCTGCTGCGAGACGGGCTCTGCGAGAGCCTTGGAGTTTTCTAGGAGGGACGGTCCCCATCAAGCAGGGCTCCCTCAAACCTGGCAGGAGCCTCAAACCGCGTTTCACACCGCAACCGTGTGTGTTAAACCGTGCTCCCCTCGTCCCAACCCGGCTGCCCTCGGTCCCATTTAATCCCTCTCTCTCGGGGCAGGATGTCGTTTAGAGAATAATGAGTAAATAATTGTGTTTCTAGGAATCCGAGAAGCCGACTGGCCCCGTGCTGCCGAGCTAACGAGCCCTTTGGGGGGGAAAACCTGCCGCATGCCACCCTCTGCCCCTTGCAGAGAGGGGCCCGGGAGTGTTTGTGCTGTTCAAAGCCCGGGAGCTGCCTTGCTCAGTTAACTGGCTCCGAGATGCTTCATCCAGCCGGCCAGGGCAGGAAGGCAGCCTCCAATTTTTTTTTTCTTCTTTTTTTTTCCTTTTTGTGAGGGGGTAAGCATAAGAGACGATGAGACAATGGACATTTGTTAGAGGGTAGGAAAGACAATACTCAGAAATGAGGAGAGATTATTCCCAGCATCCCCAAGGACACCAGCCAAAAGGCTTCTATTTTTGTATTGAGAGCCCCTAAACATGTGGGTGTAAGGGACAACTTCCTTCACCCCCCCATCCCCAACTTCTAACACCCCCAGTTCAAGTTTTGTCTCTTGGCCCAAGTTTGCTCCTGGGGTGCCTATCGAAAGGACAGCTTAGAAAATTTACAAACTGACAAACACTTTTTTTCCTCTTTTTTTCCAGTGCCTTTTCTTTTCGAAGAAAGAAAGAACTAAACCAAACCAACCTCTGACGCGAAAACGAACCTGCAAGCTGTAAAGTCGACTTCCTTTGTCATTTGCTACTCCGAGTGCAAACGAGGTATGGCTGTAAGGCCCTCGATTTTTTTCCTTTTTTTTTTTTTTCCCCATTGTAAAGGAATGTGTGACTGGATGGGTAGGGCAGGCGAAGTCATCCCAGTAATTGATACCCAGAGTTTCACCTCACCTCGTGCTAAGGAAGCAACAGATGATAGACGTAGGCAATATAGGATTTAAATGTAACTTGTAGCATTTACTTTTTACTTTGAAAGCCAACATTAGAGAGGAGGAGAAGGTGAAAGTGAATCCAAATCCATTGTGTGGAAAACCAAAACAAATAGACGTTTTTCTGAAGTCTAATTCAAATAAGGAGCTCAGAGGAAGTGTTGGGGAAACTGTATAAAATACACATAAGTCAATTATATCAATGTGTAAACCCAATGGAAAACTATTTCATACAAGAGCTATTCAGCCCTTGCATGGAGCCCATCATGGACCACCTTTCTGCTTGGAAGGTTTGCAATAGCCCCCTTTCCCACAAGCAAGACCACACACGTTTACAGATTTGGTAATAATTTATGCTAATTTTCCTCCATAAATCCACAATTCGCCTCAGTGGCAAGCAGGGCTGTTGAGAGAGGAAAAGGAGACAGAAAAGTGACAAATACAATATTGATTTTGAATCCTTGTGGCTGCAAGCAGGTGTGTAGCTTTGCAGAGGGGAGGAGTGGGAGAGGGGCTGTGGGGGGAAGCCGAGAAGTTTTCCAAGGATAAAAAAATCCACCCAGTGTGAGAGAAGAGCTCACAACCTTGTTAATATTTACAAACCAGTTGGGAGAAAAGAGAAAGGAGGGGGGAAGTACCAGCTTCTTAGGGTTTCCTAGGCTGCAAAACACAATGCCAGGCTCTGAGCAAGCTTCCCCCGTTTTGGAAAGTCAACTCCAGGCTGCTGGTAGTGGCTGCGTTTCGACTAAGCCTTGCCCTCTTTTTTTTTGTAATGGTTCTGCTTCTTTTGCTTCTTGAGGACCGCAAAAGAGAAGGAAGCCGAGATATCTGGGGTCTCCTGCTTTTCTGTGTGCTTAAATTCCTGGTACGGTTTCCCGAAGAGCTCCGGCCGCTCTGGGAACGGCGGGGCTTTGTCCCACCCTACATTCTTCACCAAATCTGCCACTTTGGCGTGAAACTACTTAGCGCCTTTTCAAAAGGATTTTGTTCCTTTCCCAATGAGCACTAAACAAACTCCCCCTGCCTGTCAAGGCCAGACTGAGAACTGTTCCCCAAACCTGTATTCCCGATAGCTTGGGATGTGCAGTGCGCTTTGTGCCCGGGGGCGCCGGGCCGGGCTGCGCCGCTCGGGACCCAGGGCTCCCGGCGCTGGGCAGCGCGCTCGGCCGCCCCTGCCCTGCCGCCATCGCCCGCTCGCTCCTCGCTGCTGTCACCCTCCTTAGAGCCAGTGGCCCGTGTGCGCTGTCCTCGGCTGCCTCGTCGGGGATTGCAAGCCCCGCCAGCCCGAGCCGGCACTCGGCCGCGCTGCGCCGCCCCCGAGGTGCACCCGAGGACGGCCTGTCCCCCGTGCCCTGAGCTCATCGCTATCGGGCCTCGGCCCCGGGACCCGGGCAGCCATTTCGCCCCTGTCCAGCGCGCAGGAGCCCGCGCTGGGGCCACCCGAATTCCTTAATCCCGAGCGGAGGCTGTTGTTCCCGCTCACGGCTCCTGGGGCCGTCCCGGAGCACCTGGTTCCTGACCGGAGCCGGTTTCCCGGGAGAGCTCTTTTTCCTCTGCCGTCGGCGGTAAATCTAAGCGCAGGTGAGCGCAGCACCTCAGCCTCCCCTCCCTCCACGTGCCCAAACCTCCCTAGGACGGCTCCGAGAAGTGCCAGGGTCACACCGGGTGCGTGAGCCCGGGCTGGGCACACAGCGCTGCCCTCTCCGGGCCCCTCGTGGCCAGCACCTGCCCCGCCTGGGCTGTAGGCCCGGCCCCCCCTCCGCGGGGCCGCGTAGGTGCGCGCCGGGGCCGCGGGCTCAGGCAGCGCATCAGCCGTGACTCCTCAGCGTTTTGTTAATGCTGTGCTGTTAGCGCCGATTCCAGCTTGAGTCTCGACGTTATTGCCCTGAGAGCCTGTCTTTGTGGTAAACTTCGCTTGCTTTCCTGGAGGTGCTGGAGTATTTATCTACACGGTTGGGATTTGTTGGTTTGTTTATTTATTTATTTATTTGGAGAAGTATCAGGGGAGGCCTCGCAAACTTTTTCTTTTTAATCTTCCCTTTTAAACAAATGTCGCATTTCAAGCTGCCCTCTCTTCTCCTTTTCACATTGTAGGAAATATTGAAAATGCCACCTTAGTATTGAAGGGATTAACTTGCTTTTCTCCCAGCCGCTAACTCTGGTGTAAAGGGAGCAGTAGATCAACTGTATAATGTGTGCACTGTTTGGTCATTTGTACAAGCAGAACAAAGGTTGAGCTAAGCCAAATTGCATTGCACTTGTGAACCGAGTCCCAATTTGAAGTATCTTTTACAGCAGGGGGAATGAGAACAATTTCGTGTATGTCTAAAAGGGAATAACAAAGCCACTTTCTAGAGCATCTCAAAGTGAAGTAGTGAGGCGTGACATTCCCAGGGTGAGGAGGGACAAAGGCAGGGTCAGGGGGATGAAAAAGGGAATCAAACAGCCACTTTCACATGTCTGCCCTCAACTGCTGCACCTCTCCATAATAGGAAACAACTGTTGTAAAAGGGGGGATTGCTCCCATTCATTCAAAATAGCAAATGATAGCTAAACAACATTGTCAAAACTGAATCAACTTCTGTGCAGTACCACCCAGAAAAAGGTATTGTGTTTTGGTTAATAGCTGGGTGGAGCAAACTTGATTTTCCTTTTTCTTTCTTTTCTTTCTTTTCTTTTCTTTCTTCTTCTTTTTTTTTTTTTTTTTTTTTTTTTTTTTCCCAAGGACTCTTCTTTCCAGATCCATCCGTTTCATAAACTCTATTTTTTATCGTGAACCTTTTTTCACAAGACATGCTCATCCCATTCACGCTTTCTCCCACATGGTCTGCTCTTGTCTTGGTGTTCCGTTCAAAGAAAGGAATATTATTCGGCTGAGTCCCGTTCTCGCTGCAGTTAGAACGGCGATTCAAAATGCGTAAGCAATGTAAATCTTTCTTGAATTGCATGTGCGTGTCGCCCGGCAAAACCACCTTTAAATGACTAAGTTATTACTTAGACAAACATTGTGAAATGGTTTTTATGACAATTGACGATGATTTTAAATTGCATATCCACAAGAATAATGGCGCGCACGTTACGGTTATTTCCCCTCTTTATAAGCAAAGGTAATAACCGCTTGCAGAATTCAGGCTCGAGCAAACTTTTTCCTGCATTGTGTGAAGTCTTTAACGAGCCGGCTTTAATTAGGGTCAGAACTTTGAATGCTTGTGTTTTTCTCTCTGTTGGCAGGGGGCATGTTTGCAAACAGATCCGTAAGTTGCCGCCGCGAAGCCGCAGCGCGGTGGGGGGGTGTGATGTGACTGTGTGGGCGCCGGGGCTCTGCGCTTTCCCTTCCTGCCGCAGCGCCCCCTCCCCGCGCCGCCCCCGACCGGCTGCCACCCACCAAGCTGCCCAGGGACAGGGAACACAATTCCCGAGCGCGGGGCTCCCCGCCCCCGCCGCCCTGCTGGGCCCCGCTCCTCGGCGGGACGGGACGGGACACCGCCGCCCGCCAGAGCCCCCCCGGCACTCGCACCTGCGAGGTGTGGGCCTGTCCCACGGGGAAGGGGCAGCGCTTCTTCGGCCACGCCGTGTGTCCGCAAAAGCTGAGGGGCTGCTCGCCCCTCCCCGTGCTGCGGGCCGGGCTCAGCGCCCACCCCGCGGCGAGGGGGATCCGCAGGGCCGCTCGGGGCTGCGAGCGCTGCGGGAGGCAGCTCGGCGGTGGAGCGCCCCGCACGCTCGGGCCCCGTGCAGAAGGGCGGGAGGGCAGGGCGGAACGGGAACAGGGCAGCCTGGCGGCTGCAGGCAAAGCGCTGATTGCGTTTCCCGTGTCCAGAGGCTTCCATCGCTTGCTTACATCTGTTGACATCCTCCGCCCGTCTCAGCTCCCGGCCTCTATACTCACGACGCGAGCAAAGCTCCCGTCTTCCCATCAACCCTCAGCTCTGCAGCAAAAACTATATTAACCTTCTTTAATATTTCATTCTTGGAAGAGATTCTTTGGCTCTAACTTTAGAAAATATTTCCCCGCAGCGATTTCTTCCCATATATTTTTTTATCCGTATTTATTATCGAGAGATATGGTAGTCATACAGCATTCAACCAGCTAAAGAGGATAGAATTTGATAAAGGATTTTTTTCCCTTTCTGGCGAGGAAAGATTTTACATGGGAATAAGAGGCATTGGGAATGGCAGAGCTTTTTGAGCTCTGAGAGCGAGATGTCTGCGCTGTCATTCAGAGGAGAGCCCTTTCGTATTTCTTCTGCTAGGAAGTATTTCCGTCTAAGTTCGCTCTCTCTTGAGCAGCGACCAGTGAAAACCCTTGCTCTGTATTTTGGGCGACGGCAGTTTCAGTCGGCACGGCCGTTTTCTCGTCAAGGTAGAATTTATACTTGTAAGAAGCGCCCCCGGTAGCAGAAGGGACCCGGGGCCGGCGCTGAGCCCCGCGGACCTATTGGCAGTCCCGCGCGGAGCTGCGCGGAGCCGGGCGGAGCTGCCTGGGTAAACTGCTTGTGTATTTCACATTATCATCCCGCTATCTGCAGGCAATGTAGATTTTCTAAAGATCTAATGAATAAACAACCAGCAAGTGCTGGCGGTGCAATTTACATTGTTAATGCCTACATGTGTATAATAAATATGCATTTGTATGTCTTCAAATAAACTCTTTTTAGTTTCTAACCTGTGGTGATTTTTTTAAAAGCTGTCTTTTCCAAGAAACCAAATTTCCTTTTCGTTTCCTGAGCTGGTAGGGAAGGAAAGGACCCAGCAAAGCGCTGTACATCTGCTTTTCAGTGACAGCGGGGGATGCGCGGGTCCGGGCCCTGCCTGCCCGCCGCAGCAAGCCCCGGGGCGCGCCGGGCGCAGCCACCGCCCGCTCCCCCGGCGCGGGATGGAGGCCGCGGCCAGGCAGCGGCAGGCACTCATTTCTTAGTGCAATTTGCCACGCTTTTAACAGCAGAACAATTTAAATGTACAATATTAGCTCACAGTATTAGTCTGGAGGTGCAAAGAACAATCCATTCAGAGACGGAGCTTCAAAGGCACAGGATTCCCCTCAAGGAAAAGTTTACAAATGTGGCTGCTCCCTCCCTCCTTCCCTGCCTCCCCCTCCTCCCCTCCCTCGCCGGAGACAAACGGTTTTCCCCGAACGCTTCTGTAGAGGGCATCCCTGACCAGATTTCTCCCACCTCGCCGTGCGAAGCCTGCTCCCCCCGCTCTGAACTGCGGAGCGCGGTTACTCCGTGCGCGGCCCCGCCGCCCACGAACGGGCTCCGCGCCGCCCTCGCGGATCGTGGCAGTGGCAGCGGTAGTTGAAGGCGAAGCTCTCGCTTTCAGATCTTCAGGCTGAAAAGCCTGGCGCTTCTAAGCCCCTGCTGACTTCACCTTGGGAGGGATAAAGATTTTCTCCTCATTTTTCGCTACAAACCAGGTGCCACTTTCTTACACCGCTTGATGGCAAATGTCTCGTCTTCAGCGAGCTGGATCTGGCATACATTATTTTAATTAAGTCTATGGCGATTTACTTTCCTCTGAGATCCATTCCACCGTGCAATTAGGAACGTATTGGTGCTAGCACATATGAATATTCAGGAGAGTGTCAATTAATTAGCAGACAGAGGAATCTCATTATGGTGCTCAAAACCCTTTTAGTGCTAAGCAGAATTAAGGGGGCATTTGCCAATGTGCTGGATTAGTGAATATTTTACTGCGCGCTCATTTAACTTCATTATCATAGCACTTACGTTACTCTCTGATTTTATTAATTAAATTTCTCATTAATTTATCCAGAAAGGGGGATAAAAAGTTTTATGACGCCACAGCACTCGCGTAGACGCCCCAAAGAGCGAAGTGCCGCCCTGCCGCTCTGCAGGAAAGCGTTTCCCCGGGGCCCGCGGGAGGCCGGGCAGCGGCAGCGCCCCCGCCCCACGCCCAGAGTCCCGCGCCCTCAGCCAGGTGCGTTTTTGTCCCCGCACCCCAGAGATAAGTGTAATGCGGCAATTAGTGCTGCTACAGCAAAGGGAAAAAAGGTATCGCTGGGAATTTCAAGCGCAGACTACGGGTTTCATCTCTTTTTCTACTTAAATCTATTCTCAGCATCTGGGGAGCGGGAAAGCCCACGATTCTATTAACCCCTTAATCTCTGCGAAAAAAACCAAAAAAAAACAACAAAAAAACCCTAACAAACCTGCAGAAAGAAGAGGCATAATCTCATCTTTCCTAGTATTATGGACAAAAATCTAACGTGATTACTTTCCGACGGAGACAGAGGCGTAACCTGAACGCTTTGCTGGGGAGAAGCGCGAGTGGTTCCCGAGGCCAAAAGCAGCCAAGCGCAGGGCGCCCTGGCAGCGGGCTTGCAGTTACTTGGCGTAATCAGGAGAACTGAGAACATCAGAAGCCAGCAATCAGGATTTCGCTCATTTTCTAATTAGGCAATTCTTCAATTCTCATAATTTTTCCAAGGAGCATTGTATTAAGAGCAGCTATTTAAAAAAAAATGTCCGTGGGATATTGTGCTTTGCAAAAAACAAACAAAAATTCCCTCAGAAATGTTTAATATTAAATATTAATCGGATTTAAATTCAATAGCCATATCTTGCGACAGTTATAGATGTGCAGGAAGCTATAGATAATCAGCCCTTGTGCATCTTCACACAGGAGGGATCGACCCGGTGTCAGCAGAGGCTCTGCAGAGGAAAGGGAGACCCATGGAAATGTGCTTTAAAAGTCACCTCCATTTCAACACCGAGCGCGGAATTTGCCCAAAAAGGTTAGAAAGACAAATATTAAATCTGCCTTCACAAAGGGAGTCGCTAAATAGATCCGAAATTAATATGCATGTAAAATTAATTCGCTGCATTTCATGACATCAAAATAAGTACCTGGGAAACAAGAATACCTTCTGGGCATTTGGCACCATATGCTAGAATTACAGTTAATTAACTAATTACATAAATTAGGCATTAATTTACAATACATCAAGTATAAAAGATATCTCAATTAATTGTGGAGGGAGAAGGAGGAGGTTAAAGGGGAGGCTGGCGGTCCGGCCGGGCCAGGTTGGGCGCTGCGGGCGGGGAGCGCGGCCGGAGCCGCCGCCAACTCGGGGCGGTCGTTAGCGCGCGGAGCCAGCCAGCTGCGCTCATTAGAATCAATTACACAGCCGAGATTGATAAGCGCGTGTCAGGGCGTGGCGGCTCCGCCGAGACCAGCCGGGAGCCGTCGGAGCCGGGAGCTGCCCAGACCACGGTATGGCCCGGGACCGGGATGCGCTCTCCCTGCACTGACTGCTATGTTCCTGCCCTCCCCCGCGCCCCTGAGTACTTTATTCTGGTAAGAAAACTCAGTTGTATGGCGAAAAGGTGCAGGGCTGAGGTATTTCTGGTGGAGTTAGTCAGGTTTTCTTGTTACTTTGCTTCAGCGGGATCAAGTTTCAAATACTATTAATGATTTCAGGTAGCCAGAGCCATGGCACGCAGTTTTGATGCCTCAGAAGTGTGAGGGGATGTTCTACACAGATGTTCTCTGGGGCTTCCTCACCTGTTAGTGAGGCTACCTGACAAGATTCCTTCCTCCCCCTCAGGTGAAGTGTCCAGTTTGTACCTCACTGTGCCCAAAAAGGTGCCAGACTCTCTGCATTTACTTTGTAGTTTTCAGTTTAAGCATGAGGGAGGGTGTGTTAAAATGCAGGAAGGATTTTTAATGGGAATAATTTTATCTCACAAGGTTAAAATGGCAGAATTCAAACCAGTGCAGAAGTCCCACAGACCAAATAAAGCCCAGGTCATGTAGCAGGTAGTGGAAAGACTATCACACTGGAAGTATTTGGGGAGGCAGCAGTAAGTGGTCTCCATTTACACTGGGATTTGCTGAATACCACAAAATAAACAAGTCCTACTCTGCAGCTTTTGGCAAGGTGACTGGTGAAGCTGGGACTGGACCTGCCCAGCAGAACAGGATGCCCACAGCAGGCACTAGGCAGGCTGCAGGGAAGGCTGGCTTCTGCCTTTGTGAGGAGATGTGGGGGCTCTTGTTTCTTCCGTGAGTCTGCCTTACTAATATAAATAAAATTTGGCTTCCTTCCCACTTTGTAAATAAATATTCCATAGGAATAGACCACTGTCTGGTTGCATCATTGACAATACTGCCTGACTGTTGATGGGCTAGAAAACAGATGAAACCCTGCCACATGTCTATCTTTTTATTGAGACAAAATGTTCATTTTGATGTAGCAGTTTTGTGCTGCTGCCAGATGCTGAAGGTACTTGAGGGAGATGTTGACAAGTGGATAATTGTCAACAGAACTAAAACAGACACTTTGTTTACAGTTGAGCATGATTAATTGAGAGTAAATAAAACAACATTGCTGTTCATAAAGTCTCTTAGCATCTGAAGTTCAAAAGCAAGCAGTACACTCCAGAAAGGAAGGCACTGAACCTGCTTCTACACAGGGATCAGTAACTGAGCTCGATAATGAGAACAGCCTGTGCAGCATGGGGCATCACCCTCTAGGTTTCAAGCCAAGTAGTTTCCTGCTTACTTTTTCTCTCTGTTGGTTTCTTTCCTTTTTTTTTTTTTCTTTTTTTTTTCCCCTTTACTTTTGGCTTACATGGCTGGATCCATAAGGGGTTATGGATCACACACTAATTCAAAAGGAAGACTTATGCATCTGAATACTGGATATAGTTGACTTAGGTAAAATGATGGGACAAAAGTGGTCTAGAATACTTCATCAACAGTAAAATAGGAGGTGATGCAGCAGTCTTTTTTCCTCACACTGTAATTTAAAGGTTTTTATAGAATAGTTCATGCTTTAAAACAGTAGTGAGGGGCAAGAATTAGTGGTGATGGTCAGTAAAATCTAGGAGTACTCTGAGTTTTTATGTTTTTGGTTTTTTTTTTTAAATTAAGAAAGGTTTCTGTTTGTGCATGTAGCAGCGTATATTTACCCAGAGCTGTACAGAAGGTAGTGTAGTTAGTATCTAAGTGGTATTTATGCTGTTCAGACTAGACAGATGCTGCAGCTCAATTGAAGGGTGGAGGGGAAATACAGTTTACCAATCCACAGTTGCCCAAATGGGGCTTTTGTGGATATATTTTTCAAAATTATAATTTTGTTTCTCCTTTGTATTTTGATCCACTCTGAAGTCACTTCCTGTGAATTATTCTTTCTTTCACAGCCAGGAGCCCTACTAAGGGACAGTTGCAGCAGCTGGTTTAGCCTCCCCCATGTGTAGCACACTTACAAGCAAAGTTAATCTGTATTCAAACTTCCTGCCTTGGTCCTGTTGGGTTACTGGTGGTTTAAGAACAGCCTGTGTGTGTCTGTACCTGTTTTCAGTGGGCATTCAGACAGCTGGAAGTGGGTGGCAGCTGCTCACAGCCTGTTAATGAGATGTGCTTGCTCCATTAGTGCTGAAGGAGGGGCAGGCTCTCTTACTGATGATTATTGTGTATTTCTTCTCAAGTCAGTTTACTGCAGCTTGCAGGCTTGGAGTTTTTTGTCTTTTGTACTAACTCTGTCCTACTGTTACTGACTTCAACAGTGCCAGCTTCCAAGCATGTCCATATGAGAATATCCCTTAGTTTCACGTCCACGGTTCAAACATGCGATTCCAGGTCGTTGTGTAAACAGTCCTTGAGCAGTGGTTGAGTGCTGCTCATCTATTACACCTGTATCTGCTTATAGGGAGGGCAAGACCATCAGGAATTGATAAGAGTTTCCATTGTAATACACATTTATCTGTCTTTTCAACATACAAGTAACGTTAGGTTATTGCTTTGCAGTCTGAAGGCTGGTTGTGCCACCAGCCTCCTTTGAAGAGGTGTCATTAGCTGTGAGGGTGCTGCTGGTATGGTGTGTGTTGTAACGTGGCTCCCTCACCCTCGCTCAATGGATGGGATGTTTCTGCCATTGCACTGGCTGCTACTTGGCTGCTGGGCTCCTGTCCATGTGGGACCATGAGTCTTGGAGCCATGCCAAAGGGTGTTTGTTCTGATTGCCAGTAGCTTGCCAGTTGGATTATTAATTAGTTTATACTTAGTTTACACTATCACAGCCAAGATGATTGCACTTTTTTGCTTTGAAGCCTCCTGTACCCTTAGTATTTTTCCAGTTCCTTCAAAAACCTTTCTCCTTTACTTTGTGATCAAAACTTTGCTCATCCCTCATCTAGAATGTGCCTCTTCCTCTGGAGCATATGCTTGTCCAAGCTGCAGCAGTTGTTGCTTGCCTGTGCAGCTCAGAAGCGCCCCAGGATGCTCCCTAAAGGCTGCTGCACTTCAAAGGAGAAGCTGCAGGCTCAGAGCAGCCAGAAACCAGGCGCTTGCGGGGCCCAAAGCCCCAAAGGTGGCTGTTGGCTTGGTTGTAAGAGGAAAAGCTCCTTTCAAGGAGCAGCTTTGGAGTTTCCTTCTGTAGGGGAGCACTGGGCACTTCAGGGACAAGGCAGCAAGCCAGGATCCTCTGTGCAGATTGTGAAGATCTTCCCAGAAGCTTGAGCAGCTGTATGGGGAACTCCTGTGCAAGTCAAAGCACCGAGGGGGAGTGTGGCAGGGAGGAGAATTGTTTCCCTGGTGGAGAGGTGAGAGCATGGTCTGTTCAGCTGCGGGTAAGCTCTTAGTCACCAAGTTAGCACTGTCTTGTACCAATCTTAAGTCCACTTGTTTGGCTGGTGGTAGGTGTCAGCTCTCCAAAACAGAAGACCCCGCTTATTTGTGAGACAAAGGGGAAAAACTGGTTTCCATACTTATGTCAGCTTTGCGTTTTTATTTGAATGACTGTCACATGGTAAAGACATCTGAGGATAACATCCTTTTGAGCCTAACTTACCTTGCAACTTTAAAGGACAAGTTTTCTAATGGAGTTATATCACTTTAAAAATAGGCCCAAAGACAGGAGATTCTTCTTCATTTGACATCAGTGGAATTGGTGTATTTTATGGTAATGATCCCATGAATTTTATGTGACTTCTGAATGAGGGTATGTTCAGTTTCTTTATGATCCAGACACAAGAGCTATGAGGCATGGACCTATAGGAATGTCTGTCAGAAATCACCACAAATATCACTGACTTTGTAGTCTAGAGCAAATCCTGAGAATGTTTCTCTCTAGCTGGTCCAGGGAGATGTGCCTGGATTTCTTGCTGCCCTGTCAATATAATGCCTTGGGGCATTAAGGCACAGGCTGCAGATGGAAGTAGGATATACTTTTCTCATGGTCAAAAGTTATTAGCGGATCCTGAAGAAAGTTCTGCTCGGGGTAAAAACCTCAAGGCAGCCAATCACTTGGTGCTTCATTATCTTGAAAGACCTTGAGTTGGAGTCAAAATTGAAATAATGAGCCAGACTTATGAAGGTGAATGTGTTTGCAGCTGACACGAGTGAACACATGCTGGTAACCATCTGCTGGGATCCCTTGTAGGTAGCTGTGGAAGTGCACTTTCATGTTAAGACTGTGAATGCCATGTGTGTGATCTACTTTATGTGTGTATGCTGTCCAACTAAATAATTGCATGGGTATTAAAGTGTATTTAAAGTGATTTTGTCTTCTTATGTACTCTTTGGGAAGAGACTGTCTGATTACCCATTAGATATTTTCTTATAAAAAAGAGAATGCCTCTTTTAGAGGGTATTTGTACATGAAAATCCTGAGATGCAGCAGTTCTCCTTCTGTACTCTCTGTATGTAAAGTTTGTGTGTATTTGCAAAGTAGGACTTTGTTTAACTTGGTTGTCATTAATGGTCAGAGATGCCATGGCACTGGTACTTCATAAGTCAATTAAACATAAAACATTGTAACAGGATTATTAAAAACTACTGAATGCTGGAGAATAGATGTGATAGAGGAAGGGACACAAAATGGCTGTGTACTTAGTGTGTATAATGCAGCTTGCTCAATTTGTTCCTGGCTATTCATAGGAGAGTACATTTTCTCTTTTTAATTGCACAAGATGACAAGACCTTTTAATTAAGGTGGCATCTATAGTATTCATATACTGCAAAACCCACAAATGACTAAAACTTAATAGCATCATAAAAACTATGGTTAAAGCTTTTACCAACACTGCCATCACAGCAAAGGGTCTTAAATCAACTATGTCAGCAGTGAACTTGTGCCTACCCTGAGCCTACTGACTCAGAGAGCAGGAACTCATTTCTTTTTGTGCAGAAACAGTGTCTTTGTGGTGTTTTTATGTCTGTAGTAAACTGGTAAATGGTTCTTTTGTCTCTTCATGTGTACTTGCCCTCCCATGTCTAATTTCTGCAGCCTCTGAAATACTCTATGTCCAGTTAGAAGATACTTTTGGGGAAAGCAGATAAAATTTCTCTTCTTCACTCAGAAGGTTCCTACAGGCTTCAGTGGAACAGAAGGGCAGGGAATGAGAATATTGCATATGGAGGATGTGGGGAAGCAGGCAGACAGCACCGGGTGCCGCAGCAACAGAAGCCTCGGTGCTGCTCGGCTTTGATATTGACCTGAGGTCTCACTTGGAGAGAACCACATCCTCCAGCTCAGGGATCACAGGATTGCAGCAGGATCGCTGCTGCAACAAGGGATGTTAATCATTTACGAGCAAGGTCCTGGCAAGGATTTATGCACAGGCAGACTATTTTTTGTCTTCCCCTTTTCCTTATAGTGGTGGTCTTACATTTGTTGGGCCTGTGTTTGTGGGGGGGATGGTCCTTCACCATGTGTTTCATGGGATGCTGTCTTGTGGCATCCCAGCAATGACTACAGGTGCATCCCACCGAAGAGGGGAGGGAGGTACATGGCAGATGACAATGGCAGTTTTTGCCTTGGTAATGCTGGTAAAAATGGTTCTTGGTCTCTTGTGTAAGGGGTTAGGCTTTTTTCTGTCTTTATCTGCAGAATGTAAAAGAATACTATGCATATGCTTAAGGTACAGTCTTATTTCTGGCAAGAGCTTTTTGCATTTCTCATCACCTTTTTGTGTGTGTAACAGTTACTGCAGGGGGCTTTTGCAGGCATTTCTTTTTTCACAGAATTAGAAATTTAACAATTTGGTTTTAATTGTAATGTCCTGGTGCTCAGAGTTCCTTGAGCACACCTTCTATCAACTAAGAAATAAACCAGTTTGTATAATCCAACATTTCCCTTGGGATTAGTTCAGAAAGCAACATGATTTTTACTTTATTGCTAAAAATACTGTGTTGTTTACCAGATGAGTATTTAAATAATTTAAGCATGCTACTCTAAAGAGAGACCTTGTTAGAGTGAAAAGTGTTTTATCACAAGAACCTCTAGCAAAAGAGAGGAGGACAGAGTAAACAGGCAGAGAAGAAGGGACCTTGGGATGTATTAACATTTAGCAACACTAAAATTAATTGTATTAATTATGTCTGTTCTGATATTAGGGAATTATGTTAATCAAGTGTATTTTCTCGATGGTCAGATTTAGAGTGAGGATTATTAATTTGTGGGCGTGGAATCAGTCATTTGGGGATTGTTCTCTGCAAAGCTTTGTGACCGCTGGGGTGGTTCAGTGGCCAGAATCCTTGGTTCTTCAATCCTCTCTGTATCCCCAGTTCAATCCCAAGGACCCTGAACAGCAGAAGTCAATCAGCTGAGAAGGCTGAAGAGTCTGCAGTCTCTGCAGTGCCATTTTCTACGCTGGCATGTTTGGTGTGGATCTCATGGCACAGGGAAAGTTGTGTATCTTTCTCTTCCAGCCCTTCACCCCAGCTGTCCCCCTTCCATTCTGCTTCCTGTGGCCTTCCTTCGGCAAGTGACTGGTTCATCCAGCAAAGGGGCTGGAGGTGGGACCACCATCATGTTCTGACAGAAGTTAATGTAGCTCTAAAAAGTCAAGGGATCAAAAGGAATAAAAAGCTGCTAAAGCCTATCTTACTTGAGTCCCAAGTCACTAAAGGAACTTGATTTGGGCTTATCCAGTTCATCTGTTCAATGACTGGCAAACACATTTTTTAAATTAAAAAAAAAAATAATCCTAGAGATGAAGTAATTTGGTAAATACTGTCCTAAATGGAGTTGAGTTTTTAAATGTCCTTGGTGCCTTTTCACATTGCTTAGGGGTTTCCTTTTTTCTGCAGCAAGAGAAATATAATAAAAATACAGTCTGAAACAGAAGTTTGGCTGTAACTCTGCAGATCTGAGAACTGTGGTAGGTCAAGATTTGTAGGTGGGGGCTGTAACTTAATTAGACTCTGTGATATCAGTGGAAAATGTAGCTAAGTTTTTAGTCCCACAGTAATTCCTCTGTAAATGATGTGTTCTTTTTATATTTCTGTACTCAACACATTAGTGTGCCAACACTTGGAAAATAATATTGCTCATATTATAGGAACTTTGGAAAGTTGTCATGTTGAGGAAGAGTCAGTTCCTCTAAACCAGTCCAGTGCCAAGTGGTCCGAGGAGTATGAAAATATGAGAAAAGTGATACTGTTTTCTAAATCAAGCAGATCCTGTGTGCTTTAATCAATGAAACGTTTCACCCTAATGCTGCTTTTAGGCCCATCAGTATCTGTGGGTTTAGTCAGACTTGGTGTATATCTGGTGCTGTTCAGGATCCAGCCGTGCTCCCTGGGCGATGTGTGCCTGGGTTTGTGGCTGAGTGTGTGCAGAGGTTTTGCACTGGTGGAAGGGTTGGGTTGTGCTCAGTGCTCCCAAACACCGTGGTAGCTGAGAGCTCTGCTGGCTGTCACCCCTTCACTGCAAGGAGGCTGGGGACAAGGCTATTGCAGTGAGGACTGGCTCTGGGATTAATTCCCTGACTATTTGTCTTGTGGAGTTTGGAGTTCAACTTCAGGGCACATTTCAAGGGGATGTTTATGCTCAGGGCCAGGTCTGCCAGCAATGCTACGTGCAGCACTCTGGACTTCACTGAGAGCCCCTTGCACAAAGCGAGCCTCGAATTGCCTGGGAGTTTGTGGCACAGAGTGTGCCTCAAGGACAGGGTTTGTGCTCTGGGTGTGTTTCAATGAATGTGCTGCCGATTTAGACCCTGATCCTGCTGTGCAGATTCCGTAGGAACACACACGCTCTTGAATACAGCACATTGAATGTGAATTTATGGGAATTGTGTAAGGAAATTGTATGGATGTAGCAGTTGTAATAAGCATGTTTTACAAAAAAAAAAGAGAAAGCACATTTAGAGGTTTGTTGATTTGTTTTGGGCTTTTTTTTTTTAAATGATTACTGCAGATGTTACTATGTTGAGACATTTGCTTAATAGAAAGAGAAGAAAGAATCAAATAGGAGTGTTCAGTAAAGTCAGCACCCTCTGAAGCTGAAAGCATTAGCAGTACACAAGTCCTTAAATGTCAACACTGTTTAAAGAAGGGAAAAAAAGTTAAATTTGTGTATTTCCCCTTCCCAAAGAGCAGAGATGGATCCAAACAGAAAAATAATTTTCAGATATTTCCTGTGGAGTTCTAATGAAGCAAAGAATGAGATCAAATGAAAACTGAAAATATAGGCTACTTCTGATGCTCGGTCCATATCTCTAAATTCAGATGATTGGACAGAACCTGTCAAAGATTCAGTTTTAATTCTCTGCTTCTGATCATGGGCTGTGGAAACAAGGAAATGAAAGTGATGTGTAGTGTGACCCCTTGTACATTGGTGTTTGTGTTCTTAACCTTTGGGACTGTGGCTATGTCTCTTTTCTGTCCTGATGTCTGTTGTTCTGTCCCTCTCACTGCCTGTTAGAGACACCATTGGGGACACCGGAGCAGGAGCAGAGTGAACAATCAGCTCTGCACATGGCACAGGGAGTGAGCCAGGGTGTGGGGAAAATACCCAAAGGAAATCTCATCTCAAGGTGGGACCTTGAGGTATCTGTGATATCTGAGAGCAGGTGAAGTTGGAGCGTGTTCAGCACTGGAGGAAGAGCCCAAAAGGTCCAGAGAGGCTGCTCTGCTCAGCCTGGAAAGCAGAGAGTTGTGTCACAGATGGGCTTCTTTGAGCTGCTTTGCAGTGGGGAAACTTTGCATTCCAGGACTCAGGATAACCTCCCACCTGTGCCAGAATCCTGATGGTGATGAAACTGGCAGCACTGAAAAGTATGTCTTATGTAACTCCTATGCAGCTACTTTGTTACAATTTTTAAAAATTGTTATTATTTTCTATTTTAAAGAAAGGGTCACCTTAAAATTGGCAAACTTTCACAGCCTGAACAAGCAGGGGGACCATGTGGAGAGCAGTGTCTCTGGGGATGTACTTGTCAGTGAGTAAGTTCACTTGAGGCATGAATCTTAGGTAGATTTGATTGCATTTACTAATACAAAATCTGTCAACAGTAAAGACACTTTCCCTGCTTTATCTTCCACTAGAGGGAAAAAAAAAAAAGAAAATCAAAATACTTTTTCCTTTCCCAGAATAGCTGTCTGGCAGAAAACTTGAAAAATGTGAATCCCCTTTCTTGCTACCAAGTCTCTTTGTTGATGAACAGTGCTCCCAGCAAAAACTGGGAATGATACCAGACAAAGGATGCCCAGCATCATTATCTGCATTATATATCAATAGTTGTGCTTCCTTGCTTATGAAGTGTATAACCTTGTGTGTCCTTAAAGTGTAAAAACAAAAGATGCACTACCCTAAGGACACCTGGGACTGCACTTCTAAGACGTCAAGAGAAAGAAAAAGATTTTATTAAAATATTATGAATTATTGTTAACATATATTTACATAATTTAATTCATCCCAGGAAACATCTAAAAGAATGAAATTTTATACACATATGGTCATGAAGCCATCCTTTAATGTCATCATTTTAGTCTGCAACCCATCAGTACACTAGATCCATATTTGAGGGGATTTGCTTATTTTATTTAATAACAAGGCAATTTATGGGGCTGTTATCCCTTAGATGGGACACCTGTCTGGGTCTCTCAGCCTAATCCTAAACTGGAAAGGCAAAGTCTCCCAAAGATCTGTTTGTTTGAGTGAACAGTTTAAAACGCTACAGCCTGTGGGCTAAGCCAACTGGGTCAATGGTGTTACACAAAAATTATTGCTGTTAATAACTGACATTTAAGGCTTTGATTTTTCTGTTACGAGATTTTAGTCTATTCTTGGGAGTGCTTAACTTGTAATTTATTTTGTTTGGTTGAATGTCATTAAGGAAAGAAAATGGAAAGATCTTTAGGCTTCTTGTATATAGAAGCAATTTCTGTTAAAGGCCTTGTCTTACGAATCTGTTCCTTTTTTAGTTTGAGAAAGTTTTGTAGTATTTTTGCAACTAAGAGTTATCAATTCAATAAAGACTTCTGACATTCTTGTTCAGTTGTTTGCATAATCACTATTTTAAATAGAAAACTGCTAAGAATCTGATTATACTGGTAGAAGTGAAGAGGAAAACAAGGCTGAGGAAAGCAATGTGGTGTTAACAGTGCATTCGAGAAAAACTAATTTATCGCAGGACCTATTATTAGAAGTAAAATCTTAGTGAATGCTGGGGTAAATCAGAAGGCAGAGAGAACTCGAGCCTTGTGTATGCTACGTACGAGTTAGGAGGCTTCTGGTAAAATGTGACATTTAATCACAGAATAATCTTGCTTGCAAAACCATATGTATAAACAAATTCTTCTGATTCAGAGAAAAAACAGGGCTAATTGTGTAGCTGCTGAGTAAATCTCTTTGACAGCATGTCCCTTAAAAGGGCATTATGCTGGTGAGGAAATGCACTGAGGGATCCTGGAAATTGTCAGAAAGCTGAGCACTGTTGGGGTGAGCACCTGCCTGTGAACCACAGGTGCGTTGTTTCTACTTCTTGGGATTTTAATCTGCGAGTTTTGAAATCCAGGAACACCTGCATTTCCTGACCGTATCTGCTGCTTTGCCATTTCTATTTCCCTCTCTGTCAGCAGTTGGCTACCAGACAAGCTTTAGATGAATAGCATTCACCTTACTTCAGAGTTGTTTTATGATGCTGGTTAGATGAAATAGTTCCAGCAGATACTCTCAATAAGCAAAGGCCTGTACTCTCTGCAGTTCATTGAACCCATATGGATGAGAACAGCTGCAAAGATGGGTTTGCTACCTGAGGCCAATGTTTGTGTTGCCAACCGCGACTTCAGCTTGCTGACCCTTGTATAATTCATTGCAGTTGAGGAAATGTTGCTCACACTATTCCGTTTTGTGATGAATGGCATTACTTAAAACTGATAGTCTTGTAAAGCAGTGGTGACTTCCCATGTCTGACAGATGTGAACAAAGAATACAGTCAATAAATATTGCCATGTTCTAAAGGAAGATTCACTGCTCACAGTTGAGGGGGAGGAATTTCAGTGCAAAGAGAAAACAGGTGGAAAAGAGGCTAGTATACAATTACAATTTAGAGGTTGTGCTTAAGGATGGATCTTTGGGGATTCATGCATTGCAGGTCTCTGAATCACCCAGGTGTGGTGTTGCAGGCACATATTTCAATCTAGCATTGTGGAACAGTTACTGCTTCACTGACCCTCTTACAGGAGCCAGGCAAATCATTTCGGTGACCTTGATGAGCTTAGACTTCCATGGAATTTGCCCAGAAAGAGAAGGATGCCTCAGGAAGGCCATATCTGGATAATAACAGTTTCTGCTTAGTACTATTGCCTTTGGGAATGTTTTTCATCCAGATATATCCTGGTACATTTTTATCGACGTATTTTCTTCCAAAACTGAGGTTGAATGCATTCTTGTTTGTGTGAAAGGGCATCTGACCTCCTAACCAGTGTCTCTGAATGCTGTGAGAAGTCCTTGTAGGCTTTGCTGTTGGCCTCTGCAGGCAGCAGCCTCAGGTTCGGATGAGACAGAGGTTGGAGCCAGCTGATTGCATCGATTGGTGACAACAACAAAGGCAGTTCTTTGAAAGGTCAGGAACATCCATGAGGAGCCATTAAGAACAGGGAAAGAGGAACTGAGAAGAGAGTCATACAAGTGTTTTAGCAGATTTCTGTGAGAGAGCCAGGCAGGAGTTGTTATGGTCTGAGAGATGAAGCTGGTGCCTGGGGAGGTGGAGTTAAACAGATCTGAGTGGTTTGGAGGTACTGCACAGGGAAGCACGTGATGGATTTCAATGAGGAACAAATTGAGGTGAGTGGTGGAAACGGTGAGAAGGGAGCAGATTCCTCTTTGGTGTGAACCCTTCTTTCACAGAGCTGGTATCCCTATGCTTTTATGGTATATGAGCAAAAATAACATCATTCACCATATTTATATAAGAATATACAGGGCACAAAATCGCCTGGTATTTGTCCACATTCACTCTGTGAGAGGTGTACAGTTGTTTCAGTCTTCTGCTTAATTTCTTGCCACTTTGTGGAGTATGAAGATAAATGAGGTAGTGTTTCTATAGAATATTATGGACAACTACCCAATTCAGAGTCGTTTTGAAATTAAGGTATGGCTTAATATTTGTTTCCTATTCTTTTGTGGTGTTAACAGTGCACAGCTGCAATACTGTGGATATTTCCCTAGAAATGTTTCTTATCATTAAACTGGAAATTTTATTTATGAGGGAAAGAAATTTTTTTCTAAGGCCCCCATTCAAAAACAACATCAGGCACCTACTTAACAGCCTTTTAGCAAAGATTTTTGTGAAGTCCATGGAGTTAAATAAGAAGAGAAGTTTAAGTATTTGTGTAGGCAGTGGCTGAAATAGGATGAAAACCAGTTAATCTACAGTTTTTCATTCTGGGGAGCTAAAGCTTGCTACAGTGCAGAAATCAGACCATAAAAGTGTGGACAATTACCTTAATAAATGAGTGATGCTCATCTTGCTTGTGACAGAAGGAAAGGCAGAGGCCTCTCACCTACAGGCTGAGTACCAGAGCATGTGACCCTCTGCACCCAGTTCTGAGGACGTTCCTCAGCCCTGGCTCGGCCCTGGGTGGGCCAGCAGGGATGCTCCTGAAGATGCAGGTCTAATTGAAGCAGCTCTGACAAAGTAGATAAGATGCTTGTGGGCACGGAGGGTGTGTTTGCAGTTAGGTTGAGAAATGGCTTTTTGCTTTGCTTTGTTGTCACTAATGTTACACATACTGAAATCAAAGCTTCAGCACTGAAATGCAGTTGTAGTGATTTCTGCAGTTGTCTCTTGTTTCTTTACATTGTGGTGTATAGCCACAAGGGGCCGAGTTAGAGATGTTGAGGCAGCTTTTCTGGGCTTAACTTTGCAATTAAGTTGCTTTAAAAGATTTCCCAATTAAAATGCAAGTAAATAAGCCACAATAAAAAGTAAAATCATGTGAAACTAAATCGATATTAATTTGGACAGTAGCAATTCTTTCAAATTTATAGTATAGATCTGCACACCTTGAGTTTTCAGACTAGCCAAACAATCATTGTCTTTTATATTCTGTGTGAACTGGACAGCACAATAGAAGGAGAAACTTTATTGTTATTACTGTCTTGGTTTGTGGCAAAGGAACATGAAACTGAGGACTCCTGACCTGAGCTGCAGGTGCTGTGCAGAGGTGTTCTCCAGGGATGCCCAGCTGGCAGTGGTGTGCCTCTGGATTTTCTCACCTATGTCATCATCTCTTTGACTTCCCCAAGGTGGCCTTTTCACTTTTCTTTGCTTTCTGGAACTGGCTGCCCAGCTGGAAATGGCTGCACAATGAATCTGGAAACCATCTGGAAATCTTGCTCATTTTCCAGAAGAGTGCAAGGGGCATGGGGCTGAACAGAAATTCACCTGCCTTTGGTGCCCTCCCTAAGAGCCTGCAACTGAGACACAGAAAACCTTTCCTCCTGTGGGTAGCTGAGCCCAGAGAAGGCGGAGAACAGAATGCAGAGAGGGCAGAGGAGCGAGCCAAAGTGGAAGAGTGAGGATGCTTGGGGAGGTGAATTGGTGGGACCAGGAGTTTCTCTGCTTATCTTCCTCCTTCTCCCCAAACAAGCTGAGGATCCTGCTGCCCTTATCTGCTGCCCTAAGTAAGGGAGTGGTGTTTTCCAGAAGTCTCTGTGTTGAGTCAGGAGTGGTGTTTTCTACCTGCCTTGTGGGTCAGGGGTACATTCAGTTGCAGCATCAGCTGCTGAGCTCCTTTGGTGGTGATAGGAAGCCGGTGTAGGGAGCTTCAGGAGTTCAGGCAAGCTGCCAAAGCGTCTTTGCAGAGGCATCGAAAAAGGGGAAACCGTGATGGTCCGCTTTATCTCTCTGCCAAAGCTGAATGGGATTTCCTGAGACAAAGAAAGGGCACTTCACCACCTACAGGGCTGCTTATCAAAGGCTTCTACACACAGAGGAGGTGTGAGAACTTTACAAAAGTGAGGACACAAATGTCCTCTAAAATTGAAAGTACTGGGCAATCTAGAGAGAAGTAATTTACCAGGTTCTCTGGTAATATCATATGCAGTAGTGTGTATATAAATGTGTACACAAGTGTGTACAAGCATCTGTGTACTTAAATATAATGTCCACAGATCGACTGATTTAACATCCAAGGTCACAGCTTCTCACCAAGCTGATTTAGACAGAAGCAACAGCAGAAATTGATGTGAAAACCAGACCAATATAATGCCTTTAAGACAACTCAAAATCTTGTATTTATATCTTGCATTTTGCACTTCACTTCCTCTGTCTCTTTTGTCACTTTGTCATGTCTCTATTCAGATGCTGAAGTCCTTAGGGAAGGCTGCATTTTCTTAGCAGTGTGACACAGTGCACTTGTGCAAGTTAATGACCACTGTGAGAAATAAATATTCGGTGAAATGGCATTTTCATGATTGAAAATGTTACCAGTGATACCCCTTACCAAACAGAGGGAAGTCTTAGGATTCTGGATATGCTCTTACAAGCCTTAGAAAGGCACCCACAGAAAACCCGTTCGAGGGCACTTTGCAAGGTAATGAGTCCCTTAGAAAATGAAAAGAGGGGAGTCTTCAGGGACACACCTCTGTTGTTCATGAGTGTACAGACCTGACACCTCAACTGAGTCTTTGGCCCTCACTAATATTTTACAAATGTCTCTGTATTTGACTTGCTTCATGTATTTAAGTGCATTTAAAATGTAATATTTGTAATTTGGGAATTGTATTCAGTAAATGTCTCCAGTGGTTATTCCTGATATCTGATACTGAAATATAGGAGATCAAGTACAGACACTGATTTTACTTCATCATAACAGGTATAGACTAATTGATTTATTTGTTGCAAAGCAATTGCACAGTTCTGTGGAACAAAACATGACCTGGGACAGTGTAACTGGTAGCACTGTATCTAACACCAAGTAAATGCAGGAATCTGTCAATAGCCATAAGAAACTATTTTCATTTGGAAATATAAAATTACACCTGATGCCTAGCAGAGGTTCACTGCAGCTGAGCAAAGGAATACCTTTAATACAAAATAATAAACTTTAAATTCATTTGAAGTGCAATCTTTTTGAATAGACCTATAAAATGACTTACCATCTTGCTGTCAATGCTGATAGAATATATGTGTAAATGACCATGGATCACTGAGTGTCATTTATAAACATTCCTAGATGACTACTTGGTGGCTTTTAGGGTTTTTTGTTTGTTTTGGTTTTTTTTTTTTTTGACTCTTAAAAACAGCAGGAAGAGAAACAGTCCCTACAGACAATTACTAAATCCTGTGGTATTTCTGAGATGGAAACAGCTTTCAATGTTAGGCACTGATAGGTTCTGGTCTTGTTGATTATTTGTTGAATTGGTTGAAAAGGCAACTTTTGTAATAACCTTTCTAATATTTTGGTGTTTTCCATGGGCAAGAGAAAAATATTTTCATTTTTTCCAGCAGTGGAGCTTCAGATCTAATCTGTAAGTGGGTAGGGTAATAAATACCGACTTGGTGTGACAATGGTGCTGTGACTGTGTCCCCAACATTTGCAGTGCTTTGTTGGATGTGACTTTCTCCCACAGAGTGTAGCAGAGTCTCTGTTTTGTTTGGCTCATAACAGAGCTCTGAGAAATTGGGACCCCCAGTTAGTGGGGAGTGACTGACACCAGACCATATGTTCAGAAAGCAGCCTGTGGTTGGACCAGGAGATGGCTGAACTGTAATCCCATGAAATTCCAAGATGCTGTTTGGTGTCAGGTAGGAGAAATGTTGAGAAAAGGACTGCAAAAGGGAATTTGGAATACAAAATGAACCAAGGAAAAACCCCTGACTTGTGTGAGAAGAAAAGAAAGAATGTACTAAATAATTATTTTGATATGAAGGGTGAAACAGCGGATAAGCAGTGTGAGTAAATTTCCAAAGCATATTAATAAGGATGACCATGAAAAATGACAAGGAATCAATACAGTACAAAGAAGTTAAAAAAAAAAATAAGGAGAAAGTGAATGGAAGGACAAAACTGCAAAGTGGACATGCACAACTCGCAGGAGGGTTACAAAGAAGAAGGGATACATTCTGCTTGTGGGTTAGAGGATTTGTGATTAGGGTTGTTGGTATTTTTCTATTAAAGCTTTTTCATAAATCTGTGAAAAATTGATGGTGCACTAAAGGTGATGGACTGTCACGGATTGGCACAAAAGTTGATCTGACACACAGACTCCTTGGCCTCAGATATGCAGTCTGTAATCAAACTGCTTCTGAGAAAACTGCCCCTTAGTGTTTTTCCCAAGTGTTACAACAAAAACCTCACTCCAGCTTGAACTTGGGTCACTGTAACTCAAGGATACTCTAAAGCTCAAGTTTATTAAACATCTTGATCCTGCCTCAAATGTAGGACATGGTCTGTACTTTGAAATCTATTGATATGTTTAATACCATCGCTGTTTGAGATCTGCCTCCTGTGCACAGAAGAAGACCTACAAGCAAATGAGAGTTGATGATGACAGCAGAAATCAGGACTAAAATGTGATGCAACTTTCAGAGGTATTCAGTGAAATCATTAAGTAAATCATAACTTTTCAGGGGAGAAGTGGAACTGGTAAAAAATGATTCACAGTGCAGATGTTTTCAAGAGTCGGAAATGTGGGCATGTCTCCCACATGCTGAATAGTGTTCAGGTTTGCTTTCCTTCTCATTCCCCTCTGCCCTGCCTTCACTAGGAGATGAAGTGCAGTTTTCCAAGAGCAGCAGTGTATATATCTGCAAGTATGAATTTGGGTAATTTTGTTCTTACCAGAGTTGCCAGGGGAGCTTTTGATTTCACATGTTAATCTCCAGAGCCAGGTGCTGACTCAAGGTTGTTTCAGTGCTAATCTCACTGTCTTCCTGTTTTTGACATTAAATCAGTGTTGTCGAGTTTCTGTATGACCGAAACTGAAGGGATTTGAGAAATAAGCAGGTTCAACTTATTTTTAAAAATCAGTGAAAATCTCCCTGAGTATTTAGAGCCTCTGAAGATATGAAAATGACACATCTCAAGGAACGTACAGTTAATCCCCACAAGAACAGAACTAGATTTGAAATACCCTACATTTGGTTATTGGACATATAAATGCAGTAATTTGCTGAGCCTGTGTTAAGCTTACTTGGACGTCCTTATTCTTTCCAGGCCATTGGTTAGTCAACAGCATGATGTAATGAACGACTTACTAAAGCCAGTGCTGCCATTTCCCCCTGCCTTGGTTCTCTGGGCTTGTCCTAGAAATGTGCAGCCATAATTGTGTGTTCAGTTATTGTTTCTCATGCTATAAATGGTGACTATACAGTGGATAATCACTGGATTAGACATGGTGCCTGTGTTTTTCCTATTTCAATAGGAAGCCCAAGCCTTTCAGCACATGCATCTTGTAGTATTTGGGAAAAATAACAGTAAGTGGGTATGCCAAGGGTGTGCCCCAGTCCGTGGTGCTCTGGGTTCCCACTTGGCAGCTGTTGATCACTGCTTGTGTTTCTGTGAGGTTGGCAGTTGAGATGGGCTATTCCCTCCTGGAATAGGAGAGCTGTGGTCCCAAAGAGCCATAGGAAACAGTTCCAGGAAACAGACAACTGGGACAGAGGACAGCAACAGAGGAGCTCAGAAATAAATAATAAAAGGAAGTGAGAACTGCCCTCACCTTCAGCAGCTCTTAACCTGGAGCTCCTTGTGTACCACTCATAAATCTTAGTGTAAGGTTAGAGCTGGGATTGGGGTCAGGCTTTCCAGAAGGAATCAACTGAGAAATGGCTAAGAATGACACAGAGAGGAGCTGCCCAAGTAGCCTGAGAACAGCTGGTGGGATGTTGCCCCTGGCATTAGGTAATCCAGGCATGTGGACACATTCCTGACGTAGTCTTCAGTCAAGAGTTAAAGACAAGATTAAGGTGGAAGCTCTAACAATGAAGTGTCCTAATCATTAAGTAACGCTCAGAAGGAGCTACCAAAGAAAACTGAGAGCTGCCATCAGTGTTTTTCCCCTATGCACTCCTTAGCCTGGATGCCAGGAGCACCCTACGGTGAAGTCTCAGCCTAAATTTAGAATTCCAGGAGAGAGAGCGGAGTGCACTAAGCAGGAACAGGCACCTATTGGGAGCTGTGCAGCACCGGCACGGTCCTCAGGGAGTGCAATCCCCACCACCTAAAAAAGCAGAGTTGCCTCTGCAAAACAATAAACAAAAAAGTGCCTTGTTCTGACCTGTGTTCTGTTTGTTCTGTGTGTTGAGAAGGCTGTACCTAATGCAGGAAAGGGGAGTTCCCAGTCTGTGTATTCATCATTAAAATGTAGGAATGGTCACACACACAGGCATGCAACGGATTGGAATTATCATGGTTTAGACAGCAGCTAATAACTGAGAATAATCTAAGCAAGTGAGGTTAGGGGAAAGGTATTGATTTTGTGTCACACAAATGTAGGTAGAACATCTAATCGTTAAATAATGTTCCCAGGACACTTTTCAGCGTGACTGGCTGAAAGAGGAGAGCACAACATATTTAATGATCTGTAGAACACAGCGTCCTTGAGGTCAATAATGTGTACTTAACCTTTAGGTTTTCCATGTTGTCTCCTTGTCCAGTTGGTTTATGAAGTGTATGCTAACATGATTGGGCATTTAAGGCAGTGATAACTTGATCTCTCAAATGTTCACTGCTGTTGCACATGAATGTTGGACAAATCCAGTGTGAATTCTGCTGAGCTTTCCCTGGCACCGCCTGCAGTGACTGCTCTGACTCAGTCACAGCCTTGTGCTTTGGATACAAGTCAGTGTTTAAATTGTGAACATCAGGATTGCTATCTTCATCCAGTTTTACTTTGCTTCCAAAATTTAAAATGAAATGAACCTCTTCTAGCCTTCAGCTTTTATCAAAGAACTTGAGCTTATTTGGTGGCACAAATAATGATTATTTTATTTTTAAAAAGAAATCAAATAAGAAATAAAGGCAGAATTTCAGTTAACAGCAAGCACACCTCAGTTAAGAGGAGACTAAAGATTTTTACAAAGTGATCCTTATTAGACACTGAAGTCTAATGCCACAATGTGAGTAAAATGCCACAGTTCTGTGGAGTTTTACTTCTCTGGGAAAGCTTTAGATGATTCTGGCAGTCAATAGACTGCAAGTTCTGTTTCCAGCTCTGCAAGAAGGTTCTGTGTGTGCAGCAAAAACTCAGTCTGTGATTCAACAAGAGCACTGAAGGAGATGCCTTCACTTAAGCAGCTGACAGTCACCTCCATTTCCATGGAATTACTGTATTGTTCTGGAAATGCCGGAGTTCTTGGCTGGCTAAGGGCTCATCGGTGGCATGCAACTGCAAATTTCACGTGTGCATTTGCTTCTGAAGCAAACTAAAGAAGATAATTTTGTATTTCCAGCAAAATGTCTTATTTTCCCAGCTCCAAGTGGTGGGGCAGAACAGGAAGTAATGACAATATTATCGAAATTTGTCCTGATATCTAAAATATTCTATACAAGCATTGTGCTCCCCCTCATTTCTTAACTGAAGCATTGTCTCCATGGATTGCTTTCTGAAAGGTTTGGATCAAACTAATTAAAATTTTAAGGCTATTTCAGAACACAGATCAAATTAGTATGATCTCGTTTTTCTATTTATTTCCTTTTTTATTTTCTTTGTATTTGTGAGTCATCTATTATTTATGTTTATTAGTAACTATTAGACTTTTTTCCAAACAAAATCTGCAATGTAATTTGAATGCTTGATAACTTGCTGGAAATGAGGTTATGATACTATGAAAACTTTTGCCTGAAGCAATGACTGTTTCCATATGAGTAGTTCCATCGATTTATTCTTGTATACAAACATTTGAAGGATAGATCTGCAATGTTACGTTGTACGTACATGATACTTTGTCTTTCAGGGGGATTTCTCTCACAGGAAGACAATACTTTCCCTCAGTGACCTTTCCCCCTACAAGTAATCTGTCACTGTATAATTAAATGGGAAAGTAAATAATGTTATTATTTCTGAGCATGGACACAGTGCACATAGTAACAAATCGGATTCAAAGAATAGCTGATGAGGGGATTTGTGGAGATTCTTGATGCAAAGTTTTAAGTGCAGTACAACCAGATACCTGCTCTAAATTGGCTGCCACTGTAATTAAAAGTATAAATGTTTCAAGCTGAATACATTCTGTTAGTAAGATTTTAGGAAACAAAAATTTAATTTATTCACATTCGATATGGTCTGTAAATGCCACCATTATATGCTTTCCTCTGGCCTTTGATTAGCTATGGATTAATAAAACTTTTATACCTTCTTTGTCAGCCTCATTTTGAGCTCTATTTTTGCATACTGTTACTATTAAATAAATGAATTAGTGTCCAGAAATGTGTCATGCATATTACCTAGCAGCAGGAAGCATAATACAGTGGTCAGCTCCCCAGGAGCATTATAAATCCTAACACGCTCGGTAACCTGCTCATGTGGACCTATTAAAAGCTTGATGATTTAGTGAAGCAGTATTTGTGCTTAACAATGGAATTTTAGTTAATTCAAAACAAAGTAAATCATTTCCAATTACAGTATTTGAATATTCACAGTAGCTACACAAGGATGTGCAATGCTGCCATGAAAAAAAAAAGGCATTATAAAGGTTGACTAGAGTTTAGTGTTTCGAGTGGCTGCGGTACCTCAGCATCAAATGAGCACCACTGTTTGTAAAACATATTTATTTGACATAGCTGCTTCACGGGCGAGATGAAGAAGCTACAGCTTAGAATGGGCAAAAGGCTTTCCAGGGGCTGTGAAGAGTTCATTGACCAGAAGGGCTCCTGAGGCAGCAGCAGGAACAGGAGAGCCACCCTGCCACAGGGAGCGTTCAGGTGTCTGCAGAGATTTGGGATCAATTCAATGGCACTTTTTGTATCTGTGCCGACACACACCTCAGCAGGGCTTGCAGGGATATAAAGCTGTGGGTCTTGGGGAAAGTGAGTGAGAGCATCTGCCAAATTAGCCTGGGACCCTGTAAGAGGAAGGTGAGGGATTGATGGGGAGGGTCAAGTTTCATGAAATGTTTTAGCAGCTTCTGTCAATGTGCTGTGTGTGTACACAGTGTTATTTACAGTATGTGGAAGATCAGGCTGTTCCCTCTGAAAACAGGTCAATGTTTTCCAAATCTGTGTTTTCAACCCAGACTTAGAGGTGTGGCTATGCCTTAAAGTGCTGATATGCTTCAAGAAAGGCACTGGGTTCCCAAGTGCACTAAAACTCCTTCGATTTCACTAGGAATAATGGTCTCAATTGCTTTCCTCCAATCCCACTTTGGCTTTTATTTACAATCATGGACTATTCTGTCTGCATATCCATCAGATTGGCACCTGCAGCCTCATTCAGAGTCAGGCAGTTTAGGCTTTGAGGTATTTTCTAAAACAACAATTCTAAATTCTGTAGAGCAGTTTAAACTAAATGTGACAATCAGGCTGTTTGGAAGCTCTGAAACCCCAAGCATGTGCCACTGTAGTGTACTGAAAATAGAGTGAAGTTGACAACTCTCCAAGTATGACAATTGCCTAATATTTGTGGCATTATTTTAAAAATGCTACAGAGTCCCAATGTATAGACTGTAATGGAGTTTGTTACAGTTTTTCTTGTGGATTAAACCCTTAATTCTGGTTATAGCTCTTGAGTAATTCTGCGTGCATTTTAGCCCCCTTGAGATCAATTGGTCACATTAAGTGGTTAGAGTTTAGTATTCTTATGAGGAGAATAAGAAAACTTGGGGGAGGGGGGTGGTGGTGCCTTATGAAAGCCTAATTTCTTAAGGCCTGTAGAATATAGCCAAATAAATATCATGTGAAAGCACAGAACTGCATGAAGAGGTCTTTGTAACTCTGTCTCTGCTCAGCTGACTCACACTGTATGGTGTAGACAGAAGATGGGGGGAATAGGTGAAGTGGCAGCCTCCAGGCAGCTTTTATATCTTAATTCATTCCCATTACTTGAAAAAATTTATTCTGATGTTTTCCTTCATGAGTGATATAGGCTATCTTCAGATACAGCTATATAAACCTGTTGCTGTTAATTGGGATTGCATTATTCCTACAAGTGTCTGTCTGACTCTTGCAATTTTCAGGCCTCGATTTCATTAGTAATTGTAAAAATATCAGTATTTGCTCCTTGTGGTTTATTGGCCTCATGATAATGACTTCCATTTGAAGATGGTGACAGTGATATCACCCACTTGTTAAAAAGTCCTGAGGGGAGAGGCTCGGGAATAGATGCGTCGTTAAAACCAGTGTGTTCCTGCTGAAGTTTGAAATACAAAGTATCACCCAGTATCCTCAGAAGCGTTTCTGTGTTCATTTTTGCTGTTACCCGACACGACCACAGCTACAGGGCAAATTAACATAGAGCTGCAGAAATAGATCCGCGGACGGTGACGCCTGATTTAGAGGAATAAAGCAGGACAATAAGGAATGACCATAGGGATGCTATAGATTATAAAAACTGAGATGATTTTCACTCGTTTAAAAACCTGTTCAAATACCACGGAAAAGTTCTGTTCAGGTTCCTGCTGTGTTGTTGGCGTCTCAAAGATAAGGACTGACACCTGATGCTCCGGGTACTCAAGGGGCTGCTGACTGCATTTGCAAGTAATTGTCAGCATTTGTGCAAATTGCTGTGGGGGTGTGACCTCACAGGCATTCAGAACAGTAAGTTGGTCTGAATTAGCATTCAAAACAAATTCCAGGAGGTTTATAAAAGTCCTTTTCCTCTATTCTTCCCACCCACTTTATTTCTTTATTTTTAAAGTTTGCTCTACCCTGAAGCCATCCACTTAAGCAGTGGCAGTGACTTGGAACAGTCTCTGTTTAGAGATGGTGATAAGAGGAAAGAAAGGCGATGGCACTAATGTGTGCTCACTTTTATGAGCTACACCTGGTGAGAGACTCCTTGGGTTAGGGCAGGTGTGGTCTGGAGGCAGCTTGGAGTCAAGTGCAGCTTAGCAGGAGCTTGCCAGCCCCTCTGGAGACAGCTCCTGTGTGACACGCTGGAAGGGCCTGGGCCGGGAGGGAAACTCGGCTCAGGGAGGACCACTTAACATCCAGAAGGGAGTGTTTGCATGGATGCAGTCCTCATGGGCAAGGAGAGATTTCTTTTGTGAGAACTTTGAGGTCTTGATTGAAGGCAGAGGGTGAGTAACTTCGTTTTGTAATTGACTGAAACTCTGGTGTGTATCTGAGACTGAGCCTATGCCTGCGTGGTCATTAAGCAATCGTATGGGACCACGTTGTGCTCAAAGTCGCCTAAAATCTGCTGGTACTGCCAGAAATTCTGAGAGCTCCTGGAATGTTTCTGAAGTAATGGTCTTT
Organism: Lanius collurio; assembly: GCA_020086605.1. Taxonomy (NCBI): domain Eukaryota; kingdom Metazoa; phylum Chordata; class Aves; order Passeriformes; family Laniidae; genus Lanius; species Lanius collurio. The sequence continues at coordinate 3,060,803 of JACBWW010000021.1, forward strand.
TATTCCTTTATACCTGCGGCCGGTAGTGCTGTTTGCTTTCTGCAGTGCGTTCTCATTTCCTCTGATTACATCCAGAGACCATAAGGCAAGGGAGAAAAAGGGTAACCAATACTGGAGTGGTGAGGGGAAATCTTTGTTATGACTAACAGGAATTACTTACTGTGTGTAGCTCCATTTTCCCTTTTTAAGTGTTATATTTAAAGACCAGTATTAATCAGTTTTCAGCACGCATGATCAGTAACATAAGTTGATGTGAATGTTAAAATTCAAATAAGTTTTAAAGCTTCTGTTGAAGCTTGTTTGATCCTTCAAAACACAAAATTAACTGGCCTGAAAGCTGGTGAAGAATGTGCAGGATGCTTTGCAGGAATGTGTATGACCCTTTTTCATTTTAATGAAACTTTACTAACATATGGTTGAAGGAAACAAACACAAATAGGTTTACCATGGCCAAATGCATTAAATCAAACATAGCAAGTGTGCTTATTATCCATTCATTGTTGTTTTAGTGTTACTCTTGATTGCCTAAGAAATCTTACAAATGAGAAAATCCATCAGTTGCTGCAAAACATGAATAACACATAAATAAGAATACAGAATGTATTTCAGTCCTTTAATTTCTTGCTCTTGTGAGAGCAAAGCTAAAAGGGCTTGCTATACAAACCAAATAAAGTAAAATGCAGTTTAGTTAAAATATGGTCAATGTGGTCTCGGGGTGTGTAGGATTTTGGAGCCCAAGTTTAGTGATAAAGTTCAATGACAAAGGCTTTTAGGGTTTCTAACTACTAAAGCAACAACTTTGTGTCTATATAATACCTGTTATGATGCCAATATTAAATTTGTTCTACTGTACTGTATTTTTAAAGAATATTGTTTACAGGGCTTTGCACTAGCAGTATTTATTCTGATATACATATCAATACATCCACACCACTCCAGGCAAATGCAGGATCTTTCCATAGAAAGCATAAAACTAAGAGCAGGAATCTGGCCTAAACATCTTCTCATATATTCTGGTAACTTTGACAGAACTGTGGAAATGGAGATCCTCCCAAAATGCCAATGCAGCGATCCAGCCCTGGTGATTGTGGAGCCAAGACTCTGAAATTAAATAGATTCCCATCCTCTAAACTTTCAGAAGTGTTCTTTTTATAGGTATGTAAAAGCTAAAACCTTTTTTAAAGTCTTATAAACTAATAAGCTGTTGTCCTACCTGCAGCGCTCTTTGATGTCAGATCATTGTGCACTGAAGGTCTTGTCCAGCTCATTCATCAAACAGGTCTTTCCATATCTGAACAATCTGAGGACACCTTTCACTTCTCAAAAAAAGGAAATGTGCTGTATCTTTAGCAGGAATTGGCTTCAGAAACTCTGGGAATTTCCTATTGTTCATAGTCGTATGACAGATCTGTCAACAGGATGCAATGGGACAAACTGCAGTTTATCTAGGAGTAAAACTAGTTAGGAAGTTGCTTACATGTGCCAGCAAAGCTAATAACCTTCAATTCTGCTTTGCATTTGATTAAACTCAGCGATGCACGTTTCTACACCCACCTGTGAAATTTCTGTGGCTTTTATCTCTGACTTGAGTTTAAGAAAATGATAGCTGTCCACACTTAGTACTCTCCAAACTGAGTTTGTTTAGGCCCACTTTTCACTGAATGTAGACATAAATTTTTTTCTTCATAGTACCTTATGTCTATCCAGGTATGTCTTTGTGCATGGGGATGAGCAGTCTCTTCCCAGTAGTATAAGAAACATCTGTAAAAAGGACATATTTCACAGAGAGTGGCAGCTTGCCAGGAATATGCCTCAACTCCTGCTCTCAAGGACACAAGTTTGCCTCAGCTCAGACACAGTGTGCAGGGAAGGAAAATGTAACCCCAGTTTAATGCATATTTACAAGATCCCTGTTCTCTCCAGTGTGGTGTAATGAGTACCCAATGTGCAGTTTGTATCACTGTTAAAGGAGCTCTGGTGGAAACACCAAATGAAACAAACATGCTAAAATATTGTAATCTATTCCACAGGGTGCTGTTCTTCAAGGGTTTGGTGATTAGGGGTTTTGTTTTCATGCAGCAAATGTTACTTATTCACACAAGTCCTGCAGAGAGATTGAGGGATTTACACAGGCTGTGTTTGCTCAGGAGATGGGGCTGTGGCAGGGTTGTGTCCTCCATGAAGAGACCCATCCCTGAAGAGCATTGGGAACCTCTTCAGGTTTGTATCGTGGCTCCGCTGTTGATCATGTGCATAAACATAAATAGGTGTTCTGCAGAGTGGTTCACTTAATTCAGTCAATTTGCTTGATAATTAGACCTGACAAATAAGACGTCAATGCAAATCACGAGGATAAAAATATCTGGGACTTGGTTTACGTGAATTCCCCAAACTCTCCTTAGTGCACAAGTTAACACATGATAAAAGATGGGAAAAAAGGCTTTAAAATTATTTATAGAAAAGAACTAGTGCAGATGTTGCAGTTCCTTCTTAGTTTAGACCTTGTGTGTTTCCAGAGTCCTTCCATGGTGGACTGTGGGCTGAAGGGTGATGCAGTGGGTGGCACTGAGCTTGGGCATGGGGCTGGGGGCAAGCCCTGCAGCTTTCTTGGCTGCCTTCTGCTCCTGTCCAGAACAGGATGAATGCTTTTCTAAGTTTGAAGGATGCAGTAAGGTGCTCTTGGATGTGTTGTTGCTGGCTTTTTTTTCCCCCCATGAGTAGCTAATCAAAGAAACAAAAATTTAAATTAAATACTTCGAAGAAGACATTTGATGTGAAGTTGGAGGCATTTTGTGTGGGAGAAATTCAAATCACAATGAACAGAAACTTTTCACTGTTGATTTTTTTTTTCTGTAAATATGTCTGTTCCATCATGTGTGTTCCATTTTATGCAGTGAAGAGAGCTGAAAAAAATGGTAACTGAATTTTTTTTTGTAGGTTTTTTTTTTCCTTCTTCCCTCTTCCCTTTTTCTTCTTTGAAAGTGTAGTGTCTTTGTAGTTAGGAAAATGGACTGCTGTCAGGAGATAAATTATCAGACAGTGAAGAAAATCCTGAAGTGTTTGAGGATAGTGGTTAAATTTCTTTAATTTCAAAATATTTTGAAAGGCTTTAGCTGGGAAAAAGGGGTGGAGGAAAAGAAGTTGTATACATCTTTTATGTTTAGGCACAAGATTGAGATAAGAGATGTGGTAAAGTTTGGTAAAAAAGAAGAGGAAAAATCTTTAAATAAACTCAAATAGAATTAATTTAAAACAGACTGAAATATAAATACTTTTTAATTGGGAAAAATAATCTGAGAACTTTTTGAATGTTTTGTCCACTGACTCTGGTTTTTCAATAGATGGAGTTTTTATTTTCCATTTTTTTATAATGGATTGATGCAATCTTCTTTCAGTTAGGATCACTTGCTTTATATTTACTGTTTGAACTGAGATTCAGGAAGTCTAAATTACTTGACTGTGATGTCAGTGGCTTCCCAGCAGAGCTAAAAACAGATCCCTTATCTGCATCCTTGATTTGTGCCATTCCTAGCTGGTATTCCTTGGAAAGAAATCTTTCCTGGTCATAGCTGGTGAATCCCAGTCACTCCCTTTCTCTGTGTGGCTGGTGGTGACAGTAACACATTGTGCTGTGTGACAGCATTTGTCACCTCCCAGGGATGTGCCAGCCTGCTCATTCTCAGCATCTTACCTCGGTTTGAGGTCTGCATCCTCTGGGGTGACTTTCAAGAGCTTAATGTGTTTGTGGTGAATTTGGGTATTTGTTGGGAAATACACAGCATTTTTCAGAGGGTACTTTTAGGATGGTCAGTTGTTGCGGTGCCCCCCCCGGGCCCCCCCGGCCGGGTCCCTGCCATGGGACTGAGTCTGGTCTGTCTGATGTTCCAGCAGCCCGGGCTCTGAGCTGGTTGGGGGTTTATCCCAGCCCTGCCCTGGGATCCCCTTTCCCCCTCTCTGTGACAAAACCAAGGGGACACAAAGCCTCACCCTCTTACCCCGGCTGATTCTTGCTCAGGTCACTGCCCTGTCTGCCAGGACAGAGGGAATAAATGACTTCAGAACGGGGGGCTGAGCAATATTTCTCTTCTCTGCTTCTGGTGAGTAGCTAGCAGCTGGCACTGGCTTAAGTGGAACTGCCCAGTCGAGGAATATTTAGGCTGTTTGTAAATGGTTTAAGATATTCCAAGGCATAAAGAGGCAAACTCACCACCCAAATTAAGCAGTGGACCAGCTATTCAAACACCAGAAGTCAGTATCAGCAACTGATGGAGCTGTGCTAGAATGCCAGATCTTTGGTTCTAGAGCCATTTCAAATTTTGCTCAGCTACTAATTTCAGGGTATTATTTTTGTTTATACATTCCCTCAGCCTGGTAGGTTACTGCCCAGGGTTGCAGCTGGGTTTGCTTCTTTTACTAGTGTGCCTTCTTAAATGTTTGGAGACAATGTTTGTTTAGGAGTAACTGCAGTTCTACTTATATATAATTTTTCCTTTGGTCTAGCTTATTAATAAATGCCTTTTGTCACCTTTTCAAACCAAAAATGAAGTTAAAAAGGAAAAAAATTTCTCTTAATCTAGAGAAAATAAGAACAATGTTCTAGTGTCAATTGCCAGAGTGTAAAAATCATTAGTCAGGAATAAAATTCTGAGACAATGTCCTCAGTATTGTCACTAATATAAAATCAGAATATCTATTAAAAGTGTAAATTTGTGTCTTTTAGACTTAAAACTGCTGGATACTGCAATAAAAATAGTGTGTATTAGTTTTTATTATTAACTCTAGCCTTGAATTAGAATTCCCTATATTACAGCTTGGAGCTAAACTCTGTTTACAAAACAGTATTTACACTTGACTAATTTTGCAGATCAAACTAATTAAATCAATTAAACTGGTGATTAACCAAATGAAGGCTGATTGCAAAAATTAGTGGGTTTATTTTGGAGGACTGGAAGTAAGCTAATTACTGCAGTGATTACTTGAACCTGGAGTACTCTAAATGTGGTATAAATTGAAACCTCATAGTGAATTAGACTGGGAATTCATTACAGTTTAAAGCACTTTTAATACTATTCAGGCTGCTACTCCTGTGGGAAAATTTCACTCAGTATTTTGTATACTGATAAACAATCATTTAGTCTGTGTCCTTTTAAATAACACCAAGCAATTTTACACGGTATTTTTTTCTTGGAGCCGAGTCACAAGTCTGTTTTTATGAAAATGAAGTTACTAAAACTGTCAATCATATTCCTATGCTGTGCATGATGGGAAATGTGGTCCAACCACATCTACCTCCAGCACCATGAAACCAAGGGTTCTATTCTGGCTTGACATGGTTGCCACAGCATTTCATGGGGTTGATGTCCTACCCCATGTTTGCTGTCTCCAGCTGTGGGCTTAGTGCACAGAAGAAATGGGGGTTTGGTTCACTTGCCCTGCTTATCACTTAATTGTTGGCACAGAACAAAATGGTTTGTACTAATCCTAATTTGTTGCATTTCATGCTTATACTTGGAAATGTGGTGCTGTAGAAGGGTTTTAGAAAATGAAAAAGATCTGCGAGATTACTCGCTCAGTTTGTTTGCCAATGCAAGTTATTCCCTGTAGGATACTTCCCAGGCTATTTCGTTCCTCCTTGCTTCGCCAATTAACAATGGAATATAAATGTCTACTAAAAATGACCTATATTATAGAGTTCCTTCAAGCACATCTCCTTGCAAGGGGGTTAATGAAATTGCACAGAATTAAAATAGAAAGACCTCAAAGAGCTGGAATATTGTGTGGTTTGTGGTTATTGCCTATTACACTTATGACTGTTGTAAACATGCTTTTCTTTAAGCTTGTTCTGTAAGATCTTTCATTACATCCCTCATCCGGAGGGGTTCTGTTTCAGTCCTCATTGCTCCAGTGAATCCAGACACTTGAGGGTTATGCTGCATTAACAGGCTTTTATTCTGTATGTTTTTGCAGGTTTGGATTATTTTCTCATGCACGTGAACACACTTGTTTAAAAACAAATTTCTGTAAACCAAAATGCGCAACTCACTCCTTCATTTTATTGCCCTCTAAGCAAATCCATAGGCCTTGTGCAGCATTCCCTTCTGAAACTGTTTGCTGGGGATAAGGAAATGGCTACTTAAAAAAAAATAATAATTAGAAGCATAACCATTTTTCCTTGTAGTTGTTTAATTGGGAATTGTTATTCTGATATTGCCAGGTGCATTTTATCAAGGGGAACTTCAGACATGCAAGGAAAGAATTTAAAGGTGGTAGAAGCTGCCAATGAAGCCATTTTGCTGGGCAGGTAATCTCAACGGAGATTATTTAGGCAATGGCTGAGGGAAAGGTGATGAGCAGCCACGGGATGGGACAGGAAACTCGGTGGGCCATTATGAGCCAGTAGTGACAGGAGGCAGCAGTGGAAGGATTTTGGCTGTTTCTGCGCAGATCTGGAGTATGAGGGCTGCAGGTGTTGCCCTCTTTGTGCACTAAGCACCTGTGTGAAGGCAGGGCCTGGCTTTACAAGGGGTGCAGTGCTTGGCACTTGGTTCTCAGACAGCTCTGTGAAATGAGAGAGCAGCGGGATGCAAACCCTGCAGGTGCGAGGGGTGAGGGGTGTGAACGCTCACAGGAGGCCGGGGCTCTCCGAGCTGTGCTCACAAGGATTCAGCAGCTCTTGGCTCTGGGGAAGAACAGCAGAGCGATAGCAGAGCTCGTCAAACCAAAGAACAGGGAGTACCCAGGGAGGCTGCCTTACCCTCTGCCAAGGCCCTCCTGGGCAGCCCTGGGAGCCGTGGGCACGCAGCTCCGGCCTTCCTGTGGTGCCATGAGGGCATTCGGGGCCTCTGCTGCTCCCCTGTGCCCTTCGCAAGTCTTGGAAAGCAGCTGGTGGCAAAAGTACTGAAAGGACACAGGAATGTGGGGGTTTCACTATGACATACGGGTTTTAGGGTTTAATCTGAGTGTATCCAAGTAAGCTTTCTAAAAAAAATGTAGGAATACCAAGATGTTCTATATCACTATGTATAAACAGTTTAGAAAGAAAATTACATTCTGTTGCAGGGTACCCACTTCTTGAGCAGATGTCTACTCCCATAGGAATCAACTTCTTCAAAAACATAGTCAGATATTGAAGTTTATATGCGAAAGTCACATGAAAAATAAGCCTGGGGTTTTTTTGCTCTTATTTTTTAGCAAATATGTAATCTTCGATAACTCTTTGCAAGCTACAAATTTTCTTTCTTATAAAGAGTTTTGTTTGCAATGGAATTAAAAATACAGAAGTGCAGATTACTAGCTGAATGCTTTAAGGGAGGAAGCCATATATGTGAAGTACAAAGAAATGCCAATGCTTGCTAGAACACGGTACCAAAATAAAGCATTTTCTCATACTCTGAGCTCATTTAAAATTCCTTATGAAGCTCATTACAGCAAAGCAATCTACATGGTAGTTTGTTTTTATAAACTAAGCCAATGTAACTTGTCATTATTTGAATAGATACAAGTGACTATCAAATTTTTATTTTCTGATGCAGCTCTTTGAGAGTTAAATTCTGCAGTATAAATCTGAAGCAAGTTTGCCAGTCTTGGGTAGGTTAGACTGAAATAAGTTTGCCCCACAATGTCCATTTTCAACTATTCCCCATTATTTAATGTTAGAGCAGAACGTGAATCTTTTTCTTGGCGGCTTCCAATGTTTATTATTCATTTATATTGTGTTACCACCTGGAGTGCTCATCTAGGTTGTATATATGTGGGATTTCCACAAGAGCTTAGGAGACAAAGAGAGGAAGCTGAAGGAAAGCATTCATTAACCAACACGACAAAGGTCTATGAAGTAGCTGCAGTAACCCTGTCTAGAGTAAAATTGGTTAAGAAAGAGGTGTGTGCACTCTTAATAAATTCATCATGTAAAAAATGCATTATTTTCTCAAGGAGATAGCAATATTATTCAAAACGTGCTAAAGTGGGCAGGATATCCCAGGAGTAATTGTGAATTATTAGGTCATAGGGACCTCATTGCAAACTATTTGCAAAACTTAATTGGTGTAATAAATAAAATATGCATGCAAATTAGACTACTTTCTGAATTAAAGGAATCTGTTATCCAGCATTGCAAAGATTCATCCTAATTTAATAGGTTTTATATACAGTTTGAGATAACCATGTTTTATATTTGTCCAGAAAAAAACAGATGGTAGTTAACTGAGCCTGAACCAGCCAACTAGTGGCATCTAAGATATGTCAGTGTGTAATGCAGGGTATCACTGGCAGGGTGACACTGGGCTCCAGTGGGAGTGTAACAGTATCTTATTTAATTTCGTACACAGAACAAAGTGACTAAGCAAGGTGACAAAATGAACAGTCCTATTTGCTTTATTCTGTCTAAAAAGACTCCTTCAGTGCTGAGGCTGAAATATTAGTAGCTTTGAAAGTTCTGTTTGAAGCCCTGTTATTTATTGATTTATTTTCTATTAATCTTAGAATTCCAGTAGTGGAAAGAAGAGCGTTAATGAGTGTAGCTGATTTCATTACCCTAGATGTAAAATAGGAACTATGTAGTCATGGTAGTCATGTAATGACTTTGTATCCTAAAGCAAAATCTGAAAGAATCAAAGTGAAGAATCTCTTAGAATAAATATAAATAGATGGATATGAAGAAGCAGTTAACATTCTCTGTCTAATATAATTTCTAGACTCAATAACACCGTCTTGCCATCAACCCCAAATCAAGTATTGCATCTGCTTTTTTAAAGCAGTTGATTGAATGAATACAAATGTCTTGCTGTTGTCACTTGGGATAGCACTTCATATATCCCATTTTCTAGCCTCTAATTATTCCATTTGTAGACATGAATGCCATTTAGATGTAAGCTAATTCAGCATGGTAACTCAATTAGATTTGTACTGACTAGGATTTATGAAACATCAATGGATTCTTGGTGAGACCAATGGGACTACCAGTTATTTATCCCTAAGTCTTACTGATACTGCCTCTCAGGAGCTCAATTAAACATGCCAGTGATGAGAATATTTTGTAACAGTAGTCTTTCACAATTAGACTAAGATTTTTGTAAAGCGTATCACATGTAAGGCAGGGCATCATGTATTATGCAATACAAAGTTCTCATCTGACTCGTTCATGATGTTGAAGGGTAAAAGAAATTCCCATCATTGCGTTGTTGCTGTAATTATAAAAAACAAAACTCAAATAGAGTTCATAGAAAGTATGATGAAAATTCTGCTTTGCTGATTGAAAAAGTAAAATTTAAAAATTCAAACTGTATTTATAAAATAGTATCTGCATCTTGCAGGTCACAAACAGGTTTCTCTACTAATGTGGGTCCCCTTGGAAGCCCTGAGTTTCTGTGTGGATTTAGAGCTCTCATTGCACTTGATCCTGGCATCATTTTTCTGTTCTAGTTTTGAGAAATAAATTAAATGTTGGGAATGCTTACTGAAATTCTGGATTTTAAACAATGGAAAAACACTGCGTGAGTAAACATGCGTTTATTGTCAATAGGTGTTTAAACTACTAGCTCTTGTGGAAATAGTCATTAATAGAAACTGAATTATCATTATCAGACAGTATCAGAGTCTGCAGTGAGCAAAAAGAGCGTAGGAGAGTATTATTTTATTCTTGCTAAGGACCCAAATTCTGGCAGAAGAGGTGTTTGGGACACACCGTGCTTTCCACACTGTTCTGTAGGGTGAGAAAGTGAACTGCTGCAAGGCTGGGATTTTCTGTTAGTAAGTGGGAGGAATGAGCAGTGGCATCTGAAATTGGTGTATTGGGGGTTAAAAGTCTTGGCAGCTTTGCACAGAGGGATGGACTGCAGTTCTTGTAAATGCAGACTGAAAAACTTGATCAGCCAGCTGTGCTGCACAGCTATGGGACGCCAGCAGGCTAAAGGTAGGCTTGTACATGGCCAAAATACAGATTTGTGCTGACTGGTGTCATGGCTCAGTCTCAGCAGGCGGCCTGGCACCCACAGCCACTGCACCCCCAGTAGGATGGGGAGTCAACTGGAAGGACAAAAGTGAGAGAATTTGTGGGTTGAGGTAAAGACAATTTAATAGATTAAGCAAAAGCTGCCCAAGCAAGCAACACAAAGTAAAGAATCCATTCACTACTTCCTGTCAGCAGGCATATTTGGCTGTTCCCAGGCAAGCAGGGTGCCCTCACATGTAGCTGTGACTTGGGGACACAGGTGCCATCACTCTGAATGTCCCCATTGCCTCCTTCCTTGCCCTGTTTTGCTGCTGAGCATGATTTAGAGAACGGAACATCCCTTCAGTCAGCTGGCCTGGCTGTGCCCCCTCCCAGCCTCCTGCCCACCCCCAGCCTCCTCACTGCAGGGGCAGAGTGAGGAAGCCCAGACACTGGGTAAGCTCTACTCAGCAGCAGCCAAAACACCTGTGTGAGATCAGCACCGTGCGGTGACAAATCCACAGCACCGTACAGCTGCTGGGAGGGAAATTAACTCTGTTCCAGACAAAACCAGTCCAGCTGGGATTTGGGGGTACAGCTGGTGCTGTCTGGTGTTGTTACAGTCCCTTTGCATTGCCTCCTGCTCATAGCTGGGCAGTGTGCTAGAGTGGGACTGGCAGTGTTGCTGCCCAGCTTACCTTAGAAATACTCTCTCGACTGCTACCTAAAAGTAGAACAATGTTGACTTCAGATCTTTATTAAGCTTCTGCACCTCTACTGAATGCACTCAACTTTTGCTGGACACTGCAGGAAAACTAGAACAGGGATTTTTGCCTAAATATTTTCTTTCTAATAGGTAATTTATATATTCTTCCTCTAGATTAGACATTTACTAATGAAGGTGCATTGATATGGTCCAAGTATCTCCAAAATTACCTGTGTGTCTTAAAACACTAAACCACCTGGGCAGCAAGCTCAGTCTGATGGACAGTAGGCTTTTGCAGGTGTACTGTCAAGGGTAATGAAGCAATTTTTAAGCATTGCAGTATACATCATATTAGGGATGGATGGGTCATGCTAACCTAATAGCTATGAAATCATATTGAATTCTGTGTGCTAAAATGCTGTCTCACATCTTCAGACTATTTAGTCCATATGTTAAATTTGAGTCTGTATATTCCTAAAAGAGCTGTCCACAAATTTTCAGAAATGGTTGTTCCCTCACATCATCTTCTACTTTTTATGGTACTACCAAAATTGAGAAGTTGTAGAAGGGAAGTGTACTAGGGGACACTCAGACTCAAGCTGATTTCCTGTGCCAGGAACTCTTAGGCTCCCTGACTTGGAGCCCTTGCTCCCACATTGGTCAGAATGCTGTAGCTGCTGATGGCTTGCAAGGTGTCTGAGGCCACTTTGCTGTGGGAAATATTGACAGCCTGCAGGACTGAATGTTAATATGTCAGCTTAACTGACATGGTGGCTGCTGAAAAATGAACATATAAAAAACTTAGTTTATATGGAATTACTTCCTGTGAGGGTGGTGTTTGAAGGGGCTGGTTGCTGAAATGGCATAGTTTGGATGCTGATTTTCTGTACCATGTGCCATTTCTTTCATTAGGTTTACAATAACCTGATTATCCTGCTAAGTCACTCTGCAGTTCATACTCTTAACATTCCACTTGTGCTCCTCAGTGCTAGTAGGAGTCTGTATTTTCCTCTAGTTCTGAAAGCTATGCAGGTTTGTGCCTAAAACCAGCTGGTTAGAGACTCCTTCAATTTAAAAACCATTCTGCTACTCAAGTATTTTCAGCCTATCATTCTTACTGAATTGTTGCTTAAAAGCAGTATAATAAAATAATAATTCACTTGCCAAATAGTCTTCAGAGGATCCTATCTGCTGTCTTAATTCTTGTAGCTTTCATGCAGGAGTCATCTCTATCCTTCTATTCAGCACCTATAATTTTATCTACTTAGGGAGCTGAAGGCCTCATTTAAACACTAATTACTCTGAATCCCCAAAGCTGACCTCAGGTTTCTGTTAGTTCAGATGGATTTGTAGGTGTAGTGCTCAGGCACATACACAGCCACAGCTTTCACATAAAACTGAACTCATTCTACAATCAGGACTGGGATACCTGAAGAAGATAGGCAGCTTGTCTTCTAGGTCTGGATCAGAGCTACAGGAGTCATTTGACTGATTTTTGTCTACACTATTCTTAAACCTAGATAATTAAGATGCACAACATATTCCAGTGCTAATGCTAATATTTAATTTTCTTGCTGAAGTACATGACTAGTTTTTCTTATTACCATCATCATGGATGTGGGGAAAAATAATTTCCTTAGTAGCAGGCTTTATTCTTCTCCTGTGAGAAACCTCTTCTATGGGACAAACAGAACCCCAGCTGTTTCAGTTTCCCCAATGGGGTTTGCTTGCTCTGATGCTGTGTTAGATCTGGTTGTCTTCCTCTGGGCTTATCTCCATTTAGTCTACATGTTTCTTATCTGGCAAGATTACTTTGATTTCTGTTCCTTAAGAATGTTCACAATCCTTTCCACCTTGCAGCAGGTTTATAAGCATGCTCTCCAGTCATCCTAGTGAGCAGTGAAAGTAGGGGTTGATACTAATGCAGGATGCATGGAGAGCCCAACCTGACGGTGGAGTTTGACACTGGAACACCAGGAATTACTCTTGAGGGTGGTTTTCTACCTGTTTTAGAGTTTGCTCTTGTCCTTATTTTGGGTCATATAGAATGAATTTTCTTCCTATTAGCTGGCATAGTGCTGTGCTTTGGATTCAGTACAAGAGTAATGTTGATAACACACTGATGTTTTAGGTGTTGCTAAGTAATGTCTACACTAAATTAAGGACTTTCCAGTGCCTTGTGCTCTGCCAGGGAGCAGCTACACAAGATGTTGGGTGGGGGGGCACAGGTGGGGGAGCTGAGCAGAACTGGCCAAAGGGATGCTTCAAGGTGTGGAATGTCACACCCAAAATGAGGAGAGTCGACTGGGGAGCGCTGATTGCTGCTCAGAGACAGGCTGGCTGGCAGTCAGTGCCTGGTGAGCAACTGTTCTGTACAAGAGCTCTTTGTCTTGGGTTTTATTTCTTTCTAGTCCTCCTTCTTGCTTATGATTATTATATCCTATTATGTTTTAGTTAGTAAACCATTCATATCTCAACCCATGAAGTTTGCCTTTTCTTTTTGATTCTCCCTCCTACGAGGTGGTTATCTGGTTGCAGAAGGATGTTAAATTTGAGAAAGCAAATAACGTCAAATTTTACACACAGCTTGTGTGTGTAAAACTGCAAAACTGCTGGTGATGTTCAGAGAAACTCAACTGCAGCTGTGCTTTTCCAACTGCTACCATTAAATCCTAGTTCAGAATCCAGGAATTCCACTGAGATGGCTCAGTATGAGCCCTGTATCTTTGGCCCTTAAACTTGGGGTTTGACCTGAGGTCACTGCAGGTGCCTTTTGTCCTGTGTACCAGGTATTGCACTCTCAGGTGCACAGGTAGCAGTGCAATGGTGCTGCTTGTAGAGACAGGGAATGGGGAGAAAGACACAGTAGGAATTCTCCTCACCTGCTGTATAAAGTGACACCAAGTTACCTGAAAAAGTTTCTTCAATTGCTATTTCCCCTGCAAGCTGAGCCCACCCTCATATTGCAGCACTGCAGCAGTTTCAGGTGATTGTTGCTCCAATAAGGTGTTTCATGGCTGGAATTATTTTTTGATGGAAGAAATAGAGAGTAGGACCAGGAACAGATGGTTGATAATGACATCTTAATTCTAGAGAGAATGAAAGTGCTGTTTCATTATGGAGTGGTATATTTAAATTGCCTTCAGGTGTTAGTTTAAGAGAGTAGAGGAAAAAAGAAAAGTTAAAAAGATTTTTAAGATTTAGTAAAAGGGATAGAGTGGTACAAATCAGAGCTAGTAATAATGCCCTACAAACCTGTCAGATTGTAGTAATGTGACAAGTGCTTGCTAAAGGGAATCATTGCCCCATGTATGGTGATGGACTTGTTTCACTTTGATGAATCGACTGGTTTGAATTATTAGAAAAATTAAATGTTTGCCCTGGTTCAGAAATTCCAAATGCCCCTTCAGGATAAAAAGACATGCTTTATGTCTTTTTAATAATTTGAGAATCAATTTTATGCTATGCCAAATATTCTCTCTTTAAAGCACTAACTTACACTTTAAAACAAATCCATAGTCCAACTGAGTTTGGTGAATAGTAAGTTTCATTTAAGGAATTTCTTTCCTTCTGCTAAACTTTCCTACAAACTGGACTTCTTTTAGTAAACATGTAATCCTGAAGGTTTATTATGACACTTTCAGTAAGCAGAATCCTGGCTGATAGAAATGTTGATGTAAATTAGGATTAATCAGGCTAATTCCTATGTGAATTTATGGTATTTATGTATGAGAGATTGGAAAATTATCAATTCAAGAGCCGTGTGATAGGAAAGTCACATACTGACATTTCTTTCTGTGAAAGATGTCATTGAAGGGATTGTTATTCTGTCATATATGTCATCTAAAATGTGGGAAAGATGAATAGCGGTCCATACACAAACACTTTTGATCTGTTTGTATGCATTTGAGGAAAAGCTCTCATAGATTTCTTAAAAATACACAAATTAATATTGCTTACTTTTCAGCAGGGGTAAATTAGGGTCTTTGAGACCTTCTTAGAACAGTCTGCAGTTAAATAATATGCATGTTTTTCATTTTACTATGATGAATGCAAAGCTATTAAACAACCTTTTAAAGAGTTGGTGTAATTATCTGTAAACAGTAATGTTACAAAAAAAGGTCAAGTTGTCCTGCCATTAGAAGTTTATGGATATAAACTGGATTTATGTTGCCATAAAATGGGCATCGACTAACTAGATTAATTCTACACAACTAAACCAACTGTAGTAATATTTAGAAACAATAAAGTGATACCAATTAAAGCAATTTTATTTTTTGTGTCATATTGATTAATGGTGCACTAAAATTAACCAAAGACCTTAAAATCAGAATGGTTGCAGGAAGCATCCACATCTCAGCATTATTACCAACAAGAAGGAGCAGTTAAGGGAGATGGCCCTGCAATAGTATGAATATTTAATTAATAATTAGTCATGTAATTTCTCCTCAGGAATTATTATCCCTCAAACTGGTTTGTGAATTTAATTATTAGCAGCCTTTTTGTTTCCATGTCCCCTCATTACTGTCAGGATTGATGTAACATAAACTTCATTAAAAATTAAAGCAAGAGTCTTAATTACAAGGCTACCCTGACTGAAGTCAGAATTAGCCAAGTCAGTGATGTGCAAATGAGTGCATTATTTAAGAAACATGCTGGAAGTAGTTATGCTAATGTGGAAGGTTCACAGTAGCAGACCTTTTCACTTGCGGTTGCATATTCATTAAATGCACTATGCAAATTTAATGTAGCAGCCTTAGTAATGCGTTGTTAATTTATTCAGATTTATTGAGTAGGACTTAAAAAAATGTACAAATTTAATTACTCTATCTGCTAGAATGATATTAGGAGAGATAGTGGAGGTTTAAAATGTGTTGATCTGGATTACTGCAGTTTGATGGAGGATGTAGTATCAAAGGACACAATTTTGATAACTAGGCTTGAAAGAATATTTGATTTACTTAGAGAATGATCTAAGAAATCACTAAAATTGCACACGCTACTTCCCAATAGGAAAGTAAAAAAAAAGTCTCAGTTGTATTAACTTAAGAGCTAAAGCAGTGCTGAGTCCACAGTCTAATGGATGTAATGATCCTACTGAGACCAGTAAAGGTTATGTATGGAGATCTATGGGAAGCAAAGTGTCTTTGTGGAAAGTTCAGCGGTTGTTACGTGTTCCTTGGTGATACTGCTGCTCATCAAGTTTAACAACAAGAATCCTGTCACTTTGCAACATTACTGGCAGCATGCAGTCATTTGTTAGCAGTGGCTGATATGAAGTTTAAATTTCTGGTTTTATTTTTACTTTACAGTCTGCAAAAAAACCCAACACAAAGACTGCAGATTTACCATTGTGGAATAATTCTTATCTGGTATATTTTTTCCCTGTGAAAATGATACAGATGGAAAAAAAACTATGTTGCTTGCATTGTAGTATTCACTTTGTTACCTATTCAAAATTATCTGGTCTCTAGTGGAAAGACTCATGCCAGGAAATGCGACCCTGTTAGCACAGAGGAACAGAAAAGCTGAGCTAGAACAATTTGTTTTCAAATGTCTTTGATTCCCCCCATGTAACAGTTTCCATATTTTTATTTCCCACCTGATGTTTGGTTTCAGAAAAGTAATTGCTGCAAGTGTGTCTTGTGCTCTTTCAGTAATCAACTTCATAGCTGGGTATCTGTAAAAGTTCAGATAATTTTCACACACTTCTAAGGACTAAAGCCTGGGCTGCTTACCTGGGCAGTAAGAGTATAAAGGACTCCCTCCTTCCAGGTGTGATGAGTCCTTGCACATTCTCTTCGGTGTGGGATGGTCTCACTGTTGGCTCACTATTGAATTGTCGAGACATCCAGGGTGTGTCAGGCCACAGGCTCGATATTATAAATAAGCGACTTCTGTTCCCTTGAAAACGTCTGATCCTGCCTCCCCTTGAAGGAAACAGTCAACAGTCCACTTGTTCCTCTGAGTTCAAACCTGGGTACTTGCAGCCAGGAAAACTCTGAGCCTTCAGGTCAAGATACCAATGCTGGGCACCGGCAGGTCTGCGTTATGAACCCTTTGGTAAAGCTCATCTGAGAAGTTCTTTTTCTTCTACTTCTGCCTCTTGTTACTGCTATGGTGAGGCTGCCCTGTCCTCTGAACAACACTGCAGAAACTACTTGACTGTTCACTTCTAAGTCCCTAAAAATTAGCTGCCATTTGAAATAATGATAACAATACAAATAATCTGATGTACATTCTTAAGTCTCCATGGGTCTTACAAAACTAAGAAACCAACCCAATCCTTAAAACCTTCCTCATCTTTTCAGTTTCTCTGTGCTTTACTGGTCTGGGCTAGTGACTTTTATTTTCAGCCAAACCTGATCCAGTTAACAAATGCTCTTGTGCTGAGCTACCAGCTGGCACCACAGGTTTGACATTGAAATCACTGGGTGAGGAAGACAAGGGGCTGCTCTTTCTGTCGCACTGCCACCCTCAGTGCATGCCATAGTGCAGCCTGAGAGGACAGCAGCCACTGGCACAAGGGATGCAAACAAGTGGCTGGACACAAAGTCAGGAGGGTCCTTCTGTGGTAACTGTCCTGTTGAACATGGACTGTACCTACAGCTTCTCTGCCTATGTCTTAGGCTCCTTTCACTGCTAAATATTATAGTACAGATTCCCTGTCCATGCTTTTTAATCCCTGCTGGAATCTATCCTGGTTTTGCCAGGTGGCTTGAGGAATCTGGAGAAATCTATCCATCTCTTTCTCTCTGCTCTCCTCATAAACAATTGGATCTGTTAGGTTTGGGTAAAAAGCTGACTGCCCAACCTATCAGTTTTGGTTTTCCTTTCATGCAGCAAACTCCTTTCAGATAAACTCTTTTGCTCCAAAAAGTAGCAATTTCATGACTGCTACACAAAAAGGATCCATAGGAAAGTATTTCCCTCCTCTGACATCAGGCATCTCCCCTGGAACACACAAGGCAGAGTCTGTAGCACTGTAGGTCAGTTCCCCTCGCAGATCATTGAGGCATTGCCTGCATGTGTGCACACACAGCCCAGGCTTTCTGCAAGTGTTCTGAGGAAAATTCATCCTCTTTGCCCAAACAAGGATCTATGCAGTATCCTACATCACAACAGTGTTGTTTGAAAGGCATTTATGGTATTGGAAAGCGTTTCATAGTGTGGCCTCTCTATGTCAGAAACACCAAGAGGTGTGGGTGTGCTTCAGGGCTATTTCCTGCTCCAGAGAGAGATTGTCGTTTCACACACACTTTACTGGAAATGGCTCTCTCAGTAAATTCCCATTCACTCTTCTTTTACTTGTTTATCCAGTCACTGGAAATATCTCTTTTCTGTTGAAAGCATAGGCTGACTTATTTGAAATAGTTTATTGCAGTACAGTCTTAGAGCTGTGCCTTCATTGTGTGGGTGGGGAGATTAAATGATAGCAGTGTATCCTTGGAATAGTTGAATGATTAGGCACTTACATCTGTTTAATTAAACAATGAGCTTCAACCTCTGTTTAATTAAGGACTAGCTCATTTCAGTTGTGGTCGCATGCTGGGAGTTACAGCACTTCTGTAATTCAAATCCAAGGATATAATAGAAGTAGGCTGGTCTCGTTCCAATCCTTAATAGCCAGTGGTGCACATCACAAGGCAAAGAGATGATCTGCAGGTGAACTATGTAAGAATTGAGGTATTATCAGGGAAAAGGTGTGTTTAAGGCAAGAATTGTGTCAATATGAAGAATGTGAAATCCTATCTGTTGGGTGATAGGGGAGGTGAAGGCTACCAAATATCATCCATCAATAGCAGTATGTTGTAGTCTGGCTTTACCCCCTGGAAAATCTTGTTTCCTTAACATTATTGCCTTAACTTTGTCTCTTAAGAACTTTGTCCACATTGCTGAAGGCTGAGGACCTTGTGTTTTTCAATGTAATCTTCTGAAAACAAACTTCACTATGAAAAAAATGCAAATGTCTTTGTTTTTTTAAAGAAAAAGTAGGATTTGAGAGACAGAGGCTGGAGCTTAGGTTTGAGAACCTTGCTGTATCCCATTTAGCAAATTCACAAAAGAATCTGGGACTGATCTGGTTTGCTGTGCTGCAAGATTGCCTGCCAGGCAATGGACTTTCCTTTCTTGGTCTTAATTATGAATTTGAGACACACAAACCTTGTTCTTTAGGGAAACTCAAACCAGTGTTAACTAACAGGGAAAGAAGCAGCAGCCGAACAGAGTGCTGTGTGGTGTTCTCTCAGTACTGAGCTGTGAAAAGGCAAGAAGAAATTTGTACAGAAATATGAGAAATATAGGCATTATATCTAAATCTGTTGAAAGGGATTCTGAAAAGTTATCAGACCTACAGGTCTAGGTATTTAAGTCAGGTTGGTTGGGAATTCCAGCTTTCTTGGGACTTGTTACCTTGACTGTCCCTATGGAAGAAGTGCAAAGAGATGATGTTGCAGTGAGTAAATGTGACTGTTTCCACTTTAATTAGCATGAGCCTATACTGGAATACTTAGGGAAACTGGATTAACTTTCAAACAAACTTGGAATTTGCTCATCTTGTGTTTATCTTGCACATGTCTGAAGTCCTGGTAAACCCAAAACCTGATCATCCTCCCCAAGCACCATGTGAACAACACCACAGTTGCATCATGCTTAAGATTTACTCTGGTCCATGACTGGTGAGATGGGAGGAATCCCTAAACGACTGAAGTAAGTCCCAACTTGGACACTTGGGGTTTC
The DNA here is from genome assembly GCA_020086605.1 of Lanius collurio. Lineage (NCBI taxonomy): Eukaryota > Metazoa > Chordata > Aves > Passeriformes > Laniidae > Lanius > Lanius collurio. The sequence goes on from JACBWW010000021.1 coordinate 3,080,176, forward strand.
CAAGGGCTTCTGAGTTTCCAAGCTAAAATGCAAGGCCGAGAGATCATAAAGTGCCTGCATGTCCCTGTCTCCCAGCAGCTGCAGCACACCTTGTGCAACACCAGGCCATTCCCCATCTGGCAGCGGGGAGTCTTGTGGCAGTGCTTGGTACTTTTTCTGTCCTGGAAAGGACAGGATTTTGGTGGATTCCTTTTTACAAACGTGCCAAGGTTTGGGCTTACTGAACTTGAATTTTGAAATAAGAGGTTAGTTTGCAAGTAGCCACTTTTTTACTAAGATAAAGTACTTTTTTTAAAATAAGCATTTTCAAAATAAGAAATTTAATATGCATAGGTTTAATTTTGGCAAGTCGGTCTGTGTATGTATACATAATCAAAACAGTACCTTTTGTTGGAGAATGCCAAGCATTCATCTCAAATGAGAGTTGTAAGGACTAAAAACAGCAAGAATTTTGGCAGAGATGATCTCATGCTCTGATACATGCAGTTACTGTAACACAGTAGCTGAAGCGTTGCACTCTGAATGGGTTTCGTCTGTATTTCCGTGCTGTTTCTTCAGGGTGTGTCTGTGTGGTATCTGCTGACAGAGATGAGGTACAAGGTTATGTTGCTTTTTGCACTGACACTTGGTGCATTTTGTTTGCTGCAGTTGTAGCAGCAGCAATTCAGGAGGTGCCCACGTGTGACCTGTTGGCCCTCCTGCAGTGACAGCCATTGCCAGACTGTCCCTATGGCTTTACAAAGATGATGCACAGAAAACTGCAGTTACTGCATTGCGCCAGCAGCACATTATTTTACTGAACCTTAAAATGGATGTGGCTTTCTTGTTAAACAGCCCTGTGCTTCAGTTTCTTGTGGGAACTTTAAAAGCACTGGGTTAGTCTGGACCCTGGGCAGGCAGAGCAGCTGAAGGCTGAATCCTCAGTGGGGATACTACAGCCCAGTGAATAATGGCTCTGCTTCTGTGGGTCTTATTCTTGTTGCAGATTACATTGGGTTTAATCAAGTTCATGAGTTTGGGCAGCCTCTCATCTTCCTGACTCTCTGCTCTCCATCCTCCACCTAGTACATTAACTGGAGGAAAAATTTATGATCTCATTAGTTTTGCATATTGCTTCACTTAGGACAAATTGAAGCTTAAAAATGTCACTCAACTTCAACCTGTTATGAAAGCATTTAATCCACCAAAGACTACTCAGGTGTTTCTGAGCCATTTGACAACTCTGACATCCTGTAAAAGTTACATAAAAATGGACTCACAGTTGCTTCTGATCACCCAGATCACTGCAGGTTCTAAGTTTGGCTTCTGCAGAGGTGTTCTTGGCTGTGCCAAGCCTCACTCCAAGTGTGTTCAGATGTGCTTCCCTGCAGTTTTACAAATTCTGCAAGAGCAGGCCAGCATGGGGGTGAAGTGAGGCAGCTTCTCCCTCTGTTGGCTGAGGCCCTGCCTCTTCCAGTTCTTGTTGTTCTCTCTGTATTTTACAGCACTTTCTGTAAGGCATTGGCCATCTCTGCTTGAGTCTTACCAAGCTCATCCTCTGAACCTCTGCCCCAGGGAGTTCTGGAAGTTGAATCCTGGCACTCCCTTCCTGTGCAGCAGACATTTGCTTTATGTGGTACAGAGGGAGAGCTGCTGCTGCTGGAGCTGCTGTTGCCCTGGTCCCCAAGCTATTTCATACTCTGGCAATCAATGGCCTAGGATTTCTATCATTTTAGGTGTTGCTGTTCATTAGCAGTTTTCAGGGAATGATAAACATCCCATCTCCTCCCTGAAAAACCTCTTCTCAACTTGTATGAGACATGATTTGAAAAGCTAGGGTCTCTCAGGGGCTCTGCACACAACTGGGAACTCCAGCACACAACTTGGTAGCAAATGAAGAGGAATGTTTATTTTCTTTAAGCTGCCATATCAAATTTCTGTGTTACAAAAAAATCAAACCTATGCTTTGTTTGGAAAAATCCGTGTTTGAGAAATTTCAGGAGTTTGGTTAAATTATCTGAGTCATCTTTTTATTACCTCATACCAAATGTATCCTGAGGGAGGACTCCAAGAGTTTTGCTATAGGAATCAGGTGTATCTTCCATTCCACTGTCAACCTCTTCCCTCCATTCTGACTTTGCATGTGAATTTTTAACTTGAGAGAAAACCTTGTGTAGATGGAGATTAATTTCCTGATGCAGTTCTTGACAGCACTAACAGGTTGTGATATTCTGAGATAATGCTGCACCTCACACTTCCTGCTGTTTAAAGCAATTATTTTTCATATGAGATATGTTGGTCCTACACAGGGATTTTTACAGGTGTCCTTGTATCCCATGGCAAAGATTTGAGGCCTGGGGCTACTTTTTCTATGTCATCGTCATAATTCCAACATAGATAAGCTATTTTGGGGGCCCCTTTTCTGTCAAGTCTTTGGAATTTACAGGCTGTCTCCCTTGCCCTCTTTGTCAGACACTAAGGCTCTCTTGCCTTAACCGAAGATGATTTGCCATATGGTGAAGTGTGTTTGTTCTCTATTAAATGTTTTTAATTGCAGTATGTTTACAAAGAGCTCTGTAAATACTTACATATCTGATGCAGCTAGAAATTTGTTTTATGCTGGATTTTCCTGGGACTATTCCAAATGATGCTGTTCAGAGAAGTTAAATTGCATTTGCTGCCATTCAGTGCTTAATGACAGCATGCCCAGCGTGGGGCTGGATGGCATCGTGCTTTCCATGAATCCATAAATAAGACCTCAAAAGGATTACTTCAAATGATATACGTGAGTAAGCTCCCAGTGAGGTCTGGCAGGAATGCCTGCTCTGGTAGCACTAGTGAAATTACTCGTATGATTTACAGCCAGAAACTCAGCCAATGTAATTAATTTTAAACTCTGTTGTTTGCACTAGGATTTCACATTGATTTTTGTAAGGTGTCCCAGTATGACTTCTGCACATAAACAGAGTCTGAGTCTGTCAGAGCTTTTTCTAAAGGCTGCTTACTGCCTTCCATGAAAAGTTTAATTTGAGGGAGAGATTGGGCTTCCCAAGAGCAGAAAATAAAATCAAGCTTCAGACTTGCAGAAACAGTGCTTCTGTAAAGACCTCAGTCACTGTAATATTGATTTTCAGCTAAAACTGCTATGTAAAAGCCTACTAGGTATCTTAAGTATTTACAGATATAAATTAGAGATGTGAAGTGTGCGTATGCCAAGTCAGCACCAAGCAACCCCATCTGAGAAACTGTAGTATGTGAAGTGCAAAAAATTCTTAGCTGGGTAAAATCAGAGAATGGGCTAAATGATTTGTTGGAATACACATTGTGTAATTGTAGAGCTGTCAAAATATTTATTAATCATGTTTGGATCCTATGAAAACCGTTTCTAAATGTTCTTGGAGGAAAACCAGAAAATCTCAAGTTATGCAGGGCAATTTAATTGCTGTAACAAGTAGAGAATATTCCACTTAAATTCCTATTCAACAGACTTAGTTCCATTTCGCAGCCAAGTTGTTTCCATGTTGTACAGCCCAGGTACAGCTATTTAGTATCATCTCTTTCAGAAATATCATCTATCCCCACACCAAGGCATGGAAGGAAAACTTACACAAGTAAGACCAAATTCAGGCTCTTGGGCAATGCCATCCTTGGTTTTAGCTGGCCCTCAAGCTGTCCTAAACTTCTCCATGAATATTCTTTAGAGACAGCAGACATGAGAACCACCGTGGGCCTGTTTTGTGTTTCCTGAGGCCTTGGGAGTATCTGTGCCCAGCAGCACCAAGGTGGGAAGGGGTATCAGCTACTGGATAAAAGTTGTGCAGGGAAAGGGTCCAGCCTGCTTTGCTACACAGCTACGAGTGTGTATATGGGAAAATGTGTGAGGAACTTCCACTGCTGATTTTGGAATCCTTTTGTGTTGCTTCTTTTACATAAGTAGAACTAAGTTACATAAGTGCACTGGATCCTCTGCAGACTGACTACAGAGCTTTATTTGCAAATGGAATGTGCTTTCCCTATCTTCTTATCCTTGGACTTAGAATGCATCATAACAAAACAGGCAGTATTTAATGTAATGAAGTCTTTGATTTTTGTGCCTCTGTAGCTTGGAGAAGTCAGAGCAATAATAAATTATTTCAAAAAGTACATTTAGGTTAGGATTTCATAGCTGCCATAGGTACTGGGCATAAATGGCCTGGGTAAGGGAGCCAGGGGATGCAGGAGTACCACGGGTGGGAGTATTGTGACATTAACTGTGACACCATGGCAGCATCTCACTGAAGAAATTCACGAGGAAAAAGTTTGGAATGAAGAATATTCAGAGCCAAATACTTTTCTGGTGTAAGTTACTTTGGGTGTACTGGCAGGCTTGTGTGATTTGAGGATATGCATTTTTATCACAAGAGAATTTCTTCTTCCAGGATATTGCACTGTGAAACATTAGAGCTCTAAAGCACCTTGATTCTCCAGCATCCTTTAAGTTTTAAATGTCTGTCTTTTGGGTATGGTCTTAATAGACTGGGGCTTTAGGACCAGTTTCTCTGAGAAGCAGTTCTGTTCAAGAAGGGCCCTTGACACCATTCTGGCTTAATGCTAGACACATCTGCTGCTACTTGGGCAAAATTGACACTGTCTAGAGAGCAAAGCAATCACCTGCTGTAGCATTACAGAGCATTTACACTTGAGCCATATTACCAGGCAGTAAATCTTGACCTTTAGGAGTTCAGAGATTAGATTTCTTTGCTACAAGCGCTCAAGATATTGTTAGGCATTTGTTGCTATTCAAAGCAGATTTCAGGGGTTACCTATGGGTTTAAATCATAGCCTCAATCATTATTGGAAGGTTCTTTTAAAGCTGAGATGGCTTCGAATAAAAACTAGGATTACTTTTACATTTATTGTTAGTAGTTGTCGAGAAGCAAATGTGGGGGAAGGAAGGGGTTGTGGAGGCGAAGACATTGCTCTAAGTTTCAGTGTTTATTTCTATGTGAACAGATATTTTACAGTGTTTGGAGAGAAATGGCTTCTTTTCAATGTGGACAAGAGATGCACTTATTCCACTGGGATGATAAACTAAAAGTTGTATTCAAAATAGGACTGAAGATAGACACAGTTTAAAAGAAACTATTTTGAAAATAGGAACCCCTCAGATAATCACTGACTTAAACAGACACAGGGTTAATTGTTCATTAATAATGAGGAATGCCTGAAAGCTTGTGCTTTATATTGTGTACAAACCAAGCACTGCACAAGGGGAGTCAGGCAGATGCCAAAAGGTGTTCATGAGCCTTCCCTACTAACAGGAACCCTTCGTTCCCCTTGCAGAATAGCACTGATGATCAGGTTTGTGTAGGTGCTCACAGCAGTTTACTGGGACTCTCATCTCCTTTAGCAGCAAGGTAGAAGATCAAAACTCATAAGACATTTTTTCCTCTCTTTCTACCATTTCCCCAAACCATTGCAGTGTCTCAAATCCTTATTTCTTTTTTTTTTTATCCCAAGCTTATTTAAAAAAAAAAAAGTTAGTTATGAAAGAAATCAGTTTTCATCCAAAGTTTTTTTAAAATAATGCATTTTTAAAAAGTAACTATAAACCCAGATATAAAATGGAAAGCTAATGACTGAAGAGCAGTACAGTAAGAGTCTGTTGTACCTGATAGTAAAAGCATGTTCTGCATGGCACTAGAGTTAAAATGTGGTGGTAATTCTGGAATGAATTCAGAAAAGAATCAGCCAGAAGAGTAAGGGATTTTTGCCCTTTGCTCAGGCCAATGTTCCAGAGCTGGAACACACCCTAACCCTCTGGGCATTGTATTAGAGAAGGCTTGGAGATCACTCGGAGAGTACAGGCAAGGGAAACTTTTATTGAGGAAAGGAAGCACGATTAAAGTGATTAACTACCATGAAACAGTTCATTACAGAGTCCTTTAAAGTCCAAGTCTCCCGGCCCCCAGGGTTTCACTTGCTTGCTTTTTTTAATCCTGTAAAGTAAAATAATAGTGACTTTTTTTCCTGTAGAAAGGAAGGGAAAGCTTAACAAAGGGGAGGAGCTCGGAAGGGGGCAGAACCTTTTGCCTTATTGCTCTTTGAAATCTGTAATTGATATTGTAAAACTTCCCAATGAAACACACTTTTCCAGGCCTTCAGAGGCCATAAACTCCAGAGTTATTTTGCTAAGCCTCACAATTGAAAAGTGTAAGAATGTGTTGAACTGGCTGGACAACCTTCAGCTGAGCAGTTCCACTCCTCTGTGCAGATGACAAACACCATCCTCCCAAATCCCAGGTCTTGTTCCCTGTTCTGTGATAACTAGGCATTAAAAACAACAGAGGGAACCTTAACTGGTCAGCTAAAATTGTCTAGATCTCTTTGGACACATTAGCTGTCTCACAAGGTATTAGAGTTTGGCCTTGCACAGCTGGTCTTGCAGTCTTTGAAATCCCGACCAGTGAGAACAGACTTTGGCCTTGGAAGACACACTGTGTTGTATTCCTAAATGCTACAATATTTGCTGCTTGTTTGAAACAGTATCCTTAATATAGGACATGGTCTTTTGATGAAAATAAAATACGGGGAAACAATCCAGTTGTGACTGACTATGCCAAACCCGTGTAGAAGTTTTTGTTTTGACTTGTTGCCCTCCCACTTCCCCCCCCAGAAGACTCCCTGTTGGTGCCAGCAAATGCATGGTGTGCAGTGGTTGCTATGGTAATAATTTCTAGTAATGAGTTAGTGTTATAAATGGCTAGGATTTAATGAAGAGTTCCCTCAGGAATATCCTGATCAGTTTGGTTATGCATCCCTGTGAGACATGGCCGGGTGCTGGGCATTCACCCACTGCAGCAGAACCAGGGCAGCTGTGGTGGTTCAGCACTCCTGAAATCTCCCACGCTTTTCGCAAGCTAATTCTGTAGCAAACACAAGTAAAGGGTGCAGAGCTTACCAAGGACTGGGGCTCGCAATCTGCACGGATCTGCTTCTCTGAGGGGGGCACTCTGTGCAGCTTTGTGCTGATTTACTGGGGGGGCAAGAAGATTTTCAGATTTACAAAAGCTGAAAGAATTCTGCATTCTGTTTAAAACAGAGTGATTCCATTCCTGTGTATACAGATATTTTTTACTGTTCCGAAGGGTCCGTGCAGTGTGCAAAAGCAAGTGATACCTTTATATGGCAATTTGCAAACCTCAAACCAGATGTAAAATGTGTGGTTTTGAAAAAAATTTGCACTTTAGATCTTTACAGAAACTCATCATATTATGTTTTAATAGCGCAGGTGTCTTTCCCAATTTGAATCTTAATAAGTCTTAATTTCATTTTGAGACTGTGGAGAACTGGTTAACTTGGTTTAGCAATCAGTAATGTATTCCTTCCTGGAAGTCCAGAGACTTAAATTAAGGCTGTCAAACAGTAATAAGGTTGCTACCAAATATGTTAGGAGCCAGTGTACAGGTACTTGTAATGCTCCATCACATGGATAGAGGTTAAGGGACCAGTCATTTTATGAGGCCACATACGGGTTCTCCTGCAGTTTTGCAAAACAGAAAATGGCTTAGTCTTTTTAGCAGAGGAGATTCAATGTGGTGTTTATTCTTTGAAAACAGTGCATGGGAGAATGGAGTTTAAAAAGGGGGGTTTAATTTGTCAAATACAGATCTGGCTTTACTTATGTTTTCCTTGGGGCAGTCTCTCTAAAGGTACTTCGTAAACCAAGATCAGTCCACACCAAAAGAAAAGATCCAGGCAGCTGCTTCCCTCTGAAGGCGGGTCTGGGGTCTGGCCTGGGCTGAATCAAAATCTCACTAACTGCTGGTGTTTGTGGTTGGGTTTTTCCTGATCAGGAGTTGAAACCAAACACAAGTTGGTAGAAATGTGTTATAAGCTGACATGAGGCACTGAACCCATTTGTTGTATGTTAATTTATCTGAAATGAAAGTACCTGGGTCACATGTAACATATTTTTGGTTCATCCACATGCCAAACTTAATACTTGGGTTGGGTAATTAGGAAAAGAGCATTTTTTTCCTAGACTTTAAACGCTGTTCAGAAGTTATATATTTTATAGTGAGATTGTTTAGAATTGACTTTGTCTGAACAGCCACATTTTCATCTCAAGTATTTTAAAATGTGAGGCTTTGTTAGACCCCTCAGATTCTTTGGCTGTGTCTCACTCAGATAATCTCTGCTGTTCCCCTTCTACAAGAGTACCAAGGGTTCTATTGTCAAGGGCCTTGTTTGTCAGACTGTGTTAATGCATCTTTAATCATTCTTTTTCCTCTTTCTTATTCATTTGCTGCATAGTTCTAGGTGGAATTGCCTCTTCAGATTTTTTCTGTCTTGCAGTGGTATATTCAGGCTCAAATTGTTGTGCTCAGTAGTGCCATTGTCACATTATAACAAGGAAGATGCTTCATCATGTGTTGGAAAATGAGCCAAAATCTTCTGCTAGGAGCTGAGGGATCATGTTGTAGAAAAACATTCATTTTTAAGCACCAAGTCATTACACTGGAAAAGGACACATTAAAGCTGTCAAAGTATTTTCACTCTGTAGTGCCAGGGTATCACATTAACAAGTTGCAGGGCATGAGGTTTTCAGTATTCCTATTTACTAAGGTGTACAACGCAGATGTTTTTAAATGGGAAGTTTTCCTCTGGATTATGAGTTTGACAGTTGCTAACAGAAAATTTTGATTTCAAAATATTAGCAAATTAGATAATACTATTTGGCAAGTCTAATTAATGCAGCCAGTTCAGGCACTGCTTCCTTAACTGTTGCTGCTATATAATTACGATCTTATATTTGTCTCCATATTTAATATTTCAGTAGAAGGCAGCAAAGTAATGTAGACTGTCTCATTGTTAATCCAGTAGTTATATATTTTTGCTTATATGCTGGTCAGGAAAAGGAGAAAAGGTATAAGTGAAAGATGGTGAGGGAAAGAGGTCTAGCCAGGGACAGAAAGACCATATTGCTGTATGAAAAGAAAAAAGGTACCTGAGGTTGAGCAAGCTGCAAGTCTGAATTGCCAAATTGTGACAGTTCAGGTAAAACAAGCTCCATGAAATTTGTGAAAATATCTGCCTAAATCATCTTCCTGTGATTTTTACCACCATCACAAGGTATCTGTGTGTCTGTTTAGGAGCTAATGCGAGCAGGAATGTGGGACATCTGATGTTCAAACCCTTCCTATGGAACCATGAGGGTGTGGTTATGACTTGGCTGGATGAGCAAAGAGGTTGTAGCATTTGCTTGCAGTGCCTGTGTTCCTGGGGTTTTTTTGGCCAGTATATCTGATTAACACCCTGAGCACACAGGAGCAACATCCAAAGACAGACCAGATTGAAGAACCTTGAGGATACCAACCAACTGTTTGATAGCTGAAGACAAAACAGACAATTTCTGAGGTGAGGTACAGAGAAAATACAGGCATTCTACTGTGAGATTTGACCCTAGAAAATCCTTCCAGCTAACTAATAGAAATGGAAGGCAAGGAACAGGGAGGAGGGCATTGGAACTGGGAGACTGTGATGTCTCTACATGTGAGATCAGAAAAGAGAAAGCATTTCTCCTGGCAAGGAAGAAACAGGGCTTTCCTTTGTGTATCTCAAGGTCCTTCTTCAGGGGGCACAGGAGCAGAAAGTGGAGCAGAATAAGGATAACAATTAAAGGACAAGATCGAGGGTACCCAGGAATACTCCAGGCACTCGTCAGTGGGAGAGAGTTCACACTGAAAGGGTCAGATACCTGTGGCCACAGTGGCCACAATTCACTCCAGTTTGACCAGCTAACAAATGAAGAACGATTAAAAGTTTAAAAACAATTAGAAGAACCATTACAAGCAGTAGATAATTGTGTTCAGTATTATGAAAGAACAGCTAGAGGATCAAATGGCAGTGAATCTGTACTGTAGACAGTAAACAGATAAAGGAATTCCTGTGATGTTGTCAGAATGTGTGCTGGAAGTATGGGGGGAGCGGATTTCATTTTTTAGATCATGTCCTGAAGAGAGACATGTGATGATATAATATTAATTGCCTAAATATAGTATAAAAAAAATCCCACTCTTGCACATTTATCTTCCAGGCAAAACTAGATGCTATAGAGAATGTGGCACTGATGCTAATGATGAGGGATTGTGCTGCTGATTGTGGCTCTCAAAGCATGGACTATTTGCTACTTTTCTCTTTCCAGTTTTGTGTCCCTCCTGTGTCAGACATGTCAGAAGACATCAATCGGTCAGCAAAGAATCCCACTTAGTAGCAAACCAGACCATAAATAATGCCCTCTGCCAAAGCACAGACCGTTCTCCAAGTGACAAGAACAAAACAATACAGAAGTATTAATTGCCTCTTTAAGAGTATAAAACCACTCTGCTGCTTGGAGCAGTGCAGCTCTTTAGGATCTTTAGCTGCTAATGACCACTGGAATCTGAGGGGCTACAATTGTCTTCCCAATTATTTAAGAACCTGAAGCAGTCTCCGAGTGGTGAGTACTAAAAAGGAAAATCAAAGCAAAGTGCTATATTGTGCATTAAAAGGATTGGTTTATATGGTACTGTATTTTTATGTAATTTAACATTTAGAAAACTAAAGGCAACTAAATAAATAAAAATAATCTTTTTTTTTCCTATTTCCAACAAAAATATTTTGATTATTATTTTGAAGGAATCCTTAAGGAGATTTCGCTCAGGAGTGAGGAATGTGCTATTTCTTTATTTCTCTTCATGAGACATAAATTTTAAAAAGCTTGGCCTACTGTGGAGAAAAGCAGTGCTGAAGGACCTGTGCTGCTGTTTGTACAGACACATGAATGGAAATTCAAGCTGAGCAGAACCAGTATTGCTGGTGCCTTTGCTTAGTGGTATCTGTTCTGATCCAATACCAGCTGCTTGGTGAATGGTTTCCCTGGCAGAGCCCTGGGTATTCCTGCCCACTCCCTCTTGCCCCCAGCAGTCACAGTGTGGAAAAAGACTTGTGACCTTCAGCTGACTGACTTACTTATACCTGTGTCTTGCAAAAGGGCAGGAGTCCCTCCAGTGATACCAATTCCTCCAGCAATCATAAAAAATCACATAATAATTCAAGTTGAGAGGAATCTTTGGAGTAGGGCTGATTTCAGAGCTGGATAGGGTTGCTCATGACTGTCTCCAGTTCAGTTTTGAATATCTGTAGTGTTGGAGACTCCACAGCCCTCCCTTAAACTGCTGTGAATTAGAAATTTGTAATTGAGAGGAATGAGCAGTCTCCACACCAAAACACAGCTGGGTACTTTCACCCTGGCTGAAGGCTGAGAAACATTTGCTTGATTTTTGTCTGGGCAGATGGAGGTACTTAATGAAGGTACAGTAGAGGAGAAGCAATCTGAGCTCTTCAGCAGACCACAAAAAGAGCCTGGAAAGGATTTGTTTTCTGTAATAGTTTGGAAGTTACAAAGAAAAGGTACTGCACTGGCATCTTTGTGCTCATAAAACTGAACTTAGCCCATTTTGTGCCTTTGCAGAGTTGCACCAAAATCCCTGCTTCCAGACTGTGTTTGCTTTCTGTTTATCACAAGTGTTAGTGATTTGCAACCATCACTGATTTAGGAAAAACAAAGTCAAATTCAAACACACTGGTTAGAGATGTAGTTCCTATTTATAGAACTCAAGGGTGCTTTGAAATGCAGTACCAGTTAAATACATTCCTCTAGAAAGATACCAAGCACTGAGCTGCTGCTGTGTGTAATAAGGCTGAATGAAGCCAGTGATGTTTGACTGTGAAATGAATTGCTGACAATTTGAGTTTAACCAGTTGGCCAGGCTGTTTCACTGCAGTAATTTTAAGTAGCATGGGATTTCATCTTTCTGGAGGAACAGAGAAGGGGGAACAGCAACTCTCCTGCTTTGTGAAGCATCAGCCAGAATAAAAGTGGCTACTGTTGTACCTGAAGGAGTGTTGGTAATACCCCACATCAAAATGAGTAATTAGCTGAAATAATTACCAGCCTTGAGATGAATCCACTCACTTTTTTTGCCTGTGTCAGGGATAACAGGTGTTGAGAGTGCCTTGAAGGGACGAAGATTAAAGATTATTTCATGATGTGGACTCCTTTAGGCAGAGAAGTCTTGCATTTTATCCTGTCATGCATAGAAAGGTCTAAGCAGCACCTCATTTTCCTCATGCTTTGGCAGTTTTGAAGCTGTGCCTCTGACAGAGAGTGAATGTTGTTTAATCTGGGAGAATTGTCTGTCCTTGAGAATTCAATGAATTATCTCTGTGTCTCTGCACAGTCTGCTTCTGACTTAGAGACCCAAGGAAAATTGCAAGTAAGGATGCACTGAGCAACAGTCTTCCAGTTCCTGAGATTTAGATTAATTAGGAAAGTAAGTATTGGAAGGGTTTCTTTACTTGGAAACTTGCTGATGAGACAGTGTGCGTATTTCCAACTCATGGTTTCCCTTTTGCAGCTGTGACTTGCAGGAATGATGTCTCTCAAAACTGTCACTAGATTATAACATGTCCTTGCAGCGTGCACCACCATTACACCTGTGACACGTGTGCAAGTCAGTGTTTGCATCCCAAGATGATGTGATGGAACATGGCAGAGAGATGGGATGGGTGGAACTGATGGAAACTGGCTGTTGCAATAGTATATCTGCATAAACATTTTTCCATTGAAAACTTTACCACGTCCCCTATTTTCTCTTCCAATTTCATTAAAATTTGAAGGAGATTTTTGCCTAGCTAGTACATGTTTGATTTATGGTCTTTTTTTTTTATCTGCTCTCATTTGATTCTTCACCAGGTCAGTATTAGGTGTTATGCATAACACTTAGGTGTTATGCCTTTTTCTGATTCATTATCCTCTACTGTCGTTTTCCACTGATCTCTTTGTTCCTATGGTTTTTTAGTTTGTTTGTTTTCTATTCTCTGTTTCTCAGCTACAATCTATGATTCCCCAGAGTTGAAGCAAGTTAGAAAAATGGTGTGTCTTCAGTCCTGGCTGGCATCCAATTATTTGTAGTGGCCCTTGGTAGCATCCTGTGGTTCCAAGGCCCATAAGAAGTCCTTGCTGTTTTATGACTTTGACTGTTCATGGAGCAAGGTCCATCCCAGTGGTGCTGTGTGCAATTGATCTGCCTTTTAGAAGAACAGACTTAGTGCTGGTGGTACAGCTGGGCAGTACCACAACACTGGATCTTCCTTACTATAACCTGCCCTCTCTGAAGTTAGTCAGTTTGGGTTTAGTTTTCTGGAAGAAACTATGAAAAGATATTGTTTTGGACAGTGAAGTTATTCTAGCTGGCTGCATCTGGGGATTTCTGGTTAAGAACTTTGTACAAATTTGTGCTGCACTTGGCTCAGTACATTGGTTCTGTACAGGGTCCATCTTCCTTCTGTACTGCAGGCCAGCATTTCCACAGGAACAAATTCTCCTCCTTTTTGCTGGATTTCAGTTTTGAGAACTGTCTGTGCTTTTTCTCTGACAAGTCCTGCACAACCCTTGCATGGCTGAGCACACCTTTTAAAGTCAGCAGATAGCTGCTGTCTTCCAGTTGCAAGTGCCTTTGTCTACAAGAAAGGTCATGAATGCGTCCTCTAGAAACAAATAAAGCTACACAGGCCTAGTTACTGATACAAAATTGGACTAAAGATTGCATTGAGATGCTTTCCAGTGACACAAGGATTTCTGCTTTCTGCCAAGGTGGCAGCAGCAGCCAGTGAAGATTAGGCAAATGCTTGTGAGAAGGTTAAGTCTGAGGGAAGTGCAGGCTGGCTTCTCTTTTCCATTGAGAGCAGTTTCCTCACATCTAATTGTGCATCTCTCATTTCATGTAGTACTGATGCCACAGTTTTGAACATGCTTTTAATTTTTTTTCCCCCATCTATGGTTACTTAGGAAAACTTCTGGTTGATTGATTCACCTCATAAATATTCATCTTTAATATTACATTTTCAGTATGGATATGTAGTACACTTGCTGAGAAGAGCTACCTATAATAAATAAGTAAGGCTGAGGATAAATTGAGCATTCAGAACTCCTGGAATTTGCCAAGAACTGACTTAAGTGCAAGTGGATGGTTTTAAATTCTAGTACCCACAAGTCTTCTTAAGCTGAAGTTCTCAGTCTCCATGTTCAAGGAATAAGGCTATAATGAAAATATTTTTTGATATTCACAAAAAAAATTAAAGTCTTCACAACACTTCAGCTGAAAAGATCAAAGTCGTCTTTGAATAAATGTGACTGCATTTTGCCTTTCAGAGACTTAACTGATCTGTCTTCTCTGAGATGATTCCTCTACTTCTCATGGGACTCTCCATGTTTTTGGGCTGTGCTTCTAGAACATGATTTTTGTTCACTCTAGTGCTGTAGTCTGATGGCTATTAAATGGCTTGCTGGAGAAAGTACAAATTGTGCAACCCTTGTTTTGCAAGTGCTATGAATAATTCCAGTGACTTTCAATTAGTTGCCTTTTCAAGAGTTTGAGAGTTTTAACTGCTGTTGGTTGTCTTGGAATTAAGGTGTCTTGAGCCAGGTCAATATGACAGAAGAAACTTAAACCTTTATAGCATACAATTCCTGAATAACTAGGGCAACTCTACAATTGATTAAGAAAAACAGGAAATACTCAATATTTGAAACAAGTTTTGATAAGATCTCATGCTGCTTATTTACAGAGGCTCCTGTGGGAGAACGGAGATACTTAATGTGTAGGTGGGGTGAACCTGGACAATCCAGGCATCTCTAACATAGCTTTCAGGTCAAATGGTTTAATACTGCTGGAGAAGTTAGAGATGCTTTCCAGAAGAGAGAGAAGGAAGATGTTTAACCTGTCCCAGGCTCCCCAGAGGAGCTGGGTACTTCAGGGCAATCAGCACAGTGCAATTTTCATGTCTATGTGCTCTGGAGGAAGTGAAAATATTTTTCCGCTGTATCTATAGAAAATAGTTATGTGTAACTCAGAAAGTTCCCAACCCTTTTAGTGACCCCTCCAAATCCTTTCCTTAAGTATTTACACTCTAATAAAACCAATGAGGAGTGGGATACTGAGGTCCAGAGGCAGATGGTCAGTGGGAAGCAGAGTAATGGCACCTATCTTAAAACCTTGTATTTGTGTTGAGCACTGATGAAAAGTCATCCACGACAACCCTGCAGGTTCCAGGTGGGACCCACTGCTGTGCCTGCCCAGTGCTCCCAGCAGGAGGATGTTTCTGGGGAGGCTCACTTGCTGCTCTCTGCTTTGGACTGCATTTCCAAGCAAACACCTGCTTGGAAACCCATTTCAAATGCACACAGTACAGATATCTTTTAGGAAGGAAATTGAGCATGCAAAGAATTAAGGTAGTGCATTGATGAGACTGAAGCTATTTTGAATAAGAACAAACACCCTTAGGCTTCTGGGATTTTAGTTCAGAATTTTGAAAAAACATCAAAGGAGGAAAAGTAAATACTGGTTTTGCCGCTATTGACACTTCAAATTCTATTTAACAACAGCAGTATCAATTGCATGTTTCACACAGTGTGATTTCCTTAGCAATGCGAGCTAGATTCACTTTTGAGTATAGAATCAGACTTTTTGCATTGAAATGCAGGTTGGTCTTGTTTCAGCAGTAACTATAGTTTCAGCGTTTGTCTCTCCTGTACCCCATCTTAAACCTTCAGTTACACAAGAGATGTATGACCTGGGAACTCAAGCTACTGCAGTCAGTAGCTGGTAAACTGATTTAGACTTAGAGTGCCAAATGCCTTTGTGTTTGTACTTCATGGTGTATTTGTGTAAGTGCATTGTAGCAAATGAAATTTTAGCTGTCTGTGATTCATGCATTCATACCTGTTAAAAACATACAGGGTTTTTTTATGGTAAATATTATTAGCTAGTTTTCATCCTGGTCATAATGAAAGATTTTATATCTACTAACAGAGTTTGACATGGTTACTCATTATTTTGCCTTCCTTTTTTATCACTCCCGTCATTTTCCATACATATGTCACTATTCCTCCATTATCTGGAAACCAGCACCCTAAAAAACAGTGACACTGGAGGACAGTTCCATTCATGTCAGAGGCTGTTACTACTCTAACTGTTGTCTCTAATGTAGTTGGGAGAAGCAAATCACCAAAGATTTCCAAAACTCTCTGGTGTAGTTTAAGCAATCAGTGACACCAAAGGAAGTTGTTCTGTGAACCTGCTGCTGGTTGGTTTTGTCCCTTGTGTTTGTCAAGATTCAGCCAGGTCCTCTCTGCTCCCTCAGTTCTATTCACAAATCTGTCCCTCTCTAGGCCGTTCCTAGCCCCCACAGCTCTCTGGATGCCTCTGGGAGCCGGTGCTCTGTGGAGCTGCGCTGCGGCCCTGCCCAAAGTGGGGAGTGGGACATGGATGTGTGAGCATCTGTTCTTGTAACACCCAGAGATGGGAGGTACTTCTGAATTTATACAGTCACTTCTTATAAGGAATGAGTTGTAGGATTACTGTGGGCTCTAACTCTTGGTTCAGACTTAAAGCATGACAGCTTTTTAGTCAGGCTCAGCATCTTGGGAAGCCCATCACAATAATTATCCTGCAGGAGTACCCTGACCTGGTCAGTGCTTGTTTGGTCTGGCTTTTTATATACCATGTATTGTAATAGAGTACTGGTATTTTATAATTAAGTACCCCTTTTATTGCTGAAATGGCCTATGGAAAAACTAAACATTGTTGAGATAAATACCTTTAAATAACAAATTCTGGGGAATAATTAAGTTATGCAAAGCTCAGACATTTTAGAGAGGTATGAGTCATTTGATGAATAGGAAATGTGTTAGGAAATTCTGATTAATTATTAATCTATTGAAAAAGGAGCTAGAAAAATGAATATTTTATATCACAGATATATTTATATAAAATAATTCTGTAGTTGGTTAGTTAGCTGGTTAGTGTACAGCTTCAAACAATCTATAGAAACAAGTGAATCCTCCTTTATCTCAAATATAATTAGCCATTTAAATGTCTTGGGTCAATTTATTAACACTTTATTCATCGGGGTGTAACTTTTATTAGGCTTTATTGCTATCAGAAATTATATCCTACACAAATACAATAGAGATTTAAATGTTCTGTAGAATGAGCCAATGCTTCCTGACTTTATTGCACTGTATTGTAATGAACCTTGACCAGCTGTAGATTTGATAAGTGTAAAATATTGCTGCTTGCTGCTAATTTTGTTCCTTTTTAATGACTGATAATCCATGTCGATTTAGTGTGATAGTCACAATCCACTACTGTTTTCCTGCTATAAATGTGATTGTAACAGGAGCTATTAAGTGTGTCTGCATAATAAAATTAGTCAGGGAAGCTCTGTATATTGTTTCCAGGTCTTTGGATTTTCATTATAGTAGTGGAACTTGTTAGACTGTAAAGCTTGATGGTTGCCAGCTCAGACAAGCTCTTTTCTACTTCTGTGCCAAGCAGAGGGGTAATGATGCTGCACTAAGAAGTCTGTTCTCACTGCTCTGGAAAATTCATAGTATATAAACACAGGGGATCGTTTGGGGGAGAGCAGGAAAGGTGTCTCAGGGGAAGAGAGAGAGGAAACTCATCTGGGCAACAACAACTGCACTAGAGTTGCTTAAAGAGACAAACCTGGCAGCTGAATGTCTGTGCTGGGAAAAGGTGGTTGTGACAGCTCTTGGCAATCGGGCAACACTGACAAATCAAATGTTCATGTTTGTCAGGATGCCAAACTGTACGAAAGGATCTTAGTGAGGAAGCCTTGGGAGAAGACTCTTTCCCTTGAGGAGTCTGTCCAGCAGCATATTGCACTTGGAGACAATGAACTGTTGCATCAGAGTCATTCTGAGAAACACATGTCTTCAGACACTTGCTTTTGGTCTCATTAGATCTTGTCTGACCTGAAGATTTCTACTTCAGTTCTTGGGCCTCTAGGTTTGAAGCAGAGATGTTTTTATAAGAGTGGTTGAAAACCCAACTGTGAGAATCATCAAAAAGCAGCTTTTGTAGCTTAATATAATCATTTGGATTTTTTTTTAAAAGTGAGTAATTATGTGATCTCCATCCATATCTTGGCAGAATAGTAACTAAAAGATCTGGGTAGTATCTCAAAGAAATTTATTCTGTGGTAAAACAGATATCTAACACCTGAGTTTCTCTTACTTATTAAATAGATAATGGGGAATTCTGCCACTGATATCAGTGTAGGCAGGGTTTTGCCCACAATAATTTTGTCTGGAGAAGCCAGACTCTGGCTCTCATGGTGTGAGAGCTTTGTTTGTGCTCTCCTTTATCTGCTCAGGTGGACTGACTGCTGGGGCAAGGCAAGAACTACTTGCACACATCCCCTGATAAAGTTGGCTCAATAAAGGCTTCTGTCAGCAGTTGATAAGGGGCAATTTATAACTTCTCACTGACTAAAGAATAGTTCATACCTTTCAATACAAGGCAGGAATAAAACTAAACATTCATAACCTTCTACATTATTTATTTGCATCATTTCCTCCAACACTTGGAAAAGCTCCCCAAGAAAAATAATGCAGAAAGCTGACAAGTACATGCAGAGAGAACTCTATTAGCCTAAGGTTTACTGGAGCATCTTTGCATTTTGGTGGCTATGTGCTAGAAACTGGGGCCCTTCTGACTTTTGAGCTTATGCTTACAGGTATGTTTAAATGTCATCATCCAGTCTCTGGATTATCCAGACCTGCTGTACTAGGGACCATTCAAATGTTCATTTCATATGCCTGCACTTTCTATGAAGACTCTCAGTGCAGAGTGTAGCACAATAAAATAGGGGTGTAAAATACATTTAGTATGAGCCTTTCTGCAGAGATCTCCGGGCTGCCTTTATGGCTGACATATACTCCTTTGCAGAGGAATTCTGCAGCTGTTTCTAGGATTCGAAGGGATTTCTGCTTTCCTGGCTCAATCTGCTTTGCAGAACTACTTGCATCAGGCTCTGTGCAGCAGTTTTGGGGGACACTGGCTGGTCAGGGCTGCTTCTTGCCAGAGGACAAAATGCTGAGAGCCTGGTCAGCAGGTAACAGTAGCTGAAATCCTGCCAACATAATTTGGAGGTTAAGGGGGTAGTCAGTGCACCTGCAATTAGTGCATCCATCCATAATTGGGGCCATTTCAGCAGTATTCCTGGGGAAATCAGTATTCACTGTGGGAGGAGTCCAGTAACCTCCCTCCTTTATGCCTCTAGAGCAAAATGAATTTTGGGTGGGGAGAAGACATTTCCTCTGCTCATACCTAAAGAAAAGGGAACTTACTTCAACAATTTATAATTCAAATTATTGGAGTAAGTTCCTAGTGTACCATTGATTTTTTTGCTAGATGAAGATGTCCCATATAGATTTAACTCTGGGCTTTTGCTCTAGCTCAGCAAGTACACTAACACAAAGGGTATTCCTTGCAAATAAACACTGGACAGATACAAAGAAACACTGAGCAAAATCTAAGCCATGCAATGAGCTTCAGAAAGATCAGATCCACAGATGTGCTGACTGAAGTTTAAGAGACAACTTAACAGATGTACAAAGCTGTAGATCAGAGGGGATATAAAACAGTTAAACTTGCTTAAAGGCACAATGTGTCACAATCTAACGATTCCATGCATCCTCAGCCCGACAGAAGAGGGAACATACGCTCAGCTCAGTGCTCTGGCTGTAGGCATGCCAAGAAGATTATAAAAATGCCACGCTGTGATATGCTGCCCTCCTGCCTGAAAGGCTACCATTAAGCTGCTTATTTACTGCACCTATTCAGGCAGCAGTGCGGTTCAGAGTGCTACCTGTCTTCTTGGTGGATAAATTAGTTGTGGATATCACAGGATTGTTGCTGCCTATTGTTCAGTCTGGTGAAGGTGGGAAGAGATGAAAGGCACAGATCTGACCTTGTAATGTTTTGTGTAAAATAAGAGATGCGTTTTCCTCATAGTGAGTGTCACAGTTGATCTTGGTAGGACTGACTGTGTTAGCAAGTTTGGAGTTAAATTAAAAAGGCTAACATACTAATGAAGGCAATATTTTTTTCTCAATCATATAAACATGTATATATAAAGAAAATGTATATGGGAGAAAATATGGAGGTGTGGAGGAAAGTGCATGTCATTAGAGTTTTGTGCTCTGTAAATCAGCACTGTTTGAAATGAAATCATCAAGAGAACACACAGGAAAACTTAGACACCCCCTCAATGCAAAACATTTTTTGTTGTTGACGGTTGACTTTTTTTAATATATATAAACTGTTGTGCCCCCATATTTTTATGGTATATGGAGCTGTGAACTTTAAATTAGTGGTAACAGAAATTGACAAGTACAGCATTAAAAACTAAACCATGCAGCCCTACAGGCTTAATTATGAAGTGAGCAGGAAGATAGACAGAGAAAATCCTGTTTCAAAATTTTACCTCACATAATATAAATAAAAGATTATGTCTTCCACTGGTAGCCTAAGATCAAAAGGATAATATAAAATGACTAGCCTCTATTTATTTTGCCTTTATTATGTGTATAGATAAACTATACATTTCTCATTTCCTTGTGTCTTTTAGCAATACACAGTTACAGATGCTCAGATATAGATTTAATTATGGATAAATAGATATAAATTAATATATGTAATTACTTTTAACTTTTCATTTAGTCACTAGAAAGATGCGTTTTCATTGTCAAAACTTAAAAATAGAACATTTTTGGAATAGTGTTCTAACTGATAGTATGGCAAGTTAAATATAAATTAAGCAAATAAAAAAATATTGATTGGAATTTATAAGGATGTTTTAGATAATCACTAACTGAGACAAGTTATGACAGTATTGAATAGATGTATATAAGTCATAATGTAAACAGATATCTTCACCAGTCAGGTACCGTGTGTGCTGAACTGATAATTTTCATTGCTGTTCTAAAAAACCCTACCTGTTAAGTTTCAATAAGGCACTGGAGAAGATTTTCCTCTTCCTGATGAGCCATTACTAAATTTACATGGCTTTGGTATAGCAGGTCAGAGGCAAAAAAAAAAAGGAGGAAAGAATCTCAAAGAAGCAGGTGCAATGTTCTCCTTCCTTCCTTCCATGTTCTCCTTCCTTCCTTGAGATACTTTATTGATCATTTTTAGATGCCAGTATAAAAACTGCCTGAATGGCAATCGGTGTGCAGCCAGTAATATTTTGGCACATTCAGTGTCAATGTATTGTAATGATGCAAAATCAGGCTCAAAGGAAGAGTGAAGAAATACTGACACCTTGTTCTAAGGGTTTCCTGAAAGGGCACATCAGTATTTTTCTGGTTCTAGAGTGTATGGGCTGTTGGTGATGGGACTATCAGGAGTGTCAGGCTCTCATATGCAGATTTGTTCTATCAAAGTGACTCCCTGTTTCCATATTTGTTTGCCTCTAATTTAGAACCATTTCATACAAAGACTTAGTTTGTGAAAGTAGCCCTGTTAGCAGATGCTGGCTGAAGCTGAACTTTTCTGATGCTGCTTTACAGCACTGAGCCCTCTTAGAGTGGTATTTTAACTGGCAATTATTGTATTTGATTATGAACAATCAGGATGAAAATTGACTTGACTCCTAAAAGTCTAAATCCCTTTATATCATTATTAACCTGACATTTTCTTCCTTTTGTCTCCACCTCAGTGAGCCTCCACCACACATTCACTGAATAAAGATGGTCCTTTGCAGAAATTAAAGGAAAATGTCATACTGTGAACAGTCCTAGATTAATTTTAATATAGATGATATGGGATAAAAAAATACTGTTTCAACTTGTCATTTTTCAGTATGTTTGGAGTTGATAATATTTCAAAAACTTTTATAAAGAAGAATCCACACACAGTTATGGTAACTCTAATGGAAGGACCTAAATCACTGCAGTTGCAATTAATGGTAATCACTGGCAAATCTGTCTAAAATTTTTAATTAATCCTAGGCATGTAAGTAGTGTGACTGTTGTAAGTGGAACTGCTCAGACATTCATGTACTGACAAGCACAACATTAGTCAGGCACTTGGCTCCTCCAGCAGGTCCGGATGGAAATGCAAAACTCTTGTGCTAAATCGCCGTGGGCTCAACAGAATGGTGCAGTTTAATTATCTCCAGCCAGGGTTAAAGAGGGATGGAAGCATCCTTTTGTGCCAGAGAAATTCACCCAGACATCATTTGTAAGGGCAGCAAGGACCGGCTCCAGGGAGTGAGCACAGGAGAGGTTTTGCTGCTGCGTGGCTGTTACTTGTGAAGGGAAACTACTTTGGGATATTAATGCAAGCCCAGTAATCAGCCTGGGATGAGCTTGAGATGGTTCACTCAAATTTCAACATTCTTTGTTTGAAAGTGTTGAGGGGAAGATTAACTAGGTCATGTAAATGAGAATAGAGATCATTTGGGGAGACTTCAAGTACTGCAGTACTAATAGGCAATATTTAGGCAGACTCTTCATTTTCCGTGTGTACCAATCACCTGAAATATCAACTGGCTGCACAACCCTAAAACAAAAGGATGTTGGAAGGGGGAAAGGTGGGAAAAATCATACAGCTGTATAAACTAGAACAAATTTAGAACTGTGAAAAATTCAGGATAATGGGTGAGTAGAAGGATGAAGAAGTATGGCTGTGAGTTTTGCAGCACTGAGTATCAAAGTGCTTCCCACACCTGCTAAAACTGCAAGCTCCCAGACAGATGCCAACACTCTTCAGTCACTGTGACTGACAAAAAGGCTTTCAGGAAGAAGAATATAGTCATTAAGATCTTGGGGGGTGGGAGTAGGGTGGAATATTCATCAGAATTAAAGACTGATTAAGAAAATTGGAATTTGGTGTGGATTTGGTATGTGACAACCCTACAGAAATTTGTCTAACAGCACTTACATGGCTATGTAAAACATAAATTTATTTTTGGGTCACCATGTTGGACAGTTAAGCTTTGAGAATATTTTTGTGTTAATTATATACCGTAATAGTCTTTATTTTCTATATAACTCTATTCCATATAATTTATGATTTAAAAATATAAGTGCATGGTAATCTTCAGATAAATCAGTGGTTACTGCTTCAAAAAGCATCTAATTCTGGTTGAACAGTCACTAGTTCTGGCAAAGGACTGAACCACTGTGATGTGATGTACACCTGCAAAATAAACAAAAATTGCTGTGATACTGAGCTAAAGAATATTTACAGATACAGTTTTCTTTGAAGGGAAGCTCCATGAGGCTTTGCTGTACATAACACCCTTCTCCCAAACATAGTGATTCAGTGATTTAATGTATATACATATTTCTTTCATAAGTGTATTTTCAGACAATGAGTTTGTGTAACCTCCACAAAAGACATTCAGGATATTTAGATTTTATAGAATCCTGAAGTTAATTGCAGATGTTTTAGATAGTTTTATTTTGTCCTGCTTTGTGTTAACCACGATTGGTATTTAGTCCTGGGCCATAAGGATTCTTTGTTTGGAACTTTGAGAAAGGAAATATTTTTCTTCAGAAATTTTGCAAAGCTTGCTGGGTTTTATGGTTCCTCTTGCAAGGTCCAACAGATGACAAACAGTTCCTGGGAGTGCTTTAGTAACCAGTATCCTGTGCATAACCAACATCTTCTGCATTTCAGTCCAAATCCAGAAAAGTGTGTACAGCATAAGGAAAACACCTGACTTTCACAGTCCTTCTGGCACTTGAACAATGACCCAAAACAGTTTTATTTTTTTATCCAGTCAGTGCAAGTCTGGTGTTCTGAGGTGTCCTGAGAGCTTTGGCTTTCTGACAGAACAGCTCTGGGCTGGTTGTTCCTGAGCTGCAGCACAAGGTCTACGTGCCCAGAAATAAAAATGGAGACGTGAGGTCAGCTTGGCTCCAGCCTGGTGCTGCTTTGTCAATATTGGATTGGCAATCCTGTTACTATAAGAAACAAGGGCGTCATGTAGCTGTTAGGAGCTAGAAAATAGATTGTTTACTATGTCCCATGCCATCAATCAGTTTTGTGAGAAAGCTTGAGCTCTGGCTGACTGGCATAATTTCTTTTAAAAGCCCCCAGTGTCTCTGTTACTTAATATTTATTGAGATTCAATTAACAGCAAGTTAAAGCTATTCAATTTTTTATGTAAAAGAATTTAGAATATTAAACCAATTTTTTTAATAAAATTATTTTAATTCTAATCACAGTAATTAAATGGACATGATGTTTTAAAAATGACTGCATAGTTGGTGCAGGAAAGCCATACCAATCAATGTGTGTAGATTTGCTGATTTACTTCAAACTGGAGGTCAGTAATACAATTAGAGATTACTTCTTTAGTAAGGCATTTGTCAGTAAAATAATGTGAAAGGCCAAATTTAAGTAACAAAGTTAGTTTCCTTGAAATATTCCTCTTTGTGTTTGCAGCATATCTGCAGATGAAATGTATTTTGTATTTTATGTCACTCAGTATTCTCAATATTAGACCAAGTCTTCCACATTCCTAATGTTTGTTTTGCTATGCAAATTCATACTTTGGAAAGCTGTTGCCTTCCAAGTCCTCTGTATATAATCAGAGAGATATAAGCAGCCCCACTCTCCAATAAGGCTCCCTTCTGGTCAGCTGCATGCATAATGTAAATATTGAAGGCAAAGAAGTTAAATTTCATCCTTGAAAGAAAACTCCTTAGGACCTACAAAATGCCATTTAAAAGCTCACTGTGTTGAATGACCTTAGTTACGTGATATCCTCCATTTCTGCAACAGAAGAATTGCATGCTGAATCCAATGTTTGCATTGAAAACCAGAATATTTTAAGACGGGACCAAGGATCAACTTGGCACATCCCAGTAAGAAGGAAAAATGAGATGTAGAGTACAGAAGAATAAGTGACAAGCTGGTCCTTCCTTCCTGCTCACCTCCTGCAATCACTTGGGTTACTGTTTTGGAGCCGAAGAGCTTTGATACTGGCTGTGGTCTAATTCAAACGTGAGTGAAGTTTATCAAGTGCCTCACCTGGAAAATGAAACCAAGAAAAAAAAATGGGGAAAAAATAAAAAAGCTGAAAACTGGTCAGATTTAGAAAATTTGTAATGGATCACAAAATGAAAACAAGACTAGGAGCTGGATACTTTGCCCTCAATGAAGTCAGGATATTTTATCCCTAAGTTGCTCAGTTCTCTGCACTTTCACACTTCTGTCCTTCCAAAGAGATTCAAGCACAAGTACCTGAGGCAGCTTTACAAACATCTCCAAATATTTAGGACAACCTTCTCGTGCCAAGGTAAGTACATTTTGTGACTTCATGGTGCCATTTGGTATCCTGTGTGTTGGACTGGTGACACTGCATACATTTGTTAGGCAAGTGTATCAGAAGCAAGCAAACCTCCCCAAGTTGGAGCTATAGATTGCAGTCTTCCTCTTAATTTTAATTCTCATGTGGCAAGTCATGACCTCTTCTTCAAAGTCTGCCCAGCCTAATCCTTTCCTGGGACCACACAGCATGCAGGCATTTCTTTAGGTGGGTGCATAGGCACAACCACCTGCTGTTAGTTCTGTGTCTGTTCAGAAGTGTTCTTCAAACTACTTGACCTGGAAGGGGATATGAAAATTACCTTCTCAGGGGAGAGTCAAATGTTCCCATGGTCTAAAGCAGTCCACATTTCTCTAAACACATCCCTAATTGGTATTCAACCTTAAAAAATGTCTTTCATTAAAAATATAATTTGACAAAGTAATTGACTTGCATTTGATTAAGTCAGAATCTATTGGATTAACATGATTAATAGATAAAATTATAATCAAACAGAGCAGTACAAAAGGTGAATTAAGTCATGGGTCATAATAAAATACCGAATTTAAGAAAGATTGATATAGTAGGAATATTCATTTTGCCGTAGGTATCATGCTGTTCCCTTACAGACAGTGATGTAATTCAGAAGGATTTTGGTAGTCAGAATCAGGGCTGCTTCAAGGGCCTTTGAATTTGGTGAGAGTTATGCCAGAGATCTGTTTATAGAACTTCACACCCACAGTGTAAATATTCACTGCTCCCATACCGATAGCAAAATGTGGTGTTACTATTAGGAGAATTAGTTGTGAACTGCAGAGGGGCAAAAACACCTTAATGGTCTTAGAATCAAAAAAGCACTTACCCAAAGAACTGCTGTCTTGTAAGACTCCCTGTTACACAGCACTGGAATACAATGTAGCATTTCTTTGTACATATCTACTAGGAAGGTAACTTAAAATTTCTTACAAATTTTGACCCACCAGTACATAGGACACTGCATTGACTGAAAAAAGCTTATTCAGAATAAAAATTCTAGCATTAAAACTATAGTTTTTCTTTTAAGTGAATAAGTAACAACATAGCAACAGACAACAACCACATCTTAAGATAACTGTAAAGCTGCAGGTAAACCATTATATGCTCTTAGTCCCCACCTGGATGAACTGTCAGCATTAACGTGTCTATCTGGCTTGTACTTGACTTTGAAACAGCTTCCCCCGTGTCTGATAGAGCCATTGCCAGCCAGCTGCAGGATGGATCCACTGCTGCCAGGACTGAGCCCATCAGCAGCAGTGGATGGGATATTATTTGTTCCAGAAATAGGGGAAGATCTGCACAACAGCCATTGCAGCTGGGGAGATGAGTAAGAATATTTGAGAGAAACTCTGCTGACATCAATGAAACTGAAGTTAAAAAAATGAAGTTAAAAAAATAAAAGTAAAAGCTACACTTTTGTATAATGCGAAATGGAAGAAAACAAAAGAAAAAGGAAGACTATGCTGTTTCCAATGTCATGAAACTTAGGCAGGACACTTTACATAACTTTAAACTGTTGATTTGAAACCACTTCATTTGTTTACTGCAGAAACAGTATTTTGTTATGGGTGAACTTAGCAATGACTGATTAGGGATCACTGTATACTGATTTTTTTCTCTTTTCTTCAAGAATAAATTTAGATGGATGGAAGAATTTGGAACACTGTTGTTCCATCTTTATCCCTAATTGAGATACTACCATGGATTGTAAGGCTCTAGAGTATAATGATTTGTCAGCAGAGGACACAGAGTGGACCAATTTAATAGTTGCTAGAGGGGTTAGGATTCCTACCGCCTTTGATGAAATCTTTTTTAGGTCAGTAACATTTAGAGAAATATAAAAAAAAAAATGAAGTAATTGGAGAGAAACCAGATGGTTTGTGGCTAATTTGGAAAAGTGCAGATTATTGTTGTGCAGCATCTTATTCATTAAATGAAAAGGCCTTAAGATTTTTAAGGGGTAGATTAATATTGATAGCATGTTATGATTCACACTGTTTAGTGTGCAAACATCAGTCATCCCTTATTTTTTTCTGCCCATGCTCAATGCTATCACTGAACCCCCTATGTGAGGAATTAACGTGGTGAGTCAGTAGATGACAGCCTTACATGTACATTTTTCATTTGTTTTCCTACTATGGAAGAAAGATTTGCATGCTGTAAAACACGAATTCAAATATTACAGAAGCAGCCAAATGTTATAATGGAAATAACATGGATGAGCAAAGTGTCACAACCATAAGCTCTGCTCTCTGCATTCCCTACCATTTTGTCAGAGCATCTTGCTTTGGCATTTGCCCAGGCTCCTATTCATTACAAATACATCCATTAAATATATGTTAATTTTTAAGTTTCTTTACTGTTCCGTTTTGAAACAATATAGACACACCAGCTAAGAATCAAGATGTGTTTATTTTAGGATGATAAAGGTATAATGTTTACCCATCTCTAACTGGGTAAATATTATCTTACTTAGATTTATTACAATGGTGCCCAGGGACTCTGAATGAAATTGCTGAGCAGTTCATAGGTACTGCAAGGGACAATTTTTGACTCACACAGTTTGTAGCAAAAATAAGCAAGACAGACAAAAGATGAGAGTGCACACACAGCCTGGGAAGTGACTTTTTTAGCGAGACTTTACAAGAGAAAGGTGGAATGCTTAAGAACACGTGTGCTGACTGAGCTGAGAGATGCTGATAGTACACATGAAGGGCCACATGTCCCAACAGATATGCAAATCAAGTATTTTTAATTGAGGAACATGTGTCATATATTACATATTTAATACATTATTATATTTTATGTTTGTGTATTGATCTATATCTGTGTCTAATTTTGTCGTATTTCAAGATGTAATTACAAATTGTTCCCAGTATATTGCAATTGGTAGAGGAGATTTTTTGGCTCCCATTAGCTTACTTCGTGTTCCCAAGGTCTTAACCTTCTGTTGTGGGATGAAGAGATTTAAACTTCACAGCCACTTGCTGGCATAATTGAGAATAGTGTCTGAGATTTTTGGAGAATCCTTTCCATTTGGCAGAGATGTTTGGACACGCTTGTTAGGAACTGAACACTACAAAATAGATGGTCAGCTCTGGAGGGGATCCTTCAAGAGGATATAGCTGCAAGAAAACAGTGCCAAACAAGCAACATTTTGCTGAGAGGTTTTCAGAATAACATTCTTGACTCAGAGCCCATTATCTAACAGATGTGTATTGATTTAATAAGCCTCCCTACTGTTTCACTGTAAGTACTAGTTCTCTCATCTTCAGTGGAGAACGTGGAACAGGAATCTATTAATAAAAAGTCTCTTATTCCAGCAAAACATGTTGTTGCCCATATTTGTCAAGGACACTTAAGTATTTCAAAGCTAATTAAAACTTCATTTTTTTCATTGGGATGCTATGGGCAAGTCCCTCAGCTGGATATAGTACCTAATGTATATACACTAGTATCCTTTTGCTTGACCAAAGAATAACACTGCAAACAGTTTAATCTACTCTATTTTTTTTCCTGGTATACCTCAAAATGGTCTTACAAAATCATATTATTTTCTGTGACTATAGAAGTAAGGACCTGACAACTTGCCACTGTCAAACTGTTGCTTTATTCCTATTTCTTTTTCTAGAAAAATTTTAATTCTTTTTTTCTAGATGACTTTTTAGTGAGCAAGAGAAAATAAACAGGAAATATTAAAATAGGTGTGATTTGGTACAAGATCTGTTGAAAGAATGAACAAGTGTGGGAGGAAAGAGGGAGGGACAGCTCTACTGCAGCTGCAGAGTTCAGTCAGGTTTAGCAACGATTTTGGTTTGTGTGGCAAGGCTTTGATAGAGGGAGGCTCCAGGAGTGGCTTCTGTGAGAAGGTGCCAGAAGCTTCCCCCATGTCTGATAGAGCCATTGCCAGCCAGCTGCAGGATGGATCCACTGCTGCCAGCGCTGAGCCCGTCATCAGCAGTGGATGGGATATTATTTGTTCCAGAAATGGGAGAAAACCTGCACAACAGCCATTGCAGCTGGGGAGATGAGTAAGAATATTTGAGAGAAACTCTGCTGATACCAATTTCAGTGGAAAGGAGAGGGAAGAGGTGCTCCAGCCACCAGAGAAGATTTTCCTGCAGCCCATGGAAGTTGATGGTGGAGCAGATATCCACTTGCAGCCCCTGGAGGGAGAACACGTCAGAACAGGAGGATGCCTGAAGGAGGCCATGACCCCATGGGAAGCCAGGACCTACAGAGAGCGAAGCCCACACTGGAGCAGGTTTGGTGGCAGAACTTGGGACCCTGTGGGTACCCACACTGGAGTGGGATGTGAAGGACTGCAGCCTTGGGATTGGACTCATGTTTGAGAGGTTTCTGGAGGGCTGTGTCCTAGGGGAGGGGCCCCGTGGTGGAGCAGGGGAGAAGAGTGTGAGGAGCACTCCCCCCTGCAGTGCCCCCAATGAGAAGGAGCAGCAGAAACAGATGTTGCTGTCTCCTCAGCCTCTTGAGGAGTAATCTTCATGTTTGCCCATGCACATCCCAAGGCAACAAGTCATTTCCAAAATCTTGGCCATCAAACTATATTCTTTCTTACAGATTCCTCAGCTGAAGATACTGGATTTGCATATCAGTATTTCATATTTCTGTAGTGCATACGAGACAAGACCAACACAGGAAGTATTCTATACAACACAGCTTTTTGAAGGTAAGGAAAGCTTGTGTGAGTAGTTCAGCAGCTGTTTTGAACACAGAATCTTTCTTTCATAATCTATTACTACTTTCTGCAGAGTTTCAAATAATTTGCTTCTCTGAATCAGGCAAAAAGCTTTTAACTGGAAAATTGATCTCCTCGTAAAGTACGTACGTTCTAATGCTGTAATTACCTGAGGCCTGATCTCCCAACCCTTGAAAGCATAAGTAATCTGTACTCATCTGTCTGATATTTGTGATTGAATATAGGGAGAATCAAGTGATTCCAGAATATCTGCTAGGTATCTACACAATTTTCCTAAATCATATTTTGTTTTCATGTAGGTAAGTTGATCTAAATGAAGGTTTGTCTAAATGACAGTGTTCTGTCTCTCTTAATTTGAGATTTGGAAGACAATTATAATTCAAAGTGTTTTTTCTAGTTGAGACTCCTTAGGAAAGACACATACATAGCCTAGAGCTAGAAGTCCAACTTTGCTTTTAAATGCAAATATTTTAGCAAGTATAACACACAGAAGGATGATCTATCAATTATTACTACTAGGCATATGTACAACATCTTGTTTATCACAAAGAGACTAAGTTAGGCTAAAAATAAAATAGATATTTGTAATTGAAATGTTGCCTCTTCTCCTTTAAAACTGCCCATTGTTCTTGTCAGAAGCAGCCCTTCAGGTTGTCTTGATGCATCTAAATAGATCTTTCAATAAGAAAAGATGGGAACTGCCAGCGTTGGCAGACTGTGGCATTTGTCATGCAATGAGACTTCCTGGGAATAGTGTTAGAACAGTGCATTATTTACAGCACCAGCCTGTCAGATAAGAGTAAAGACTTTGTTTCCCCTTACTTTCTTTCTCTAGAGGTCTTACTGATACCTACAGAATGACAGGAGGAAGTTTCAAGTCAGGCAGAGGGAATTTCCCAGTTGACCTATCAACACAGGAACATCGAGAAAAGTCCAGGGAAATTTTGTAAGTGTTAACTTCAGTAGACATTTTGAATCCAAATTTAACAGCATTCAACTGAAGATGAAACAAGTACAAGTTTCAACAAACATTGGACTTTTTTTTTTCAGTATAGTATCCTCTTAGCCTAAGTCAAGTAAAATTCCTCTGTTTATCTCGATTCCACAGAAGACTTTGTTCTGAGACAGTAATACCTCGGGGGTTTGGTTTGTTTGTTTGTTTGTTTTTCTAGGCTACTATTACTGATCTTTTACAGGGGTGGCTGGATTGAGTCCTCCAGATGGTTTAGTTGCATCATTTTGTAGACATGGCAGCTGTTTTAACAATACTTTCCCTTTCTCAGGGGAGCAGAAAATAATTGTCTTAATCATCCTCAGTGCATCTTCAGGATGTCCACTTGCACAGCCACACTCTCAGGAGTCCCACAGCAGTTGGACATGTGCATGGCCCTGTGACTCCCGTGCTCAGGGCCTGGTGAGTTATGCCTGAAAAGTTCTGTGAAGTCAGTGTTGCACTGCACCAGCCTGCCATTTCCCCTGTCCCCATGTCTGTGGAGCTCCTCTGGAACTGGAACTCCCTAATCCCTGACGGTTATTGAACTGTTCTGTTTGTCCTCTTCAGGTTTTGGTACAAATTTTTGTACACTGGTCTTACTGGTATGGAGTGATTTCAGAGCTCCCTGCCACTACTGGGGTTGTGTATATCACACCAGGCTCCCTGATTTGCCTGAGGTATTTATTGAGGGTATTTCTATTAAATCAGATACAGTTTCACCTTGGAATTTACAGTGGTCATAACTGAATCCATTTAATGTTGACAAGATTGATATTGTTGTTTAATACCTATTTTACAAAACAATATGTCTGAGTACTATTATTTAAAGATGTATTGTCTGCATTGTTTCACAGTCTCCTCTCTGTCTTCTTACTGATGGCTTCTATGCTTTTTCAAGTTCTGAGCGTTTAGGTGTCAGAAAACGAACTTTTTTCCCACTCTAGGCTTGTTGGAATGAAAGGAAGCCTACACAAGGCTGTCTCAAAAAGTTAGAATTTTTTTTGTTTAGTGTATGCTCCCCCATCATCAGCTGGTTCTAATTTCTCTAACAGCATGCAATTAAGGAGACTTGACTCAGCTGCAGAGACTTTAACTTCAATTCATTAAGTGGATAACAGCCCCAGTAAACCTCTGTCAAAATAATAGGTCCTCTACTAGGTGGTGTTGTATATTTCTGGTAGTTTTATACATATACACAGATATTTCTGTATTTCTCAGACATGGTGTATATGTATATTTGGCATTAGATTTTGCATTTTAGTGAAGTTAGAAGTCAGACCATACCCTTTTTGTCACTCAGACTTCAAAAGGACATAAAATAGCCCTCACATCTCCATATCACTACCTAAAGGCTCTTCCTTTTTGTTTGGTTTCTTGCACCAGAGAGGAAGGAGTGTACCTGAGGCACTCAGTTGTTTCTTGTCACTGTATTGTTTGATGTGTGATGAGCTTGGTTATCAGATCTCAGTGTGCAACCAAATACAGCTTCACTTCCTACAAAAAGTGCTTATCTACAAGGAGACAAATATGCCCTCTACTGACTTCATCTGTGGCTAGAGTTTAAAAGCTGCTGTCAGAGAGTACACAATGGACCTGTTTGCAAATAAAGCAAATTAAAATAAACATCTTTTATCATAAAAAAGCAATTAGTGTTGATTCGCAGCTTCACTTGGTTTTTCTTTCCTGACCTTGACTATGTTATGATGGTTTTGTGCTTCCTCGGACAGTTTCTACTTGCATCTGCATCGATTAAACCTTGATCTCATTTATTATCTCAGGAAATGGTCTCAAGGTCACAGGGCTGGAAATTTAATTATGGTGGCAGTATATTAAGTGGCACATTTAAAGATGCTGAATCGTAGTAATTAATTTTTTGGATGGTGATCTCTAGGGAACAGGTTTTCTCTACACTGGGTGTTTAGACATCCATCATGGCTATTCAGCTTGGCAGCTGTCTTTTAGCTTTAAACTGCATCATTATTCATCTTTTATGACTGACTTTAAAAACACTAGACAACTATATCCTTTTTTATTGTAATATATGTCAGATGCTTGTATTAAGCTATACTTCACCTTTGCTATAAAACATTAACAGAGGTTGCTAGCAGCTACCTAGGCTGGCCTCTAAATTGAGATAACAATTACCCTTCGCTGACATCTAGTGTCAAGACATGAGATATAGCTGGAGTGCCGAATCCATTGGCCTGGAAATCCTGCACTTCCCCACTGATTCGGGCTCACCCAAGAAGCTGCGGCACTGGACATAATTAGTGGACACGAGGGATTAACTTGGCACACAATGTTGACTTTGTAGCAGCACTAGGTTATTGGATGAAATGCAGCACTGTCAAGGTCTTAAAAAGCTTGTAATGTTTAATGAAGGAATGGTCATTAAACTCGCAGGATCAAATATTAGGCAAGATGGAACTGGGAGGTATTTAATAAAGAGGCCTGAAAATATCAACTAAATCACATATATTCATTTAAACTGCTGGCTAAAGCCCAGCATATTTCAAAATAGTTCACTGCTGGTTTCAGCTAGATGGCATGAACTGGGAAGGAGAAGAGTAAGCAGGTTTTAGTTTTCTGCATAACTTTACAGATTTTTTTCTACTGTAGATTTATTTTTCTTAAACACTTTAAAGTTCACACATTCTGTTGGGACTGCAAAAAAAAAGTTCTCTAGGGAGTGTGAGGGTGAACAAAGTGAACAAAATCCACAAATTTTTAAGTGAGGTCTTTCATACCTTTTGTCAAGCTGAATCTTCCTAGATTGATACTAAAATATTAAACAGTGGATTTGTAAAACATTGTTACAAGAGTTGGTCCTGATACCTGTATATTCATAACACTATATTTTACAGGCTGAGGTGAAGCTGATCTCTTGAAGTGGCTGGGACAGTCAGAGAATGGAATTAAATTCTAGGTACAGAATATTGGGCGTAGCATTCCTCCTGCACCTTGTCACATCTTGAATCTCTCTAAATACAGTTGTTCAGCAGTAAAAGCCTTTGTGCTTTCAGTATTTGACCTTCTCTTTAAATTCCTGTCGTGAACCCATCTAGTTTTGGGTTTTCTGGAACAGTTATGTATCTTCTGTAGAGATCAGCTAGATCTCCTTTTTGTGCTGTGTTTGGTGATTGGAATTATGTGATGGTGGTTGAGATGTTTCAATGCAGTGAAGCTGAGGAAGACTCATCTGCCCAGGTGTATGTGTCATTTGAGAGCACCCTCATTCCCTGGGCTCACTCCAGCAGTTCCATATGCTCAGCCTGGAGCTCTTGTTAGTTCCCAGGGTTTGTAGGCAGTACCTGTAAATGCTGAGCATTTCTCCACCTGTGGTCTGTGTTGCCACAGTCTGAGAAGGAAACAGAAGATTACATGGAGAGAAGTGGATGATGGGTCTCTGAAGTGAGATACACAAAAGCACAGTGTTTGTCACCTTTACTTGGGCTTGACCACAGAGGGGTTGCAAAGGGCATCTCCCAGCAGTGCCACCCAGTGTAGATCTTGTCAAGGCTGGAGAGTGAGCACAGCAGATAAACTTGGATGGGATCGATCGAGTCGCAGACAAGACTGCTGAGAAATGGAGATGAGTGGGACCACAGTGGCTTCTTGCAGAGCTGCAGATGGAGCTTTGGAGCTCTCTACATCTCATCTAATTGAAGAGCTCCAGTGAGGTTGGGACATGGCCTATATCTAGTCAAGAGTCAATTTAAACATTAAATGTTTGCAAGTATAATGTTCAGTCTGGTTTCCATCTACTCCTTGGTAACTTTCTTATAAAAACAGCCTATAAGCTTGTAAATTAGCTCTCTCCTACTTTTAAATATTGCAACAGAACATAAAAATGTGAATAAGGTATCCTGATCACTCCTGCAGATCATCATGGTTATGTTCCAAGTGGCCTCGTCTGTTCTAAATTACTAAACTGGATAAATTGCATGTATGTATGGTTGCACATCTAGCCAGACAAAGCACAGCAAACTGGGGCTAGCTACAGCTGCAAAAACAGGATAGTTAAAATAGCTTTTTTTCCCGCATGGGTTTCTGAAGAAGCCCCTTTATTCAGAATCCACTGGATTTTGTGAAGAAACAAAACAAATCACAATATAAGAAATGCAGTGGAGTTACGCTAGTTGATGGAGAGTGGTGGATACTGATATCTGGAGCATAGTAAGTACCAAAAAAATATATGGGTGTTATTTTTCTCAAGTTTTCTATAATCTTGTAATCCATTTTAATAAAGACCGTATAGACATTTGGGTTGTAACTCTCAAGCTGTTGTACATCATCAGAGCTTTCAAATGATGCAGCAGGGTTTTTCCTCTGCTTTTAAACCATCTCTTACATTAAAACACCATGTCATTCTTGTAATGACTTCTTGTAAATGTCTTGTTGGAGTAAAAATTTTCTTAAAACATTATTTAAAGCCATTACTCATTGCTTTACTTTTATAGTAGTTCTGAATGCCACAGTTTTAGCCTGTATCAGACAAAGTTCCTTCCAGATGAGGTAGGCAATAATTGGATTTCTGTATATACGAACTATCTTTCAAAACTGTTTCGGTGCACACTCACATGACTGATATCCTCATAACCATCCACCCTGAACTACATTCAACTTTCCTAAATGAGATTTTATTGGAACTGATTATGATTAGATAAATGGGCGACTTCACTGATGTATAATACACTTTTCAATTATAGAGTATGTATGATAATTTACATTTCTTGTTTGATAGTATGATATTTATGTGGCATATTCTGGATGAGATCTGCTGCTGTTTACATAATGGCCTTACTTTTCTTTTAAATTAAATCTGCTTTCAACTTCTTTCAATATATTTAACTTTTTAGGATAAACAAAGACATTACAAATCCACCTTAATTTACCCTTCAGTGCAATGAAATCTCTTGGTGGATAAATTCCAGTGCCCAAATTTGTTGCCTAAGGAGACAAATTCTATCATCAGATGAACATAATGTGGCTTGGAATAGCAGGTTCCCCAGTTAAGTGACTGCAGAATCAAGCAGCCATTATCAAATTGACAACTGAGAGACTGTTAGGGAAAAATGAAATTTGATGAAGAAATAAGGTTTCTTCTTTCTTGCAGTAAATCTGATTTATGCCTCCTGGGTTAACAGTTTTCTTTACATGTAGAGATTTTGTGGGATGCATTGGTAATTTTGAGATAGGCGAGGATTAGAGCATCTTTCCTGGCAAAGAACCTCTGGGCAGAGGAATTAAAAAAAGTATTTAATGTACTTTTCTTTCTCTGCCTTTACAACTTTTTATCTGGTGTCAAAACCCAAAGAAACAGCATTCAGTTAGAAAAGAGAAACTGTCATAAGATACATCAATAAATTGTATAGCTAAATAGTTTTTAAACTTTATGTTTAAAAAAGCAAAAGAAAAAAGTTAAAGTTGTGGGTCACGTCTGTAATAAAGAAATTTGGAAACTATCATATCACCAAATTTAAAAAGGTCAATATACTAGAGGAATACATTTTTCTAATGTAATATAATCTCTCTAAATGCTTCCAGGAGTTTGCTGATGGCACAGCGCTGGGAGGAGCAGCTGATCCCCCAGAAATCTGTGCAGCCTTGGGCAGGACCTGGGCAGGCTGGAGAGACGGGAGGGGAAGAACTGGCTGAAGTTCAGCAAAGGCAAGCACAGAGTCCTGCCCTGGGGAGGAATAACCCCAGCACAGGCTGAGGCTGACCAGAGGGGAGACAGCTCAGTGGAGAAGGACCTGGGGGTCCTGGTGGACAATGAGCTGTCCCTGAGCCAACAGTGCCCTGGGGACCAAGGAGGCCAATGGGATCCTGGGGTGCATCAGGAAGAGCATTGCCAGCAGGTCAGGGAGGTGATCCTGCCCCTTTCCTCAGACCTGGTGAGGCCCCTCTAGAGAGCTGAGTCCAGTTCTGGGCTCCTCGGGACAGAGAGACAATGGAGCATCTGGAACAGGTCCTGAGGAGGTGGCTATGAAGGTGATGAAGGGACTGATGTACAGGAATTTCCACCTGAGCATGAGGAAGAATTTCTGTACTGTGCCAGTGACTGAGCACTGAAACAGGTTGCCCAGAGAGGGAGTGGAGTCTCTCTCACGGCAGATATTCCAGAACCATCTGGACGCAATCCTGTGCCATGTGCTCTGGGATGACCCAGCTTGAACAAGGGAGGTTGCACCACGTGATCCAGTGTGGTCCCTTCCAACATTTAAACATTCTGTGATTCTATGATCAACAAGATTTCTTGAAATAAAATCACCAGGATGTAGAAGAGTGTAAGAAAGTTCAAGATAGAGGCTGATGTGTCAGAAAGCCATGAATGCCATAGTAGCCTTCCCAAAAGAAGAAAACACAAAAACCCAGGTAAGTTGTGCACCTGTAGTGAGATGTTCCCTTTGTGTTCCATTGCTCAGTATTGGTTTCTTTTGGAGGTGGTAGTTTTTCCAATCAGGCATTATGCCAGGTGCTTACATGGGACAATATACTGATACTGATCATCTCTGTGTGTATTTGTGTGAGTAGTATATTTATATATGTGTAGTGTATATATATTTACACACACACTGTGTCCTAAAAACTAAATGCAAAAGTCCAGCATCCTTGTAACATGTACAATGAATTTATGTTTAGTCAGTATGGAACTGACATATGACACCAATACTTGGCTTTTAATTCTTTAAAGGCTTTTAAAAAAACCCCAAACCTGATGCTTTTGCAGAAGCTCTGCAAGGAACTGAGAACTCACAGCTCTGTTTTTAAGAAACTTTGAAGACTATGACAACATTTCTTCTCTTTCTTCCCCTCTCCCTTCGTGGCAACCAACAGAGGCAGTTGGTAATAGACCTACTTCACATTCCACATTTTCAATTGTTTTGAGTGTCCTTCTGCTGTAACCATTCCTGGCACAAGTCCACTGGACTTAGAGAAGGAACGAGGCCAGCTCTGGGGTTAGCTCAACAGTACTATTTTGAATATGGACACTGAAACTTCTAAGGTTAAGAGTTTGTTAATAAAACATAATTGTGTGTACTTTCTGCTTCCATAAAATGTTTTATAACTTTATTCCAGTTAATATGCTTGTGAGATTGCTGCCATGGGTCTGTAACTTGTAAAAATAGGGGAGTTAATGAGGAACTTTCATGGCTTTTGCCAAGTTACTGAATTATATTAATCGCTGATTGCAGCCTGCTGTTTTATTAGGACAGTATTTTCTTAGCTATTGACAGATATATTAATGACACTGATGAACAAACCAGCAGTTTTAGACTGAAGTTACAAATTATTTTTGTAGCGGAAATTAATTTTTTCCTGGTTTAAAGTTTACTAAGAGTAATGGTTTTAAACTAAAGGAGGGTCAATTGAGACTTGATACTTGGAAGAAATTCTCTATGACGAGGGTGGTGAAAAACCAGAACACATTCACCAGAGAGGTGGCAGATGCCCCATCCCTGGAAACATTCAAGGTCAAGTTGGGTGGGGCTCCGAGCAACCTGATCCGGCAGATGACCCAGCTTGCTTGGAGGGGTGTTGGACTAGATCTACGAATGTCCTTTCCAACCCAAACACTTCTGTGACTAATTTACCACAAGTAATTTGAGTGAAGATATCCATATCAAGCTTTTTGTGAAAGAGGGAGGAATACTTTGGGATTTCTATTTGTTTAACTGGCACAGCTCTTTGAGGAGGGGCATCCTCTTCCTTCTGTTTCTTAAAGTTCCCAGATGTGTGAGGGCAAAACACAGCCAAAGAAGTGTCCTTGTCTTAAAACTGATGAAGCACACCAGCTATGTAGCTGGTAATCCCTGAAGTGTTTAATTATGTACGACTGGGAAGTAAGAGCTACAAAATGTTAAGCTAGAGGGGAAGCTATGCTATGAAATGCTGTTTTGGAGGCAATCTCTATCTGTCTGCAAGCCCCTCACTTTAAGGTCAAAAGATTGTCTTGTAGGAGCTGGTGACTCCAGGCTCCTCTGGTGTGACCTGTGGATGCTGCCCTCCAGAGAAGAAAAAGGAGTGTAACAATCTAGATGGTGTTTGAGAAGTCCTATAGAAAGCTTACAGAGAAGGCTGAATCCCATGCCTGTTCTCTCACTGTAAGACAAATCAAATTGCAGAAATGATGTACTTTTGGGCTTCGGTGAGTAAGTACATGTAGGCTGGAAAAGATACAGTTTCATGCATGATGCAATTTGTACAGTTAGAAATGGTAGTTCAGAGGGAAAGTAGACCAGGTTCCTCAGAGTCCCATCCAACCTGGCCTTGAACACTTACAAAGACAGGGTATCCACAACTTCTCTGGGCAACCTGTGCCAGTGCCTCACCACCCTCACAGGGAAGTATTTCCTCCTAATATCTTCTCTAACCCTAACCACTTTGAGTTTGAAAGTTTCCCTTTGTCCTCTCTCTCCATGTCCTTGTTTAAAGTTCTCCGGTTCTCTGGCAGTCCTTTTGTGACCTGAATCTGATTCCTCTCGCTAAACCAGTTCTCTGCCTTTCAGTAGCAAACGACTGAAAATGCAGATAATTTGATTAGGAAAAAAATCAACCCTTGTGTAAAAGCAGACTATACACTTAAACTGGTATGAGGCAAAGCAGCTATATGAGTCTTCAAAACATAAACATAATTCTCCTTCCTCCTTTAACAGGACACCACCTGCTATTTAAGTCACTAACTAATCTGATTATTCTAGACAAATTTCAGTGTGCAATTTCTTGTGTCTCAGTAACAAGGAGTGTGTTTGCTCCAAAATCACCCTACTACAGCTAAATGTGAAAGCATGTGTATTTGATTCATATTGGGCTTGGAGTTTCTTTACTGAAATAAAACAGGAATGCTCCCAAGAAGTAAATACTTAAATAAGCAATAATGCTGATGCAAGTAAGAGCAATGCTGAATCCACAGAATGTGTTATTAGCAGCATATTAGTACTCACATTGGCTGAGACATGTAGGTAGTTGTGCATGCTGTAAATAATTCTCTGGCTGTCAAAATAGTAGTGCCCAAGATAGTTGAACCCAGTGCAGGCAAAATGGCATGACCCACTTTATTTTCTTTCAGAATCATAACTCACTCATGAAGCAGTGGACAGCTCTTCTTAGATTTTAACAATCTGTTAAAGCAGTTGGGCAAAATGCTTTTCACTGGAAGATGACTTATGACCTCTGTTCCTGTCTTCTTCATCTGAATTGGGGGGTGTGTATATACATATATGAAGCCTTTATCATACCTTTACATTTCCTTTGAGAGCTTTCAAAGCATAGTTGCTTTGCCCCCTGACTTTAAATTTGGTCTTTTGCTTTTCCACAGAAAAACTCCTTTTCTAGCCCATCTTGGACTTATAAGAACTTCCCAAGGAGCAACCAAAAAGAAATTTGCTTCAAATTAAAATTCTTGAATTCAGGTATGATCATGCAAACAACAGGCAGAATTTATTTAACCTTCAGCCAGCTGCTTAACCAAGTTGAAATTATTGATAGCCCATCAGCAATGATTGAGATGGAGAAGCTAAATGAAGAGGTGCCTTTTTTTTTTTTCTTTTCCAGCCTCCCCCCGTACCACCCCCCTGTTTTTTCTAGATAAGAAAACCATTGAGCTGGTAACAAGACTTGAAATGCTGTGTCAGCTCAGCCAGTGTGGTCAAGGAGCTCAGCTGTAGAAGGGAAATAAAACTGTTAAGTTATGACTGCCCTCTAATCAGTCACAGGGGTAATGATGTTTGGCTTTAGTCAGGTTATATGTCAGTAAATATATATCTCTCAGACAGCCTTTAAGACAGCCTTAAGACCATGCTTATTGTTTTATATAGATAGGGGTCGGATGCTGATATATGGTGGTCATAGGCCACTGAAATAAATTTCACAGTGTTCAGCAGGTAAAGTTAATCTCAATAGAACAGAATGTGACTGCACTTTTGATAGAATATTCATTTGACAATGATGGGGCATTTTTTCTCTGTTAGGTTTTGTGCAAATCACTCAAATGCAGATGATTTTTTTCCCTGTCTTGATTTTAGTTTTGCTGCTACCTGAAGTGACCCTTTACATTTGGACTTTAGTTTAGAGCTGTGGAAAGATCAAAAATTCCAGTTTATAAACAACACTGTGTTCACCTTGTTCACTTATTCTGTTCACCCTGCTCACACATAAATCACTTTCAAAGGTAAGGGGACGTTCTAGACTTACAGCTCTGTGAATTAAAATTTTACTATAGACTAAGAGAAATATTTTTTAACATATTCTTTCTGATAATGATATTTAAGTTTTCACTTAAGCTTATTGCTAAGGACTTCATATCCTTTGCTGCAAATATTGGATCACACCCTTCATTACTGCAGCTTGACATTAGACATTAAATTCACCAAGTCTCTCAATAGCATTTCTATAACATAAATTGGATTGTCATGAAAAGCAGAAGGTTCCTATTATACCAGATGCTGCTCTTACTATTATTCAGTATTACCATTCCACAGAGTAAGAAAATGTCAAAATACAGCCTACATGCATTTCATGTAACATCAGTGCAATTAGACTAGAATTGGATAATGCCATAGGTAGTACTTACTCCCTAAGTAAAATATGCTTTTGGTTTTAGAGTATAATGCAGTGTCCATTTTTAAATTCAACAAAATTATGGCTGTAGGCCTAGGGTTAAACTAAAGCATCGAGATGCCCTGCCCGCTCATGTGGGAGCCTTTAATCCAGATCTAGAGTAACAAAACTGTTTTAGTTTAATTTAGTAGGATTTATTAGAGCAATGGCTTAATCATGAAGTTTAATTTTGTGTTCACATTGTTAAATATCAAATTAATAGAAAATTAGTGCGGGTAAAGACTAAAAGTGAAAAAACAATAAGTAATGTCTAGAATTGAAGGCAGGTATTGTTGATAAATTGACTGTATATCAGGCTTTTGGTGTTAACCTTTGTTGATGTTGTTTTGCCAGGGTTTTTTTTAAGTTGTTGCAGTCAATGAATAAGTTAAACTCAGAAAGTGTAATATTCATACTACAGCTTTTTATATTTGCTAAATGCTGATCTAGGTCCTAAGAGAAAATTATTATAATGTCAATATAAACACACTAAATTTTACCTTTTAAATCTGCTAGGAGAATTTTTATGAAACTGTGAAATATTGAAGAGTTTTTTGCTCTTACATGGTATGAACTAGTCTACATTCACAAATTGTTAAATCTTCTTTCCTAATTTCTGATTTTCTTTTAAAGAAGATGCTCTAATATTCTGGGTTTGTACAGCCCTTTTTAGACAGGTGTCCATAGACATCACTGAATGATGCTTCATAAGCTTCTTGATACAAATGTCATCAGCTGAAAAATTCCAACTATTACCAGGAATCCCATAGTATTACCAGGAATCCTATAGTTAAATGAAATCCTCTACATGTGAAAACTGGGTAAGAAATGAGAGTTCATGTTGTCTGAACTATAAATAGGCATGAAATTATTCAGAGACTTTCCATGTGATCATCATATGTTAACTTTCACCTAGTAAGGCCCTATCAGGGCAGTGCTTAGGCAGGTATTTCAAGCTGTCAACTACTGTAAGCTGTGATTAAGAGCTTTCCTCGACAGTGACCCTAATTAGCATTCTGATGTCTGAAATAAGCTAGGCTGTGTCTGCAGACAGACTTAATTTGGGGAACACAGGCTCATCTTTTTAAATTAACGTATTAAAGCTTTGTATTTTCCTCATTTAACATATTAAGTTCTTTCAGAGAAACAAAAACATTTAAAATTGTTTTTGGACAGTTTGTCAGGGATTGCTGTATTTTAACTCTTCTTCCTCTCCTAGTCAAATTTAAAAAACATTACGTTCCAGGTCTCTGAATTTTCTACTATAGATTTTACTGGCCAACTCTGACTGTTCTTCTGGTTAATATTTGATCAGTGTCTGGAAAGGCACTGATCTGAAGGGAACATATGATCAGTAATGACTTTGATACTTCCTGTCTTGCTGAGAGTTTGCTCTCTTGTAGCAATGCTTTAATGGCTGTGAAATTGCTTCTGAGTTTTGCAATAGTGTACCTTATATTGAGTTTCAAAAGCTTTAAGTCCATATGTGGCATTGTTAATGTCAATGTTTTATGATTTATTTTTATTTACCTTTTTCTAATTACATGTATGTTATCACCCAGTATCAGTATCATAACCGGTTCTCCTAAAAGCTCATTTTTCAAATTTATTTTTTTCCTTGTTTTTCTGTCAAATTTTTAAAAGCACATTAAAATAATTCAGATATTAAAATCAGGTCTTATTTAGGATGTCTCTAGCTTAAAAAAAATTAAAAGCACCTGCATCTTTATAATGATTTAACAAAAAGTAAAAAAGGTTTTCTTGATGTGGATAGGGATCAGTTTGAATTTTTTTACACTGATACAGGAAATTCTCGTGAAGGAAACGCAAATCCTTCCAAGTGTTTAAAAGCACCTTTTAAATCTCTGTACTTTAATGTACGCCAAAATTTTTGCTGGCTTGATATAGAAAACAAGTCACAGCCTTTTCTGTAACTACCTGGGTATGAATGGTCAGTATTGATTATTACTTCTTTTCTTTTACATATACTTCACTGAAGCCTAGTGATCCATTGAGAACCATGGAAAGGAATATTTGCTTTGTTTCTCACAAATTATTTTTCAAGAAGAAAACAAACTTTTTCAGGTGTTTTTTCAAAGTATAGACTTTTCCAACACAAAAATATCCTCAAGAACTACTAACATAATTCTTTAACTACTAATCTAATTGCTAAAACTTCTAATGTAATTGTTTAACATTTCATAATAGGCTACCCAAGAACTACACCAATGCCCAGAAAATTAAAAGCAAATAGTCAAGTAGTAAATTACTAAGTTTACATAAATGATGTGGTAGTAAAAGTTCAAATCCAGGGAAAAATAATTATTGCAGCATTTTAGGCTGATAAATGAGATTTTAGCAATATCTGTGTATGGGTTTCTGGAGTGAGCTTTTTCTACTTATATCTTCACTGAACAGATTTCCAACCCTTGTACATAAAGCATATTTTTCTTATTCTTCTTACCAGGGCTTAACAAGCTACAGCTTATTCACACATGGCGGGGGGAGGGTGGAGGTAAGAGGTAAGAAAAGTACTTTATTACAGCCTACCTAGAGTTCAGAAGACACCCTTTAAAATGTTGATGTGATTTTTTTGTGTTCATGCAATTAAGGCAGACTTTGTGCCAAGACTGGAAAGTACTCTGGGAGGAAGAGACCTTAACAACTTTTCATAGTCTCTACTTTCAAACACACAGCAGATAGTAATTTGTTAGCTAGTTAACACAGAAGTTAATCAAATCACAGCTGGCTAGAGCCAAGACAGAAATGCCAACGCTCTTTTGCCAAGGTGTCCATTGCAAATGCAGTGACTGATGGATGGGTTTATCTCACACCTATGGAGATGGTCAGCTTCAGCATTAAAAGGAGGCATCTCCATGGGTTACTCCACAAATTCAGTGTGACGGGTTTTAATACATTTACTGCACTGAATACTTCTGCAGTCACTGCTGAAGAATAAATTTTGAAGGCTGGTTGATGATTCTCAGCAACCACTTCCTAGGCTCTTTGCAACAAGAGTCAACTGTACTACAAGGCACAAATTCTGATTTTTGCTTTTAATGTTTAGTGGTCTATGGCACTTGGTATAGATTTGGCATTGAAAAAACACTATTAAAATGTTCCAAATGGAGAACTGAAAAATACAACTAGGT
This sequence comes from Lanius collurio, assembly GCA_020086605.1. Taxonomy (NCBI): domain Eukaryota; kingdom Metazoa; phylum Chordata; class Aves; order Passeriformes; family Laniidae; genus Lanius; species Lanius collurio. Next base: position 3,124,874 of record JACBWW010000021.1, read on the forward strand.
GTAAACTGTGGTCTTTAATCACATGGTCATCGTCGTGCACACAAATAATCTGTAGGAGTTTAATGATTTTCTAAAACTGACCTCTATTTTTCTTGTGCTTGGTTGCTGAAACATAGAAGTATTTCTCTTAATTATAACAAATTATTCTGATATTTTCCATAGGCACAGTTTCTGAAGGCAATATAGCATTAGGTTCTGAGATATTTGTCTTGTCTTATAGAAGGTGTTTCATCACTCTCAGAGAAGCTCCCTGTGTAGTTCCCAACGAAGCTTCACAAACATTTAAATCCCCTACTAGAGGAGACGTGGATTTAACTGTGAGTCAACTTACTTTTTAAACCTCATTACAAAACAAGAACACCAAAAAACCCAAACAAAACCTCCACACCCACAGCTTTTTTAAAATCAACTCTGCTCCCAAGTACGATTTCTCTTTCAGCTTTACCAGGAATAATTAAGATGTAAATGTAGTCTCTGTTTGCCAAATGGGAAACAGTATTTTTACCAGAGGCTTCCCCCACCTCAACTTTATCCATCTAGATAAACATAATTAAGTAATGGATGATGGTTTGTTAGCATTTTATTACATGTGTTTGCAAGGGCATTAAGAATAATCATAAAATGCACAACAAATGTTATAGGTATTGAGGTTTTCAGCAGTAGAAAACGTGACTTTTTAAAATCTGGGCTGGAAACATGTACTTCTATTCCTTATTAACTATTCCTCTATGCGGAACAGCCATTGAGATGCTGCTGTGTTAATTGATTTACATACACTAATTGCTACTGAGTGGTCACCTGCTCAATAGTGTTAATAGATTCATATTTTGAGATAGCAGTTATTTGCAAGTAGTAGGCAATAGGAAACATTAAATTCACTTTAGATTTTAGCAATGAAATTGGATTATCCTTTTGTTTAGGAACCTGTTTGCTGCTTTGCTGTTCAAACAAAATGACCTAGTGAAGCTGTCAAAATTTGCAATATTCTGTATGTGTGTATCATGTAAATGTATGTCTATGTATATGGTTATATAATAGTGAAAATTTCCAATAGACAGGGATGGAAATATTTTTTTTTCTGCACTTTGGCTAAATCACATGATCACAATCTCTCTACCTGAGTCATTTATCAAGGCTGAACCTTAAAATTGGATTGAATTTTCCACAGACTGAACCTAAAGGAGCAATCCATGTTTATGGCTCCATCGGTTGAAGGCAAAATCTGATCTGGCGTGTGTAAAATCCCTCACAGCGGAACCTCCCCCAGAATGCATTTAACAGCTCAGTTCAGTGGCTCAGCTGTACCTGCATCAGTGCACAGCTGACAAACCAGAAGACAAGAGGCTGGCAAAGGGACCTTGCTGAAATTGCTCACCCACAGAACAAGTGGCATTACCTGTCTGGCCTTCCCAGCAGCACCACCTGTAAGTTCACAGCACTGCTTCGGCCTTCCCAGGGAGTGGAGGCACAGCTGGGCCTTGTGCTCCTGCCTGCGTTACTCCAGTAAATTGTACACGGAGCTGAGGCCCCTACATGGGTTGACTTTGGGCCCTGTTTACCAAAGACATGTCCCAAATTACTCAGAGGGAATAGATAAAAACCCATTTTTCCAACACACTGAAAGACTTTCTGACTCACTTGACTCTTTTACACTCTCCTAGGTTTGGTAAGAACACTTCAAGTCCAGGACAGATAACCCTTGGAGACCTGAGTGCAACTTTTGGTATGTATTGGAAGCACATACAGGAATTCCATGTGCCGCTTCAGTGACAGTGTGGAGCGACTGTTTTGGGAAAAACAAGTTCCTCAGTTTTGGAGATTCAGTTCTGTACCTGACTTCTGAATATACTTTTTTGGGGGGTTGGTTGTTCTGTTATAGCAACACTTGCCATTCAAGAATTTCCAGATTTTTCAAAACTAAAATACCCCAACCATCCTAGTGCCCTTCTGTTCTTTTATGAATTTTTGATTCTCTACATAGGTAGTTTAATTTTCTAGAAAATGAAAAAAAACTAGCAAGAGAAGCAGGTTTTTTACCTCTGTTTAATTCTTTGTGTTTTGAGTAGTGTGTTCAGAGACAAGAGGGCCATGATGCTCTCGCTGAAGGTATGAGCATGTAATATATGATGGAAAGCAGCATTAACACCCTGCCATAAGAAGGTGACAAATGCAGACCTTAGAAAATGCTTTAAAAGATAAGTGTTATTTCTGTTGTGCCATTGAAGAAGCACAGAACTGCCACTATGGGAATTTCAAATGAAACCTCAGTTTTACTCCTGGAAGGTACTGATTTTCAGAGTCTCGTGTGCAATCTAAGGCCCTAAATTCTGCTTGCATTGGGTTTCTACTGACTCCATTGAGGACATAACTGGAGTGTAAGAGGCCATAATTAAGGAGGAAGGGCAAATGCCCTGACAGGACAACTCTGAATTTAAGACATTATTGTGGAGTATTTATGCATGGTTTTGATGATAAATATTATTCTGCATAAAGCAAAATAGTTGATAGCTCAATCTGATGGACATAATTAGTTCTTTTTTTTACTCTGTGTGTCTCTTTGTAACAGTTACTTCTTCGTTGCTGACACTTCTAATGTTAATTACTGATACTTCTAATGTTAATTACTAAAAATTATTAGCTTGAATAGCACTTCATCTCAAAAAGGTGTGTAGAAGTGCATCAATGTTGTCCTTTTGAAATGCTCATGTGGTAGTGTAAAGGCTATAAATCATTCCCGTGAGCCAAAATATCATTTGCTACTGTCAAAAGGCAAGTTAACAGTTTTACAACTTTGTTGAAATTTGAATGCATTCCACATTCAATTTTTTTAATAAGAACGGTAAATAACAGGCCATTTTAAAATATAATAAATGATCCTTTCCAAAGTCTAATGATAGCTTACTTTAGTTATAGCCATTCTTTTACAGCGATAGACAGCTTTAAAAAAATCCTTCTTGCCTCATACACATAATTTCAAGGAGCTGGCATAAAGTTTTGGAGCAAGTCCAGTTGTTTAATTTACACAGACAGGAAAAGTACTAGGAGTATCTTTGATGAGCTAAATCTCATTTTACACCGAAAGCTGCCTTATCTTCTGGATTTTGCACATGGTATTTTCTTCTCAGGTATTTCATATTCTAGAGAGTTCCTTTCTACTGAGGGCATTGCTTCTCTTCATTGATCAAACTGATCAATCAGAGGCTAAAGATTTAGTGTGCCTCTGGTTCAGTACATTTAAAAAAATAAGAATAAAGATTTTAATGAAGGATCTATTAAAAACTTTCCTCTGAATTTGCAATCTCTGAAGAATCATGTTTTCCAGATATTATTGGATCCTAAAGAGTAATATTTAATATTTTTTTAAATTAAGTAAAGCACCAATTCCAACTTAATCACTCAGATTTGGAAGTTGCAAATTTAAAACCACAGCAAGATTTATTGCACTGAGGTCAAAATAATGCAGCCATATTATTAGCATTAACTACAGCATTATAGTATTCTTCACCTACATAAATAGCAGGTAGCTACTTTCAAGTGAACTAAGCTTTAAGTGTTTTGGAAAAAAAAATAGTGGAAAAACCAAGTCCCCTTCAAAGAAATCCATGTATTTTTCTGGCCCTGGTGAGGCTGTGATTTTGTTGTTTGAAAGCAGAAGGATAAAAAAATAATATATGCATCATGAAAAGAATGCATCATGAAAAGAAATGATAGTATAAAGTTCAGTTTGAAACCACAAATATGTGGTGTGGAAGAAGAAAACAAATGGGTTTTCACAATGATGTTTTGTCTGCCTGTTGGTGCTGCTTACTGCAGTTTTAACAATGCCCCATCACCACAGTATGTGAGCATGTTACATGGAGACTGCAGCCATGAAAAACTCTCCAATTAGGTTGTGGCTGAACAAAAAAAGAGAAATTATTTGTTATGAGCAGCTATTTTTTTTTCTTCAAATTTTGCTGGTGGTCTCATTTATTTTTGAAGAGAAAGATGTGACATTCTTCCTTCCCACCTTTGTCCTACAGGTCGACCTTTACTGTCCTTTACTGTCCTGTTTGCACCCCTTTATTTTTTCACAAAGTGTAACTTTTCATGGTAGCTGGAAAGATGAAAAGCTGTTTCTGGAAAAAAAAACAGCAACACAAACCAGCCATTTCTGCACAGCATAATGGGATTTTAATGTATTCTTCTTGTCGGCATGGTGTATTTCTGTGATAATTTTATGTGACAGCATAATTAAACTGGAAAACAATTCCCATTTCCTATGTATTTTATCTATTTATCATCATTTATTTCTTTACTTTCTTGCTCTGCTATAAATATTATTGTAAGGAGAGTTAAATAAGTTAAACCAATGCAATTACTTTTACAGATTGAAATTAACTTCATATATCAATTTATACTGGTTTGTATACAGCACCTACTATTTGCCCTGTACAAATAAGTGCATTTGTTGCAGTATATTTATAGTGTCACTATGGTTTCCATGTTTGCACTCCTTTTGACTAATGTTCTATATGTTAAAACTTGACATTTTAACAGTATTTTCAAACAATTTCATTCATTATCAAATAACCATTTATTACATTGTGGCAATTTCAAACCATTTACTGGACCCTCTAGACATTGCTAAACAATGATTTATCAAGGAGTGTGCAAATTTTACTGCTTATCACAGCAAATACAAAAAGTAACATTAAATACTGACTTGACAACAGCCCTGACTAAATTATTTTCCTTTTTTAATCTTGATGAGTCATATTTAGTAATAGCAGTTTGTAAATGCACTGGAAATTGAGGCCAATATTCTAGATTGCTCTGTTATATGATGTTCTTTCTGGTTTGCTCAATTCTTTTGCATGCTTGGGGGATAAATTGAAAATTGCGGGACAAAACAGATGCATCTCTTACTGTCTTTTAATTTTCTTATGGAGCTTATGATGCCCCAACATTGTCCTGTGTGACAGTGCTTTTCACATTTCACTTGAGCATGAATCTGATAAAATTCATCTCTAGCCAAATCTGTATTGATTTTTGCTTACCTAGAGTGAATAGCAGTGAGGCAAAGGATTTTCAGTTCTGTTTTCAGGAAAAATCTCCTCCTTCCAAATATTCTAGCCAGTAAGTAGAACTCATTTAGTATTCTATGTGAACACTTGAATGCAAAATGCTGCGCTTTTAACAACATTCCTTATCTCCCCCATTTCTATAGAATTTGAAACCCACACTGTGTCTGTGAGAGAACAGACTGATACTGACAAATGACAATTAGGTCTCTGCAAGCACTTCCATGCAAACTTTACAAGAAACAGGAGACATCTCCATTCTCAGAGATCTCATTAATTGCAGAGCTCATACATTCAGCTCAACACAAAGTAAATTGAAAGGCTTAAATATTCCAGAGGATATTCACAGAAGGAGTTTCAAGGACTTGGGAGTCTTCCTCATTTGTGGGGTTCATACAGGGACTAAAGCTGAACAAATATCATTAACACTGAATTTAAATGATCCCTAAATCAATAGCTAGACATTGTTGGTTGATACTACAGTAACATTAAATAGCTCTGGAGAAAGCCAAGGCCACACTGTGCAAAACTAACAGCTCAACATCATCCTACACAGAAGAATTTATAGTCTACACAGTTTGTTTGTGAATTGAGGTAATAAGGAACCAGAGAGTAGATTGTGATACTCCTTAGCCAAGGTCATGAAAAGAGCAGAACTGAAAACTATGCACAGATTTTCTACATGTCAGTCTTAATTTCAAAGGCATTCAAAATATTTTGATTCATTATGTCCAATCCAGGAGTGGTTATGAGGAGCACTTGTTCTGTTACTACTTTCATGCTAGAGCCAGCAAAGACAGCTTTTACTCATTAAATAATAATGTAGTCATTTAGTTTAAATTGCCACGGCTTTCAGCAGCTCCTGGTAAGCCAGGCTGTGAACTGTGGTAGAGGAGAAGTCGTCAACCTTGTGCTCTGCAGCCTCTGCCACAGAGGTGCAGTTAGGCTGGGGTGCTTTGACAGCCAGTGCTGCAACAGGCAAGGTGCAGCACAAAGTGGGGCCCTTACACCTGCAGGGAGGTAAAATCTGGTTTGCTCGCTGAAGATCTGACAGACTCCAGCGTAAGTACTTCAGTTCTTTAGTTTTACCCACATATATCTGGTATGTTTAACCCCAGGACCTCAAAGCTTGGGTATTTATCTGTGATGACAGTAAGTCATGTTGGGGGGGATGGAGTGGTTTCTTGAGGTTTTATGTTTTGTTGGTTTTTGGTCACCGGCTCTACCAATGTTCTCTTGAGAATTCTGCTACATTAGTAGGGTATGACCAAGCCCAGAGTATGTTTATGGAGTACGCAGGGAATGCTCATCCAAAAGCAGAAAAAATGATAATTAATTTTACTCCAGCAGAACCACTTACTTGTCTTTGTAATCTCAACAGACCATTTCTAAAAATTATTCATCTACTCCTGAATCTCAGTGATTTTAGACATGCTACTACTTTAAACAAAACTGCCACTGAATTCAGGGAGGCCAGATCAGGCACAAAAAGTTTTGGCTTAAACTGATCATTTAATTTTAAGCGATGCCATATGATGCCAGAATAAAAACCATTACATCAATGTCTCTGCCTCTTAAAAAACCCCAAAATTTGTCTTAGAAAATGGAAGTGTCTGAGGACCCTGAGAAGTCAGCAGTAAGCATTTATTCACTGGAGAAACTGAAGCTGAGTTCAATCCCAGGACAGAGCAGAGGGGTTGCTCAGAATCAGGTACTTCAAATTACAGCACTTTGGGCACAGGTGAGCCTCATGTAAGTGCCAATGTGTTTACTTTCTTTTATTTTGGTCAGTCTAAATGACAAACTCCTAGGATTTTCAGGTTCATTCAGATCCAACTCTTGCTGATCCAGGAATTGATCCTGAGATGACTGGTCTTGTTAATCCATTTCCAGCTTCCTTTTCTCCACCAGTTTGCCTACTGGAGGTTACTGTTCCTTGGTTTCCACTGGTCAGATTAATTATCTGACTTTTTTCCCCTATCTCTATGAAATCAAGTTTGAGGGGTATTTTTGAGTGGGTTTTGTTTTGGTTTTTTTTGTTCTATTTTGTGGAAGACTTTGTATGTTACAATCCATGGAGCTTCAGCAACCATCAGCTATCAAGTGCCACTTTTGCCTGATTAAGGCAAAAATGGTTTTTAATATAATCAGAGTTAACAGCACGCCATCTTAGAATGCAGAAATTGAAAAAGAATTTTATTATTCTCTGTGGCCAGCAGTCTGGGCATGAGGAAGAAAGTCATCAAGGCGAGCTCTTTCCTCACTTAAGGAGACATTATACAAAACATTAAACCCAATGAGGGTATCTGTCAAAATCTAAGTGACTTCATCTCTGCTGTTATCTACCTTCCATTACAGATTAATTTGACACTAATTGCAAAAATGATTTAATTTAGGTAATCTTCAAAAAATACTGTTTGAAAATTAAAATTAATGGCCAGGATAAAATCCAAGTATTCTACCTGAATAAAAGCTTGGACATGAAGAGCCTGATGCAGAAAGCTTAGATAGGAATTACCTCAAAAAATTGCATTTAACACATAAAGCAACAGCGAACTAAAAATTAATTTATAGAAGAAAATGACAGGTACCAGTGGAGGAAATGTCAAAGTCGTGTACTAAGAGAGGGATGGCAAAAAGCATTTTTGGAGCATTTTTTTTTTTAGCTCTAAAAAGAACTTTGAGACTATGTTTTTTAGATCTAAAAAACATCAAGAAATTACAGTTTTTAATTGCACACTTTTAGTTATCCAAATAGCAGAACCTAGTAAGTCACATACTTATCAACTATGTACTGGACAAACCAGAGAATGTGATTGTTAGAAGCAGTTTTGTAGTTCAAAGGTCAAATTTGGACCAGCAAACTAATCACAGCTTTGTGATGTTCTTCCAAGCCTCTATTCCTGATAGAGGCACTGCATAACATGATAGATTCTCATCTGTACCAGATGGTACAAGTCCCCAAAGAATCATGTGCCAGCTGTTCACAGGCAGAACACAACACACTCCAAGCATGCTTGCTCTTTCCTCTCACTGTGTACCCAGCAAAGCAAGGCTGCACTGACACCGGGGCTGGTGAGCATTCAGAGCAGCAGAACCTCTGTGTCACAGGCTCTCTGTGTAGCAGATGTGTGACAGCTCCACACTTTGTGCTCTTCCACGAGTTTGTTTCCCTGCATTCCTTTCCCCTGTTAAGTTTGGCCAAGCCAGTCTTCTGGGCCTGCCTTGTCCAGGGGGTTGGGAGGGTAATGTTCTCCAGCATACCCAGAGTATGGTTTCCTTTCTTCTGTTTGCATTAGGTGAAAGGGTGCCATTTCAGCATCTTCCCAGTGCCACCAGACTTGCCTTGCTCTAAAGGCCAGTGGGAAACCCAGCTGGCCCACCACTGCACTACTGCCTGCTTCCCTTGTGCTCCTGTGTGCCTACCTAAGGTAATTAGCAATGTGTACAGCTTGCAAGGGACAATAAGGTTGATTCTAACACATGGTTAATTAGGATATTACAATTAGCTATTTGCTAGGCTGGCTCAGGGGAGTAGTCACAGGATATGGAGTCTTTCACCTTAAGTTCAGCCATTCTTACCCCCAAATTCCCAGGTAGTGATCAGTAATTTCTCATTAACCCTGACACAAACTGAATCTGACTCCACTCAGGCAGATGGATGAGTTCAGAGCACTTGTCTGTCAACAAGGACTGTCAGTATCTCTGATAATTAAATTCCAAAGTGAAGAACCCCACTGCTGTGAGTGAGCAGCAGAAGTTGATGTTTTTCTGTGGCATTATTTTAACTCCTCGTTGTTGTTGTTGTCTCCAACAACTATCAACAACTATCATAAGCTGTCATAAGATCAGCAGATACAGATTTATGTTTTGAAGACTACAGATTGACCATTGTTCTTAGGTTCCACAGCAAGACAAATAAAGAATAGTAATACCACATAAAAGTTGGAAAAACACAGTTTAAAAAATACCCAATCCAACACCTAAATTGTAATGAATCTCCAAGAGACCCCTAATTTCATGATCCTACCTGCACTGCCAAGAATCATTGGCTCTTGACATCATTCTCTTGCCAAAGGGCAATTACCTATTCTGTATGCATTGCCTTAATCATGTCGTGTCCCACAAATTTGCATGTCTCCCAAGGAAGCACAGTGCATTGCCAGCAGCCTGATAGGCCAGATCAAAACAATTTCCTGGTGTGTGTTTACACCAGCTTTTGGCTTCTGAGCTGCTTTAGCTGTAGTTGCTCTGCAAAACAGCATAAATTCCCTCTCTCTGAACTGTGCTGCATCAGGGATAGAGGGGGGAGTAAGCAGAATCTGGATGGATACATCGTCCTTAGCAGAACCGAGTGATGCTTTCTAGATTAATGAACTGCAAATCAGCTACACAAATGAAACCACATGCTCGAGATAAACACAGCCCTCTGAGATGGGCTTGTTGTGACAGCCAGAGAGGGAGAGGGAGCTCACACACGTGTGACGAGGGCTGTAATGAATGCCAGCTTCCCTTCTGCATCTCTGGGATATGTGAGGATGACAAACTCTCTGAGGAACAATTCCTTTGATTGGTTCATTGAGGAAAGGAACTTGTCATGCTGCCAAGAATAAAACTGCTTCTGGGCTTAGTTCTGAATTTTATAAACTGAATAAGTAAAAAAAAAATGTATACACATTCACTTCAGACTCAAGTCATGAATAATTAAAAGAATATATAATTGCACCCACTTTTCCCCTCAAGCTCAACCAGCAAAGATACCCTCTGTCCATGTAACAGGGTACTTCATGTGTTTTGGGTTTTTTTTCTAGGAACTGTGGGAAGTGAGCTGAACTGAATACTTCCTGCTTGCAAGTAAGAATAACAGCCTGACCATCAGAGCACACAGAAACACAAATTGAGAACTCAACTGTTTCATATCAATGAAGCTTCAGATTTTTTGATTATGCATAAATATTTTTCTGGTGTGATTCATTCAAAATTGATGCTGGATTTACAACACAATATGATAAAAATTATAATATTAGCACAGCATTACTGCAAACATTAATCTGATTCTGCAAACAGCAAAGATCTGACGTTTTCATAAGGCACAGAAAGGTAAGAATGTTTACCATGTCAAAAATAAATATGCAGAAAATAACCTGAGAAAACAAAAGTTATCTGTGCCTATCTATTTCACTTTCCTGTGACAGGCAGACTTCCCAGTACAAATTTAGCAATGTGAGTTAATGTTATATGATCACACATTTGTCTGCAGTTCTACTGCTGTACTGGAATTATCTAATGGTACCTGCCTGGAAGAAGCAGATGCAACAGAGCTATTGCTTTTATTTTTATGCATTATTCCCACAATTAATAGGTCCCCCAGTTTACAGCCAAAATGAAATTCGGGATTCACTTTTCTTGAGGGCATAGAAATTAGCAAGTATGGTATGAATAGTTGTGTATTTAGTACCTTTCACTTGCTGTACAGAAATCTTATTTAAAGACTAACGAAAAACTGTTGTAAGGTATTTTGAACCATGATAGTGTGCCCCAGCCAAACCATCTGTAGTTATACCTATTGGAGCCCTCAGAGGGAGACCAGGCTGGAATTCCCCTCACCAGCTTCACCTGGCCATTCACCTTCAGCAAATCAGCTCCTGGAGGGTTTTTAAGCACAGTCAGAAGGTTCAGTCAGGAGAGAGAGAGGGAGGACAGGCTTGTATCTGCTCTCTGTCCTTTGCTCTCTGGCTGTTGTTTGGATTTCCTGGACTAACTTGGCTGCTATCACTGGATGGGTTTTGCTGCTGCCATCACCTTGACTCTGCTTGCCTGGATCTGGAGCCTCAAGGACTGAAAGGTACTGAAAGATAAACTGTGCTAAATTGAAAAAGAATTGGGAAAGGAGAAGCTGAAAGTCTAAATACCAAGACAGCAAGGAACAGATAAAGAGGACTGTGCTGCACTGAGTTAGGAACCAATCTTATTATCTAAAAAGTGTGTGAAGAGCTCTTGGACAAAGTAGAGGGCCTAATGAAGTAATGTGTAATCTCATGCACAGCAGTTGCAAAATGTACATGTACTGTGTTATGGATAAGTTAGTAAAAGGTGTAAGTACTGTGTTAGGTAGAAGTGCTGTGTTAAGTAAGCATAAGCAAATAAAATGTGTATGTCCTGTGTTAGGTAGAAATAGAGTAAAGTGTGTAAGTAGAGTAACTTGTATAAGCAGCATAAGATAGTGAGTAAGAGGTATAAGTTGTGAGTTATGTGTCAGTAAGTGAACTGTATGGGTTATGCATAACTTTGTATAAGTTGGTAGAATATATGTGAGCTAGATACATAAAAGAGGTGATAAGTAGGTATGAAGTAAAAGTTGGAAGATGTGTGAGTTCCTGCATGATGCCCAAAGAGGTGATGCATATTTTAGAGAGTTTTAAAGCTTCTGTGTAATCATAGTGATTTGTTGTACAGAAGTGCTGAGTTCCCACAAAAAAACATTGATTATTTTGTTTACAGAATTTATTATTATACATCCTCTTCCTTCCAAACACAGTTTCTCATGGGTAGCAAGCTGGCTCTTGCTTCCTCTTGTACCATTATGGCTGTTTGTAGCCAACACATTGTAATGCTCTCTGATAGAGAAAAAAATACATAAAAAACCCTGAAAATCATACACAGAGAGGATTAATAGATTGTATATAGATAATAGCTATGTCTTTGAGATTGCAAATATGTGAGATTTGGTTTGACTCTTGGAAGGATGCACATTCTCTCTATTTTTGTACTTCTCCAGCTGAATTCCGAACACAAGTTCTTCATTTAGACTTCTTTTCAGCAACCATGTATTTGTTCAGAGATGGAAAAAGACAAAACATCAGGGGGTCTGTTTGGGGATGTGAAGTGAAAGTCTGCTTTAGAAATAATCCACTACAGCACTGTGAGCTGTATCTGAAGCAGCTCAGGGAGCTTTGGGAGAGAGAACACAGACATAGACTGAGGGGAGGTCACTTTCGGCCCTGTAATTTACCTCATGATATGCAGAGATTAGGAAATTCAGCTACTACTGCAGTGGGACAACTGATTACAACAGAATGGCTTGAAGAGGAGACGACAGAAATGTCACAAGTGAAGCAGAATATTATACACTACCTACCTCTTATCCACTTATCTGAAAGCTGCTATTCTGTAACATGTTCATCTTGTCTATTTTTATCACTGTTGTCTAAGGCAGAAGCTAAATTATTTGTATGGACTATAAAAGCAAGGTAAACTACAACCCAAAAGCCTTACATTGAATAAGGGCAAAATATAGTTGCAAAAACACCCCCACAAAAGTATTTGGATTTCCTGTACAGGGGATATGGCAAGGAGGAATTCTGTACAAATGCAGTCTCTACAGCCACCCCCACTGAGACAGACTTTCAAATTAATGTTTTCATGTTCCAGCATTTCTAAGCTGTTGCTTGAACCACTTCAAAGGGAGGCACTTCCCATCTTGTTGATGGGATTTTTTTAGATTACTAGAAAATACTTTCCTAACACGTAAAACGTGAAAAGATTCTAAAAAAGGGGGATTTTTTTGCGTTCTGCTACTTCTAATGACTGATTTCTGTTTAAAGGTTAATCGTCAATTATGTCAAACCCCAAAATTGTGTAACAGTTGATTTTCCCCATGCACGGGACAAAATGCATGCAACAAAGCATTTTTCCTTCAAGCCTGCTCTCTTTGGTAAAGCTTTCATTTCAGAAACTGCTTATATTTGCGATTGTCTGATGTTTAAAAATAGCGTTATTCAACATGCCCTAGTAGTTGGCTCTGACCTCTTGTGTGCTTGTTTTCTCGGTTCCTTTTGAACACTTGGTGGATTTGCAGCTATCTTGTGCCACCCCGTGTAAGAGATGGGAAATTACACAACTTTGCTGACCACCATGACCTGAATTTGGCATTGGTGTTCTGCAGATGGTATTAGTGCATTTTTAATAAACTTTTCAGTTTATCAGCAACTGAAGCACATTTTAAGAAATATTAAAAATATTTAATATGACACTTAATTTTTCTTAAAATGGTGTTTCTTTATACTTAAGCTACTTCTTCATTTACATTTGTAACTTTTATATGATAATGTATACAAGCTCAGGCCATCTGCTGTGCATGATACTAGTTCTTTATGAATATATTTTCAAAATCCTGATTAATTTATGTTTATAATTGAACTTTTATTTCCTGTTATTTGTAATTTTTTTTCTGGTTGGTGGTGCCTGCTTTCTTCTTTAGTGGTATTTTTCTTTCTCATGTTTTCCTCCATGCATTTTCTGCACCCTTATATCCCTTTTTAATTCTATCCACACTTCTCCATTTCAGTCATATTCATTCCAAGTTCCTTTAGTACGCTAAAATAAAACAAACTTTGTTGCTATTGTGTCCATCAGGCAATAAATAGATCAGCTGTGATCAAGGCAGTAGCTGTCTGTATAAGTGTGTTAGTGGCAAGTTCTAAGCCTTGTCCTAAACCACAATTCTAGTTCTAAGCCTTAGGCAAAACCTAGTAACTACCATTACCATTATTATGTGAAAGAGATTTAAAAAAATTAGATTTATCTACCTTCTTGTGATATTACTGTGATGAAAGTCTGTATATTGGACGCTGTATTTATACAGCTGAAGTTGTAGCTGCGAATGAGGTGGCGATTCAGAGGTTTTCCTCGTTAACTCTGCTACCGCTATGTAGTGCTGACATTATGCTTTTTTCCCTTATGCAGAAAGCTCCAGTCTTGCTTCTGACACTCATCTCACACGTTCTTGGGCTCCTGAGGCACCAGGCACAGCATTCCAGCCTTCCACACACAACGAGTGGATTTGACGTTTTCCATCCCGTGTCCCGCAGGTGACGGCCCAGGACTCGACCTCTCGGTCACAGTCCTCCGACAAGCGGGACGGGCAGTGAGGGAGGGCGGTGCTGTGCGCGGGGACAGCAGCTAATTAGCGTTTATCACCTCCAGCCGAGGGCTGCTCGGTGCGTGACGCGTTCCCGCCGCCGTGGCAGCGCCCCTCGGCCCGGCGCTGTCCCTCAGCCACAACAGGAGCAGCCGAGGGCCCTCGGCCTGTTCAGCCAGGAGGCTGAGGGGCGAACTCACTGCAGCTTCTCCCCGAGGGGCAGCGCAGGGGCAGGCACTGATCTCTGCTCTGTGACCAGGAACAGGGCCCGAGGGAACGGCCGGAGAAGTCAGGGCAGGGTAGAGCTGAGTATCAGGAAAAGGCTTTTCCCCAGAGGCTGGTCGCGCCCTGAACACGCCTCCCCGGGGCAGCGGGCACAACACCAAGGCAGACAAAGTTCCAGGAGCGTTTGGACAACGCTGTCGGGCACACGGCGTGACTCTTGCGATGTTCCATGTGCGGCCGGGAGCTGGATTCGATGCTCCTTCGGCTCCCGCCCTCACTCCGGCCGTTCTGTGGCGCTGCCCCGCCCGCCCTCACGGCGGCGCGAGCCTCGCCCCGCCCCTCCTCGCGCGCAGCCCACGCACGCGCCCGAGTGTCCGAGCCCCGCGCGGCTGGGACTGTCACGTGACTCGGGCGGCGGATGCGGTTCCGGGTGAGCGCGGGCGCGCAGCGCAGCGCGGCCCTTCCCGCGGCCCTTCCCGCGGCCCGGCCTCACTCCCACTCCCGCCAGGTACGGCTGCAGAGGGGCGGGAGCGCCGGGCTGGGACCCAGGAGCTGCGGTCGGGGCGAGGCGGGGCCGCGGCCCGGCCGCAGGTGCTCAGCGGGCGGCGGGCTCAGCGCTGTGGCCTGCCCGGGCGGCGGTGGCGGCGAGCAGGGACCTCGCGGCCGGGAAGCTCCTCGGGCCCGCTCGGGCGAGCCTGCGCCACCCCCGCGCCGCTTCCGCCGCAGAGAAAAGAGCTGTGAACTCTCCGAGGGGAACATCCCGTTCCCTGCCCCGCAGGATTTGGCAGCAGAGCGGCTGTTCCGCTGCAGGCGTAGCGAACGCGCGGTACAGAGTCGTGTCACGGAAGTCGGAGTTGCTTTCTAGTGCCTTTTGTCTTAGCTCCTCCTGGTTTCCTGCTGCTAATGCAATGCACTAAATAGGGGTTGATTATTTCTGCTGAACTTGTATGCATAGTTAAGTCTCATAAAGGAATATCCGGGCAGGGTATAAATTGTTTGGGATTGTTTTGAGAAGTTAGTGTTTGCCTTTAAATGAATCTGAGTGGTGCAGAAATCCAGATCCTTCTGTTGCTCTGGATGTGGAGTTTAAAGTAGTATCCTCGGGAAGAAAGTAAGAGTTCTCAGAAACTTTCTCTTTTAGCTCTCTGATTTCTCTGTGCTTTGATGCCGGGAGAAGGGAGAAGAAGGAGACGATTTATTACTAACGATAGTTCTTGCATTTTGCAAACCTGAAGGAGATAAAGCCTGGAGGTCCATCTTCAGGTTTGGGAAACGTATTCTGGAATTGTGGCTAATCTAGCCATGTTCTAAAAACCATTGGAATTATAGAAACATCTAGAAATTGTAGTGAGCGGCATCATGTGGGTTTGTGTACCAGAAAATGTGCCCGTTCCTTGTTTCAGGCTTGCTGTTAAATCAGACGGTAATATTACTCTCAAAGGTACCTCTTTATTGCCTGGAACCTGGAATTAACTTGACAGTCAGTTAATGTTCCTGTTGACACAGTGATGGTGAAATGTGGGGGGAAAAATGTTTGGAAGTTGATTTTGACTTTTTGAGATGGAGACAGCTTTTTGTTCTTTGTCTATCAGGTACCTTGTTTGGTAAAAATACTTGATGTTGCAAAGTTAAACTTTCTATTTATTTTAAATAACAGTGGTAGGAAGACTATTCTAAACTCAGCTTTAGTTTGTATAAGCAAAAGTAGACTTTTTTTTGCCTGCTTCTAAGCATTTATATTAGTTAATGCAAAATAACTCTGAAGTCATCACTTTCCTAACTTCGTTGAGTTAGAGTTTCTCTAACCTTCCTTCTCCTTTTTCTAGTTGATAGTGCTTTTATAGGTGAGACGTGAAGTCAAAACAGCTACCTAGTGTGTGTGTTAAGTAGGATGCTGGAAACCTAAATTCAGTCTTATCTGAAGTTAAACTCTGAGCTTGCCTTGTAAGTTGTTTTCAGTAGTCCTGTGTTGTATTTAGCAAATGATTGCTTTCTAATTTACCTTAATGAGAAGCTGCTGATGAGAATTCTACAAGTAGTGTGAGGAGTGTTCCATAAAAGCACCTTAAGCTTAGATAACAGCATGAGTAGTTTTTCAACTCTTGTCTTAGTACAAAAGGTTTATCCCAGTGAAATATGAAATAAGTGCAGGTGGAATTGCTTCTGCACTGAAAGGCTGTCCATTTAAAATTAATAGGTGTTACTTGGTGTTTGGTATTCTTCAAAAGTGTGGGAAGAAAACTGTTTAAGTCTTGAAGCAAACCCCTGCCTTCAACTGTCTGGCAGCTGTACAGGGAATGCAGTGCAGGCAACCTCCAGAGGAGCATCTTAGAGCCACCAGCACAGTGACAGGCTTGGGGAGGGGGTTTGGGTGTTTTTACTGCCAATCTTCTGTCCCATAAGAGTGAAGTCATCCATTTAGATTTTCTTTCAGGTTTACAGTCACCTGCATATTTGCATCAGCTGGTTCATTCTGTGCTGATGGTAACCACTGCATTCTCCAGACTGCTGAGGGTCCCTGGGGAAACTCCTTGGGCTTTGTCTCAATGTCCCCAAATATATGCAGAGAGAGCTATGCACACATTCACTGTTACTACTGATCCAAACGGGATCTTCTGTCTGAGCAAATATTTAAAACTCACTGTTGCAGTCAGCAGGGTGGCACCCAGGAGTGTTTATACCTTGTATGTTGAGAGCATCATCGGCTTGGTGAAACTTTGTGTTTCCAAACAGTGCTTTATCAGGAAGGACAAACAGAATGAAGGAGAGCTGGGAGGGCACTCACTGGGCCAACTTCTTCACATTGCTGAAGAACAGCAGCTGAGAGGTGTGGGTGCTGGATGCCTCAAACAAGGAGAGTGTGACCCTTAAGAGGAACTAGGTTGCTACCTTTAGAAATTTAATTTAAATTTTCTGGGCGAGGGAAGCAGGGAAATGTCAGTAAAATAGGCTTAAATTGAGATCATTAGAGTTTAATTTGTAGTACTGCAGTTTTACAATAATTTAATTTTTCTTTATTAATCTGCTTGTGTAGCATAGCTTTAAGCATTGCAGGACACTTTAAAATCAGGTCAGGAGAAGAAAAATTTGGATTTGTCATGAAAGGAGAGCTGATCCTACTGAACAGTAGGTATAATTTGTTCTTCAGCAATGGAAAAAAATTATATCTCTGGGTTAATAAGCAGTATTGGTTGCATTTAAACTTTGTACTTACTGGTGTTCTGTGTTGATTGCTTCTTTGTAAAATACTGTGGTGTCTTGTTTTGATTAATGTTGATTTTCTTAACATCTTCACTGACAAGTTTACCTGCTTCTGCCAATCTTTAGAGCCAACACAGCCAAGAGCTTCAACTGGTTTGGACTTTTATGTCAGCAGAATGGTTCATCATGTTCCATTATTGGGGATTCCTTGTTGCTGGTGATGGGTGAACCTGAAA
This sequence comes from Lanius collurio, assembly GCA_020086605.1. Taxonomy (NCBI): domain Eukaryota; kingdom Metazoa; phylum Chordata; class Aves; order Passeriformes; family Laniidae; genus Lanius; species Lanius collurio. The sequence goes on from JACBWW010000021.1 coordinate 3,142,519, forward strand.
AAATACCACTTTATTTGCACATCGCAGGGTAAGTTCTCTGAAAACACTCTCTTAAATAGTTACCTTTAAAGCATTTGGGTTGTTTGGGTTTTTTTTTTTAAACACCTTGTATTTTAGATCTGACCATCTGGATTTTTTTCCTCAAAATACACACTTATTAATTGCCACCTATAGAATCTAGGGACACATCAGGTTTGTTACATTTTGGAGCTAACTGGTGTAATAATAAATGACAGAACAGGTTGCTCAAGGCCTTAATTTCAACTGGGAGGTTGATCCTGCTTGACTGCATGAAATTTCTTCCAATCTAAATTATTGTCTAAACTATTCCATGAGCTGTTTTGTCTGGAAAGAAAAAAGAAGTAAAATGGAAACAAAAAACTTTTCCCTATGTTATTTGGTTTTTATTCTACATGACACCTCTGTTTGATGAAAGTTAAAGGATGTGTTGCAAGTAAGGGAATTACCACATCACTGAACTAACACCTTCTGTTGTGTTCCTGCAGCTCCTCGTTAGCCCATTGTGCTGAAGACCAGAGGTTCTTCCTGATCAGGAGTGTCTGTTAGCAATTCAAGTTGGCTGGAGAATGGAAGGGGTTGAGTTTAAGGAAGAGTGGCAAGATGAAGATTTTCCAAGGTTTTGAATTCTTTTTTAAAGTAATTTAGATCAAACACATAACATCAGCAATAAGCTACCTCTCGGTCTTCCTGGTGTCAACTAATACTCAGTAATAATCTTGAAGTGATTTCCATTAATATAGCAGTTTTGGAAAAGGTTTTGTGGCATATTTCTTCAGGATTGCCACTGTTTAAGTTTTCAGTATTCTGAAGTAAAGATTTGTAAGCTTGACTTTGTTTATTTTCTGTGATAATATTTTGCAGCTACGTTGTTTGCATGTTATTACCACTGTATCATAGCCCATATATTTCATTAAGCAAAATTTATGAAGAAGATCTTTAAAAGTTAAGGGTGGTACTGATGCTTGGGCCTACAAAAATACCAAATCAGGTGATTTTAGAGGCATTCTATGATAACATGACTAAACTACTTCTGTAATTTATTTCAAGTCAAATTTTGTCAAGCAAGAGTATGACAAGTTTTCTTAAGGGTGACACACTGGTAGTATGTCAGGGTTTTGGTATTTGTCACAGGAAGGGATGGTCACTTGAATGCTGTGAAAGAATTTTCTGCTGCTTTGGTGTTTTGTTAACTGAAAGCTTAAACTTAGGCTATAAGTAAAGTTAGTTCAGCACTATCCCACAGTGGGATTTTTAGTAGTGTGTAAGTCTAACTATATGGTATTTAAAAATGTAAAAGCAGTTTTGTAAACATAATTTCTACTTTGTGTCCCAGGCCCCTGCCAGAGGATGATCCTGTTGAGTCTGATGCATTGGCTGCAGCTGAAAAAGAAAGTGAAGCCAGTAAGAACATTCCACTCCAGTTGAGCTGACTGCTTCCTACTTAAATGGCTGCTTTAAAGCTCCTTGGGGAGGGGGGGAATGGATTTTTTTTTGCTTGTTTTGGGGTTTTTTGGTTGGGTTTTTTTTTGTTTTTTTTTTTGGGGGGGGGGTATTTTTGTATATTAATTTTTTTTAGATTTTGTCTGCTTTACTTTTGGGGCATTTCCAGTGTGGGATTGGTAATGTGATTTTATTCCTTGCTTTCAACTGGTGTCTAAATCATGCAAGTATTTGCCTTGTGCCTTGAAGTGTATATTCACAGAACAGATTCTTTAATTTTCTGTTGTCCGTTAGTTGTGGGGTTTTTTTGGGTTTGGTTTGTTTGGTTTTTTTTTTTAGCTTGTGTATTATTTTCTAGATGGTTATGATGTTACTGAAGCCTTACAAAAGCAAGTGCTAGGGACGTGATTCTCTTCTATTACAAGACTTATTCACTGTAATATCTGGAACAGTTCCTGGGACACTTGGATGCAGCAGGCAGGGGTGGTAGTGACTGAGGTGGTGGCAGCTCTTCAGGTTTTTCTTCTGCAGAGAGTGTAGTTGGTTGTGTTACACCCTGGTCATACTGTGTGTGCAATTGGTAACTTGGGACCTTCCATCCCCTATTAAACTCTTACTCCAAAGATACCATGTTTAAACTATGGGTGTTAATTTATAATGCATTGTGAGAAAGGACTGTGCTGTTCTGTTGTGGTAATATGTTTACATAAACTTGCTTTAGCTTTGAAGATAAATAATTTGCTTTCTTTAGATACAGAGGGTAATGGAACCAAATTGAGGAAGAAACTAATGGCTCCAGATATTAGCTTAACTTTGGATCCCAGTGAGGAATCTGTTTTGTCTGATGACTTAGATGAGAGTGGAGAGATTGACTTGGATGATTTAGATACTCCTTCAGAAAACAGCAATGAATTTGAATGGGAAGGTGAGTATTTTGGTCCTTTTGTCTGATGCTCTAAAATGTTTTCCTACGTGCAGGTCGACTGTTTCTCTAGTAAGAAATAGCTGTGACTCAATATTAAAAGAGGAGAAATAGAAAGGGAGTGATTAGTTTTGGAATTAGAAATAGGTGCAGTGACTTTCTAAAGAGCAAATCAGACCTCATCTGATTAGTAAACAGGCAAACAGTTAATAGCTGTAACTGCAGATAAACTTAGGTGAAGATCACCTATAAATGCATCTGTAAGACTTGAAGTTATGGAAAATCCTCTCTGTTGCAGTAAGTTTTTAAGAACCACCCAACAGAAAAAACTACCCAAGGTGTTTTACATGTGTTAGAAATGGGTTTTAAGTGGAGAGAGCCAAACAAAGGGATATAGATTAGCTACTCAGAAACTGATAAATTGCAACTTAAGGAGGACTGAATGGTATTTTAAAAACTACTAAGTAACACCTGATCTCAAATCTTCCTGTGAAGAGAATGGCAAAGCAGCCTTGGAGTCTGCATATTTCCAGATTTGACTGGAAGCAGTAGCAGAGCCTCTATTGTGTGTCAAGGAATTCTGCAATGACATAATAGGAAGTCAACTTAGCTATAGCCACACTAGTAATAATCTCAGTTTTAAGACATTAATAGGTGTTTTATCTTACAGGCAAAACCTGGAGATTGTAACCAATTTAATTTGAGATAAACATTTTGTGTAGGAGTTAAAGCACAGATTTTACACTTAGAGCTTAATGATGTTTTAAGGCCCTTTTATGGAAGCCAGGAACTATTGTGTTGGGGAGTCTGTAACATCTGTATTGTTGTAGTCTATTGTAGTCCAACATGTGTATTGTTGGAGTCTGTAACATCTGTAAACTTGATAGTTTAGGAATGTCTCTAATAAGTAAACATGTAAACTCCATTATTTTCTTAAAATGAAAATAAAATCATTTTCATTTCTGAATAAACAGGAAGTTCTCTTTGCACTGTTATGTTTGAAGCACTACCTGTGGAGAAAGAAACACCCTTTAGAATAAGGGGGTGGTTTTGTTTTTTAAAATGGCTAATGGCATATTGCAGGTGAAATTTTCTTAACAGACACTGTGTGTTTACCTTGGTAAAGGATTTTCATTGTTTTAATGAAGAAGAATTTGTATTTAGGATTAGTTTTGCAGTGATGCAAAGGAAACGTTCCGGATGTTTGTCTTGTTTTTAAAAGTGGCTGAAAAGGGTTTCTGTTTTCTTCCTTTAATGCTGCTGCCTTCATTTTCCTGGAAGGATAGTTTCAATTAACAGCTTTGTCTTGGGAACAGACAACTAACTTGCAGTAGGTTTTTCTCACTTTGGGTAAGGTCCATGCAATAAAGTCAAGAATCATAATTTCATTGGAGCAAATTGTCTTACAGATTGCTGTCAGCATAAATTTCATATATTTGATTGCACACATGTGAATTAGATTTAATTTTCAATAGATCTGCCTGCATGTCTGCTTGCAAGGTACCTCAATGTTTTAAATCATGCTTCATGTAAATCTGTGATCAAGCAACCTCTGTAATTCTCACTGGAGTTAACCACTTTGTCTATTTTGGTGAAGTTCATTGAGGTCTGTGTTCTGAAAGCCTACACTTAATTAGGCTTCCTCTATGAATGGAAATTTTTCACATACTTGCAGTAGAGAAAATTACAGTCAACAGATAACTGTCAACATGAGTATGTTGATAAAATATCCACGACATCAGCTGGTGTATCTGACTGGCTGAGGAATACCAAAATAGATCAGATAGCAAAGTGGTTAACTTGTGTTGTAGCTGATTGTCACTATGCATGGTATTCTTTATGGGTCATCAACATGTTCTGATTTTGGCAGATGATCTTCCAAAACCCAAAACTACTGATGTCATTAGGAAAGGATCACTGGCTGAATACACTGTGGCAGAGGAGAAGGATGATGGTCGACGCTGGCGCATGTTTAGGATCGGAGAACAGGACCATAGGGTGGACATGAAGGCAATTGAACCGTACAAAAAAGTCATCAGTCATGGTGGTGAGGACTGGTGACATGCTATGGGGAGCTGCTGAGCAACTACTTCTTTAAACAGAGTTGGGGAAGTAGAGGAGGAGCTTTGGGCATGAAGACTTGTGGTGATTCGTTTATTGCAGTGTTAAGATATGGTTGATGTAATAATTTTTTCTCTATTAAACTAAAGTTCCAAAATGTACACATGGTGATGTGTACTAAAATGCACCTTTGTAATAACATGTATTTCCTCTGTCCTACAGTGTCACTGCTACCTAATTTTTTGGGTTTAAGACTGTTGAAAACATTAACTATAGATCTACTAAGGCAGAAATAAATCAATTCATGACTCTTTCCAACAGTCTGTGAAGTTTAGGTTGGAAGTTGACTAAACTTTAATAACACAAGATGTTATTAAATATACTGAGGTTCTATACTGAAATGTTGGTTATAGGTATGGCATTTGATTGACATCAGCTTCAGCTGTTGCTTTAGAAGCAGGCAAACTTGAAAAAGAAACTTGAGGTTTTCTGTAAATGAATGAATATGTCCATATGGATGTTTGTAAATCTCAGGTAAATAATGAAAAAGCTTACTGAATGTACTTGACTTTGCATAAATGTAGTCCGTGTATTTTCACCTTTGTCACTATTGCTGCTCATTTCTTTGTTTATAGGTTATTATGGTGATGGGTTAAATGCCATTGTTGTGTTTGCTGTTTGCTTCATGCCTGAGAGCAGCCAGCCTAACTACAGATACCTAATGGACAATCTATTTAAGTAAGTCATCATCTGCCTTTCTGGGTTTTTGTTACTTTTAATATATTTGAGCACTACTAGGAATTGCTTTCAGATGAAGATTGTGGATATTAAAGTTTTCTTTGTTTGTCTCTCCAGGTATGTAATTGGCACTTTAGAGCTGTTAGTAGCAGAGAACTATATGATAGTTTACCTGAATGGTGCAACAACACGGAGAAAAATGCCAAGTTTAGGCTGGCTTAGGAAATGTTACCAGCAAATTGATAGACGGTAAGAAGCTCTGCAGTGTTCTCCTTCCATGTTCACATACTCAGAGATAGGCATATTTAGGAAAACCTGCTCTTTGATGTGGTATCTGGTCCCTTCTGGTTAAGATGTGATGAAGGAAATTGGCTTAGCTCTTCCTAAGCTAGACAATGTAGGATGATGCTACAAAAATGCCTGGGTAGTGTTGTGTGGTGGACTTCTTTGGTTGGTTGGGGGATTTGTGTATACCTTTTGTTGCTGCTGTTCTCAGGGTGGGTTTTTTTAGTGAAAATAGTATTCTTAGATTACTGAATATTATCTTGTAGAATATCCTCACAACTTAAAGTATTAATACCAGGTTAATAAGAGGGGTTCTTTGTGAACCCACCATCATTAGTTGTGTAAAAAGATTCTAAGAAGATTCTCCTTGGAATGTTACATCCTTGTCAAATTGATACTGAATCTTTAGTTTTTATTTTATAGTTGTGTAGTATTTTTTCTTCTGATAAAGGCTGACTTCTAATAATGGGATGTCAGAATACTATGTTTATGTGGCAATTGTGATTCTGAAAACATACTTCTAATGTATTCAAAAACCCCTGGTCATGCTGCCTTTTTGTTCTTCTAATTATCCATTGCTTAAATCCTTCAGGTTAAGGAAAAATCTGAAATCACTGATCATAGTCCATCCTTCCTGGTTCATCAGAACACTCCTGGCCTTCACTAAGCCTTTTATTAGGTAATACTCTGGAATCTTTTTCTTAAATAGTTCTGACAACTGTTTGCTTTGAACTTAAGACTGTTTTAATATTGACCTAGTGAAAAATGTTTAAGTTGTAACTGTACCTTGCATTTGTTCTTCCACAGCTCAAAATTCAGCCAAAAAATTAGGTATGTCTTTACCCTGGCAGAACTAGCTGAACTCATCCCCATGGAATACGTTGGCATCCCAGAATGCATAAAACAGTACGTTTTGTTATTCCACCATCTTCTCCACTGATCATGCTTTAGGACTGGTACATGTGGTAATCAATGTTTGGTTTGAATGTAACACTTAATGACTTCAGCTGGGATCATTGCTGCCTCTGGGAGGAGTGTCCATGTTTGACCTCGTTGCTAAAGGCAGTTTAGCATGGATAGCCAAAAGGTTACTGTGTAGTGATTTTCACAGTGGAGCTTTGTGCAATTGCTAAGTTGTGGTGTGTGAATTAAGCCTTCTAGAGAGAAGGGCTCCTTCCAGTTGTTCTGCACCTTAGTGTGTATGCTAAACTGGCTTGTGAGTGAGAAATTCTGGGCATGTTGATACTGCAGTTATTTATAATGTCTTCAGTGTTTGGAACAAGTGCTGAAATACCACTTGGACTGGCTTTTCATTTAAAAGAAAAGCAGCAATTGGAAAATGCTGAACCTCTACCTATTGCATTTTTAAACTACTTTGGTAAGGACACAAAGACAGCATCAATGTAATTTTTATTCCTTCCTGTCCAGATACAGATACCCATTTTACCATCAACACAATTCTGCTCTCAAATAAGATGATAATCTTTTTGTCGAAAGCATTTGGGGATGCAGTAACAGAGTAGAAACCATAAACCTGGGTCTTAAGAAAACCAGATGAAAACACTAACCATTCTGATGCCAAATTGATTGTCCTGTTAGAGGGTATAACACACAAACCCCGTGTTGTCTGCATCATAATAGGTGAGCACAAACTAGGTGGCCCAGTGTCACTGAGCACACAGAAGGGCACATCCATTTTGGACAAAGCCTCGTGCCCCCTGAAGATGGCTGGTTATTTCAGTAAACCTCCAGATGCTATCAGTTCCACAATTTAACTCTGTAAAAGAGAAAAACAGTTTTCTTGGGATGGGGGTGAAAGACGTGACAAAGCTGGGACCGCCTTGTGTGCTGTCTTGAGAATTTTTTTGACTGGGGTTTTACAGGTGTGTTATGAAAATTCAGGCTCATTCCAAGCTTTAAAAGACTCCTCTCTTTATGGATGAACTTTTAACTGGTTCTGCAAAGGCTCGACTTGGGTAACTTACAGAGTTAATTCCCAGATTTCTGTGGAGGATTATGTCTGGCTTCAAGCTGTTATGGATACAGACTTTAGATTGTAGTGATGAATGCTAACACTGTACAAGAGGTCATACTGAACTCACTTGTTCTGTCATAGTAGCTAAGTCTTAATGCTTTGTGTTTAATGCTAGTAAGTTTTGGAAGTACAATGTATTTTTTCCTTAATTATATCAGTTTCAAAATTTGTTAAGTTTCTGCAGATTGTATTGACACTAATACTGGTTTGCAGCTTCTGTTGATTTTGGCCTTCATATATTATATTTACTGAAATAAAACTTTTCCTCACCAAGGTATGAAGAAGAAAAGTTTAGAAAGAAACAGAAAAGGTATATGCATATTTTGATTAGGGTTGCATCTAGATAAGACAATTTGCACTGCAACTAACTCCCAGTTGATTGGCTTGCATAAAGGAATAAGCATTTGTAAATATAAACATGCACTAGTGCACAAGTTTTTATGCATGACAGTAACTATACTGTACTTGCAGGTAGTATGGAATCTATAAGGACTCACTCTGGGTGTTCAGAGCAGTTTCCATTACACTTACATGTGAGATGCTCACATTTAAGGGGATGCATGGGTTCTCAACTTGAAGTCTTTAAGAGGCAAAAAATAGTGCTTCTGTATGAGCCCATTAAATCAAGTTTCACTATTTCTAACAGGAATTGATATCTGAAGATGAGCTGTATTTAGGTGCTAAGATGTAGCTGTGCATTAGCAGAAATGCAACTCTGTAAGAAGTTCTAATATTGAATCTTGTGTTTTTGGTATTCACTACCTTTTTAGTTATTAACTTACGTAGATACAATCTAAATTAGTATTTTAGTGCTGTTTGTATTTGCAGTGCCTATGTTCCTTCCTAATAAATACTGGATTTCTATTTTGTTAATTTCCAGTCTCCTGCTAACTATTCAAGCTATTCCACAGCTGATGAATTTTTTTGAATGGATATGTTATTTTTTCACTGACTAACAAATGTACTGAAAGATTTTGCTACTAACTTTGGGGTTTGTTTTTAATTACTTTTCCTTTGTGTGTATAGTTGTTAAGGAAGGCTTATTGTCTAAACTGGGTGGAGGAACACTGAGATTGAAGTAAAAGGAATTAAAATTATTTCTGAAAGCTCACATGTAAAGCTAGTGATGTGTTGAACATTCTTCAAGAATTATTCCAGTTAAGTGATAATTTTTTAAATCTCCAGTAGAACAAGAACTTTTTAGTATCCTGGTTGATAACTTCACCTATACTACCATCACTTTTGTAAAATGTAGTATGTTCCTCAGTTAAAATTAGATATAGAGAAGAGATTACCGGCAGAATTGGATACTGAGCCTTTTAATCAGGTTGAAAGCAGCTCCTTTTTATGGGTTCATGGCTTAAAGGTGCTGTCATTGTTTCTGTCATTTTGAACAACTGGCTGGTTATGGTTTGAGAGACCAGACAAGTATGTTAGATGGACAAGTATGTTAGAGGACAAACTTGGTCTTACTCTCTCACTCTTAAAACCAACTGCTGTTGGTTTTAAAATTAATTTACCTCCATGCGCAACCTATTTGCTAGAAGATGTTATCAAGATTGTAGCTTGTTCTTACTGTAAAGAGGAAGAGTACATTTTGTGCAGAGCTGTCAGTCATCTGCTGGTTTTTGCCAAGCAGCATTTTATATGCTGTTCCCAAGGCAGGTATTAAAAAAGGCACAAAATCAAATCCACTTTTATCAGCATGATCGTGAATTTTTCCAGAGTAATTGCAAGAATCTTAGAACATAATAAAGAGAATATTGCAGTTAAGGAGCCTCTTCAGTTGATTCAACTTAGTGCTGTTACCTTCTTGGCTTAATTACTCTAACATTAAAGGTAATTCAGTGCTTATTCTGCAGGATATGAACTCATCAGAGGGAGTGGTAGTGCTTGCCAGTATTGTCATGGTACCTGTAAGCTTGTGTTCCTGCTTGCATTTGTTGCTACAAACACAGGCCCTGCTTTTTTCTGATGTAGTCAAACTTGCAGTTTATAAATGCTTCCTCTCAAGTGCTATAGTTATTTAAATGGTTTCTCAACAATTTTAATTAATTGCTAGGGGAAGGTAGGACAATACATATTGAAAAGAACCCAACTATCATGACTACATTGAATAAAAACTTTAATATTTATTTACTAAAACTTTTCCCATATAAAAACTTCATGTTTTCCTATTAAGGTTAATAGCTTTTTCCTAATAGATGAGCTATCAAACTATGTTAACACAGTTTAATTTTACTGCTTTCTTTGCTAAGCAGAGTTGACCAAGAGCTGAATGGAAAACAAGAGCAGAAAAGTGAACAGTAAGTTTGGAGTCCAAGCAAGACTGAAGAATATGCAGATGGAACGATGCTGTTTGTGCTCCATTACAGTGCATTCTCTGTGTGTATGTATTATATAATCTGTTGCAAAAGGTGCTTGGACTAGCACAGTGAACTGCTTACTGCTGTATCGGTTTGTCTTGACTTTAATTGCTGTTTATGTAATCATTTTATACTGTTAAATGGCAAAGAACCCTATGTTTTCAGAGGATGTTCTTGCAACTGTTTATCTAAATGATGCATGTTCTTCAGTAAAATATTTATATACCTAAATGATAAAGGAAAGAGATAATATATATTTTTATGACTGAGCAATATATTGTGTGTGCCTGCTGAAGGAATTCATTTGCAGGTAGACAAGGCCGTAAGTTACTTGTTGTTATTGTATAAATCTGTTTTGCTGTAAATGGTCGAGTGCATTTCTTCATTGTTGTGAAAACTTGTTTGGATGTTAACAATCACATTAACTTAGCTTTCACAAAAGTAGAGGGGTTTTTTTGTTCACCAGCCTTATACAAGCTCACTCCTTTGCTTCACTAGAGTGAGCTTCATCTTTGGTGTCTTTCAGTCCCTCGTTCAGGATGCAGAACTGCAGTTCTGTGGGTGGCAGTTCGTTGGCCACGAGGTTTAAGCCTAAACCACAAAAGCTGAAATGTCCAACTGGGAAGATACCAGACCTTTTCCAGCTGCAGTTGTGAATTTAGATTCTACTTCAGTACGTCCAGACTGGCTCAGCTAGCAGTAGGAAATGAGTTCATTGCAGTTCTTCATGGATCAGTCTTGGTTGTTAGTAGTAGGAACTCTGGTCCTGCTCAGTAGAACTTCGGGGTTACGCAGGTATTCTAGCCACAATACCTTTTTTGGGGCAGAAATATGAGAAGTCTTACACTACCCTTTGTCATTCTTGTAGATGAAACATCCATTTCTAAAGCTGTTAGGCACATCATACCTGCACTAATTTAACTTTTAAGAAGTGTTTGAAAGGTTGGAGTGTTTTCACTCCCTGCAGTGGTGGTAAACCTGTGTCTGTAAGAGTTGTTCTTGGACACATAACTAGTGTTAATAGGTTTACTGGGACAACAGTAATGTACTGGTTGATATGTTGTAAAAGTTTGTAACATCTTTTGATAAACATTGCAGTTTCTGTAAGGGCAGGTGTATGCAAATAAATTCATTCAGCAGTTGAGCAATATAATGTTGTAGCAAGTATATTAAATCTTTGCTTTTGGTGTTTGTTGTGCTCACAATTTTGTCTTAATGCCAAAAAATATCACTTCTTAACTATAGTTAATGTTACTCAGTTATCTTATTTAAAAGAAAAAAAAGTTATGTTCAACCAGATTACTCCCTGACACTGATAGACAGCAGTTGTGAGATATTCCATGGTCAAGACTCACCAAGTAACAATTAATCTACTGTCTCCAGTGATACCTGTATAGACTCTGAGAGCATAAGGATGTCAGGTAAGGGAAAATTGCTCATGTCTCTGGAAGTTTAAGTCTGCAGGTCAGATATTTTCATCTCAAAATCCAAGTCCTTTTGTTGCAGTAGTTTCTGTATCAGAGTTTCAAGGAGACTGATCTGCAGGATGTATTCACACAATAGGCAGTACTAATGCCAAGTTGCCTTGTATCCATTCCATCAGGTTTGGATCTTGCTCTGAAAAGCAGAACACAATTGCACTTTCTTTGGGGCTGTCTCATCTCCTGCTTCAATTCTGATGCTGAATCAGATTAAAGTTCAAGTCAGTACATGGGGCACTTGCAGCCTGTTTACTTCTGATGCTTTCACAGTGTGGTCTCTATGACTATGCAAACCTGAGTTTTACTGGATTTGCATATGTCCTAAGCTAAACAGGAAGCATTCTGATTATCTCATTTCCATTTTTTCCTAACTGATAAAAAGATTATTCTCAGTAAAATTATATTCTTAGTGGAGGGATTGTAGTTCTCTATGTCCTGTTGCTTCCTATGTGTATAGTACAGTACAGAGTAGCTGTTCCTCTGTATATGCCATATTTACCAAATGATGGGATCGTTATTGTTTCCTGGTGGCCAAGGATTCTACAGTTTCATGCTGCAGTAGTATGATTTCTTTTGGAAGTGTGTATGTGCTTATAAACGGTTTATTTCCCTAGTATAAGTTGTTATGAATGAGTACATGGCACAACAGTTGTTCTGTCTCTAAAGATACGCAGCTTGAGAAAGAAGTGTACTGAAGAATTACTCCCCTCTGGCTTCTTGCAGCTCATCATTTATTGGTGAGGTGGATGTTTACAAAAAGCAAAGTGGTCCCAAAGCTATGGATAATGTTTTGTCAAACTTATCTTTTTTTAAATCTATAATATAATGTAATATGTTTTAATATTTAAAAACATGAAAAGTTGCAATGTCATACTTTAATAAAAATTATTTCAAAATATGAATCACTTTGTGATAAGATACAGTGCTGTAGGGAATTCACCTTTCAATGGCACTTCCTTCTAAAAGTAAGAGTCATTTTGCTAGAATTTGGTGAGCCCTGTCAAGAAAAATTTCATGAGTCTCTAATTTACCTTTGATATGGATGTCTCATTAGTTTAGATATATTTATGTGTGTAGTGATAAGTCATTACCTATCTCATTATTGCTGTGCGCAGCCGAAATAGAGATGTTTGGGCCAGTGTCCTCCTGATGTGGCATTTCATAAACTGATTTCTACCACAGGGTAGATTTAGAAGGGGCAGTGAGATTCTGGAGAAAATGTCATTAAAAACTGATGTGAGAAGACTCTGGATTAGCTTGAATGTTCTTGATCTGTGTTGTATGGCAGGGCCATGTTCTGTTGGGAGGTAATGGGAAGGGATGTGTAAGGATTTAGTGCTGAAACGGCTTGAAGTCTTTGAGGTTCTGGGATGTTGAAGAACTTTTATTCCAAGAAGCGTAGACTTAGTTAGAATAATATGTTGCCTTGTTCATAACAATGTAGTCTGGCTTATTTTTTCCTTTACTCAATAAACAAGTGAAGAACAGTGTTGTAAGGTGTTTTGAACCATGATAGTGTGCCCCAGCCAAACCATCTGTAGTTATTCCTGTTGGAGCCCTCAGAGTGAGACCAGGCCAGAATTACCCTCACCAGCTTCCCCTGGCCATCCCCCTTCAGGTGTAGCAAATCAGCTCCTGGAGGGTTTTTGAGCCCAGCCAGAAGGTTCAGCCAGAGAGAAGAGGGAGGAGAGGCTTGTATCTGCTCTCTGGCTGTTTGTATTTCCTGGACTAACTTGGCTGCTGATCACTGGGTGGGTTTTGCTGCTGCCATCACCTTGACTCTGCTTGCCTGGATCTGGAGCCTCAAGGACTGAAAGGTACTGAAAGATAAACTGTGCTAAATTGAAAAAGAATTGGGAAAGGAGAAGCTGAAAGGCCAAATACCAAGACAACAAGGAAGAGATAGAGAGGACTGTGCTGCACTGAGTTAGGAACCAATCTTATTATCTGAAAAGTGTGTGCAGAGCTCTTGGACAAAGTAGAGGGCCTAATGAAGTAATGTGTAATCTCATGCAGAGCAGTTGCAAAATGTATATGTATTGTATTATGGATAAGTTAGTAAAAGGTATAAGTAAGGTAAAATGTGTATGTACTGTGTTAGGTAAAAATAAAGTGTATAAGTAGAGTAACATGTATAAGCAGCATAAGATAGTGAGTAAGATGTGTAAGTATAAGATATGTATAAGTAAGTGAACTGTATGGGTTATGCATAAGTAGGTAAAACGTGTAAGTATAAGACAAGTAAACTAAATACACAAAAGAGGTGATAAGTAGGTATTATATAAAAGTTGGAAGATGTGTGAGCTCCTGCATGATGCCCAAAGAGGTGATGCATATTTTAGAGAGTTTTAAAGCTGCATAATCACAATGATTCGTTGTACAGAAGTGCTGAGTTCCTGCAGAACAGTCCCAGTTGCTGTGAGGAATGTTGTACTGAGACAGTAGCTACACTCCTAATTGCACTCAACTGGGATATGATAGCCTGTATTTGTTAGCATGTGTCAGCAGCTTAGTTGTATCATACCCTTAAGTGCTCCAATGACAGTTTAAAACTTCAGCAGTTAATTGTGTCAGGCTTCAAGGTTAGATTACATGTGGTGGTAGTGGACTCTTATGAAATGACCTCGAAGTGTGTCATGGGGAGGAGGAGGTGTCATTGGTGCCTGGCCATGTCAGCTTCACTGATGCTGCCTGCTGAAATGTCTGTAGTGAGCTGAAAAATATTCACCTACCTTGCAAATAGGCACTTTCTTAACTAAATCTGTCACAATGTAGCAAGCTATTTGGTCAAAAGTGTATTTGAGTCAAGTTTTTGTCAGTGTATCATACAGATTGATCCAGTATTTACTATTGAGAAGGTTGGTTTAAATTCATGTCTTCTCAAAAGCTGTTATCTTTGGAGATTACTTTAATGCTTAAGTCATTCCAGTCTCCCTCAGATAAACCTCATATGAGGAACAGGAAGGAGAGGGATAACCAACCACTTGCATGCTTTTTGTAACCACAGAAGTCTTAAAAATCTTGCAGTGAAAATTCTTACTTAGTCCTTGTGGATGCAGGTCATTCTCTAGAGGATTTGTTTCACTGACTGCTTGTCAGAGACACTTGAAACAAGTGCTTTAATTATACTTTTTAAGGACATCTGGTTTTAGTCAGAGTAGTACTCTGAAATGCAAGGAATATTTAAATATTCATATTCTGCAAGACATATCTTGCAGCTTTCCTAGCTTCAAAATTCCAAGTTGAACTACACAGTTTCTTTTACCACATCTCATTACCGACATTAAACTAACAGGAAAAAAAGGCATTTGTGAAGAGGGTGCAGTCATGTTAGTTTTTCATCATTCCCTTCAGGCATGATTGAGATCAGTGAAATTAAAGCCATTCTTTGCTCAACTAGATTTTTTTTCAGTTTTGCAATTTGAACTGCCCAGATTACTCTAATTTAAATGAACTTATTTTATTTTTTAGTATTGAAAATTATTTGAAGAGAAGCTATCAGTATTTTGCAAAAGTCCTTGTCTTACCATGTTCCTTACTCTAGCTTGCTCAACTGCTAGTTAATATTTATAACATGGAATTCGAGGTTAATAATTACAAATAAATATTCATGACGGACAGATGTTTAGTCTACCAGTGGCTCTGCCGTTCTGCGATGTTTCTTAGTCATTTACCAAAACCTTTTTATTAACAAGAAAGCCCTGAGCAGCCAGGTGCTCTGATGGTTGAACGGTAGATTGAAGGGTTAAGATAGAATGATTACAGTTTCAATTAGTGTCTGTAAAGTTTATTATGTGCTAATGGGAAACGTGCAGTGTTTAAAAATGAAGCTGCAGTAATTGTGCAAAAGCACAGGTTGTGAGTCATGGATAATGACTCAACTGGCTTAACTGGTCGAGTAACACTCTTCACAGGTGTGACTATTGTCCCTTTAATAGAAAAAATGTAAGTAGAAGACTCTTCACCTACCTCTTAACAATATTACGATCCTTTCTTTTTAAACGAGCTTGTTTTCTGTGTTCCAAGGCACGAGGTAATGTGCTGAACACGTACGTGGGTGCGGTAGCGGTTGCTGGTACGCAGTTTGTTACTGAGGCGGGCGGCCGCAGTGCCCAATGAAGGTTTACCGGAGGTGTGTTCGGGGCGGCGCTGCCCGGGCCCGGCCCCGCCGCCGTTCCGCTTCCGGGCCACGGCCTGCGCGGGAGGGGCCGCGCACGGTGAGGGGCGGCGGCGGCGCCGGGCCGGGGCAATGGTGGGGCCGGGGCAGCCTCCCGGGGCGGCGGTGGGGCCGGGTAGGGCTTGGCGGGGCCGCGCAGGGCCTGCCCCCGCCCGGGACGGCTCCCGCGGCGCGGCCGGGCCGGGCTCTCGGTTTTGCGGCCCCTCGGCCGGGAGCGCGCCCGAGTGTCGGGCAGTGTTTGCTGGGCGGCCTCTCGCACTGTGCGTGCCCTGCTGTGCATGTGCCTGGCAGGCTGGGCTTTGGGCGGAGAGGGTTTTATCGTTATCTTTGTTTGTTTTCGGTGAGGGCGAGGACAGCACAGGCGCGCAGCCGTGGATGACCAGGACGCGGGCAGCCCTCGCAGTAAACCATGGCCTATCAGCTGTATAGGAACACCACGCTGGGGAACAGCCTTCAGGAGAGTCTGGATGAGCTCATACAGGTTGGGGGCTTGGGGTCGGGGCGAGTAGCTTAATAAAGACAGATTTTTTGTACGAATGTCTTTGTGGTTCCTGTACTGGGGTATTTATTGCCAAGGTTTGGGAAACTTACTGATTAAAATCGTAAGGGTTTGGTACTCTATTCACTTGTGATGTCTTTTTGTTTACATTCTTGGTGAAGGACAGTGTTTTATGTAAGTAGTATAATCTCATGTGCCCCAGTAAATAAACAGCCAGGTTAAACTGGAACACTGCAGTCAATTTGCTGCTCCTCTGGTTATTTCCAGTAAATATTTATTACAAGACATCTTTGTGTAGCACAGAATTTAAATACAAAAATGGAAATAAATACAGGAACAATATTTTTGTAGATTGGTGTTCTAGAGAGCTGTTTCATTTAAACTTGGTTTCAATGTTTTTAATTTTTACTGCATCTCTGAGCTTACTTTGAAGCAACTCAAAACTTTTTTTTTTTTTGTAACTATTTCAGTCACAGCAAATCACTCCTCAGTTGGCCCTTCAGGTGCTACTTCAGTTTGATAAAGCTATAAATTCAGCACTGGCACAGCGAGTCAGGAACAGAGTCAATTTCAGGGTAAGGAAAGTATATCTAAAAGTTTTACATGAAATACAGGAACTCAGTGTTGATGCAGGGTGTTATTGAAAAGCTGTGTCCTCTAAACAAGAACTTAAGAAAGTCTGTTTTGGCTCTAATAATAACTGTTTACACGTATATTCTGTGTGCAGTTGTAAGGTTCATTACCTTGTTCTGCCAGGGATCTTTTGAATAAATGCAAAAGTTCGATGATGGAAACAGGGGAGAGGGAGATGCTTTTTTGATGGATAACATTGCCATCCTCAGTGTCTTGCAGATGAGGAAGGAGACTTTTGCTTCTCGCAGCTGTTCCTAGCAAAAGTGAGATGAGGCCAGATTTTCAGCCACATGAGTAATGTGAAGAGAGACTAGAGAGTTTTAGATCTACCCTTTCACTGGATCATTTTGTAGCCATTTTCTGTAGGTATCATAGAAGAATAAGTTGGGGGGGAGGGGATTCCTAATTGATGTTAGATACCCAGCAAGTTGTTAAATGTCAGCTTGAATGTAATATTAAGGAAAAAAAAAACCACAAAACCCAGCTTCCTGTTAACTTTTGTCATAATACTTCCCTACAGTCTCTGTAGAATACATGAATGATATGTGCTCTTAAGATGTTAGATTTTTAAACAATATAGAGATGTTAAAAATAGCATAATTTCTCTAGCACACTTAACTTGTTTTGTATGCCCACAGAGTTGCTGCATAGCATGGTATAGAAAACAGTTTAGCATGTGTTTAGTGGATAAATTAAAAAAATGTTACTTGGAACTTAATTTCAAGAATATAAAATTAAAATAAGTGAAAGTCAAGGTCAAAAGTTTTCCATACTGACCTTCTCAGTAATATATCAAATAGGAAAGATACTCCTTTATGTCACATATGTCAGTTTTGTTATTGTTTTTTATTAAAGCTACTACTTTGTTTAAGCAATTACCAAACCCACATGTTACGATCACTGCTTTAGCTGACTTTTCTTATGGCCCAATATTTTAAGAAATATTTTCTGCTACTGATCCTTTGTACCTATTAGAAAAGTTGTAAAACTTCTTAGCCTACCTGAAGAGCCTCCCCTTGGATAACATCACTGCATGGTCTTGAAAATTTCAGCCACTGGAGGGCGTTTAACCTCCAGTTTTCCTCAGAATTGCTGGCTTGCCAGTTTGTGTTCAGGTCCACTGCTGGCTTTGTAGCAAATCTTGTTCTAGAAGGGACATAGTTCAGTAGATACTCATCATATTTTCTGTTGCTTTTGAGATGTGTCCTATAGAAAATGTCTCTTGTCTTTTTATAGGGGTCTCTGAACACTTACAGGTTCTGTGACAACGTATGGACATTTGTACTGAATGATGTTGAATTTAGGGAGGTCACTGAACTTGTGAAAGTGGATAAAGTGAAAATTGTAGCCTGTGATGGAAAAAGTAAGTATGAAATATAATATAAATAGGCTGAGGCACGAGACTTGGTTGTTTTTAGAAAGCTTTGACCAAGTGTCTTACTAGAGATTGTATGACTTAGAAGTAAAGCTCTGCATTCCTTTTTACATCTGATGAGAGATGAAACAAAAGCCAGCTAAATGCTTCCCTGACTGAGGCACTGAGGTAGAACTGTGTTAGGGACTGCTGTGCACCTCTTGTTGGGAAGTACATAATACTAGAGCAATTAGAAAGTCAGAAGTAATCTTTATTTTTTGTGTGGTGAGTTTTCTAATATTAACCTGGTTGTTAGGACAGCACCACATTCTACTGAATCTGAAGGGTGCCTCAACTTTTTGAGCAAGGAATTGTCTGGGAAGAGTGTCTAAGCATCATTCTCTGGATTTGATAGTTGGGGACACAAGCCCATGAAAATCTTATGCTTGCATTTGCAAGTCACAAGACTTACTTTTTGCCTAACAGACTCTCTCTCTGTACACTGCTTGTGGGAGTTTACAATCCATATCTGCTTGACTGGATTACTTTGTCCATGTTCCTTGAGATTCTTTACTGGAAAAAGTAATTTAGTGACTTTTGTGGCAAGCTGCTGTGTAACTTTGGAAGCCATTAATGTGGCAGAGTATTGCTAAAGCTGTGTGAAATGGTGCCACTTGTTTCGTCCTTGGAGAGTGATGCTGAAAGCAGGAACTGAGCATGGAAAAGGCTTTATTTAAATGCACCATAGACTTCTGAAACAGGTTCTTCATGGCTTCCTGATCCTGGCATGATTACAATAGTCACTTCAAGTTGTAGTTCTAAAGAGTTGACAGAATTTATTGTTTGCCCAACTTCTGGTATTAGCCAAGCATATAATCTTGCTGCTTAGTTTTTGTGTGCTTATTATAGCTATCGGAGGAAACCTTATTTTCCAAGTATTAATCGTTTTCATTCTTGATAAATTGTGCAGATAAGATTTAAACAACTGCCTGACTTGAAGTTGCTATTAACATTACAACTGGGTTTTTTTCCCACGAGAAGTTGACTTGTTGAAGGAACAGTAGTAAACACTGGCTTGTCGTTGTCTGTATTTGAGTTACATACTTTTTCCACAGCTCTAAAAACAAGAAAGCAGTAATGGTAGTGTATCAAAAGCAGCACTAGTGTTAACTGGGGCTTCTGACAAAAGATCAGAACAGAGATTTGTTCTCAGTTGCTTTATGAAGATCATGCTCATTCTTGCATCTATTTCAAAATGCATAATAAGCTCTAGCCCACACTCCATCAGAGCTTATGCTGCTGGATGTGCAAAAGCCTATCCCTTTAGATCACAGCCAGATGTGCTTGTGGCTGACTGCAGTAAAGGGTTTGTGTATCACTACGTGTTAGAACAAAGCTTTTAGTATTTTTAATGCATCTGTGTGCAGAACCCTGGAGTTTTGTGCTGGCTCTTTTCAGTGTTGCTAAATGAAGGCAAACAGCACAAGCAGCTCATGCATGGCATTGAGAGCAGCAGAGGGAGTTGGGTATGTAGAGAACATGTTCTAAAATGCTTGGGGAGCACTTCAGAACTTGGGGAAGGAATTAGAGAATGCTGTTGGTTCTCTGTTTTCAGTGGGAGTGTGAATTAGTCTCACTTTCTCTTTTCTTTCCTAGACACTGGTTCCAATACTGCAGAATGAATAGACTTCTGGTTTGTCTGCAATATTTTCTGTTAATATGCAGCACTTTCTGGAGAGAAGCATGGAAAGGGACTGATCATATTCAATTCTTGTGATGCAGACGTGAGTTAATCCATACTAGAAAACATCATGGAATGACAGCAGAAGAAATACCTGTAGCATTTCTTCAGTTCACTTTATAGGGCATGAATACAATGCTACCTTTTTTTTAAATTACAAGAAATACTGTTGTCTTTTTTGTTCAAAATAATTTCTGTAATAAACTTTTATTTAAAAACTTTTGAAAGAGTGATCATTAAAAATCTTTGTCTAGAAACTGGCATTAACATATCATGTTTTCCCAAAATTTTCTAAATGTGTTTAGAGAAATGTTGCAAATGAAAAAGTCTTTCAGTTACAGGGTTCCGAGTGTGGTTGCACTGTTAAGTATTGCAAGAAGTGGCTGCTCCAGAACGATGGAGGAGGACATCAGCAAAAGCTTAGCAGCTCGTGCTGGGCAGCATGTTTGTGACTGCATCTTTCTCTCTATAAATAGCTCTGCTACGTGCCCTTTGCTGCACACTGCAGATTGGTAAGTAACCATTTTTGAAAACAGGAGAACACAGTTGCTTTTATTTCAACAGCACAATAAGTGTCTGTTTTTATCTTAAAGAATGCAAATGTGTATCTGTACCATGGTTTTCTCTTGTTCTGCATTAGACTCGATCTTCTAGGTTTAAACTTTTTTTGTTCTCTGATAATCGTGTGGTAAACTAAATTTTGAACTATACAAGTATAAAAAGTTGCTCTACCTCCAGCTACATGTCATCTCTTCCTGTCTTCAGACAAACTTCTCCATCCTGAGTTCTCTGTAGCTGTTGGACTCTCTCCTAATGCATATAATTATATCTTTTATTTTGTTCCAATTAAGTGTGCATTGGAATCATAGAATGCCCAGGGTTGTAAAGGACCTTTAGGATGATCTCATTCCAGCCCCCTGCCATGGGCAGGGACACTTTGCATTATCTCAGGTTGCTCCAGCCCAGTCCAACCCAGCCTTGAGCACTTCCAGGGATGGGGCAGCCGCAGCTTCTCTGGGCAACACGTTCTAGTATCTCATCACTCTCAGAGGGAAGAATTTCTTCCTGTTATCTAAACCTACTCTCAGTTTGAAGTCATTCCCCCTTATCCTCTCGCTTCAGGCTTTAACCATATTTCTGGGATGGTGTTTTTCCAGGTCCTGGATCTGCTCCTTCTGTGGAGGTTGTTTCAGTTCTCTGAAGGAGCAGGGAGCAAAGGGAAGTTAAGGGGATCTGGTGCCAGTGTTGGTCTGCTTTTTGTTGCTTTGCTCTCCATAACTTTCTTGCTGCTTGCTATTCTTTGTGTTTGAATTTCGGCTAATCCTGCCAAGTTCGTGGGATTAACATACTTTGTGGTCTTGAAAGATAGAATTTAAAATTAAAAGTGTCAACTGCACTTTTGTTATACTAATCTATTGTAATATCTAGTGGAAGACACGTCATTTCACTTGCTAGAACATCAGCACACTTGCTGCTGCCTATTATGTTCTTCTTTGCCTGTGGTGTTACGGACTTCATTTATTTGGTTATTTCATTGTTTTTCTTCAGAAAGATCACGATTGCTTCCACTTCTCAGCAGCAGAGAGAAAATAAAATATACCTTTGCACCTCGACATTGAACTGGAAGTTGCTATTTAGAAAGTAAATTAACCTAAAGAAAGTGAAGGAAAGAATAAACACCAATACAGAACTGGCTGTGAATGACTGCCTGTTTAAACATGGTTTCCAAGAAAAAGGATTTTGTCAGTTCCCAAGTGTGCAAACCAGGATGTTACCTCATGTAAGCTGTTTGCTCAGTCAGGGATGTCAATACCTGACTTGAAATGTTATCAGAGAGGCACAAATTAAAGTGCAGAGCAGGAAGAATTTATGATGAATTTCCAGAAGACAAGTTTAATTTGGATCATTATGTACCTTTGCACAATGACTAGGCACAGTGAGGTAGAGGAGAGTCACTCAAAGCACAGATACTTGTGTTTAAGGATCTTGGCAGCTTAGGGGTATGACTTTCAGTCAAGGTTCTACTGACCTGGATTTGCTTTTCTGTAGTCTAAAACTTTGGGATGGGGAGGAAAGAAGGAGCATGTCACAAGGCACTTTAGTAAGACTGGTACTGGGAGATGTGAACTTTTTCTTCACTGTAACCTAAAGGGTGGTCTTTGTTAGGATTAGCCATTATGTCTTAGGATGTAGTAATTTGTACATCTTTTAATATTTGGTTTGCATCTTGTGCTAAAAGAACTTACATCCTTCAAGAAAGTGGAAAATAGCTCACTGAGAGTCTAGTTAACATTTTATGGTCATTGCTATTGTAGTCAGAAGAAAAAGAACACCCTAACCCTGCTCCCTGAATCAATTTTACTCATGACTGCAAATACTTCGCTGGTATTGTGTTCATATGGCTTATGTTTTCTTTTCTTTCAAATTTATTACCTGTTTTCCTCCAAATTAATTTTCATTGACCCATCCCTTTATTATAGGGTATCTCAGAGATGATCATATAAAGTATCAAATGCAAAGCAAGAAGGAAATAGAGCCTCCTAAAGTTAAAAAGAGCTGTTAATGGACCTGTTGTGTAAGTATGTAATAGGCCAGGTGCACCTTATATTGTTCTTGTAAAAATAAAGTGAAAACTACTTGGAAATAAAACATAATTTAAAGCCAGGTTTAAACTAGAAAAATCTGTTAATAAATTTCAGAATTATAGTTTCATCTTCTTCCCATGCACTTCTTGAAAGGTAAATTTGCAGCATATTTCCTCCGTAAACAAGTGGTGGCTTATTTAGAGTTCAGGTTGTTAGTTAACAATTGATTGTAGTCAGAAGTGTCAGAAATAATTTCTATTACACAAAGTTAATATTTCTCATATGACTTTCAGTTGGACAGCCCCTGATTTCACTGATGAATTTCATAGGGAGTTTTATTTTTGGAGGTGATCCTATAATCTGATGTGATACTGCTACTTTGGGCTAGAGCTGGTCCTACTCTATTCCAAATTAATTCTTTTTTCAGTTCTGCAACTAACTGTGGCAATTTCCGTGATTTCTCTGTGCTCTGTTTCCGGCTTTCTAAGATTCTTTGGGATCTCTGGAAGGCAAAGTTCTGTATTAGAGTTCATTGGTGGTTTTTACTGCCAGGTGGTTTTTCTAATGGTAAGGAGATGTATCACTGTTTTGACATGTGACTGCACTGTGACATTTCTATGTCTTTGAAAGAGGACATGCTGAGGACATTCCTTTGTAAGAATCTTTTTGTCTTAGTTCACCTTTAGCATTTGGGAGTAGGCTCATTCTTTCAGAAGAAATTAGGTCATTACTAAAAGGAAGTGAGTTGAAAATAAATTTGCACTAGATAGCCTTTGTTTTTGCAGTCAAATCAGTTGAGAGGAATTCTGAGTAGTAACACCATGAGAAACAGGAAATTTCCTTTGGATCAAGAAAATGGATGTCGAGGTTTGTAAGTTGTTTACCTCTGCAGGTAATTATGCCAGAACAGTCATTTTCCTCCAAAGCAATGATCTCTCTTAACGGGAGGACTGCCTAGGCTTTGTTGTTAGATAACTGCTGTCCCTCCTAGTGAGTTGCCAAGCTGGTTTTTTGGTATGCTGCCTTCCCTTGATGCCTTCATATACTTTGGGTAAGCTCTTTCAAATCTGGATAAATGCTTAGATTCTGTCTTCAGATCTAACCAGGAAGGCAAAGATTGCAGTGAGTTACATTAAAAGAAAAAATATTTTGACTTTGCTGAAAGATGTGCTGTGGAACAGATTTGAAGTGGGACTTTCCACCCCCAATCTAAATCCTTGATTCTGACTCTCCATCTGTGACATTTTTGTCTCTGTCAATAATAGATGAAACAATGTTATTTTACTAGTGTGTACAAGCAGTACTTCTTGTTTCTGAGAGAAGAAACAGCTGAAGAAGTTAAACATATTTACAAGGTAAAGGGGATAAAAAATTACTTTTGACCATTCTGTAAGTTACTTGTAAGTACATATCTTTCTTTTCAGGTACATTTGTAAAATAAGAGAGGCCCCTCTATTGAATAATCTTCCACTATTTCAAGCTGAGATTTCTTCCAGCCTCCAAACATCTTCAGAAAAAATTTAGTTCTTACAGAGACGGGTTTGGTTTTGATAGAATTCCTTAGTACTGAGAAGTATGGGGATTTTTTTGTCACCATGAATATGTACTTTTCCCCTCCATTTTCCAAGGGAAAAAGATAATGCTTTGCCACAGTTAGAAACAGTGACCCTTCTCTGCCTTTTTCAGTCCAGAAAATTGAACGTATCCCAGTCCCCCAGTGAAGCCCTTGGCACTAGTTTATATTTTGAGCTAATATGTATTCATTTAAAGTAAATTAAAGAGTTCTAACAAGCAAAATCAGGTTAGGCAGTAGTGGTTCAATGCAGTCTTCTATGATGGGAGACCTGAATTCTTACCGTGAGTCATCAGAAAAGTTTTGTTCATTTTAAAAGGATGTACTAGACATGGAGATAATTTCTATTTAATGTTGAATTTGCTGCTGAAACCATTTTTAAAACTTGTGTTACTATCAGGTTAGCATAAAGCTTTAATCTCTTTAGCAAATGTCTGCTTACCTAAGTTGGAAACAGTTCCCCCCAGGATCAGTAATCCTATTACTTTATTTGCTCTTTTTGCATAAACAAATGCCCAGGGATACATTGGGTATTTATGTTTGAGAGCTTTTCTTGGCAGTACTTGGAGTAGTTGTCTGTAATGTTTGCTGTGAAATCACCATGGCATTTTAAAAATCACTACTTTATAATCAAGTTCACTTTAAAATGTCTAACAAAATTGCAATGACACACCTTTTTGGGTCAGTTACTTCATCTTTTCATCCTATTTAAATCAATGTTTTAAAGATCTGTGTGACTGCAGTCATAACTTCATCTAAACTTATCCTGGTGTTATGGAACTGCTTCAGATGTTCTTTGTATAATGCTAATTCTCCACTGTAGACATTAAATTTATAAGGAGAAAAGTTTACTTAGAAGAAAGTTAATTTTTTTTTCTTTTAATATATAAAGATGATGGCATTAATCCCTCAGTATTACAGGTAGTGAAAAGCTGTTGGATCCATGCGAAGTGGCTAGTTTTAATATGAGAAGGTAAGAAAAACACATGTGGGTGAAATAGAAAAGTTCACAAATCTTTCTTTCATCTTCTAGAAACTTAAGAAAACAATGTGTTGGATGATTGGTTTGTTCATTGGCCATTACTGGATATGGCAATTACAGTATTGAAATATCACCAAAATATCTCGGGGGAGGGGTAAGGGAAGAGAAGAGAGATCTTAGAAATGTAAGTTTGCACACTATTGTGTGTGCATCCCTCTGCCTGTGTTTCAGACCGAGAAGTGGATGCCTAAAGGGTTAACTGGTATAATGCTCTGCCCAGGAGGGCAAACCATTCTCTCAGAGGACATAGAATACCGAAGCGCTGGCTATTTTCGTATCTTGAATTTTATTGAAGGTTGGCTGTGAACGACTAATGGCTTTTGATAGTCATAGTTTAAAGTGAGGCAAAAGCAGCAGCCAGATGTTCAGCTCAGCAGCGCTGCGGGTGCCAGGAACGGGCGGGCCGGCTGCTCGGTGCTCTGTGGAGAAGCAAATTAATCAGGGTTTCACCTCTGCCCCGAGCCGGACCTGGAGGCGGCGCGGCCCGTGACCCAGCCCTGCTTGTCTACAACCGGCAGCCCTGGACTCAGTTTGCGAGTAGAGCCCAGACCCTCGCAAGGGACCAGGAACTGCCCCGCCCGTTTGCTCCAGCCGCTCTGAGGGAGCGCGGCCCTCCCGCGCTTTGTGAGGAGACCCCGAGGGGGGGAGGGCTGAGCCTCCCGCCCTTCCGCGCCGGGCCTTGCCCTCCGCCGGGCCGCTCCGTCCGCCCGCCTGGCCCTCGGCGGGGCCGCAGCCCCACGCCCGCCCGTGCTGCTTCTCCTCGGGGCCGCGCCGAGGCGTGCGCCCCTCAGGGGACCCGGGGATCCCCTCCCGCTGTCCTCGAGGCGCCGTCGGCTGGACTCGCCCACGGAAGGCAGCAGGTGCTGGCCAGAGTCTCCGCGACTCCCCCTCAGAGCCCTCGGCCGTACAGGGCCTTGTGGCGCAGGTACTCCTCGAGACACTGGACGGCCGCATCGTCCATCTCGGGGTCGAACTTGTTGGCCAAGAGGTGGTGCTGCTGCAACATCCAGGGCAGGTCGCCCACCCCATAGACGCAGACGGCGCGCTGGTGACGGCCGGTGCAGGGCGGGTAGGGTGCGCCTTTGCTGATGTCTCCCTCCAGGTACTGCCACTTGACCAGGCGGGGAAGGGCGTTCATGTCCGAGAGCTGGAACTTGTCGTTGTGAGGCATGGCCCCCGGCACGCCCGGCATGCGGTTCAGGGTGGCCCAGACGTGCTCGTCAGGGCTGTAGGTGTCCTTGGACCACTCGAGGAACTTTTGTGCCATGGGATTCTCGAAGATGTGCTGCACGAAGTCCCGTGTGACCACGATGTATGCGTTGCCCGTGAACATGGGGTAGCTGTGGGGTGGCGGCAGTTTCTTCTGGGCAGTGCGGAAGATGGCCTTCCCCACCTCGTGGTGGTACTGCCAGCGCGCCTGCTTGGCGGCCGAGGGCTTCTCCGACTCCAAGCTGTTCTGGCCCTGCAGCACCTGCAGGGCCCGGACTGTCTCGGCGTTGGTCTTGATGGGGAAGTCGGTGCCGCAGGTGTTGATGAGGTAGCGCCATGGCACGGGGCTCTGCAGCAGGTCCTGCATGCAGTTGAGGTCGGCCTGCAGCCGGGACCAGGCGGCGTAGACCACGGATTCCAGGCGGCTGGCCACGAACACGTTGGGGAAGCAGGCAGCGATGGCCCGCACGGCCTCCTGGAAGGCGGCCGGGGCTTTGCCGTCCACATGGACGCAGTAGACGTTCTGGGGGGCGTAGAGAGACCGCAGGAGCCGTTCGAACATGTCGATTTTGTTGTGGATCACCATGGAGTAGGCGATGGGGAACTCCTCCTCCTCCTGGCTGAGCGGGAACTCGATGTAGCGCCGGGTCTCCTTGAAGGCTCTGCAGTCCCTCGTCATGTTCAGGTACTCGCCGGGCGTCGGGGAAGCGTTTCTGTTCGCCACTTCCAGGTTGCTGAGCTGCGCCTTCTGGATGGCTGTCTGGTCCCCGCGGACGACCCCCGAGCAGTTGATGCTGCGGCCGGGGGAGAGCTCCAGCGCCCGGTAGAGGCGGGAATGGTCAGCGGGGTCGGGGCGGGCGGTGCCGCGCAGCGCCAGGGCGGCGGCGAGCAGCGCCAGCGGCCCGAGCAGCAGCACCCAGCGCCGCCGCGCCGCCCGCTCCCAGCACCGCATCCCCCCGGTGGGTCTTCCCTCGCGTCCTGGCTGCGCTGCCTTGAGGTCGCCGGAGCCGCTGCCGCACGGAGCAGCCCGGCAGCTGGGCACCTGCTGCCTCTGGGATGTGGGGAAGCTGTGCCGGGCGATCCCGGTGTGACCGCAGGTGAACAACAGTCCCCTCCTTCCCTGTGGCGTGGCTGTGTTTGGTTTTATCAACACTGGGGGTGGCTGCATATCTTCTGTGTCTATTTAAAAGATGATATTTCATCTTAGCCCTGTCCAGAATGTAACATAAGGAAAATTCCTCTAGAATTCAACCCTATGTAATGCACTTTTTGGAAAGACTTTACTAGATTACTTTGGGGTCTAACCTGCTTTTCCAGTGTTCCGATCATTTCCAACTCATAGGTTAAGTGAGTGGTTGCAATAGAGCTGTACTCTAGAAGTCCAGTTTCAACAAGCTTCCCACTATCCTGGAGTACTTTGAGGTTTAGTGAAGAATTACTGCAGAAGATAACTGGGAAAAGTCGAATCTCTGCTTCTGCAGGGGAAGCAGAGCGTGAAGGTAGAGGCTATGGTTTATAAATAATTTGCCACATAGTGTCTGCTTAAAGGAGGAAGTGAGGGAATATTTGCACCTACACACTGGCCGAGGGAGTATCACATAAAAGAAAGAGAGGTTAACTGCAAGTGATAAAACACTCCTTGTGCTGTGCTGAACAAAATAATGCTTCCTAAACTTTGCAGTCATCCTGAACTACTTTGTGGTTTGAACCGAACATAGTATGGGGTATCATGTTTGTAAAAAAGGACCAGCTTCATCAGTTTCAACGATGAGTCAAAATTTTTAAGATGGGATTTTTGAGATAGAAGGCATTTTTTTTCTCTCTCCAGATGTATCAAGAAGCCAAACTCACAGAATGTGCACCTGGACTGAGAACAGTTGTAAGTGTAGTTCTGCAATCACAGATTCTAGAAAACAGCAGCAGTTACTTCTCCAATTTAAAAACTGAGATTATTTGTTAAATTAGTAACTTTATTCAACTCAGTAAATAATTGTCTTAGACATCAGTGGCCCAGAAATTTTAATGGGCTTTTTATAAAGAGCAATAATCTGATACACATAGTATTTGCTATATGCACAATGCCATTGTGGCTGTGCTGAATACCAAAGTGAATATGCTTGGGAGAAACATGGGGAAAGAAAGCTTGAGGAATGTAATTAATTGTACTTGAATTATTTTGGATTAATTTGTTAACACTCTGCAAATTTAGTTGCAGAATCTTCAATATGGGACTTCTTTGGAAGAAGTTTATTGCTTAGCATTAACATCTTGAACTTGTTCAGTGCAAGAAACTTGACATTTATGAAGGTTTCTAAGTAAGTAGTGTGGCCACAGGACCCCACCTTGTTTGCTGTGTGGTACACAGCTCTTCATATCAGGCTCTTACAGTACTTTTACTGCTTTTCTTGCAGTAAAAAATCTGCAGGAGTCCCAAGCAGCTCAAAGTGCTTATTCCTCTACTTTCAGGGTAAATTTTTAAAACTTTCTCCTCTGGGAAATCTGAAATGTAAATATCCAGGCAAACAGGTGAAAATCTGAAAACGTTGAATTAAATAAAACATAATTTTTGCAAAGCTGACTTTTTTTTTTTTTTTTTTTTCTCATGGAAGAAGTACTAGCCTACACAAAATAATGTTTTGTTAGTAAAGTCCAAGACTTGAGGACTTGTTTCATACTAAATAGAGCTTAAAACCTGTTAATATTTATACTCTTACATGTAATTTTAACTTCCAGCATACTTAATTTTCAACTCTGGACTCAAACATCTGACATTGCCTTAAATGATGGTGTGCGTGACTGAGTACAGCAGTGACTGCTCACAAGTGAGTCATGTAAAGCAACCATCCTACAATCAGTGTATGATGTACAGTCCAAGCACTGCCTACAGGGTGACCAGCAGCCTCCTGACTGCTTGCAGAGATAAATAGCCTGGAAATATGACAGCAAATGACAATGTAAGAGGAGGATGGTTTAATCATATTGAGGGAATAATCCTGCAGAAGATTATCTGTGAGGAGTTACACAATGTATAAGATTCCTGTGGTTATGCTTTTTGCAGAAATGTACAACAGGCTGTGAAAATTTGTTTTCTATTTGAAAGGGCAAAGGAATGGCAGAGAGAGGAGTTCAAGTATTTGGCAGACATGATGGCTGTGGCTGAAAGATCACTACGCTATCATAAGACAAACTAGTGTTGCAATTAATTTCCAGAATTCCCCTATTGATCTCAAATTCTGAAGAGTTTTCATCACTGTGAAAACTTTCATTTAAATAGTTTTGGTAAGTCTAGGTGCCATGTCTCTCTAGTGCCTTTTTGTACCTGCTTCCATTTCAATAAGCAATATCAAGTTAGAAGTTCCTGTTCTTTTAGCTTTCCTGTTAAGGGATAAAAAGAATCTTCATAAGTTAACCTGCTATCTACTTGCCCAATTGCACAATTTCTAGATTGTGGTTCAGATTAGTGCATTGGAGAGAAACATCTATTTTACTTGCTTCTCCAAGGGAAAAAAACCCTAAATTGTGATTGTTTGCTGATGTTGTCAGACCTGGTAGAAATTTACAGTGATGGCAAGGGTCATAATCTCACCAGGTTCACCTGTACACAGCATGTAAGAGGGTTTTCCCACTGAAAGCAACGTTAATAAAGAAGGACAAACAACTCATGTGGAGGGATCAGTCTGTAGTGGTAGCTAAAATCTGTAAGGAAAGGATTTTTGTATGTATAGATACACTGTCAACTTTTTTAGCATGACTTTTAAGAAATATATGGAAGCAGTAAGTTTTGTGAACTTAGTCAGAGACATCTGAGACCAGGCTTGTATACATTACAAAAAAATCTGGTGTGGGGGAGAGCTAAGAATTTCACTTTTAGCTTCTTGGTCAAAAAAGGTTTGAGTGTTAAGTGGTTTGGTTGGAGGGTTTTTAGGTTTTGGTTGGTTTGTTTGGGGGGTTTTCAGAGTTCCTTCCTTCCCTTCCTCCCTTCCTCCCTTCCTCCCTTCCTCCCTTCCTCCCTCCCTCCCTCCCTCCCTCCCT
>JACBWW010000021.1:3173111-3347384 GCA_020086605.1 Lanius collurio
ATGGGTTTTGCTGCTGCCATCACCTTGACTCTGCTTGCCTGGATCTGGAGCCTCAAGGACTGAAAGGTACTGAAAGATAACCTGTGCTAAATTGAAAAAGAATTGGGAAAGGAGAAGCTGAAAGGCTAAATACCAAGACAGCAAGGAACAGATAGAGAGGACTGTGCTGCCCTGAATTAGGAACCAATCTTATTATCTGAAAAGTGTGTGCAGAGCTCTTGGACAAAGTAGAGGGCCTAATCAAGTAATGTGTAATCTCATGCACAGCAGTTGCAAAATGTACAGGTACTGTATTATGGATAAGTTAGTAAAATGTGTATGTCCTGTGTTAGGTAAAAGTAGAGTAAAGTGTGTAAGTAGAGTAACATGTATAAGCAGCATAAGATAGTGAGTAAGAGGTATAAGTTGTGAGTTATGTGTAAGTAAGTGAACTGTGTAGGTTATGTATAAGTTGGTAGAATATGTAAGTGAGCTAGATACACAAAGGAGGTGATAGGTAGATATTATATAAAAGTTGGAAGATGTGTGAGTTTCTGCATGATGCCCAAAGAGGTGATGCATATTTTAGAGAGTTTTAAAGCTTCTGTGTAATCACAGTGATTCATTGTGAAGGAGTGCTGAGTTCCCACACCTCTGTGTAATGGAGTACGACGTTTTCATGTCTCTGTGGCTGCCCAGAAACCTCTGAATACAAGACCTACAGCTGGTTAGCCTTAAATGTGCCACAGCTGGATCAGAATACTTTGGGATGGGACTTGATCCAGTCGCTGAATAGGTGTGTCCTGGGCTTGCTGAGTTCAGTAAATTTTCCTTCAATCCTTGTAGGATTCATGCAGAGCACTTCTTATCTTCACACTTGGAGTGTGTTACAAGGGAAGTCACACAAGGAATCAGTGGGGGAAAGGTGATTGTCATTCTAGAACTGCTGTTGTGGGCTGTTCAGTTCTGTCTGAGGTTTCTGCATTGAACCTTCCTTGCAGCTACCCTTGTTCTGGCTGCAAATCTGCAAAGAACCCCAAGTATTTAATAATAGTTTGAGTCCCCTGCTTTTTCTGCAGTGTGTTCACAGCAAAACTCAATAGAAATTTCATAGGGAAAAATGCAGTTTTGGGGAGCGTAGTACCATTTTTTCCTTATTTCAGGTCATCTATTTGCTTCCTATTTTTCACCCTTTAAAATTCTCTCATACACTTGACATTTCTGCTTCCTTATACAAAACTAGAAGAAAGATTAGCTGCACTTACATCAGAGAAAATCCTCAAGGTTTTTATTTTTACTGCTTATTGTTTCATTCTTTCCCTTCTTATAACATGTCTCCACAGCTTGTCTGTCTGTGGACGTTTTCACTCTGCTGTAAACTACCTCCAGGGAAAAAGTTACCAGTAGCAAAAGAGAAGCTTTCTGTACAGCAGGTAAGTAACTGGGGTCTAGAACCACTGAGCTATATGAGCATCCCACCTCAAAGTATTCAGTACCTCAGTATGTGGACCTGTATTCTAGAACAGTTCTGTGTGAGTAGTGCTGATGCAGCAGACAGCAGTTGCATCTTTCTTCTGGCACCTATTATGTGCTAGTGTGTCCTGCCCATGCAGAGGGGGCCAAAGAAGGAGCTGATTTTTGAGGAGCATTTACTGCCCAAAGACCCAAATGTTGATTCAGCTGACTGAAGGTCATACCTCTCAATGTATGTAAATGAGCATGACTGGACTTACCTTTGTGAAAAAAGCAGTTTATGGTAGTGCTAGATATATTTCCTGACTGGTAAATCAAAGGTTACCATATGTATTTCTACTTAGTATTCTTACTTAAAAAAATACAACACAAAAACCCACAAAATCCAATAGTTTCTAACCTTCTGACATGCATATTCTGCCTATAATATAATGCCATTCTCCATGATTTTGGCACTGGTTTTAGGGTAATAGTGGACTTTGCAGGAGTACCAAAATGTAGGCCTATGGTGAAACACCTTAATTGCAAATTCAACAGTGAGAAGTGGAGTAGTAGTTTATGCTTAAAAAGACACAACACTGGCATGTCCCTCTCTTCATGTTGTTTTCAGTTCTAGATTTGGGTGAAGCCTTTTTTTCTTACATCTGTGTTCAGCAGTGAGGGTGTTAGGAGTCCAGTTTATGCAATAGTGACAATAAAACAGAGTGGAGGTGTGTAAACTGAAGCACTCCTTCTCACTGAAGTCAGATGGAGAGGAAGAAGAGAAGTGAGTTTGTCTTTTACTTCAAACAGGGATAATTTCATAGTTTTACCTGACCCTCTGAGCTCAAGTTTGCTCCGATATTAGCTAAAAATTGCTAACTTGTCTTGTTGGAATAGTCTGTATACCTGAATGACAGAGTTTCAGTGATTTGCTGGTCTTCAGATTACTTCAATATTGTTTAATGCAGCAATGAATAGCCATTTCACCCACCTTTTTAAAGTAATTTTGCTGCTGTCATGAGTAGCTATTAATCACTTCATCTTTGGACTCTGTTGGCAATTGAAAGTCATAGAGCCAATGTCTTTGTGCTTATGAAATAAAAATAACTATTTGAACATATATCTACATCTCTAGTTATTAGGCAGCTTGAAGAAGAGTGACATGGTACTATAAAACTCATTTTCAGTTAAAAATTGCTTCAGGCTTTTTTCTTAGTCACAACCAAGATGAAATTTTGCAGGTTGTTTCAGAGAAGAACTGCTGAAGTTGTCACTGAAACCATACCAGACTCATGAGGTACACATGTAAAAAGGGTTAGGCTAGAAAGATTTTGCCACGTGCTAGTGCATAAAAAATCAGAATATTTGCAAAATGTGTATTTGACCAATTGTGGAACAGTTCTTGGACAATAAAGACAGAGTTCTACCAAGCTGGTAAGTTGAAACTGTTCTTCCCTCTTCCCCAGGCAGACTTGCAAAAAACAAAGCTAAAAAAAGAACGCCAAAAAAACTACCACCATTTGCAAGGGTATATTTCAGCAAACAATAGATACATACCGAAACAAGGTGTTCTTTAAGAGCACTAATGTTCCTTTATTTCGGGAAGGTTATGGTTCGTGATCTCCTGGAAACTACTTGGAAATAATACAGCAAAAAGGGCTACACTGTTCCACATTTAAAATGGTGAGATCCTAGCACTGATGTGTAAATCCTGGCTGATACTGTGGCAGTATCAGCCGTGCCAGTGTGGGACAGAATTCCTAGAACACAGATGGCATTGTCCATTGGTGCTGTTAGTCACCATTGCTAAAGCTGAGGGACTAGAGGAAACGCAGGGTATCTGTAAACAGTAGATTGGTGGTTTGTTGTTTCCTTTTTTGTAATATATATTTATGTTTTTTCTTGGAAGAGTGTTAGTGTATCTGGAACTGTAAGTCTGACTAGCAATATGGCTGTGTCTTTTTACTGCTGACACTTGACACACACACACACATATATATATATGTATTCGCTAGTGTGAATAGGGTCAGGAAATGTGGTGTTTGTGGTTGTGTTCATATGAAAAAAAATACACATCACCAAGCTCTCTTCACCAAAAAAGGAGAAAAACCTTCATGCACAGGAGGCTATGAGCTACAGTCGTTGTATATGGGTAGTTTTGCCATTATTTCATCTTTTGCATGAAGTATGTTGAAATTATGGTTGACTTTAACAGGAACCAAAGTGACACAGATTTTCCTGGGCAGTGAGAGCCAACTCTCCTGCTTTTGGAGCACCAGAAGTGACCAAATGTAAAGGTAAAGGAAATGCTTGCCAATAAGAGATAAAAATGTGAAAAACACACACAGTGAGTTCAAAAAAAAATTTATGGGTCTCAATGAAGAGGTTTTATCATGGTGCATTCCTGTAGGCCTTAAGGCATCATATATTTTTGATCTGTGTGGTCTCACCTCAGATTGATAGAGAACAATAGGTGATGTTGATGCTCTTTCTCACTCATGTTTGCCATATTGATGTTGTTTTTAAAGTTACGAATGCTAGGGGACTGTGAGGGAAGATGGCTGGGCTTGTGTGCACAGTTTTACCCCTCAGCATGTTACAGAATGTTGTGGGTTTGTAGCTTTGAATTTGTCACCTGCTAATAACGCTTGAGAGCCTTGTGTGCTTTTATTGAGCAGATGGTGCTTGATCTCTAGGTAAGCAGGAAAACTTGCAGCAGTGGCTGCAGAAAAACCCCGAAGTCTAGACAGTATGTAACAAACAGTTGAGTTTCTGAGAAGGGAATATATTTGAAAAGTGCTTTTACCACTGGAATTGATAACAGAGTTTTCATGAGCAAACAGCTGAATGAGTGCTGTAAGAAAAAAAGATCAGAAAGCCTCCATGCTCTCTTCTTTATTCTATCAATTGATAGCCTGAGGCATGAGGTTTTTCACTGGATGTTAGTTAAAGTTGTTAATCTTGGTCTGGGGGTTTTCCCCGGCCTGGGCTGGATGGGGTCAGAGGCTCCGACCCAAGAAGCCGTAGCAGACCCAGAGAGGTGATCCTGTGAGGAACCGTCTCCCAGGGGGTCGTGGCTTCTCTCAGCCGTCGGCCGGGGCTGCCTGCAGAGATGCCTGGCTCAGCAGGCCATCAGCTCTCAGTGATTCAGAGAGTGATAGCAGCTCTGCTCTGCGAGGCAGAACCCCCCTTGGCCAGGTCCGGATAGAGAGAGGAGAGGACTCTCTGGCGGTTCCACAGAAGCAGCTTTATTCTTGCATCTTCCACGAAGGGGTGACCAGAGACGAATCCTCCCCCGACTCGGGGCAGAGGGGTCTCTTTTATGAGGTACAGAGGTGGGCGTACAAGGGTAAGAAACCAATGGGTACTAGGGTATTTTACATACAGTTTCCTAGAGGATCTTGGATCTATCTTTTCTAACTAAAAAGGCTCTTTGTTTCCCCAAGAGGGGCCTGGAGGGAGATAGTGCTACTTCCTTATCTCCAGGCCTCCCTGCCAGGGCAGGGAGCTGTCAGACCCCACATCTGGAGATGTTGCAGTTCACCTTATCTAAACAAGGGCTTCCTGCCAAGACAGGGGCTTGTCAGACCCTACAGTTAGTGACTCTTGTCTTTTGAAGGAACAGGCAAGTATATCAAGAATGTAGCACTGGAGTTTAGGGATTAGACCTAAACTGAGATAAGGAGAGGCATTAATTAGAGAAGAGACATAAGAGGAAGGCAGTAGTGCTGCATGTGGAGAGCTGGCCAGGTATTTGTTGTCTAGTTCCAAGCCCCCATGGCAGGGCTGTTAGAACTGGATGGTCTCTAAGGTCCCTTAGAACCCAAACCATTCTGTGGCTTTACAGGTGTGGTAAGCTGAAAACTGGGTTAGAAAAATTCTTGTTTGAAACAAGGTACTAAAAACCCAGAACAAATGCTAAATACTTGGTAGTCTATAGAGTTTTCTAAGTCAGACTGAAAAAAATACTATCTTTTCTAGGCTGATGGTAGAAGTCCATTTTTCTTTCCTTCCTCCCTAAGAGGGTTGGTGTAAATTGCTTGTCCAGCATTTTGGTTTCCAGCTATGCTTGGAGCTTCCATTAATGATTAATTTGGGATTATCTGCAGGCCATCAATTTTGTTTGCTACTAATACTCTGTGTGTGCTTAAAGCTGCCAATGTGGCCAAAAGCCCTCCAGATGGAGTACCAAGTTACAACTGCAGATGTAAATAATATCTGCAAAGTACATATGTCCCACAGCATTTTTAGTGCAAGGTGAGTAAAGCTGAAGGGAGGATACAAGTCTTCAGAAAAAGAAAAAAATAACTGAAAAACAACCAAACCAAATCAACTCTTTGTTTTCAAATCACCTCAAAAGGACCACTTGAAGCATGTCATACTTGTAAAA
This sequence comes from Lanius collurio, assembly GCA_020086605.1. NCBI lineage: Eukaryota > Metazoa > Chordata > Aves > Passeriformes > Laniidae > Lanius > Lanius collurio. The sequence goes on from JACBWW010000021.1 coordinate 3,178,936, forward strand.
AGTAATTTCTCTGTATTTCAGAATCATCTTAGCATTTTTGCTTTTCTTTTCAACTTCAGAATCCATGAGAAATTGGCAGTGTCCAGTGCTGGACTCTGTAACCCTCAAAACCAACTGAATGGCCTAATAGTGGGACTAAATTAGACAAGCACTTGAAGTAGATATAGCCTTGCCAAATTACTGGCTGTATCAGCAACAGCTTCTGTCTGCTAGCTGACAGAGAGGATCTGGCAAATCCAGTATATATTGCAGGATCTGCCTCTAATATTGTTCAGCTGTCAACTTGTGTTTCTAACTAAACTGAGGTTAATTTACAGCTCAGGGAACTGGCTACATTCCATTGACTAGCCCTGTTCTTCAATTGTGGGTGAAGAGTTCAACTGTAGTTCAAATTTTTCTATTGTTTCCAGCAGATGATTCAAGTAATGAGTGTGAGACATTCTGCCAGTTACTAATTCTGAACTTCAAGTAAATTATTTTTATGTTGTGTACATATAAAGATAATATGCCTCTTCTGAGCAGTGTCACATGTGATAGTTGATAGAATTACTCTCTTTTGTGGTTAAAAAGCTGTATGTGTCTTAGTAGTTAAATGTAAACTAGTTACTGCCTATTTTCCTTTGTACCTTGATGGTTTCCAGTGGTGAGTTGAGCAGTATCAGCCCAAAGACGTTGTGAAGGAGAGCTTTCATCCTTAGTAACAAGTCCTGTTCTGTCTCCCAGAGAATGTTTGAACTAGACACTGAAGGTATGTATAGCATATTGCCTGTTACCTTTTGCCTTGAAGAGTCACCATCAGCTAGAAACAACTGTTTTCTATGTACACACACTCCCATCTAAATCTCTGTCGTACTGAGACACGCAATGTGAGTTTTAGTGGGAATTTATAGGTTAGGCTTACTGGAAGCAAAAGGAAAAGGAAGTTGTTTTTCTCAAGGGGAAAAAGGAATAAAACATGACTAAAATAATCACCAAGACCAGTACTGCTGGTTAGAAAGGAAGAACAATTTTATGTCAAAACTCTCCTTAAACATTTCATGTTCTGTGTTGTTTTATTTCCTTTGTGCAACACTCGTTTTGAATTAAGTAATCTGACTAACTGTCTTTTTAAGTTAAAAACTTGTTTGCTATATAGGTATTGTTCAAGCAACACCAGGTGTCTTTTCTCCTGCAGATTTCTAATTCATTTTATGAAGTGGGCAAAGTTAATTACTTTTGTAAACTTGCAGAATCATAAATTACTACAGAAGGGGTTTTATGTTTTTAAAATATGTGAATACAATGTTCTTGGGCAAGTGCCTGCTTAGTAATGCAAGAATAACTCAAGATCTCCTTCCTAAAGAACACCAGTGCTTTTAGCTTAGCACCTCTCTGGATGCAGTAAACCCACTCACCTGGTGGTTAAAGGAGGTGGATCTGCTTGCTCTGAGTTCCCTTGTCACTGCAGGATGACTGTGATGAGAGCAGCCACACCAGAAAAGAGTCAAGATTTCAACTTACTCACTTCTCTCCATCAGGTTATTTCAGTGACCTAGAAGTCAGAGTCACACAAGATTTTCTTAGGGGGTTGAGACAGGGACCACAGGCTGTCTTTTCTCATGCTTTCTTTCTTAAATATTTAAGTAAAGTCCAGAAAGGAATATACTAGAAACTCTTTGTCATGAGAGCTTATCAGTTTATGTCTGTATTTGGAAAATAATTTTTTTAAAGTTACTAGAATAACTAAAATGAAGTTATTCTCCAGAGAGAGCATACATTCTTTCAGTTCTATCTCTTTTTTTTATATACTTTGTGGTGCTTTTTATTAGAAAATAGAAAACTTTTGGATCAAAAACCAAAAAGTGTGTTGGTGTGTGATAGAGAGATAAGGGAAGACTTTCAGTTGCCTCTTCTGATGTCTATTTAGATATCAGTTACAAGTCCACATTAGTGGCCAGTAAAACACAGGTGTGTGCATGTATGTAGCTGAAATCTGAACTTTTAAAGAGTCTCAAAGTTGAATATTTTTCAGTTAAAAGGGAAAATGCTTTTCAGATGATTTTTTTAGCCTTGTTGTCTGACCTTCCTTTATCCTAGTTAAGGACATAAATTTTGGTCATGCCATCTTTCAGTTAGCCTACACATTACACAGAATTTAATGTTGGGTAGAATATTTAATATTGGGTAGTTTGGGTAGAATCTGCGCATATATTTCAGTATTCTTCCAGTGTTATGACTCTGTCTAACAATAAAGAGATAAGGTAAGCAAAAAAAGAGACTGTTTATGCCTCAGTGAAGACAAGGATGTTCAGAGTGCTCGCCTGGGAATAAGATTAATTTTCATTTTTAGGCTTTGCCTTGGTGAAAAGCAATGTAATCTAATTTTTTGATCTTCATTTTTTTACTCCTTTTGTGGAACTGATCTTCCGTGTCTCACAGGGCTTTACCAAAGCTAAATATTTTTTGTCTATGTAATCTCTTTTACAGTATGAGGTGCTATGAGTGTGAGTACCTAAGCCTTAATCATAAACTTCCTCATTTGGCATTTTGGCTCATGAATATTCTTGGGCACCTAGAGGGATCAAGTCTGCAAATATGTAAGATCTGCTGAAAAATGTGCAGTTAGTATCTTTCCTGACTAGGACCTATGAACCTAATCAGAGCACTGGATATAGATACCCAATACCTGCTTTGAAATTCTCTGCCTCCCACAGAACCCTGTGTAGTCTCTGTTGCAGAATCCTAGAATTGTTCAGCTTGGAAAAGATTTTTTGACCATCACATCCAACTGTCAGCCCAGCACTGCTCAGTCCAGCAGTAAACCATGTCCTAAAGTGCCACATCTACACTTCTACTGTACACATTTAGTCTTTTATCTCCAGGGCTGGTGACTCAACCACTTTGCCAGGCAGCCTGTTCCTGTGCTTGAGATGCTTTTGGTTGTCTCAGTCTAAACCTCACTTGATGCAGCTTGAGGCCATTTCCTCTTCTTTTATGGCTTGTCATTGTTCTTTTCAGCCTTATGTAAAGCACATACTGGCATGGAAATTGTGTCTTCTCTGGTGTTTCCTTGTTTGCTTTTGTGACAGTATCATATTAGCCAGCAGATTACTCAAGAGTGGCTTATCTGACAGATTTTTTTCTGCTGTCTTGTGTTTGTTCTGAGGATGGGAGGATCTAGGAAAAGCCCAAGTGCCACAGTCTCTGGCCTCTCTTTGCCTCAATGTGCTGCATGTAATTCCTTGTGGGTTGACCTGTGGTGCGAGTCATGGAATGCTTTCTGAAACAGCTTCTCTTAGGTTGCAAGGCTGGGTCACACCTGTGTCCCTGCTGATGTCCAGAATGGCCACAAGCAGTATCCTGTGGTGGAGAAATTAAGGTAAAATTCTGTCACTTAGAGACTGATAAATTAATAGCCTGGCCTCAAAAAAGAACCACCAGCAGTTATGCTTACAGGGCAACCAAAGTGACTTTCCTACAGCAGATTTTGGACTTAGCTGATGCTGGGATTCAGACTTGTCTGGAGGCCCCTGTTTCTTCGTTCTCTTGAGCATGTCCCCTACTCTGTGTAGTGGCCCTGTCTGCAGTGGGAATTTATTACCATGTGTGCAGCAGCCTTAGAACAAAGAAGATGGAGGCCAAATTTGCAGTCAAGTGGAAGAGCTTTGTTAGGAAAGAAAAAGGAAGTGAGCAAAACAGGATTCTCATCCAGTTCAGATATGAAGAGTATCTATCACCTTGCAAAGGACAGATATTGCTAAAACGGCTTCATCCTTCACCTTGGAGCAAGTGAAGTGTGCTGAGCTAGAGAGGTGCCCTAAGCAGTCCTTTGGGATGAAGATATTGAAGGTGACACTTCAATAACTATAGTGGGTAGTTGCATTTGTGGGGATTTAAGCTTAGGTTTGGCCTGGCAAAATACACATCTTAGCAAATGCATAAACGTAATTTTGCCAGCATGTAAGTATGTGGTTAGGTCAGCTCTCCCTGTGGTCCTTAAGGAGGCGACATAGTAGTCCATTTCAGGATGAACTGCTCTCAGTACAGGCCAGCAGCTCTTCTGGTGTGGGGATACAGGCCTTTCACAGTGCCACAAACCACGTGCTGTGCTGGGAAAGGCCTTGCAGTGCACATGTGCCCTCAATATTGATTTGTGGTTTCTGCTCATCCTCAAGTAAAAGGATTTTCTTCTACCTCCCATGGGAATAGTATCAACCACAAGAGGCTACATCACTGTTGAAGCTATTTAGTAACTATATGGCTGACTTACTCCATTGTATAAAGTATTTATATGATGTATGAGAAAAATTTGACTGTAATTGAATTATTGCTCTTCATTTTCTGTCATGAATAATCAAGCTTATTACTGGATTATTGTAGGACTTCCATTCTGTCTCTTAGCAGCTGTGTTCATGTTTGTTTTTATATCGTTGACATATTTACTACAAAATTCTGCTCAGTGCAGTGCAAGGGGAAGAGGGCCCACTTGGTATCCCTTTTGGGCAGTTTGATTCCTAATGGATCCTGTCATACCTATCTGACACTGTCAGTTCCATTTCTCTTTGCCAGTCTGGCAAAGAGTTACAGACTTGGTGACTGATTTTGTGGTTGTTTTATTTTTTTAAATAGTAGAAGGCTTGAGAGCTAAATGTATAATATATATCCAAGAAATGTTCTTTCCTAAAATGAAACCCACAACTCCTGCCCTCTCCTGGGGAAATTCTAACCCATGAATGCATCCAGAGTGAGAAGAATCTTCAGTTATCTTCAGTTATCTTGGTTTTCAGGTCTTAGTTATTAATGTAGTAGTCAGAAGCTCCCTGTAGGTGTGTGTTACTCAGCAGGTTTTTCTTTGTTTGTTTTTGGAGATTTTTTAAGGTTCACATGGTGAGTAGCTGTGGCTGGGTGGAGGTTTCTTTGCTGTGAAATGAAGGCGTGTGCTTTCCAGGTGTTATCTCGCATATGTGAATAATTAAATAGTCTCTTTGACGTCTACTGGCTGATAGAAAATTTACCTTGTCTACATGACTTACCCTAGTGTTACCTACCCAATGCTTACCTTATTCTAATAGGCTTCAATGCATATTATGCAAAACTTTGGTTATAATCTCATTACTGATGACCATTAAAAATGTTCCTTGGAATAGCAGACATATTAGGCTTCTAGTTCTGCTGATTGTGAACAAAGTAAGCTCAAGTCTTCCATCTAGAACTGAGGAAGATATTTTGCTTTATCAGTTTAATTCATAATGAATGGTTCCTGATACTCTTGTTAAATGCTTAATCAAAATTACTAAAATAAAAATCCAGTCATAATTCACCACCAGTATAGGCATCATACATATACTAAAATACTTCATAGTTTTGGAACATGGAATAATTTTTAAACATATTTTTCCTTTCAGCATCTCTGTTTGAGGTTGGAAGTGCTAACAAACATGCCATGAGCTGTATTTCCCGATGAGAACTGAGGAGCAATGAGGTGGAAACTTGTTTTTTGGGTTTGCTGAGTTAGTCTGTCCAGCAGAGGAGGGAGCTGAATTTGCCTTTTCTCAAGATCAAGAACAGCATTCTGTCCCCCCTGATCTGCAGTGGTTGGTCTCTTCCCTCCTCCTGGAGCTTCCAAGTCCCAGAGCCTTAGGGAGGTCACAGCCATTTCATTACCAGTTTTCCCTCAGATGACCAAATATTTCCTTCTCTTTGAAAGAAATACCAAAGAAGGGAGCGAGTTATTGCCTCCAGGGCCAACGTCAGCAATTTTCCCACATACAAATCACAGAAGCTCAGTTTACTTGGCAGTGCTGTTATCTCCTGCTGGTGCTGGGGTGGGGAAGAGGCAGGGGACAGGCTGTGGATTTATGAATTATTTAAACTCTTGCACCATCTAGTGGTACCTTTTATTAGAAAGCCTCTCAATCATCATATAAGGTAAAAGCAGATAATCTATTTAACTTCCTATTTCAAATTCCAACTGCATGTATAATTAAAAGCATGTAGCTCTGTTAAGGTGAATATAAAAGCATCACCTTTCCCCTAAGGAAGACTGATGTTATATTCCTCCTTAACATGTGTTTAAATATTTCTTGCAGATAACATAACTCTTGGTTTTATCTTCTTAAGTAAAATACTCTTGCTCTTAGAGTTAGCTTTCAGAGAAGAGAAACCAAGAACAGTTTGAGCACAAAGTAATATTTATTCTTAGTTCAAAAGGTCAAATGTTCTTTTTAAAAGTACGACTTTTAAAGGAAGCTGTATTGGTACTCTGAAGAGTAAGAATATCCACTGCATAGAAAGAGCAGTGGCAGTGGCATTGCTTTTTTTTTCCATGTAAAACTGCTGATGTGCCTTGCATCTGCTCTGGAGAGATTCCAAGGAGTAGTCAGCCATGAGGAGTCAATGCATTATCTAGCTTCTGCCACTCAGGAAATCAGCTTAGATACTGTGGGCTTTTTTAAAGAACAAAACAAAACCCACCCTGAATTTCTTGTATTCTTTCTAGATTTTTAGCCTGTAGGCTGCACTCGTTTCACACTTTCAAGCTTTTCTCAGGATGCAGGGGAGTGGAAATATTTTCTTTTAAAATTAATGCTGAGTCTCAGACATGATTCCAGTAGCAGAGACTCTTAAGCAAAGCACTAAAAATAGTGAGAGTCATGATAAAATTGCAAGAGCAGGAAGTGTTGCCTCTGAGAGGAGTGGGGAGGAATCTCAATTTGCATGCATTCATTAACTTGGCGTCTGAAGTTAAGCTGCTTTTTCTAGGGTGCTGCTTCTTTCTTTGCTGTAAGAATTATAAAAACTTCACAAACCAGCTCCTGGCTGAGTGCTCTAAGGTAGCTTAAAACCATCACAATAACTTGTTATTTACAATCCATTATCACAGATCTAACATGTAATTCTGATTATTTATAATGGCTTTGTTTTTTGCAGGTAGCCTGAAGCTGTGTGCATGCTTAAGTTTTTGGATAAAATGTCATGGGTGCTAATCTCTGGTTAGTGGTAATGATCTGGAGCATGTTGGAAAGATATGATATCAGCATGCTGGGCACAATGATCTCACTGAAATTGGTCATTGTGCTGCTTGATCTCCATTGTAATACCTATGGCTTCAAAAGACACTGCAAGAGTACTTCTGCATAGAGAGTACTGGCTTTGTATCAGGCAAAAAGGTTGTACTTACAGGCAGCTAATTATGCTCATGTTCTTTTAATTATCATTTAAATATACCAGCTTTGTAATTGCTGCTAGGTGTAGTGCAAATGAAGTGTATTACATCTCAGTTTGAATGAAGGAGGCCACAAGGCAGCTCATAATTCTACAAAACAGTGTGAAATGAGATAGGAAAACAAACTTGATGGGCAGCTTGGTTTGGGGATTTGTTCCACCCAGGGTCCTTAGACAAAGGACTGAGCCAGATCCTTTCTAGCTGTGAATTGGAATAGTTTGTTATGATACCTCCTTCTCTCTCAAATTAACAGGTAGTGTGACTCCAACAACTGTACCTTAGAAAGGAAATACCCTTGAAAGTGGAAATGGTTGTTCCCAAGGTTATGATACTTGATACTGAAAGAAAAATGTCTCATCTTCTTTACTTTTAGAGCTGGATGTTTAGTAAGTACAGAAAGAAACTTTTCTGGTTTTAATGAATAGAAACTTCTGCTCCCAAACAAACCCAGAATTTAAGTTTTTGAATAGTGATTTGTGTGGTATCTATAGGAAGAGAGATAAGTTCTCTCACTTTATACATTTGTTGTCAACAAAGAAAGGATCTTTACCTCTGTGCAATGTAATACATGACCTTTCACATTCTGATTTTACTATGTCACTCTTTAAAGGTGGTTCCCATCAATATGTTGATGTCTTTTTAAAATTCAGTTTAATTTGTTACAGTTTTCTTTTGTGCTCTCATTTTGCTCAGTAATTCCATACTTAGTTGACTTGTCTGTGGTTGTACATAAAATGCTATAATTCATCTTAAATTTCACTAAGATTCTGACACTGAAATATGAAGAGGCCATTGTGTCAGTAATGGAATTTTCCTGCTTGCCATAATTTATTCTTTCCTAGACAGTAGTGCAGCAGCATGTTGGTGGTAAGGTTTTCAAGGGAGCTTAAGACTTTTCCTGCAGGTCCATCCTGAGTTAGTAACACTGAGAAATTCTGAAGTAAATAATAATCACAGTCCCTTCTACATACCAGAATTAGTTTGTGGAAATGTTCTTTTATATATTGCTGGTTTTTTATATATTGCTGGTCTTTTATATATAACTGCTTGGTTATATCTGTTATTTTATTATGTGTATTTCAGTGAAATACAAACAAGGTCGAAGTAAAATCTAAGAACCAGCCACTTTCTAAATCTCAAAGTAATCCACGAGTAGAGAGTCAAAATTATCTTCAGCGTTCTAGAGCAATGATTAACTTACATAAGCAGATGATGAAATTGTCCATGCTTCCCTTTTCATTCCTCTTGGTACTAATTTGGAATTTGAATATTTAAGTTATTTGGATGTTTAAATTATTTAGTGTAATGTTATTTGAGTGTTTAAACAGGTGAAAATACTGTTGTAGTCTAGAAAAATTTCTAGCTGTTGCAGTCTTGAAGCAGTTCTTGAAAATAAGACAGTGCCTCTTTCCTAACATGATGTCTAATTTTAGTGAAGTTCAACTCTTTATACAAGTAATGTCAGGTATCATAGATATCTAAACAGTCCTTTTGCTTGCATTTTTTTTGGACGAACTGGAATACTCTGCCCATTTTGTTATTTTATTTCTTTTTTATTTTTAAAATCTTTATTCCAACATTTAAATAACATTGACTAAATGCATTAGCTGGCTAGTGGCATCCTTGTTCCTGAAATAACATGACAAGCTATTTTCAATAGATTCCCAGCTACATAAATGATTTGAGGAAGTAACCAAAATTGTACGTTTGCTATTCCAGGGATTTCAGGGGTGGGAGCAAGGGAGCTAGGGATGCAAATACTCCTGATATCACTTGAGGATTAATATTTTTAATATTATGAATTCTTATGTAGTTTTTAGGAATCAAGTGATCCTAACAGTAAAACTGAGTTGTTGAGTACGGGAATGAAGCTAACAAAGATTTAGTATAACCATGGTTTTGCTTCCAGAAGTGCCCAGCATTGTATATAATTTTCTTGTCCTTCTTATCTGCCATTTTCAGAGTTAAATGTGTGCTTCTGCTTGTGATGGCAACCCCATAGCAACACCATCTGTTTATTCAAATTGATGTTTCCTTATAAGTGAAATGTGGTAGTTAAATATAGCTTGACAATTACCTGACATTTTCAGAGTTTAAGTTGTTTTTCATTGCAGCATAGTAAAAAAGCAAAACTGGAATTAATTTGGTTGTCAGACACTAACTGTATTGTAAATAATATTTTACAAAACCAAATACCTCAATTTTCTGTGAAGAAATGCTCTTATCTCTCACATTCGCCCATGACTTGCTTGCTGTGGGTGGCTGTATGATCTAGATCATTGAATAAGGACTGAGAGTGGGAAGTATAAATTCATAAATGTCAAAGTGCCTAGACCAGCTTTGCTTTGCTTTGGAAAACACATACCATACTCTAATATGTCATAGACTCAGTTTTACCCTCTCACGTTTATTTGGATGAATGAGAACTGTTCATGTTACAGTTGTAGCTTTGCCCATTTGTAGGTGTAAGTTCACAAATGTCAAAGAGTATCAATCAGCATGAGAGTAAATTTTTAGATCCCACCACTTCTTAAATTATAGCTGTGTGTAGGAGTTGATTTAGGACTACTAGTCCTCAAAGAAGTACCATAATTTCTAGGTACTTAGGGGGTTACTTTTTTGTTTGTTTTGTTCTCTTTAAGAATACAGTGTATTTCGGAGGCCTGCTTGCACACAGGAGTCCATATTGCGGTATTTAATCTAAGTCAGAGACAGCTGCAGATGCTTAAAGGAAATGTGTAACAAAAATACCTGTCCCAGCTGAGTTCCAGTCTCTTCCAGAACACATGGCAAGATAAACTGTTATAACCTTTAAATGATTAATGAAAAAACAATCTGGTAAGATCATCTTGAATAAATGACAGAACAGCCTTAATCATAGCCACAAGTGCAGTTATTCTGTTTGAGCAGGAGAGTAAAAATACCACAAATATCAAGCGCGTCAGTCTTGGATTTGAATGTCTGCTTTACTTCTGTTTAGTGCATGACTCAAAATATGAATGTGACTGTTCTTCTCATTTCCACAGATTTCACATTGTAGGGAAGGAAGCAAGAGGAAAGAGAAAACAGGATAATTCCTTCTTAAACCCTACTACTCTGTGGCGAGCAGAGTGGCATTACTGAGAGTTGTTCCTGTCTCTGTTCCTTTTGTTGAAGCTTTAGAGATACTGGAAATTGTTAAAACCTGCTATCACAACAGCACAAACGCTGCCAGTGACAGCCAGTGGGGGCTTTTCTACTTGTCCTACTTAGTCTTAGGTACATGGAAGAGGCAGGGGAGAAGGCTGTAATGAAACTGTAAAGCTTCAGTTCATCAACATAAGAGGAAAGGAGATTAGAATGAAATAAGAGGCATGAGTCATCAAACTGACATGCACCACTGGATTTAGTAGTCACTATTGGTAGGGTTTCTGTAGGAAAACCTGTGGTATTTTTGGCTATTGCTGTCAATAGCTGTCAGAAGATTTGGACTGAGCAAAATGAGATGAAAAGGAAGACTGTAATATAGAAGGGAAGTTTTAAAAAGCAACATATCTGCTTAATTAATTGTAGCCTACTTATATATTCATTAACTGCTAGTGAGAGTCAATCTTCCTTTGCTTCACATTTCCATTCTGAAGGTAGAAGATACAGTGCAAAGCAACTGTTCTCCAGCCACTTCCCAATAATATTTTACATTTTGTCACATTTTTATACCTCTCATTTAAGTAATAAAGTACAATTTTGAGAAAAAAAGTTCATAAGGGAGAAACAGGACTGGTGTTTATATGAGAAGACTGTGGTATAGTTGAGGTTCATGCAGTCATAATCTGAAAGTACTTTTAAATAAGCAACTATCCCTTTATTAGCAACATAATTAGAACTAGAATTCTCTGTGTGTTTGTGAAATAAGACTGGCAGACCTGTAAACTTTTAAGTGGAGGAATGTATTTATTCCTCCCCCCACTCCCTCAATGTTGAAATAATTGACTCTAAAGCTTGTGCTTTTTTTTTTTCCTTTTGCAACTTCAAGCTACTTTAAAGGAATATTGATTAAAAAATGTAGATATTCTATCATGGTTTGTGCCAGATTGAGTTAAAGTTCACGTAATACGTTAGTCTGACTTAGAAGTTGTAACATAGACTTTTCACATGAAATAAGGAAAATACCATTTTAATAACTTGGTTTGTATAAAGTTCTCTCTTCCATCTTCTTTTCTTTAAATACGGTTTTTCTTGCCAGTTGTTGGTTATTCTCTTGCAAAACGTGATTAAGTGGCTAGCATAGTATCCCAGACAGGTCTGTATAATAGTCACAAGCCACTTACCTTTTACAATATTTTTCTTCAATACCAGTGGCTTGTTTACTTTGTATTTGCTGCTGTTGGGTTCCCTCACAGTGTTTTCAGCTGAGCCATCCTTAGAGATGACACAGGGCTTTTCCTGGCCTATTACAGAACAGCATGTGCCTGGAGCAGTCCAAACTGACAGAACACTGTTCTTTCTGTCTTTCTTTCTGTCTTTCTGTCTTTCTGTCTTTCTGTCTTTCTGTCTTTCTGTCTTTCTGTCTGTNTCTGTCTGTCTTTCTGTCTGTCTGTCTTTCTGTCTGTCTTTCTGTCTTTCTTCTGCTTCATGGAAGTCCTTAATCCTGGCAGAGAGCGGTAATTTTGATAAATCATTCTTGGAGCTCTAGTAGCTGTCCTTGCTGAACATGAAATGTCCTGGATGGTGTTGCTTCAGGGGGCTGAATCTTAGCCCACATAATATTAAGAGAAAGCACACAATAAAGGGAAGAGTCCATTCCTTTTTGGTGTTTTCTTATGCAGAAGCAGATTGAAGTCTTCCCTTTATGGCCCAGTAGTTTCCTCCCATTTCACAGCCCTACAAAATGGCCTCTGTTCTCTTGTTATGGTCCTGGTCAAGGCAGTTCTTACAGTGAGACTCTCCCCAGTTAGAGTTTTACTTCAGGTCTCTTCAGTCCTTCTGAATGACTTTCCTCTTCACTGAGCACAGACAGGGCTGGTGGCAGCCAGCACAAAGCCAGCACTGCAGCCCATGGGAGAGGAAGCACCTTGTGTTTGCCTGTGGGGATTGCCACTTGGAAATACCTTTGACACTCTTTAGGCTGGAATACTCCAATTCTGTGAGGTGCCTTACAGTGCACCCTAGAAAATTACAGGAAAAAGGAGTTTGAAGACTGCTACTTCAAAAGTAATGACTAGAGCCCTTAAAGAGGGCCTGCAAAGGCAAGATTAGTTAATCAGAGAATTGAAGATTTAACAAATTTTGTATTTATTCAGTAGGTGACAGTAAATCTCAGAACTACTAGATTGAGACTGATCAGACTGCACGTGTGGTAAGATGGGGTTGGAGTTGTAGTGGTAAAGGGCAAGGAAAAGAACTTGGCAGTGCCAAATTCAGGTCATTGCAAAGACCCAACCAGCAAAAGGTTCTCAGGTCAAGAGACCTGAGTGGTCCCCACTCCAAGGGGAAAAAGAGCAACATAAGCAGCAGAAAACTCATCTTCTAGGAAGAGAGCTCTGCTCTTACTGATGAGGTAAGTGGAAATAAAAGCAATTTACTGTCTGGAAATTGGCCATTTGTTTGTATTAATATCTCAGTAAAGAAGCTGAAGCGACCATGAAGTGCTACTTGTCCAAAGCAGAGCTGCCCATATACATCTCAAGGCTGTAATTTCTTTTTATTTTCATTTTAATCTGCAGCTAAGAAATAAAAACAGAAAAGGGATGGGGGAAAGTCTGATGCATTTAAAATCAATTCTAGGCAGTTCAATTCCTTTGGCTTCAACTGAATACATATTTTTTTCTAGAATATTTACAAGGAGTTTTCTGCTGTTGTATATCTTTCCTCTTGGTGATACTTACAACAAAATTTACCTTGAAGCAATTGCTTTGAAATCTGATTTGAATTACTTGGTAATGGCAGAGTTCTGTCTCTCTAATGGTTATTTATATGGGTCTAATAATCTGCTTTAAAACTCAAACCTCATTTTGATGAGGTAGCTTTATTATTTTGGTTGTAAGGTGTTTTGAAGCATGATCGTGTGCCCCAGCCATCTATAGTTATACCTATCAGAACCTTCACAGTTGAGACCAGGCTGGAATTACCCTGGTGAGCTTCCCCTGGCCATCCACCTTCAGGTGTAGCAGATCAGCTCCTGGAGGGTTTTTGAGCCCCAGTCAGGAGGTTCAGAGAGAAGATGACAAGAGAGAGGTGGGATAGGCTTGTATCTGCTCTCTGTCCTTTGCTGTCTTGTTTGGATTTCCTGGACTAATTTGGCTGCTATCACTGGATGGGTTTTGCTGCTGCCATCACCTTGACTCTGCTTGCCTGGATCTGGAGCCTCAAGGACTGAAAGGTACTGAAAGATAAACTGTGCTAAATTGAAAAAGAATTGGGAAAGGAGAAGCTGAAAGGCCAAATACCAAGACAGCAAGGAACAGATAGAGAGGACTGTGCTGCACTGAATTAGGAACCACTCTTATTATCTGAAAAGTGTGTGCAGAGCTCTTGGACAAAGTAGAGGGCCTAATGAAGTAATGTGTAATCTCATGCAGAGCAGTTGCAAAATGTACATGTAGTGTATTATGGATAAGTTAGTAAAAGGTGTGAGTACTGTGTTAGGTAGAAGTGCTGTGTTAAGTAAGCACAAGCAAGTAAAACATGTATGTCCTGTGTTAGGTAAAAATAGAGTGAGATGTGTAAGTAGTGAGTTATGTATAAGTAAGTGAACTGTATAGGTTATGCATAAGTGTGTAAAAGTAGGTAAAATGTGTAAGTATAAGATAAGTTAGCAAACTATACAAAAGAGGTGATAAGTAGGTATTATGATGTAAAAGCTGGAAGATGTGTGAGTTCCTGCATAATGCCCAAGGAGGTGATGCATATTTTAGAGTGTTATAAAGCTTCTGTGTAATCATAGTGATCCGTTGTACAGAAGTGCTGAGTTCCCACAGATTTCTCCTATTTTTCTTTAGTTTATACATCAAGACATGGCCACCCATGCTGATAACAAGGAATAGGATAAATGTGTTACATTGAATTTTTTAGATCACTGAGTCACGTGGATTTTTATATTGAAATTGCTTTTTTTGCACTTGGACTTTGGCTTCTGTATAATTCTTGCAAAATGAGTGCCTTTGGTTTAACAGTAGGTTTATTGTGTGCTGTATGTACATATGTAGATGGATGAGGTTTCTTTTCTATTCCTGCCTTCACCACAGCAAAAAAGAAGGAAATTTCAGGTTGTTAAAGCCTAATGCTCACCTCAGTATGATCTGTAGGGGTTTTTTTGCACACAGTGCAAAGGTAGGTCTGCTGAAATAACTGTTTGTCTTTCTACTATTTGAATATCTCACTAGCAAGTTGTGTCTAAAAATATAAAAATACCATAAATTGCTGGAATTAATTCATTATTAGTGTCTATTTCAGATTGGAATAGTGATGAAAGGAACTATTATCTAAATTTTACTCCTTTGTGTTTTACTGCAGAGAACAATCCCCTGTAGGGAGATCGCACTGCTTCTGGTTTATGGGCATGAGATACACAGCAAATGGAAGTGGCCCATAGGAAGCTCACAGGGGATCTGCTAGAGATAATTAGTGCATCTGTTTTCTCTTCCCAAATTCATCTATGGTACTAAACTAGCTGATGATTCTGTTTTGCTTGACAGTTGTGAGGACGGTTATTTGACTCATGAAAAGTTAATTCCTCATTAAGACAAGTAAATTCATGTTATACTGAGAAATATGATGTAGATTGTAGGAAACAGATTGCTATGAAATAGTGTTGCTTCCTAATGCTTTGCCCTGAATTAGGGCTTATAAAATGTGTGAGTTGAAGTGAGTGCAGAGGGAGGTTTTTGAGAAACAGTGCAGCTGCCTTACCTGGGAGGCTGAATTTTTTTTGAGATGATGAGCTGTGATAGGTGAATACTGTTTCACTGACTCTTAAAAAGTTTCATTTAATGAGTCAGAATTAATTCCTTGCAAATCTGATTTCTCCCTTTCTCTTTTCCTAACTGTCAGAGAGGAGGAGGAGGAACATTTTATAAAACATTTTTTGCTTCAAGGGTAGAATTTCAGATGAGTTACATAATAACAATGAAAACTGGGAGTGAAATGTACTATTTTGACCTTGACAGTCATCTGATGATTGTTTTACAGCCATTTTAATTTTGTCTTCTTAGTATCATTAAATTCTAGAGAACTAAGTCTAGTCAATTAAGATTTACCCACTACTTTACCTAAATTTAAAATGTGATTTTAAAAAAGCTTTTGATGTTTTAATCCTGAATGTATTTTCAGAATAGAGAAAGTTCATAGCTCTGTTTTCTATCCCAAAGAATATATTCTTTAAGCCTCCCTTTCTTGAGAGTACGTTCCCTTGGATGCCTGTCTTAAACTACTCCTCTTGCAAATAATATCTGGGTTTGATTCTATCTTGATCATGGCATTCCTGAAAGTGAGTGTCAGTTGATATAATCACAGAATATCCTGAGTTAGAAGGGACTCCCCAGGATCACTGGAGTGCAGCTCCCGGCCCTGCACAGGGCGCCCAGCAATGCCCCTCTGTGCCCCAGAGCGTTGGGCTCCGTCAGGCTGGTGCCGCGGCCGCTGTCCCCGGGAGCCCATTGCAGTGCCCAGGCACCCTCTGGGGTAAGAACCTTTCCCTGATATCCAACCTAAAGCTCCCCTGAGGGATCTCGGGCCCTGCCCTCAGGCCCTGTCCGGGTCACCACGGAGCAGAGATCAGGGCCTGCCCCTCCGCTCCCCCTCAGGAGGAAGCTGCGCCTGAGGTGAGGGCTCCCCCCTCAGCCCCTCCTCACACGGCCTCTTCAGACCTTTCACCATCGTCACAGCCTCTTTTGGACACTCTCAAATAGCTTAATAGCTATGGATTGCCCTCAGACACAAGGTAGGACCTCAGAAACATGAGTGGGAAAGAGTAAGAAAATAGCTTGTGGCACCCAGAACTGCTCACAGGACTCCAGGTGAGGCCAACCAAGTCAGAACACATAGCTATCATTGGGGAATATTTTGGATTGGGAAGGAAGGGAGTAGTATATAAGCCCTTTCCCCTCACCTTATAAACTTCATAGGAATTACTACCAATGAAAATTTCTAATTTCATGATTTTGTGCAAGAAATAAAAGCCTGGGTGTAAGCACATGCTTTAGTTGCCTGGTAGTTTTACTATAAAATGATGATGTGTTATGGTAATTTTAGCATTAGTTTTTGATCAGCAAGCTGTACTACCTTACTTCAAACCTAAATTTTTCTATGACTTCCAGAACATGATTTGTGAGCTGACATGAGTAAAAGGGACTAGGGATGACTGAAGCAGTTATTTGTGTTGATATCCAGTTAGGTTTTTAATTGTGTGATTTTTTTTTTGAATTTGTTTTAGAGGCAGGAGAATGGAGAATCCATATGAGTCAGCTCTAGGGAGTGTTTGAGTAGGAAGGGTTAAACACTATCATTGTAACAGAGATGGCTCACCCAAGCCAAATAATTTTCTATTATTTAGGGGAATAGCTATTCTAAGTCTGCTAAATGTATATTAAAGGTATTTTCATTTCTACTTTTATAAACATCAAAATATAGACAAAATGGATCAAAGTAATTTTTTTATGTTCTCGTGTTCTTAACCTCTTAACCTTAAGAGATTGCTGTTGAAATTACAAGAAGTTTGCACTTAACTGTCATCATCAAAGCAATGAAATATAGAAATTTCCTGTCCAGTGTGTGAACAGAGTGCTTGCATGCCTTTTGACGAAGATGATGTTTGTGCTTTCTTTTTTCCTCTGAGGTGCAACAGAGCAAGAGACAGCCCTTATGACACTTACTGGATAGGTTTAATTAGGCCATTTGAGGCACTTTGGATCAAAGTAAGAAAAGAACCTGTAACTGCAGGTCAAATTTCTCAGTCCCAAAGGCCACTGGAACACTTTCTGCAGACAATTGTGAGAGAGAATATTATCATTTTAAAGGCTATTTTTTTTCCTTACAAGAAAGGCTTAATCTTTTTGCTGAGTGCAGGGAAAGAAAGAATGCTGGTTCAGAATTAAGTCTTGTTGAAGGTAGTAGTGTGTCTAATGGGCTGATTTCAGTCTTCCTGCAGGGTTCCCGCTTGGTACATAAGATAAATTGTGGTTAAAAACTAGTTGTAAGCCCCACTGGTTTATATTTCTTTGTTTAAAAGCAAGGTGAGAGCGCCTCTGACCCATCTTCTAGAATAATGTGTAAAGTGTGTTTGGTTGTTTATCCTGTGCCATGTGCTTTCTGCTCCTCAGGCTGTGAGAAATGTGCTGTTAAATCTCAGAGGAGTAACAGTAGCAGTCTCAGAAACAAAAAGGCCAAAATCAGGAAAGGCAAGCTCAACAGCAAGTTGATTTCATTCTATTCTGTTGTAACTGTTACCTGTAGCAGAATAATGATTTGTGGAAATAATTGTGTCCCTGTGGGATAGCTACAACCTACCCCTCCAGAGCTGTGTACATTGCAGTGATACTCTTGCACCACATGCAGGGGCAAACCAGCATATGTGTAATGTTTAATGTTTGTTGATAGTAATTCTTCTCTATTAAAAATTGGTGAAAATTAGTCTCATCATATTTTATTGTGGACTACAGAAAATAATGGAGTGAGCAATGAAAATTACTTTTGGCTCATTTCCAGGATAGTCTGGAGGTGATGCAAACAATCACACTGTGTGAAATAGAGCATGGTGGACTGTGTCCACTACAGATGTTAACAGAGCAAACTGGTTGTCTTGTTTTCTTTTGGCTTATAGAATTTAGTATAGGGGAGAAAAAAAGACTTGTGCTACTCAAGATCATTTTGAGGATATTCAGCTGTAGAATCCAGGCTCATGGAGAACAGCTGTGCATTGCTGTGTATGTGTGTCAGAAAGTAACATCCTTGCATGACAATGGAGGGGAGAAAAACCCGAACAAAAACATAAGCAGACTTTGTTGTCATTCTGCAATCATTGTTCTACCTGTGTGTATACATACTTTGGTTTAATTATAAAATTTTCAGGCTTGTCAGTGCAAGTTCTGGGTGCAGTTATATGAAAGAATTCTAGTTGATGGCAGAAATGTATTTGCCCAAAAAAATCTTTATTTTAAATTAAGTCTGTCTTAATAGACTGAAGTCACCAAAATACTGCATGTCCAATTACTGTCTGTGGGAGTGTCATCTATTAGAGCAGCATAAATGAGGAGGTCTCTCAGAGAAAACCCTCTTGAATTATGCAAGAAGCCTTTTCATGAAAATCTGTAGAAGGGCGAAGTATGCTTTTCTGTAATGCATCGAGATCCCTGAATTTTATATGTACAAGAATCCTATTCATTTGAGAACTTAATCTTGTGTTGTACGAGGCTTTTCTTGTTGACTTGCCCACAGTCAATATCAGCCCTATCCATGTGCCTCTTGTACTTAGTCACGCTTACAATTGCCAGTCATGTCTCTAAGGTCCTACCTTGTGTCTGAGGGTAATCCATCTTGAATGCTATCTTTTATAATATTAGTTTTTCATTATATCTTTTTTAAATTGTTTTTCCCATGTGTAA
Source organism: Lanius collurio (assembly GCA_020086605.1). NCBI lineage: Eukaryota > Metazoa > Chordata > Aves > Passeriformes > Laniidae > Lanius > Lanius collurio. Next base: position 3,197,716 of record JACBWW010000021.1, read on the forward strand.
CTTGCTTTTCTTATCTCTCATCAGCAGAGAGATGAGTTTTGGTTATGGCACAGGACTGTTTCTAGTGGCTGCTGTGGGAAGATCAGGTGTAGTTTTTCAGCTTAAGCTGAACTGTAGCGGGAGAGAAACTTGCATATGTAACAGTCCTTCTGCCTTTTCCTTTCCTTCTGATTCTCAAACACCCTGAATACATCCTAAATTTCTCACAGAAATTTGAACAGTGAAATGTGAAGACTTTTTTCTCTTGTCCAAATTTTCATTCTGCTTGAGCACCCTGATTGGAGCTGGAGCCTGGGCTGTGGCATGTTTGGGAGTATCACACATATCAAATATGCATGTGCAAGTAAAGCCTCTGGCTCTGAGAGCAGTGTCTCCAGGAAGCATCCAGCCTCCTGAATGTGTGCTTGGCAAAGTTCTGTACATTGCAAACCCTGAAACTGCTGCATGTGACCTTCTCCTCCTGTCATTAAATGCTGGACTGACGTGTGGTGTCCACCCATCTGCCCAGGGATTCCTCCTGTCATTAAATCCTGGACTGACGTGTGGCATCCACCCATCTGCCCAGGGACTGCTTGTTCACTCAGTAGTGTCACAAAATTACTGTGATGAGTCATAGCTAAGTGTCCTGAGGTAAACTCCAGCCACACAGCTTGTTCTGTGCTCCCTTCAAATTGAAAAAGCCACAACTCAAAATCAGCACAAATGGGGTAACTGTTGAAAACTTATTTCATCAGAGGCGTCAGAGGATAAAATCTTATCTCACATTCACAGACCCTCTCTTAGTTAAGAACGTCTGCTTTATGTGTAAGAGCAAACTAGATGAGTTCTATGGTATTATCATTGAATATTCTATCAACAAACCTCTGATGGGACTAACTCAGCTCTTTTCCTGGAGAGAACGAAAAAAAAAAAGGCAGCTATGTAATTAGGTCTTTTATACTCTCAGCCAAAGTTGGAAGTTTTTTCCTGAGATTTCTTCTGTAGGTAATACTCTCAGTAAATTCTGTTGGTAGAAGCTGCCCCCTTTTCATAGTCTGTGTATGTGGGCTGAGTTCTGCTGGATGTGGTAGCATTGGACAGTGTGGGAAACTGGCCTGACATAGGGGATGGCACCAATGCTGTAGAATCTTTAGCTCAAATGTGTTCTGGGGTTGCTTTCAGTCAGCGTATGGCCTGTTCCTGCTTGAGGAGAAGGGAATAAGAACTGAGAAATGTAAGAGCAGCAGTAAAGACTGAGGATTTTCCCTCTCACTGACCAGCTTGTGAACTTCACCAGAGAAGTGGATAGATGAGTCATTTTCAGCCTGGAGTAAACCCCGCAGTAATGACTGGCCTTAGAAAGCATCCTGCCCTCCTGTGTTTTGAGATGCACATCAGGGTTTTTTTAAGAAACAAGTTTGTCTCCTTTGATATAAAGAACTTCCTGCTTGCTGTTTCTGTCCATAAAACCTTCCTTTGCTCTCCAGGGATGAGTAATAGCCCTGTGCTGAGCAAAAGGGTAAACATAGACTTGTAATCAAGGAGCTGTCAGCAACTAAGTACTGGTCTATTAACTGCCTGTTAGTACTAAGTCATTTGTTTGTAATTTTTTATTCTTTTTTTTTTTTTTAAACTGGGAGGAGCAGGGGAGTGATGATTTTTGTTTTCTGTTCTATATCGGGAAAGAACTGAGCAGGAACATAAAGGCTGATTTAGGGACTGGTTACCATCGAAGAGTGGTTTTACAACATCTTTTACCTGAATAATACTCTTTTCTGTGGTTTTGAGTTGCTACTTTTGATGAGGTAAAGCAAGAAACATTCCTTTATAAGCTGGTCTTGAAATGTGTAGTACTCTGCCCTGGTTCTGGACCTTGAGCTAACAGTTGCAAAACTAGCTCTATGTACACCTAATTTTGCACTTCTTCGGTTATCAGCACTTCTTCCCTAACTGATGGGAAGAAGAGCAAACCTGCTATTGCCGTAGGTGAATTTCTGATTGGGATGGCTGGTAATTAACTTGATTGTTTCTCTGTGGGTATGGAAAATTTTCCACTGTATTTAAAATATTGTTTTCTTCTCTTCTCTTGTTTTTCTGGTTCCTTTAAAAATCACTACTGTTCATATGACATGGGACTGAGATATTTCATTGTGTTTGATTGCACATACATTAGGAATTGTTAGTCTCTAGTGTTGTCACAAACCTGCATGGGACAGGTTTCTATGCTGTTCCTCAGCTGTTCCTTAGAAGGCTCTTTCAGAAATCCCATCCTCTTCCATGCTCCACTGACCTACATGCATCACACAGAGTGTCCTCGGGTTCTTCTGCTCTGGCATGGCACTGCAGTGCTTGCCAACAGTCACATTCTCATCCTCGATGTGCACGTGGATGTGGATGAGATATGTGGCAGATGCTCCAGGAAGGAATAGGCGTTTCCATGTCTTCTGGCTTTCTGTCCTTCACACTTCTTAATCTCATGACCTTGTTTTAAGTCTTTGCTGCAGAATCTGGTGATGAGACATCCCTGCAGGTAATGTTCTTTCATTTTCAGTTGTATTCATCAGGAGGGGTGACCCTGGGTAGCCTTGACACAGGTGTGTAGTGTGCCATTACTCAAATGAGAGGTCTTCTGTGGTTTTTCATTTGATACTTCCTCAGTCAGTCCTTTTTTCCTCCAGCACTCTGTATTTTGCTGCTGGTGGAAATATAATCACTTATATTCAAGTGTTTGCAGCAGCAGACTGGCCTTCTTTAATACTCAATGGAGAGTGGTAGGGTTAGATTTGGGAGTCCTCTAAAGGCTCTGAGACTATAAAATGAGTGCAGGCTTCTAATTTGTGCTCCTGTGTTAGATGGCACTAATGGTCTCTGAAGAGTGAAGTTGTGCATGTGGTTAGCCATGTATCCATCCATGGCAGAAACCTGAATGATGTCCACATAGCCTTATTCCCAGACCTGTCCATACTCTGAGGCAGAGGATTCCTAGGGAATGGTATTGCTCATAATAAAGATAATCTTTTCACAACATTGTCCACATAATGGGCCAGTTTTCCTCTCAATGTGTTTGGTAACCCCATTAATGTTAGTAGGAGCTACATGTGTATACAGGGAATAGTGGTCTCCAGCATCCCTATGACAACTGCTAATTCAGTGTGACCAATGTATAATTTCTGCTTCAAGCCTGAGGAAGTCCTTGGACCATTAAGTTAGTCTTACAGCCAGGCTTAGAATGGCTTTTTTGCAAATTCAAATAATGATGTAGGAATTTTAACATGATTGTGTTTAGTTGGTTAAGAATTTTTTAAAAAACCTAAGGCAGTAATAAGCTGTTCAGATTCATGTTCCATTTGCTACAATTGAATATGTAAACTGAGTGCATTAACCTTAACAAAAGCAACTTAATATTGACCAAAATTTTTAGCTTTTGTGATTAGATGCTGATGGAGACCTTTGAAGATTTCTTAGTAGTGAAAACCTGTCTGTTAAAAGTTGTATCACAGAGAAGGCAACATGTTCTATTAGACACTTAACTTTGATGTGCGGATGCAATGGGAGTAGCAAACTTTTTCCTGGCAGGAATAGTCATATGTAATATTTTAACAGTTCGTAGTGTTTTTCTTTCAGGGAGCAGTAAAATGATTTCTCTTATGAGCCAAGAGATGAAAATATTCCTTAGTAATGTTCCTCCTAGGTACATTTTGGTGAGAATTGGGTACCTAATGTCATTGGGCAATATTGAGAATTCCAGAGCTGTTTGCTTGTCCAGGCTTTGTTTTGATCTCTTGGTCTCAGATGTGTTGAGAATTTGAGTTCCAGGGGGAGTTAATGTGTTGCAAGGAAAGTATTGTAATTTCAGTCACTAGGGTTCATTTTAATAACAGGTTCCCTTGGATTTCCCCCTGAGGATAATAACAGAAGCCCACCACTCTTGTTTTATTAACTATAGAACTTGTAGTGTCTCTTCACCTAAAAGTCTTTTCTTTCTTTACGTCTTTTTCAGGCTCTTCAGCTTCTGTTTGCAGAAAACATTCTCAGTCTGAACACAATAATCCAGAAGAAAATTTACCTTTCAGTAGTAAAATATTTGACATTTGCCTCTACCTTTAAAAGACAGCATTTTCTTTATTCTTTCCAAGGCTACTGCAAACTGAGCAGAATGTATCTCCCACTTTTAGTTCTTAGGGCTTTGTTAAAAGTTGTAGTTTGTTTCTTGCAAAACAACTCTCACAAGTCTGCTAATTTGTTCTATGATTTTTGGAACAATATTGCGGTGCCTTTGCGTAGATGTGAAAAATGTATTAGGAGCTTGCAATTCAGCAGGAGTCAGGAATGCACAGGGATGTTCTTTCACTACTCATGGCTTATCTGGAGAAGGAACTGGTCCCATGTTTCCCAGTAACATGGGAATGCAAGGGTAAGGCTCTATTAAAGAAAGGTGAGATGATCCTCATTACTGGATTGTTGTCCATATGCAGATCTGACTGTTCCAAGTGCTCTGTCATAGCACATAGGCAGCTATCTTCTGCCACGAGTCCTAAATTTTGTACGAAAGACAACTCTTTTTGTGGAGATCCAGTGGATTAGGAAGTTTACTCTTCACTCCTGAAATACCAGCCATAAGTGTGGTGATTCTCACGAAGTAAAACATTCCCTGATTAATTGTAAATAAGGAATGCTTAATGTGTACCATATGCATGTAGTGCTGACCTTTTAGCCACTCAACTTGATTTAAAAATAAGAAATAAAAAAATTAAATTTGAATGTCATGTCACCTTTGTCTGTGACAAACAACTTCAAGGTCCGCTTTTGCCTTCAGTCAAATGCAAAGGCATTGCAGATTTCCTGCAAGTTTCAGTGCAGTAGTGTCATGCCATGGTGATTCTGTTCTGTACCAGGTTTCACTGCAGAATTAACTCCCAAAACATCTGTAGAACTAATCTTCTTGTGTGCTGCATTAAAAATGTGTTGCTAATTGTGTGGGTGGCATTTGTCAGTCTGCTTGTGAGTGTCAGGAACCATATTGTATTATTTTTAAATTCTCTGAAGGCTGATAACAATCTGTCTGTAGCTGTAAAATAGTAATCTGATGTTACGACGGGATAAATAAACTTCCCAGCTGACCTGACAGAAAAATGTGTTCCTCTAGAGTAGATATTTACAGAGTCAACAAGTCATAAAAGGAATTAGCTGGCAAGAAATGCTGCTGATTGCAGTGACAGTAATAATAAGAGCTTTAAAAATCAAATTAATTAGGAAACAACCTCATCTCAGTCTCATTCCCACAGGTCAGGAGGAAGAAGGTAGCCAGTCTGATTTCTTGCACTGCCCCTATTCTGTCCTGATCTGCAGTGTATGTGCTTTAAACAGTGTAGGACTGAGTAGCAAAAATTCTCATGATTTGATTTCTGTAAACATAAGGAGGGGAAGCAGCAACTTGTAGTAACCCTAATTTTAAGTACTGCTAGCTACAACTGCTCAAAACCAGTTAGAAAATAGTTATAGCCCTCCTTTCTAGTTCAAGTTAAATATTTAGAGGTATTCATAACTTATGTCCTTCTTTGCCTTTTCTACTGGCCTCCTTGTGTCTATGGTTTTATTTATTTAAGCCTTAATTTACATCTACAGTTAAAGAAGATTGTTCCTAAGCCTTCAAGGAAATAGTTTTCTGTGGATACTGTATGTTAGAATAGAATAGTACTTCTTATTAAGAGGTATTTTATTAGAAACTCTTCCAGGTGCTACGGAGCTACTGTCAAAGTATCACTAAGTACTATTTTTCACGTAGCAATCCTAAAAGATGACTAGAGATTTTCTTCTTGGGGATAGTTGACTGTGTCTTCAATTTATTAGACAAAGATAGAATTTCTGAAAAACTTTGTTGGACTCTAAGCATAAATATCTCTTTATCGTAGTATGCAAGATGCAACTGTTGTCTGTCCATTTGTATCTATTCTCTAATGATCTTGCTGACGGGGATTAGCAGAAATAAGAGCACTGTATGTTGTGCTTACCATTTTTATTCAGTTATCCTTTATACATCGTATCAGTTGCAATGGAAAGGGATCCAATTTGCACTTCTGTTGTATATAGTTGTCGTGGTTTGACACAACTAAGTGTCAAGCACCCAAAATATCAGTTATTTTATAAGGAAAAACAAAATAAGAAAATATTGAGGAAAACTAGATAGCTGCGAGGCAAAACAGGTTCAAACCTAAACAGTTGCAGTACAAGGAGAAAGTTTTATTACTAACAGAACTAAAAGTTAAAAGATATAACAAGAAATTAAAACACCCCCCCCCTTTTCTCTCAGTGCTTTACTCTTTTTCTTAACTAGCACAAAAGATAATACAACATAAGATTCCAGTCAGTGTTACAGTTCTTGAAAAGTCTCTCTTATGCTTAAGGAAAAAAGGGTTTCTTCTTGCTTCGCATGGTTCCTCAAACTGCCCCCAACAGCAGACCTGCCCAGAAAGAAACAATCTGCTGGGGTGTAACACATCTCTTCTATGGAAAAATATCACAGTTTTTTCACACTGCCACAGCTGGGCCATCACATGGGGTTATCAGTCTTTTTAAGGATGGGTCATTTTGGCCTGAACACAAAGGCTTTTTCTGCTACAAGTCCTTAAAAGCCTCTCACTGCTCCTATATAGCCTGGCATAGGCACTCTTCACAATCTTCACGGGCCACACATGAGTCTTCCATCCCCCATGCACTCCAAGTGGATTAAAGAGACAAACAGTTTGAGATGTTACAGTTTCTCACCACCACATGCAAGAAGTATTTTTAAGCTACGTGTGAGGAACGCGGCACCGCCCCTTTTCTCCCGTCGCCATTTCCAGCTCCGTCTCACATGGCTCACTCTCTCTCTGACTCTGAAGCCTCTGTGTTGAAGAATGTTCTTGTTCAGGCTTTATGGTGAAGAAAGCCTCNAGGAAGGCGACGGCGCCGCGGGCGGGCCCGGGCCGGGCTGTGCCGGGGGCTCGGCGCGGCTGCCGCGGGGGCGGAGCGGGGCGGAGCGCGGCTCCCCGGGCCGCTGCAGGCAGCTAGGGGAGGGAGGGCCCTGCGGCCGGTGACTTCATGGGAAGGAGGAGGCGGCGGGAGGTGGGTCTCGCTTTCCGTCTCCCGGTGCCGTCTGCAGGGCGGGCGAGAGGTGGCCGCTGCGCCGGGTAGTGCGGGCGGGGGGACAGTGGTGACGGAAAGCGGCAGCTGGGGGGGGACGGCAGCGCTGGCTTGACTCCTTCCCCCCCTTCCCCCTCCTGGCCGGAGGAAGATGGAGCTCGGTTAGTGAGGGCTTGCGGGAGGAGTAGCGGGAGCAGGTAAGAGCTGCTTCTCCTCCTGCTCCCGGGATGCGAGCGGCGGGCCGGCCGGTGTCACCGGCGCAGGCGGCACAGGTGGGCCCGGCCGCTGCCGTGTCCTTGCCTGCGGGCTGCCCGCGCCGCCCCGGCCGCAGAAGTTCCCGCTGTGCGGGGCTGCGGGCAGAGAGCCTGAGGGCAGCGCCTTCGGCCGCAGATCTAAGGGCAAAGCCGGGCGTTCAGAAACGCCTCCCGCCCTGTACCTCGGGTTGTCGTGGTGGGGATGCGGGGAGGGCTGCTGGCTCTGCCCCCGCCCCGTCTCCCCCGGCTCATTGATGAGCTCCGGGAAGGGCTTCTGCATTGCAGACTCGCTTCGCTCCTGCATTCGCGGCTTTAGCCTGTACAAGGAGCCTGTTCCCTGGCCGGGTGGTTCGGTGCTGCTTGGGCAAGAGGCCGATTTGGGCAGGTGGTATGTCCTTCTGTGTTTCTTGGACCATGTCAGGACATTTGGGGGGGTTGACCTCATTCGATAACCACTAAATGTACATATGATATATGTTCTTCTTCTGAAAGAGCTACAAAAGGGTATCTGCCTGGATTTGTGTGAATAACACTCATTAGGAGTTCACAGGGTGTGATATAATGCAGTGAGATATAATGTGCATATAAAACATAATGCAGTGAGGCACACGACCTTACATAATCTAAATTTAAAAAGCTCACTTCCCCTATGCTTACTCTGGAGGTTGTAGGAATATGTCTGTTCTAAGTGCTTTCTGGAGACTCATTCGGTACCTATCTGACATAAAGATGCAGCATGCCCTGTGAGGCAGTGCTGAAAATAAAAGAATAAATTGTGGACTACTTTTGCTGTAGTTCTGTCACAGTAAGTTCCTCGTTGCCGGTCAGTGTTTCACACCCATAGTGATATTCATGGCTACATGGGCATACACAGCTGCCACAACCAGAGGGAATGGTCTCTTGTGTTGTGCCTTGGATGTGCCTTTAAATTGACCAGCTAAAACACTGTCATATTTTAATAAATTCTCGTGGCTTCTCTCCCTAAGCCTGAATAGTGTTGCATTTTCTAGCATATGGATATGAATTTAATGTAAACAGAAAGAAACCTTTCACACTTTTAATTTGACCTTCACCATCTCGGACAAATACTCAAAACTGATGATCAGGAAAAGTATTTTGGAAAGGCCTCGTTTAAAATATGTTGCTGGATGCAACGTATGCAACTCAAACCATATCTGAGAAGACATGCAGTCCGTGTTCTGAGCTGTGTATCAAAGGAACTAATGTCTGAGAAATTTGGCCCACATTTTATTTTAACTCAGTCCTTACAGATGACATTGACTTTATTAAAGGTTGCTTTGGCACAGATTTAAAGCAAATGATATTAAGTTTCTGGAATTGAAACAGCTGTTGATAGGAACAGTGTTGTTTTGTTATTTACAATCTGTTATTAAGATATGCGTGTGTTAGCTGTTGAGGCTGGATCTGGCTCTGTTTTCTGCTGTTGGTGTGAATTGACTAAATGGTCTCCTTTCTATGGATGGGAGCCAGATTTTTCCATGGTATGACTGTGCTGCTCACATAGGGACAAGCTAGATTTTTCCCATTTGAATCTGGAATACAGATGAACATCAGTGCCTACCAGCCTCTGGAACACTTTCTATTACAAGGCTATATGCTTTGGATAAACCTGTAACATTGGTGTGGAGTACAGAGTGTCTGTGGGCTGTGCGTGCCCACACAGCAGCAATCATGGTGTGTGACATGGGGTAGCAATGACACCTTTGTGAATCTGGTTCTTTTGAGATACTATGTTTTTGTGTTTGTAGTTTTTACAAGAAACTCAAGTCGTCTTCAGGACAGCTTAATTCAGGTATGATATAACAGCTGTCAAGGGTATGAGGCTGGGTAGAGATCACGTCTAACAAAGTCATATTTTTGTGTGTGTACAGTGCAGAAGTAACTGATTGTTTGCTTAATCATAATGTATCTGTTTTTGGAAAACGTTGGTTTGGGGATTTTTTTGCCAGTGGATTCTAGAAGATTTTAGTCTTGGTTTAATCAATACAAATTCATGTAGTGGTGATGGTGGCTGGAGGTTACAGACTCCAAGGAAGCTTGTAATGAGCAGGCAGAAAGGTACTTAGTCCTTCCCTAGTAAGCCTAACTCTGCATCTTTCACTGCCCTGGCACATCGCTCTTGTTGTCATGTTGGCAGACTCAGCAAAAAAGACCATTGAGTGAATGGAACTCCAGGTAAGGAATTCTGTAGAGATGCAGGCTATGAACACTGACTCTGATGTTACCAGTGCAACCATTGTGCTAATTGTTGCCATAGTTGTCCTTCATATTACTTATTTAAAAATCAGGGAATCTGTTTTAATCAGTATTGTGCATAGAACATCTAATTCAAATTAAAACTATATGTTTTAAATATAATCCATGTGGTGTTTTCATATCATTTAGAATCTTGTATGAGTTCACAGGTATCGTATCTGTGTTATTTGGGGGGAAAAGGTTTTTTTTATTCAATTTGTTATATACTGCATAGACAGAAGAATTTAAAAAATGTGCGTATCATCGTGTTGTCATATACTGTTATTTTGCCTATTATTGCTTTTAGACACAGTAACCCTTTGTAGTCTTTATGGGAGGAGGAGGATAGTGGCAAGGCGTAGTTATGGGTTTATTGCAGGAGAGAAAGTTGGACTTGAGAGGAGGAAAGGGCTAAGGGAACTAGCAGAATGTTTGTTTCCAGATAGTCTACACCTTGTATCTTGCAGTTTTTAATTAAGTCTCCTGTTTAATATTTTCTGCATTCCAAAAACATAATGAAATCTGAAGCTCCTTTTGACACGAATTTCGTAAGGTATCATACTAAGCAAAAATTAAACATAAACTTTTAATTAAGCAAATGGTAAGCTTAAAATACCAAGCACAACTGTTAGTGAATTGAGAACTGAAAATAGAAACAGCGTTGTTGTTGTTGGAGATTTTGTATTCGTTTATCATAGATATGACTACATAGCCATTCATAGATATTTAGACTGAAGCATGGGGCTAAATGGTATGTGGACCTTCTAAATAAATGAATCAGGTTGCCCTAATGAAAAAAACCAGGGAGATTAACCTGGCTGCGTAGATGGTCTGAAAATTCAGCTGTATAGTCTTATGCAAAAGTAGTTTGCCGGTTGAGGTGAGGTACAAATATTGCATAGATGATTTATTGCATTTTCTTGTATTTCTTTATCATTATTTTCCTGAGGCAAAGCATGACACAAAACAGAGAAGTCGAGTAAGATGGCAGAACTGTTCCCAAATCCTTGGTGGTAATGGATTAGTTTTAGTTTAAGGGCAGATTAATTAGTATATACATGTAAATGTAACAGTACAACACTTTCACTGTCATACATTGTCTAGACTCTTTCTTTAGTTGTCCTTCCCCAGCTACTGACCCAAGGGAGGGAAAACTGTAAATCTGACAAGCATGGAGATATGAAAGACTTGATTTACAGTTCTGTTTTCATATTTGTTCTCCTAACATAACTGTTTCTGTGATTATTTCTGAGTTTAAGTCATTTAAAAAGACAAAGTTAATTGTGATGTATTTTAAGCCTCATTCTCAGTTTATTTAAGTTTTTTGTTCTTCTATTTGAGGTCAGTGTTGTCTCTTTTAGGATGCTGTTATACCAGTGATTTTTAGCCATCATGCTTTGCTGTAGTGTTTTACTGTGGATTATTGACATTATCTATATTTATTTAAAATCTCTTGGATGGACCCTTTGAAAAGCTTGAGGCTTGAAATAGAGAATTTGTTCGGCTTGCTTATTAGCTTTTATTAAAAGGGTTTGTAAATTCATTTATTTAGAGTATCTCAGCCTTTTGAAATACACTTTCAAAAGAAACCCAGAAATCTCAGGACAAAAATATGAATTTGCTCTAAGTTAGTTTGAAAATGTATTTGCTTATGTATTTTATAGAAGACATAAAGGATTGCTGTTGCTGGAAGTATTTCTCAATACTTGCAGGGCATTTTTCAGACTGAGCATATTTGCAAATGCTTCATGATACATTTGGTAAAATTAGAATGCTTTCTGTTGTATGTTGAAAATTCCTTTGGTCAGAACACTGAGTTTTTCTGCTCTATCATCATGATTTCAGTCTTGCATGCAATGCTTCAATTTAGCCTGTACACAGAACAAAGTATGGGGGTTTTATTCAGAGGGTAAAGTAGCTATTTTTATCTGTCAGTGTTTTGCAGATACTCAGTTCTCTACAGTGATTTTTTTTTTTACTTGCACATTCTCTTAGGATTTGCTGAGTAATCATTTGCATTGAGTGCTTAATCAAAGAAGGGGCAAAACCCATGTAGAAACTGAGCAAGCTGTGGAAGAATTTTGGTTCTCATTTTGCTGACAATGGCTATATTTCCACTTGTTTTCAGAATTAGAGTAAGGAACACTGAGAATTTGTTCTTTACTTAGATGCTTGAAATATCATGTTTCTAATCCTGGTGTCTGCTGCCATTAGTTGCCTCTGTCCTATAGAAATGTACAAAGTGGTTACTGCTGCATGTGACCAGGAGATGTAATATGTGATGTTATCAGAAATGTGTTCGAATGCCTTTGATTAAAATGGCTAGCTGCCATGGTGATAGTGCCATAGAAACTGGCGAAATAATCAGTGCCTATTAGAAAATCTGAATGAAAAATTCTTCTCTAGTTTTCTGTCATTTATGTTTCAGCACCTAAGCAGTAATGAAACTCTGCTGTTGTTATATTTCTGACTGAAAAATACTGAACAAATTCCTTTGTATTACACAGCAGATCAGGCTCAGGTTATTCCATTAGTACTGCTGAAACATTAAATGCATGAGTGACTGACAATTCAGTCATCCCACAGATGACTTCTAGTCCCAGGAACAAGGGCATTGGGGTGGAGACCTTTCTTACAGAGCTGATATTTGTAGTTAATTCACTTTACTCTTTTACATTGTGATTACTTTCTAAATAGTGCAGTAAGTATAATTTCCTTCAAAAGCACTCTTCAAGCGAAGAAGGGCTGCAGCTGTGTCCCACAGCCAGTGTCTGCAGAGACACAGCACAGTAGTGAAAGAACTTTCATTTGGGAGCCTGACTTTGTAAAGGGTTTTGTCTGTCCTAACTATGGAAATCTGGAGTACAAGAATACCAAATAACATCATGTAACAGCAATATCTTTACTGGCTTCGTTTTCCTCATCTCTTTTGAGATCTATTACAACAAGAAGCAAAGTGCAAGAAACAGTCCCTGGCTTCCCTTGCTCTGTCTCTGGCTGGAATGGGTAATTTCACTGTTACTGATTAGTGACTCTCTGGGGTACTTAACACCCCACTGGAAATTGCTAAGGAAGGACATGGGGGGATGAACCCAGAAGTATCTGTCTAGCTATAATATAAAATTTGATAAAATTTCTGTGCAAACACTTGTGTTACCTGCAAAGTTTCTGAGGTGGTGCAGAGGGGCTTTTATCCCATGTTAAATAGTTTTCTCTCTTAGCACTGAGATCAATGTGAAGGACAACTGCATGATGGTGGTGAACTTGAGTTTATTACTTGGGTTCATCCTGTAGTAAGCTGTAGACAGTAGAAGTACACACAGACTATCAAGCTGTACACTTAGATACAGATATGATAACACACTTTCTCTGATCAGAATAACATACTTACCTGAGAACAGAACCCAGACTGGAGCATTGCAGATGGATGTGTCAGGAACAGTGTCTCATCTGCCATCCCTTAACATGTGCCTATCTCTCACCTGAGAATATTTAATATCCCAGTAGCTTCTATTTTAAGTCTTAGAGCTGTTCCATACTCAGTTCTGAAGAAGAGGAGGACATACAGGTCTATTAAATAACATTATGGTAATGGGACAGGATTTGTTTAGGGTAAATAAAGCATTGATTCGACAAACTATAATTAAGTGTGAAGCAATGAAATCATCTCCATGTCCCTCTAAATAACTCTATGTCTCTGTCTCTGGAAGAGTGCAAATAGTTTAAAGGAAAGACAGAGTATAAAGGGAAGGCAGATTTATGTAATTTCATCAGAAAGAATGACAGAATATACAACCTGTAGATAGTTCACCTGTGGGAAAGATTCAGATAGTATGGTGTGTTTATCTGTTCTGCCAGCTACAGCTGAATTAAGAGCTGGTGACAAACTTCTCTTCAGAATAAGTTAACAGAAGTAACATATAGTGGAGAAAACCACAAAGGTAAGGTTAAATAAAATCAGGTCGATACACTGTTTGCACTTTGCTAAATTGAGACTGTTTGCTGGTAAGAAAATGCCTTTGAAAAGTAGTGTCCTATTTCATTACCCCTCTATCATTACCCCTGTGTACTGGTGTGTTCAGGCATTTACAGGAAGGGGAATAAATTCAGGGATTGTGAAGTTCATGTGAAAATTCAGAATTTAAATGAAATTTGCAACAGCTGAGATGCTTTAGATCGGTATTGGTGTTTCATGTTTGGTTTTTCAATAATCAGAAAAGCAAGACTAAAAACTATGAGAAGGCATGTCAATGTCAAGACATTTAGGGTGGAAGTTCCAGGTTTCAGTGACCGTTTTCCACAAAGGTTGGAGGCCCTATGAGCTACTCTCACAGCTTATCATGTATAGTTTTGAATATCTGAGGAGGCAGGGGGGTTAAAAACCCTGATATTCTAATATTGGACTTTATGGAGTGTCTCTTCTGTATTGAAAGAAGACCTGTGTGAAGGAATGAATTTTTGGGCCATTTAGTTGGTAGTGTCTTAGTGGCTGACAGGCACTGTAGAAGCCAAGTGTTTTTTAGCAATAGAAAGTTCATTCTTTCAGGCTTCTTTGTAGGAATGCATATGAACCTCAGATATACAGAACTCACATATATGCTTTCAATTGAAGTTTTCATAGATGGCTGTGTTGTGGTTACATTCATTGCTCAATACTTCAAGACAGAGTTTTAAATAAAATAGGAAAATTTGCTTGCACTCATGAATAATCCTCCTTTTGTGAGAGACACCCAGAAGTGCTTTGCTGGTTTGCTCTTTCTCTCGTGTTTCTCTCAGTGTGTGTAGTCACACTTGTGACTGTAGTCTGCTCTGGCATTCCAACCTGAAGATGCTTAGTAGATAAGGACTCTATAGCAGTTTTGGGCAGGGAATACAAAGATAGGTATTTAGTACTGTATAGTCAGGCTGTAAATGCTCAAAGCAAAATTTAATCAGGATTATTAAAAGGACGTGTTTTCTTGGCAGGAATAAGGAGGAAACAAAAGGCTGTGAAAAAACATTATATGAAGGTTCTCCTGAAGAAACCCCATGTAGAGATCTGTAATGTCTCCTGGGCAACACAGTTTACATTTTTATGTTTCTGCATTGTTCAAAACTTTTTCTGTGTGGATGAAAGAGCAGCATCATAAATCCAGAGCTGTGTTGTTTGTAACAGTAGAGTCACTATGTTGTCTCTCTCTGGGCTACATCATCTTTATAACAGGAGATACCTGTTTCCTATCACTTAATCCATCCCAAATACTGTTCTCAGTCCCTTTACCTTTCAAAGGAAAAATCCCTGTGATGTGTCAAATAGTGGCTAGTAGTTGGAAACTGAATCTCAGTTCTTGTGAGTGGGAGAATTAATAAGAATTTTGTAGTAGGGTGCAATTCTATTTGAACTGGTTTTGTGATTATAAACATATGCTAAAAACTGTTAACTTTGACACATAAGGGAATCTTTAAAGCAGGCCTGTGGCACTTACTGGCACACGCCCCTCCCTGCTGTCATGTATTGCTCATGTGCAGGCTTGGTAGCACCCTGACTGCAAAAGGATGATATTCTTGTGTCTGCAGATAAGCAATATGAACTGCCCTTGGCAAACACGATGCAGGTGCTTCCAGATGAGGTATTGCTGGCTGCTCCCCCTCAGTGCTAATGCAGATCAGGTGCTTGATTATGAGCACACAACACTGCAAAGTGTAGACCTCAGTTAGCACAGAAACATAAACCATTACCTTTTGCTGCCACCAGAGATGAGCAGCTCAGTTGTGTCTGGAGTTGGTGACATGTTTGCATCTAGCTGGTAATCTCTTGACTTTGTTTGATGCAGAATTTGAGAAACAGAGCTGTTATCATTTTCCTTCTTCCAGTTTTGTCTCCTAAAATATGCTTTACAGGAGAAGTGGTCCCTTCACGAGCTATTCAGTTGTTGGGTTTCATTCCACATGCCTCCCATATTCAAGATAAAATATTTTCCTATCCAGTATAGAGGGATATGTACTCATGAGAGAAGGTATCTCTGAAGCCTTTTGGTTGTCATTAAATGTATCTTTACAGAAAGAAAAATGTGAAATATCCTGCTTTGGATTTCAAAATGAAGTTTACTTCCATAAAAAGTTGCTTTATTTTTGTGAGGTAAAGATTGGGAGAGCATACAATTTTACTGTACTTTTAGAGGAGTATTCCTATGACTGGTTTTACCCCAACTTTTTTCTTATAAAGGTTATAGTAACATGTGTATGTATGTTTTCTGTGAGCCATTTTTATTCTATGGATCTGAGACTTATCAATGACTGAAAAAAATATTCTGTAACGATTTCCTTGAGAGTCAAGCTGCCATTCCTTGAGAGAGAAGCTGGAGAAAAAGGTCTGGGGCTTTGAAAATACAAAATCCATCCACTTCCTCTGGGCCACTGAAATGGACCTTCTCTTCTAGTAGAATTAGGTCAGAAAATAGCCTTTGAGTTGTGGAGTTGTGAGTATCTCTGGCAGAAGATCACTTCTGAGGGAATCATTGTGGCAGTAAAATACATTTTGAGCTGAAATACTAAAAGAGTGGATGGCCAGCAAGTGGGTTTAGTTCACTGCTATTACCATTACTCTGTTCTTACCCATAAAACTGTCTTTTACTGTCAGAGAGCTGCAGATTAAGGCCCAGATATTTTAAAACATGTCTCATGACTTATATCTATGGAAAAAAATAGTCTATTTTGAGCTGTTTGAAATGATGCCATGTCAGAATATTCACTTTTAAAGTGGGGTGAAATGTAACTGTGTAAAATAGTTTGCCACATAGGTGTGATTTCTGGTGATATTTTATCTTCATATCTTTCTTAGATATGGCTGTGGAAAATACATCGTGTTTAGGGAGAGGAAGAAAAGAAAGAACAGATTTTCATGAAACCTCTAACTTCACCAGTATTGTGTACTTCATGGTCTTAAGAGGTGCTAATATTAAAGCTGATTCAATGCTGTAGAGTAAAATCCTGAGATCTAGATGCAAAAATGTCTAATAAGTCAAACTCTAATTAGAGTAGCTTGTGGTTATCTTATTTGTCTTTATTGCTATACTGTGATAAATTTAAGCGAGCGTTAATTGTAATTTTATAATTTGGGATAATGAGCACTGCAGACAAAGGTTCACCAAGTGTTGTGAAGGTGGAAACACCAAAGAGGAACTTCACTGTGTGCACAGGTGTTTATGCAAAATGTGACCTTTGTTTGATCTTCAAGCTTAAGTTACAAAGCAAATTAATGCAGTAGCTGAAGGGATAAAACTATATATATATACAGTTAAATGGGGCTATTACTACTTTTGAATGAAAAGGCTGTGGAAAAGGTAGTTGAAGATTTACAGATGTATTCTAGAATCATGAATTACTGTCAAATTGCAGAAATATTTGCTGAAAACCTGTGGAAATCTTTAAGCCTTGTAAAATTATTTTGAAGTAGGGAATTAGCTAATCCTCCAGTAATTTTCCAGGAAATTTGTATGGGGTTTTGTTGATTGGTTGGTGGGGTTTTTTTTTTTAATTTTTAGAAATTCTTAAGCAGCCAGGTAAGAAAAAGCTTATTGCCTGATTAATAAAATAGCTGGGTGGAGAGCACTGCTAATAATATGCAGTTCTCCTTCTGTGTTGCTTCTTCATGTTGCCACTGTGTGCTTGGCTGGAATGTAGTGGTGTTACATATCTGTGGATCTAACAGCTCTCCTTCAAGCCTTGCACTGTTAAATTGGGTCACTGCATATAATGCATGTTAAATAAGATAAGATGGTTTGTTGTATTCACAGAAGAAGTTAGCAGTAGGATCTCACAGTATTTACAGGAAGCATATTTTGGTTAAGAATAAGTGCTTTTTCTTTAAGTATGTTAGTAGCCATTCACAAAGTATTGTGTTCTTCTGGGATACATCTTCCTTTGTATGTAAATGAGGCAGCTTTCGATGAAGTTGACCAAATGTAGCAAAAAGCAGACTATAGCTCTGAGATCCAGTGGCTTGGTGGATCTTTGGCTGGGGTTTTGCAATAGCACATTTAAGTTTCGTGTGTGAATAGATGAGATAAATCTATTTCTTTTTTTCAGAGACAGATTAAAATGAATTATTTTATATGAGTAGCCATACAGAGAAAATAGTTTTAAAGTTTCCAATGCTCCTTGCTTCAGTTGAAAAGCTGACTACAGGTCTTTAAGAGATCCCATGACTTTTTTTAATGGGATTAAACTTCTAGGTCATATTAAGTACTTTAAAAAAAGTTTATTCTTGTCCTGCTGATTAAACTTCCAGATAAAGTTGTAACTTCATTACTAGCCAAACTATAAAGTCCTAATTCAAAACATTGATTCTATATCTGAGAAAGTAGAGTTGCACATAAGTCCCAAACCCTTGTGTGTTGTCTGTTCTTCAGTACTTTGAAAAAAGAAACATTTTCCTAGCCCTTAGACGTGCCTGTTTAAAACTGAACCTGCAGGCATGTAGTCTTTGGGAAGCTGTGGCAGATACTCCAGCATTCCGTTCCAGTCTTTCCCCTTCTGGGATCCTCTAGAACTGCTCTTAATCCATATTGTCTTATGAATCCCACACTTGCCAATCATAGGGCTTTTATACTGCTCTGTGAATAGTGACCAGTCAGGAAACAAAGCTTCTAAAATATTAATTTTGAGTACCTCTTAAAAAAAACCTTCAAATGAAATTCCCTAAGAATGGGCAAAAGTACTGCTACTAACAGAATTTGCCTTAGTGTTAAGGGGACTTGGGCTTAAAAGTTACCTTTTTAATTTCAGAATGTAGTTTCTATGTATCAAATGGGTAAATTCTTCAGAGATTTTGTATCTGTTGGGGGGATTTAGTATTTTGATGGAGAGATGTCTAGGATGTGACACATTAGATTTCTGAGGCTGGTGGGACATTTTTGAGGTTTTATGGTCTGGGCTTCTGAAATCACTCCAGCTATAGAACTCAGTGATGGAATTTCTTCTGTTGAACTATAGGGTCCTTTTCAGGAAAGACTCTCACTGCTGATTTATAGACTTATAATTCAGTAGATGAATATCATGAATCCATAAAAAGTAGCAGCCTTGGACAGAGGTTGTACCTTAGTGGTTCAAAGAAGCCCTTTTGTATTATCTTTCTTGTGACTGAGAGTGGAGTTTGAATAAACAGTCTGGGTTTAAAACAAGACTGAAAAAAAGGACTTGCTTTTGTATGGTAGCTAAGCTGGTGTTTCAATTAGGCAGTAAGTGTATGCAGGTTTTAGAATTGTCATGACTTCAAACATACAAAATTAACATCCTGTGTTTGTAAAAGTGATCATAGAGTGTGAAATGTTCTTTGCTAGAACTTGCTTTCTATCTACTTGCATTTTATAAATTTATTCTATGATGAAAAGCTCCTGTTGGCCTTACTGAGACTGTGGGTACCTTCAGAGGCACCTGCATACATAAGTAAGGCTGCATAATCTAGGCCAGGATGGAGAAGCTGCTGCTACTCTTGCACATACTGGCACTTAGGGTATTTTATATGTCCATAATAGTCCAGTGCCCAGGGTAGCAATTGTTTGGGGAAAAAAGGTTGTCTTTCTTTGCAGAATAAGCTAAGACAGCTGTTAAATTTCATGCTTACCTGCAGAGCTCATGTGTGATCACTGAAGATGAGTATCTGCCTTAAATAAAGGAGCAGGTCATTAATCTTTTGAGAGCTGTTCATGCAGTCTTTGCAAATACAGAGGCCTTGGGGATCACAGAACTTCAGCTGCAGAGCCTGCTGGCTCTTGTGTGCCAGTGTGGTGGTAATTGGAAGAGAATTAGAGTAAACCTGCATGCTTTCTAGCTGAATTGTCACCAATCTGTTTAAAATATTTTAGTTGCCTTTCTCAGGTCTTTACTGTTAATGAAATTACTTCCTAAGATCTTATGCATCTAAAAAGATGCAGTAACGGTGCCAGAAATGAAATTAGTATGCCATGGGAGCTTTCCTAATGAAATTAATATCGTATTTATAACCTTTTTAAAGAGGCTTTTTACCAGTTACAGCATAAAATGAACTCCCAGGAGAATAAGATGCTCTTTCTTTGTCCAAGCTTTTATACTTCCTGCATGCTTCCTTCCATGATACAGGAAATAGAAATCTCAAAATAAAAATTAATTCTTTGATACCTTTCAATGGATTCCTAACTTTTTTAGTATTAATTGTGAACTTCAGTTTTAGATTAGTGTTTATTTTTTTAATCTGTTTGGCTGTGATTTTTTTCCATGAGGTAGTGGCAGCTAATCAGTATAAAACTAATTTTTCTTTGATTTGAAGAAGTTAGCTATATTTTTTTAATTTTTTTTTTTTTACTTTTTATGTTTTTGTTTTGTAAATGGTGAATCAAATGTACCTAAACATCTATAAGTAGGTAGTATTATTTCTAAGGCAGGCCACAGCTTGCTGAGGAGAACTAAGAGGAAACGGAGTATTGCTCCTGTCAAAGGTGAGGCAGAGCTAAAACCAGCATGGAATGGGTTTATTCAAGAACCAGTAAGAGTTGGGCTTTAATCACAACAGTCCCATTTGGGCTATCACTTACCTGCTCTGCTGCCAGCACTACATTCAGTGGGTCTTTACTTTCCTTCCCAGCAGGCTGAGTGCTGCTGTGCTGGGAAGGTTGGGTAGAAAGTTAGGTTGATTTGTTCTGTGCTGCCAGGGTTCCTGGGCATCCCCCAGTGTTCACTTATCTCCATGCATCTCTCATCTCTAGGATTTTCCCTTGCTGCCAGTTGTGGTCTTTGCTGCCTTCTTTCCTGGCCTCTTCTTCATTCTGAGACTGCTACTGCTTTCAGGGAACAACTCTTATTTTCAGCACTCCAACTCCTAATTTTTCCCTGGCTGAAATGGTCAGTGTGCAGAAACACAATGTGTGAGCAGCCTTTTTAATTGCATGTTCTGCCTCTGTGCTAGTAGAAGGATTCAGAATGTGACCCTTCTGTTTAATCCAGGTGTCTCCAAAGTTTGCAAGCAGCCTGTACAGATTGCAGGGAGCAAGTACCATTCTCTGCCTGAGAGTTCAGAATCCAGCTTCACTCACCCACAGAGCCACACACATCCCCAATTCTCTGCTGCCTGTTAGCATTTGCAATGGAAGCTGGTTTTTCAGTGATGTGCTTATGCCAGAAAAATGTTTGCTGCCACTAGGAGACCCTTCATTCAATTTGTCGGAGTCTCTGATCTTCAGTAACATGAATATTTTGCCTTTGCAGTGTACTTTCACACAGAATTTCTAAGTTTATGTGGTACAAAGGGAATCCAAATGTGGATTGGTGCTAGAACAGGAGGGACAGCATATGACTGTCAGTTTGCATCTCACATGACAATTTCAAGGTTTACTCCATGTGAAAGCTTTATATAATGTGAGAATGTTTACATGCTGTAGTACTTGGCATGATAATTTTCAGGTAGTGTTACAGTCCTTTAATGATGCAAAAGACTCCTCTATTGACTGTGAGTGTAGAAACATACTGGTAAAATTTAAAAAAATTAAGGTGACTTAAGAGTAGCAAGAAAATATCTTGGTTCTTATTGCAAATTTGGATTATTTCTTTATAACTTTTATTCTTTCTTTGATGGCCTTTTCTCTGGTTCTTCTTCCTACATGGTTAACGTGAGGGTGTCTCTTTGCTGGACTGTGGAAGGGTCACATTTCCCCTCACTTTTCAGAGTCAGAAGTCCAACTGGATGCTCTCTGATGTCTGGAGGCAGTTGGCCCCAGAAAAAGAAAGCATTTGGGGGCAGTTAAGGTCCAAAAGCATCACTTGTACATCTCACTGTTTTCAGTTATTGAGAAGCTTATATATTTGAAAGATGTGTTAATGGACTTTGTTAAATTGCATTGTAGAAGCAGCAGTGGGTAGTGGAGCTCTGGCCATGCGGAGTTCCCAAGGGAGATGCTTTGGGAGGCAGTGAGATTTTTAGGGAGTGAATGGTGCAGGACTTTCTTTTATGCTCTTCAGTATGGGTTTTCATTGAATTTGGGTTTGTTCTAATGTACTGAGGGTGGGTTATTTTTGGTTTGGTGATGTTTTATTTTCTCTTTTCTTACATACGTGGTTTAATATAAAAATCATTATCAGCAAGGATTTGCAATGCAATTGACAGATACCCCACCTCATTATTTCATTCATATATGACCTGGGATGAAAATAGGTTGCACTCACAGGTGCAAGACATGATTGAACTGTCACAGCCTCTGTTTCTATAAGACAGTGAGTATTAGGTTCAAATTGTGTGAGGTTTGTTGTTGGAAACTGGGCACAGAAAGGGGAGTTGGGTTCCTGCTGAGTGGCTGTGTAGTTACTTGTTATTAAAATGTTTCCTGTCCCATGAAGAGCATTTGCAAAATTGTGTTATGATAATCACCATTTTGATGGATACATCAGGTGCTGAAGTGCAGGCATGGAATATTAACGGCACATCTCTCCTCTGAGTGTCAGGTGCTGTAGCCAGGAAATGTCATAGCCCACTCAAAAGTCTATGTGTTTTGTGCTTCTCTTAAAAACTTCTCAAAGATGCAGAAGAAAGGACGATTAAAAAAAAAAAAGTTTTAAAAAATGACTCTTTAAAATCAAATGCTTCTCAGCTCCTATTAACCTGTCATTGTATCTTCTGGCAGCACAATTCTACAACTTCCAATAATTCTCAACTGCAGTTTACTAAATATTTGGAGGATTAACACTTAGATTCTGAATTGTACCTTCTTCCCTTAATAGA
This sequence comes from Lanius collurio, assembly GCA_020086605.1. NCBI lineage: Eukaryota > Metazoa > Chordata > Aves > Passeriformes > Laniidae > Lanius > Lanius collurio. The sequence goes on from JACBWW010000021.1 coordinate 3,220,054, forward strand.
TCACTTAACTGGGGGAGCAAGGGAGTGTATAGAAGCCAATTGCCAAATTTCTAAAACCTGAAGGGAGCAGCTGTTCAGTATGTGTGTTAATTGGTTGTATTACTCCCCATGGCAAGTGAAGAGGGTTGTTGATACTGAGAATACTATGAGCAAAGAAACCCCTGTGTTTGAGAAGTTTTAACTTTAGGGAAAATCAGTGCATGGAATACAGCAAATCATTTTATGTTAAACCTGGGCCCTTGAACTTAGGCCATGAGTTTTGCAATTTGGGTTGGTTTTGTTTTTTTTTTTTTTCTTCAGACAACTGAGTAACTACACAGTTTCTTAAATAAACTGAATGATACAGACTGTTGACCCCTTAGGCCATTTTAATTTTAGACACCTAAATTTAGAGTTAGAACTCTCATTTAGTGCATTGTATTTGAGAGATTTGGACTGGAACCCAAGAGCCTTCACCCTGTCCCTACTTACATTACTGTCATCTCTCTGAACTTCTCCCTAATACTGAAATTAATAGCACTTCTTTCTGTCTTGAGACCTTCTCAAATTACTTTCTTCATTTTTCATTCATTTTGCTTCAGACGGTATGTATGTTGCAGTTCCTCTTGTTAAAAGCAAAATATGAATCAGATATGGAATACAGAGAGTTTTTTCACTTCTAATTAGAAATGTATAGCTGTCTGCTTTAGGTGAAGCCTACTGTAGATCTCTTCAAAAAGCTGTGCTACATGTTCTGTCATAAAATGGATTAATAGATTATCCAAAGAAAGGCTGCTTGTTATGGTTTTTTTGGTGTTAACTTGTGTTCTTATCATTGCCTGGATTGTAAAGTAAAAGTTATATTTATATAGTGAATCTTTTAGATTTCATATTCAAGAAAATATCTTGGAATAAAAGAAAGTTACTACCTCTATATGGAGGAGAGCCTGACAGAGGTGTTTGTGTTTTGAAGAGGAAAATAGTCTTTGATAAGCTCAGTTTTACATGGTAGCTCAGAGCAATCACATATTCAACGTGCTCCTGCAGTTCAGCATTGGGGGTCAGATCCTGCACATTCTGTGCTGGCCAGTATTAAATCAGTTAAGTGTGGCTTTAAGTGAAACCAGTAGTATCCAGCTATACAGACAAATGCATACTAAAGTCTATCAGCCACATTCCTGGGTTGGGGTGTGCTGCAGGCACCTACTGGAGTTCCAAAATACATTAGGGATGCTAATCTATTTTATTGTTCTAGTATACCACAAAAACAGTATTGGAAGGGACACTGTATTCCTTTAATCACTCTCCTTTATTCTCGGCAGCTCAGTGGAATTAAGCTTTGGGCCAGACAGTGACAGCTAGAAGCCATTTATGTGAGCTCTGCACAAAGCAGCCATCATGAAGGGTTCTTTATTTTGATGTGTAATTTGGGAAGAGAGTAGTGTTATTTTCCAGTGCTGTGGAGAAACTAATACATATTTCGCAAACCATTTTTGTTTCATGTTTCAGTGCTATCCAAGTGCAAATGTCAGCAAAATCTGTCATCCCCTACCTCTCTGAAGCCATAAACAAGCTCAGAACTCCCAGTTCTCTCAGAGATTTGTTACTAATACAGTATTTTTTTTTTTAATTATACTTATCAACAGCTGTACAATAATTCTGCTTAGTCATTAAGATACCGAGATAAAAGTATGTGACTTTCCTGAGCCCTCTCCTGGGCAAGGCCCCAGAAGGAAGCAGCAGTCTTGTGTCAGAAGAGTGAAAGGATTAAGGAAGCATAGCCAGGGTATTACTTGAGGCCTGTAGGCATGTGCTGATGAACACAGTCACTACACATTTCCCAAATTAAGTAAGACAGTAAAAAATATGCTCACAGTTCATCAGGGGTAAAAGCTTGTGTTTCCCCCTAAATCACTGGTACAATTTTCATTTCTTCCAATTTATAAGAAGCAGTGGGGCTGTTAAAAGTTCCAGCATGCTGCCTTTCACACCATTTTTTTAATCATAGTTCTGATGAATATTTTTTTTGGCAGCAATATTTCACTTTTCTACATTTTACAAAGTCCAAAGTAGCTTGACTTGGATGATTGGAAACAGCTTTATCTGAGGAATATGTACTGCTGTCTAATGAGAAATGCCATTAATGGTCTACAGCTATTAGATGGCTGATGTAATATTCAGTTTGGGTTGTGTTCCAGATAACAGAATAAATAGATTATGTAGAAAATTGTTTAGGACAAGATAAAATTAATGAATTACATTTAATAGATATTTCATGTTTTGGGTGGATACATTAAGACTCGGTTTGAATAGTTTCTCCTTTTCAATAGGCCAGATTATACAATCCAGAAAGATTTCAAATACTGAGAACGAAAGGTTTTCTAATGGTGTTGGTGTGTTTTTCCTTTAGAAAGAGCTGTTGAATTTGACGAGATGCCTTTCTGAAATGCAATCAACTTTAGGAGATTCCATGTACTGGAGAATGAAATGTGATAGTTAAGGCTAAGTGAGAATTGAATTCAACAGATATCCAAGGGAAAAATCTGTAATTCAAAGCAGCTACAGAATGCAAGTCCTGGATACTGTAGCTTTCTGAAAGGATGCTGAACAAAAATAGTTGTAAAATGTGTTTGTAACAGTGGGAAACAAATATTTCAAAAAAAAGAAGTGTAGATTTATGACTGAATATTTTACCATCCCCATTTCTATAGGTTTCAAAGCCTTCCATAGATTTTGAAAATAAATTCTGGTTTGGTATGTCATCCAGTTAATTTTAAAATTAATTTTATTATTCAAACAAGATTCACATTGTAATGCAACAGATTAGGCTGGGAGTTTGAGGCAGAATTTACTGAATTTTCAATCTAGTGTACTACAGCAATCTGTGCAACTGGGTAGTTAAAGATGGTATACAAATTCAATAATTAAATGATAACAGATTAATTTTTCTGAAAAGCTTGCTCATCTGTCAGAAATCATTATTTTCTTTTTCTTGGTACACATATACATTTTCCCTTCAGTGTGTGGGGTGGTTTTGCTGTGGGTGTCTGAGAATGTGCTTTTGATTGATGAGCTAAGCTGTTTCCTCAGGTACTGTGGCAAATGCCTTCGGACGCAGTACTCCAGAAACTGCTGCTCCCAGAGAGAGAGATGGAGAGAGATGCTGCTCCCACAGTGCTCCTGCTCTCTGACACGGGGTTTGCTGGGCTTTGGGAGCTGTTACTGAAAAAAACACATGCAGCTTTCCACTGCTGCACTTAAAATTGTCTCTTCAAAAGCTGAGCCATGGCTGTGGTCAGTGAAAGATGGACTTAATACAAAAGTAGTAATTCTGAGCTTTGGGGACTCTAAAATGGGATCTTTTAGTAGGAGAGGGAATTTAGCAACTTACTAGTAAAATACTTTTATTTCTGCAGTAGCTGTGATTTAGTAGCTGTTGTGTTTCAGCTGTTGTGGTTTTTTGATTTGTTTTTCTCTCTAGGAATTGGATGGAGGATTTCCTATAAATAATAATGTCATCTCTGTGAACTTTCACATAATTTGACATAATCACCCCTTCCCTGTTCTTTTGTTTTCTGTGTCTCAGAAGGATTTTCTGTCTTCTCAAGAATTTGGTTGATGGAACAAAAGCCAAGAGGCTTTTGGGATGGTACGTTGGTGTGATGAATGGATGATGTGGGTTTAAATAGGTCCCTGCCTTTTGCCCAGGGAGCAGGTAGCCACGTTATTGAGGTGGCCAGCCCCCCCAAGACCCACTCTCATTTGTGAGCTTCTTTAATAATGGCTGATTCAGTCTATTATTGAATGAATTATTTATTTAATAGGCACAAAACTAACAGACATGAGACTTAAAACAGACTATTACTACCCAGGGATAAGACAAAAGAGGACAAGTAGTATTATACAACTTGTTGAGGTTTGTTTAGTAAAGGTTTCTGTGAGGTCAGAGGTCTATGAAGGCTCACAGCCCATCCACACAAGTGTAAGGGGCAACATTCTGCAGTTGGAGAGCTCTGTATTTATAATTGGACTGTTTTCTAGTCAGCCCTTTGTGAATGTAAAGGAAATTTGTCTACATATGAGATGCATTAACTATTTCCAGACAAAGAAAATGTCTTAAGCTGAAAACCTTTTGCCATGCCTGGCAGTCCAAAGGCTAAAACAGGCAACGTGAACGTGCAACTCCCTTTAGTGGTGTCCTCAGCTGTCAGTGCACAAACTGGCAGTGAGCACTTTGGAATGGAAAAGGAATGGCAGTGACTGTCAGGTGTGACTACCAGGGTACCCGTCCTGACTGCCCAAATGTCCTGCACTGTCATGTAGGATCCTGCTGGCTGCCTGTAGCACCAACATGAGACTTTGAGCTGAAAAAGTATCTTTTTAAAGCCTAAGGGTAAATCTCTTACTGCTTCTTTTTTGGAATTGTGTTTCCAGTACTTGTAGGAGCAGTGATTTGCCTATGTGTGAGATGAGAGCTGAAATTTCTACAATCTGTTCTTACAAAAAAAGTTTTGTGAAAATAAAAATTAACTATTTACTTTATGGGGGGAAAAAAAAGATGAGATTTAATTGTTGCCTAAAATTGCCAGAACAGAGAAAAAGACTAATGATAGTAGGGATATTCTTTTAAAGCATAGACATAGTATAATGAGATCCATGACTTAGAAAATGGAGCTTAATAAAGCAAGTTCACCAAATTTTCAGTGGCAAGTTTAATTAACCATCTGGAATCTGATGGATTTTCCACCAACTGAAGTCTTTTAATCAGTGCAAGTTGTCTTCCTAAAATCAATTTTGTAGCTTAAATGAATAGAAACATAGAAGTATTAATGCTGGGAAAGACCTCTGAGATTATCAAGTCCAACCTTTGACCAAACACCACCATGCTCCGTAGTTGTATCGTTAAGTGCTACATCTACTCATTTTCTGAACTCTTGCAGAGATGATTCCTCCACCACTTTGCTGGGGAGTGCCTTCCAATGCTTAACCACTCTTTCAGTGTAGAAATTCTTCCTTATATCCAGCCTGAACCTCCACTGGCCTAACTTGAGGCCCTTTCCCCTTGTCCTGTTGATTGTTACGTGAGAGAACAGGCCAACTTGCTCCAGCACCTCAGTGTCCTTCCTGTGACACTCCCACCAAACTTGGTGTCATTTGCAGCTGGACTGGCCCCAAAATTGAGCCCTGGAGGACACCTCTTGTGAGTGACCAACTATGTTTAACTTGATTCAAATGCAAGTCATAGGCTTCATACAAAGATGACAGAATTAATTTCTTTGGCTTGTCTTATACAGGAGCTAGGTATTTAGAGACCCTGAATTACACTGCTTTCTTCTGAATTACTACTTTGACTTCAATTTCTTTCTCAAATTTATGAGGATAAAATACCAATTTTTCAAAAGATTATATATTCATAAAATATTTAATTGGTCAAAACTCAGGTTTTTAAATTGTCTTGTTTAATTTTTTTGCTTTTGTTCATTAAAAAAGTCTGATGAACCTTTTACTAACAATTTTCTTTAAATGTGATGTGTTTACATCTCCAGTAAATGACAGAATCTGCTCAGTTTTGAGAAAAATGCAGTGAATGGGGAGGAAAAAAAAGCCTGTAAACACCTTTCTGTTACTTTTTTTTTTAGCTGTCCAGGGTGTTGAAGAAGCAGTAAAAATTTCAGTTTATTTTTGGAATGAGTCCAGCTGTAACTTTAACTGTTTTGGTTTATGTTTGGTGAGATTTCAAACTAACAATTCATTGTTAGCTCAGGTTAAAAAAGCAATGTTTGACCAAATTTTCAGAGTGAGTTGACTGCAGCTCCCTGCTTATGATTTTTTTGTACTACAGATCTTGACAACTGAACTAACAGTTTTGCTGTTTTCTGGAAACTTAGTATTCCTATGGTCATTGTACTTAACAGAAAAATTAGGACTAAAGCTTTCTCAGTGTACACAGCATTCCATGTGCCTAATTGGATGAGTAAGGAAATTTGACGATGTTCTTTTCAGAGGAAATGTCTTATGGCATGAGTTTGTTCAATTTTTAAATCACAAGGTACTGCCCTTGCAGGCAGCCCATGGGCATAAAAGCCTGTGACCACAGTAAACGTCTTGCAGGACATTGTGCAGCTTTCTGCTGTGTGCAGCTCTGTAATGGTTGATCTCTTTTCTTCTTTATTTTTGCACAGCACTGTGTGAATGTTTCCCCACTTGCATGTTTCACCTTCATTTTTCAATGTGGCCAGTTATGGCTGCAATCGAAGAAAACCCAAGAATGAAGAAAAATCCCTTTCCTTTCTGTTAAAAAAAATTAATTCATGGAAGTATATGGCAATATGGTAATACACACTTCCTTTATTTATACACACTTGTTAATGTACTTGCTTTTTCTAAGAGCTCATTCTTGACATGAACCTGGTTACACTGGAAAAATATACAAGTTCCCTGTCATGCAGCTGATCTGTGTCCATTACGTATTTTGTACCTTGCTGCCATCTGTCCACTGGCACATTGCATGGATAGAATAATAGGGGAAAATTCCAGTTAACTGTGAGCAGCATACAGCAGATATTGGTGGTTTTCTGATCCATGGAACAGCATCAGGTGCTCCTAGACTTCCTAAAGACCTTTTGACCTTTTCTTTATATGATATTGTGTTAGTTCTAAAATAGGCTGCAGTAACTAAACATTGTTTTAAAACTCAATTTAAGAAATCTAGACTGAAAATCAGAGAAAATAATATAAAAATGTAAAGAATGTACTTTATAGTGAGAGAGGGTATCTACATTATGCTGATTATCTGGTTTTCTAAACTAGTTCAATGGTTCAGCAGTGATCATTGCTGAAAAACTCACTCCAGCAGGACTCTTCCATAGGAAACCTCATGTGCTTACAAGCAGCCAGCTGAATTGCACACTGTCTGCAATTTTCAGTAACCTACCCTGTGTGACCTGTCCAAGCACTGCAGCATTTTAGGGTGGGAGTCCTTACAGCCCTCAGCTGGGTCTCACAAGTGCCTGCAAGGTCAAGAGAAGCGTTGCTCAGGTAGCTTTTGGGTCTGCAAGCTGTTCCATTTGGCTCCAATTGTCTGTGCATTTGGAATAGTCCATGGGGGACAGGATTACCAATGGAGTAAATCTTGGCCCTCTCCAAGTACAAATGTTATTACTCTGCTGTCTGCATTCATTCAGGGGCAAATGCCTTCACTGAACTCCCAGACAGTTCTTTGCTAATTTGTTTGGGAATAATTTGCAAACTTTTACTTGTTAGGAAAGCAAACTGAGACAGGAAATGTAGTTAAAACCGTGAGGGTGCATGTACTGGGGTGGGTTGTAAAAGCCCTGCTTGGACAGCTGCTCTGGTGGAAGTCCGTAAGAATTTACACAAATTCAACAAAAATCTTGTTTCAGGTTACATTTTAAAAGCTTTTTTCCTGGTCCTCTGGAGCCATTCATGTATTTTAGGGAAGAACTGGTTGCTGTTTAGTTCAGTTTCTCCCCAGATACCTCTTCAATGTTTGTTCCTAAGATAACACCCCTCTGTTCTGGTTAGAAGAGAAGGGAGTCAGTGGTTTAATGTCTTTGGCTAATATTATTTATAATGTTTGTTTTGTCCCTATAAGCAGGTCATAGAATTGAAATTATGATTTCTTCTTGATGTCTCAGATGGAACATGCAGTTATAGAAGCAGGTTTTGCTTTTACTGTGGTGTTGACAGTATTCATAAAGTCTGTGGTACACAGATATACACCCTTAAGCTGATCTAGAAAACAAATCCCTTATGGAAGATGGTAGGGTTTTTTCTTTCTCCAGCCAGAATTGCCCTCTTGCAGTTAGAAAATGTTCTTATAAGGGAGATGGAGATAATCTGAACAGGGAACTCACTCTGTCTTGGAATATTGGTCAATATCTGCTTCAGCAATAAAATAACATTTAGCTAGAGTGAGAATTTCCAAAGGATCTGGACAATATTGACTGCATTGCATTATTTATTTTTGAGGATGAAGCTATAGAGGAAAAGTGGTTTTACTTTCTTTTCTTGGTAAACAGACAAAAGTTTCTAAATTTTAGGGAAATTAACACCACTAAAAGTAGCATTGTAATATAGTGAATTTTGCCATCTGTGTTCCAAGGATTTTGAAATCCCTAGAATGATAATTCTTCCATCCTGAAGCCAGTGTCAGAATGACCAGTTCCAAGGAAGTTCAGCCTCTACCAAAGAAGGGCTTTCTGTCCTGCTTCAGTGATTTGTTCTGTGGGCTTCTGTGGGTTTCTGTTTCTGTGTGAGACTGGTTCTTGTCTGGGTGCTTTGTGAGGCCTTTGGATGATTGCCTGGGAATTCCTGTAGTGACTCTAATCAAGCTGTGGGACATTCAGTTGGAGTCAGACCTCCTCTAGAGATGCAGAGAAATCCTAGATGTGTGGACAGCGTGTGTTCAGCTCAGATGCACCACAGATGTGCAGGAGGAGTGATTTGCACATGGCAGAGAAATCCAGCTTGCCTGAGACAGAGAACTTGGTGTCCCATCTGACCTAAATACTCGGTTTGTTTTCTGACTGGAAAATCATAAATGGCAATGTAAGATGTAGTTAAAGCTTTCTTCCTATATGCAATTTCCAGTGCATCAGCTTCTGGAGGACCTAACTAGAGTTGATGGGGGTGGGGAAGGGACCACACTGCAGTAGGGAGCAGATGGACCAAGCCAGTCTTTACCCTGCTCCATGAGTCATTGCAGAGATGTGATTTAGAGATGGGGGAAAAAAGCATGTTAATCTAGTGTTGTAAGGTGTTTTGGATTATGATAGTGTGCCCCAGCCAAACCATTTATAGTTCTGCCTATTGGAACCTTCAGAGTGAGACCAGGCTGGAATTACCCTGATGAGCCTCACCTGGCCATCCACCTTCAGGTGTAGCAAATCAGCTCCTGGAGGGTTTTTAAGCCCGGCCAGAAGTTCAGTGAAGAGGAGAGAGGTAGAACAGGCTTGTATCTGCTCCCTGTCCTTTGCTCTCTGGCTGTTTGGATTTCCTGGACTAACTTGGCTGCTATCACTGGATGGGTTTTGCTGCTGCCATCACCTTGACTCTGCTTGCCTGGATCTGGAGCCTCAAGGACTGAAAGGTACTGAAAGATAAACTGTGCTAAATTGAAAAAGATTTGGGAAAGGAGAAGGTGAAAGGCTAAATACCAAGACAGCAAGGAATAGATAGAGAGGACTGTGCTGCACTGAATTAGGAACCAATCTTATTATCTGAAAAGTGTGTGCAGAGCTCTTGGACAAGGTAGAGGGCCTAATGAAGTAATGTGTAATCTCATGCACAGCAGTTGCAAAATGTACATGTACTGTGTTATGGATAAGTTAGTAAAAGGTGTGAGTACTGTGTTAGGTAGAAGTGCTGTGTTAAGTAAGTAAAATGTGTATGTCCTGTGTTAGGTAAAAATTTAGTAAAGTGTGTAAGTAGAGTAACATGTATAAGTATAAGATAGTGAGTAAGAGGTATAAGTTGTGAGTTGTGTGTATGTAAGTGAACTGTATAGGTTATGTATAAGTTGGTAGAATATATAAGTAAGCTAAATACACAAAAGATTTGATAAGTAGGTATGAAGTAAAAATTGGAAGATGTGTGAGTTCCTGCATGATGCCCAAAGAGGTGATGCATATTTTAGAGAGTTTTAAAGCTTCTGCATAATCACAATGATTCATTGTAAAAGAGTGCTGAGTTCCCACAATCTAGAAACCTCTTTTATCTGGAAATACCTCCACAGATTCTTGAGAAGCACAGTGCAAATAGTGAGTGTAATTTGGGATCCCTGTTCTTGGTTTCTGGTTCTGAAATACTTGGTCTGCCCTGAGCAGCACCAGACATCAGAAAAATCTGGCTGTCCTATACAAAGTGTATCTCAGCTGGCTCTTTGTTGAAGCTATTTATGACTTTTGAAAATGCTGCTGCAATGATGATCTACAGTGTGTCCTAACATCTGCTCGAGTGTTAATTCCTTTGTTGTTTTGCATAGTTTATTAAAAGCTTTTCTGTTCCATTTAAAGTTTGATCTGTAACTCAATCCTTAGGATGCCCCACATGTAAGGCAGAGTTACAGAGCAGGAGGTTAGGATGTGGTATCCCTTTCCTGCTGTGTTGCTGCCTTGGCATATTATCTGCTTGACATCTTTGGTAGATGAGTATCTGAAAAGAGAGTGAAAGACGACAAAGGTTTTGTTTTCTCATATTCTGTATTAGGCATCTCATCCTCCTCTTATGGTGGGTTTTTCTGTTTCAGTTTGTGTCTCAGTGGGAAATATTCCAATTAACTTATGTCACGGATGTACCTTGTTGAAGATCAGGGCTCATTTTGCCAGGCACTGCTACAGTTTTGTTACGTGGAAGTTTTTTTAAAACAGCAGTGCCCTCTTTTTTATGCAATTTAGTATAATAATGCTGTAACTCTGTAGTATTTGAAACTCTATTTATGGTCAGTTGCACTGTTTCACCTTCAGTCTATTGCTCAATTCCCTTCCAGCTGTAACCCTCATTGTATTTTTTGACTGCTAAAATTGGGGCTGCTTTTCTCCTGTGCTGCCCAGGCTCCTTCCAGTCAGTGACATGGTTGCTCAGTTGGAGGTTTTAGGCAGGCACAGTGCTAGTCTTGGCTTTCTATTGAGTGTTGGCCTGTGTGCACTCTGGATGCACTACTGTTTTCTTCATATATGAAGATGCTCTGCCAATATCACTATGGAACATCTTTGTTTTTTGTAGAAGAATGGCCTGTTTTGTTGAGGTTTACAAATTATATTTAAGTTGCTGTTTATGTGATTCTTCATTAGCCAGCTGACAATGTAAAGGGGTACCCTTCTAACTGACAGGGTTATTTTTCTTTCAATGAAAGGTAGTCTTGATGAAACTTGGCCTGGTAAACCTTGGAAATGCCTTGTCCTTGAGCAGTATTCAGTCACTTGAAGTCAGGATAAAGATACTTTCTTTTTCTATAGACTATGGTAATAGCTATATTATGAGGCAATGGTAGTTTTACGTTGTACTTTCTGTTCCTTGTAAAAAGCCTATAACTCATCATTCTCCAACTGTCTTGCTCACAATGTGCATTTTAGACAAAATGCAATCTAACAAGTGCAAAAAGAGCTTAATTACTTACCTTTAAAGTTAATACTAACCATCAAACTCAGTTTCTGATAGATTTCTGCTATTGGCCAAGCTCTTATGTTGAAAAGTGAGCTTCCTTAAATTATGTGTTACTTGCATCTTCTCACTGTGTTTGAATCACTTTGATCTGTAGTTCTACCGAGGATTTTGTTCTCTACTTTGACCTTTGTGCAGGGGTTTGGAGCTCTTTACTTTGTCTAACACCATAGCAAATGAGTGTATTTTGAAATGTTGTCTTTAGTTATTTGACAGACCTCATGGGTGCAGTCTCAGGTGCTTCAAAAGTGCTTCTGTAAATGGCTCCTTCCCCTGATAGTAAGGACACGCACTTTGGATGCAGCTGGCACAGGAACAAAGCCCTGTGGGATCGGGTTCAAGGCACCTGGCAGTGTTACCCCTCTCCCCCTGCCAGCGGGACTGTGATGGGTCCATCTGACCCACTTGGAGGAGTGGGGGAAGCTGGGGTTGTTACAGACTCTGCCTCTGGTCCTTTCCCCCTCTGTCGCAGAGTGCTGTGTCCTGTCTGGGAAAATCCCTCCGAGGAGTTTCTCAAGACATTGTGGGTTAAATAAAGGCATGAAATCAATCCTTCTAGAAGGCTCGTGAAGTGAAATGGAACATAATCACCTTACAATCATTTTTGGGATCATTGTAATTTTTTCTTGTTGCATTTTATTGTATACTGCTTCATGCATGTGATATGACACTAGAAAGAGCTGCTTGTCTTCTGTTGTAATTTGCCTTCTTTCTGCTAGAGGGAGAAGAATTGATATGATAATAAGTTTAGGGAATAATATGCAATGTCCTCTAGAAAATTTCATACTGGTTTCTGCCACATGTGGTGCCTTGACACACACAATAATTAAAAAAAAAAAAAAGAAAAGAGACAAGCAAGCTAATGAACCAAGAATGGAGTACCACAGGATTTTTTTTTTTTTAAGTAACACCTCTTAATTTTTGTTAGAAATTATTAAAGCAAGGACCACTTGTTATAACCAGATTTCCCACCCCCCACTGTAAAAATGTGGAATGTCTTTCTCTTTCTTCTGCTAAAACATCTGGGGCTCTGTGAAATCAGCCTGTGGAAAAATTAAATGAAATGTTACATTTCTGTGTTGTCAGATGTCTGTCAGGTGCTAGTAAGAAGAATATTAAATAAATCCTTTAGGCTCTAACTGCGTGGCTTACCTTAGGGTTAGGGATAAATGTATATCAAGTTCTCAGTTTTAAATTGACAGCTTCTCCCAAATGGAGAAAAAAATTGATGGTGGTTGATGTTAGAGATCTATATTATCTACAGACAAAAGCATGTATGTTTATATCTATATAAATATATCCACAATACACAGACATATAGATAACCTAGATATAGCATAGATACAATCTACCTATATGTTGCATATAGATGCTATAAACACTTAATATCTATATACATTTTAATGTGTGCATAACATTTTCTTTCTGTCCATGAAAACTCACTTGTACTTTTATATTTGTAATGCATTTGACTTCTAGTTGTTAAAATATTTGCTCATTTCTTTGCATGTTACTTGGTAAGAAGCTCAAAAAATATAGCAGATGGAGGGAGATGGTGCTTCTTTTTATTAATGGGTCGGACAGCTGGCAAATAAAAATCAGTTCTTGAGATTGAAGTAGGCAGTTCAGCTACAGAGAATCATATTTTTCTTATTGTCTACATTTTATAATGGAAAATGTGGAAATTCTTTCTCTGACTTCAGCTGAAGAATATATGAAGGGGATAACAAAAGAAATCTGTGATAATCCTATGTACATAACTATCCAGCATGGCATCTAATTTTTTTAGTCTATGACAAGGTTACATTTATTGCAGTTTGCATTAGATGCTCCATAATGTTGTCTTCGTTAAACCTTGCAAAAGATCTAATTCAGTGGAAAAGGTTAAAAAAAAAAAGTTTTCTCTTTATTAGCTTCTCCTAGTAGTTTAAAACACGGAAGAAGAAATGATTGGGGGATTGGTTGGTTAATAGGTTGGTTGGTTTGATGGTGGATATTTTTTTCATCATTTTAGGTTGAGTTTTGGTACCAGCTACTGTGCAGATACATGTTTATGAGCTATACAGAAGAGCAGATCTAAGAAAATTCTTAGTAGGAAAATTTACAAAATGTACTCTGTGTTTCCTGGTAGGCTTCAGTAACAGATCACATTTGTCACTAAGCCTTACAGTACTTTCCGTGTGTAAATATATTTTCTTTAATGTATTCTGGCCTAGATGTTGTGTCTCAGATGAGAGAATTAATTAAATGGGGGGTTCCAGGGCTGGATTATGTCAATGGCAAGTGAATCAACTTCTCTTCAGTTGCTGTTAAGATTAGTATGATTACTCTCATTTTACAGGCGTAGAAACTGATTTGGAAAAGTGGAGTTCCTTGCATGGGTTTGTAGGAGCCTTTTGAAGCACATCTGGCCCCATGTAAAGGAGGATGCTGGGAGCACCAAACTGTTCCTGGAACTGCAGCATGGATGCCTGTGGGTGCCAATTAAACATCTCCCGTGCCATGGGGCAGACAAACAGCTTCAGAACCTTTGCAGGTCAGCTCTGTTTGTGGCAGTGTCTGCTGCACTTAACATGTGGCTATTACTTGATCAGTGTGGGATCCATACTGTAAATTCATGCCCCACTTTACAGTGTTTAGAGGTGATTAGATGTGCCTGAGATTTTTTTCCCCTTTGCTACTTTCTCAAGCCAAGTTTTGATGTTGTCTTTGATAGCTGGAAACCTTGAGGAAAGGAGTGAGGAGAGGGATTTGAGGCAAGTGTTGTTTTGTGTCCTTTTGAAATGCAAGTGGCTCTTAATGTGACAGGATGTACAAGCAGGAGGAAAAGAACAGAGAAATGTGTAAGCAGAGGTGAAGAACTGTCATTGCTCTCCACTACTGAATAGGCAGAGTAGGCTGATGTCATTGTGACCATAGGAACAAAAAAAACCCAGAGAGATGCTAGGCTTGATTACATCAGTTCATAAAATGGGCTTTGCTTTCCTCTTTGCACTACCAGCTTTGATGCAAAAGCTGATGTAATGCAAGAACACTTAGTAAAAGTGCAAAACAACCATGTTGTAATTTTTTTTAGCTTCAGAGAGGATTCTTTGTTATTGAAGGAATGGTGATTGTGCTACTCATTGCAGTAAGTACCTTTTATAACAGTTGACTAGATGACGTTTAGCTGGACTGGAGGAGACATTTTCATCTTCTGATGATGTTTCTAACACAATCTGTAGTTGAAATGGAAAATTTTGCTTCTTCATCTTTTACACATACACAGGAACTTGAAAAGAGAAGAATGGAAGTCTTGCATTATTTTAATGCATTGAAATGTGTAAATATATTTCCTTTTTTTTGTTACTGAACTTCCTGCTTATTCTGCCATTATATATGAGAATTTGAATGGGTCCTACTAAGAATGCTTATTGAAGCTGGGCTCTCAGCTTGCTGCAGTGGGGGACTGGGGCTCAGTTTGAACATCTAGACTGGCCAATACTGCAACATCTGCTATTTACCTTTTGCAATTTGTTACAGGGCTATTTGCCAAATGAGAGCTTGAATGCGTTTTGATGTAGGTTAATGAAATATGAACATATAGATATTGTAATAAAGTTTTCTGGGGGTTTAGTAAACATGTAATTGTGTTGCAAAACTTATTACTGTCTCTGGTAGATGGTAACTAGCAGTGTAAGATTGGTTATCCTGTACATCACATCTGAATTTCACACTTTACCTGCATGATTTGAGAAATGTTTAGAACATGACTTTCACATGGACTGAGATGATGTCTACTGGGGAATGCCCTTAATAAAAGTGAACCATTAAGGGTGTTGTGAAAATAATATTGATTTGGCACATGAGAAATAACAATAACTATTCTATTTAGCATAATAAAAATTGTGGAGGAGGAGGGTCGTTTTTGGAGAGCAACTTGGCATTGTAAAGAAGTGAGTGTGTCCTGGGTAATTTTGCTAATGAAACTCTATAACCATGTAAGCATAAAACTTGGCTTGGAACACTTAATCTAAAATGTTGGGCATTTCTCCTTTAAAACTCTGTCTTGCCTGCTTTTGAAAAAGTAGAGTTAGGCAGTTTAAAATTTGGTTTCTTATGCTATAAAAATAGCTGAGGACTTTCTGTTAATATCATACTAAAATCATCAGACATTTCTGTTGTTTACAAGAGAAAATAATTTTTTGTTGTATTTCATTCTCAAATTAGGAAAAACCCCATAGCTGCCCACAAAATTTACAGTTTTCCAAAGAGTATAAGAAATTATATTAAAAAAGAAAAGGGAGGAGGGGTGAGAAGCAAGCATTCAAATTTCCATGGAAGCTCTGTGTTTATGTAAAGTACAGCAGCTGCACTGCAAATTCCCCTCTCTGGATGACCTCAGTTCTGAACAAGACAGACTGTTCTGGGTGCAGGTGTGATTACTGAATTATTTGTTCTGTTTTAGTGTCAGTCAGTTACAGAGAAGTATTATGGGTAAAATTTGTATCCACTGAATAAAGTGAATTGGTAGATTTGGTATTCCACAGTTCACTATGTGCTTTCCTGCTATTGCAGAAATAGTTTATTTTATTCTCTTGAATTGCATTAGTTAAATAGGATGAACAAGAGGAAGTGACTCCAGCAACAGCCTCTGAATACATCAGGCAGGCAAAAAGGCAGAGTTGCACTGAAGATGGTGCTGGACATAAAAGACAGTTTTGACAGCTGAATAGGAATTCTTTTTTAAGAGGTTTGTTTATGTTAGAATTGAGAATTTTAAGTTTCTTTTCCATGCTTCATGAGAAATAGAGCTGTGAGAAATACTCACTCCTATCACATATGTATCCAGTCAGCCTTGGTTTGACTGTGATTATTCTTGTGACCTTGAAGCACTTTTCCAACCTACCTTAGATCACATTGGTCTTTGCCAGGTGTCTGTACTTGTTTATGTTCTTTGTCCCTTTTCTCTCTTACCAGCTTATGCAATTTTATAGGAAAATCCTTTTCTTTCATTAGTGTTTAGTGCAGACTGCCAGAGAGCAGGACTAATGCATTGAAATGTGGCTGCTTTTCTCACACTTGTCTCCAACCAGACCAGGTTCCTGAACACCCAGTGTGCAGGATGTCATCTTTTCAGGGTCTTGGAAGAATCAGCACAGACCTAGAACCCACAAAAGCGAGTCCTTGTAGAAAGATGGGTGTCGTTTTTGCTGAATAATTAGCAAATTGTCTGCTTTGGTAACAATTTAAGAGAGAACTGTTCACCATAAGATGCATGACTTAAACAGCCAAGGCAAACTTGCACTTCTAGGAGGACTCCCTTTTATCACTCAAAGGGCAGTAAAAGGACATGGCATTTCAGGTGGGTGGTAATCTTGTAATGGTTAAAGGAGTGATGGCAATAATGTCTTTGTGCATCCACTACTCTGCTCCTTCTCTCTTCAAACATGGTCCTGACAGGACTGGCTTCATGTGAGGCACAGAGCATTGGCACAGAGCATTAGCACAGAAATGTGTCTGAGAATTTGTTAACATTTTTTAAAAGGAAAGGGAATTAATATTAAGATTCATATGCAAACAGCAATGTACTCATAATCACTTCTGTGTTTAATGGGTTTGCCATTGCACTGTGTGCTTTAAGTAAAAAATAGATGGAAAATGGAAGGAAGTTTCCTGAGACTGATTTTAAATACTGGTCTTGGTTTTTGATCCAGTGCAGTTTCTTTAAATGATCTAAATCTAGTTGAAGACATATAGGGAAATAGATATGTTACATCTCTGAGGATGTAACAAGGGTTTTAGGTGAGTAATGAATGATAAACAGGTCAAAGGAATGTGTAGTCATACTACAGCATGATTCTACTGAGCATGAGACTTGCCTATTTTTCTTTTAAACCATCTGAAGCAGAGAGATCTTCCTCAGGAAATTGGTAATGCATTCATGCTAGGACTTGGAAACACATCAGCATTCTAATGGTGGGAAGCAGTGGAAGAGGGATTTGGCAGGGTCAAGGACAGCTTGCACACCACCCACTGCTGTTGGTGTTGGGAGTAGTGAGACACTGGTAAACAGCTGGGATTTCTCTGAGTCATTCATTCTCCGTTCCCACCTCATCTCTCTTGTCTACGTGTGTGGGTGGCCAGGTATGTTTCTAGGCAAGGAAGTCATTAAAATTGATGTCACATCTCACAGTCATGTTAGAGGGGACAGGGGACATGATTGCATCTTTCTCTTACCTGTTTTGGAGCTTTTTGCACTCACCTACCTGATGTACACGACCATCAGTGAAAAGGGCAGGGACAACACAGAGATGGCCAGTTATTGTCCCTCACAAGGATACCATGGCTTGTATCTTTAGTCTCACCCGTCTGTGGCATGCCAGGCACTAGGCTGCACAGCCCTGTTAAGGTGCAGGAATGGTCTTTTTCAGAAACAGAATTGTGAATGTCTTTGCAGTATTGTATTCATTTGCCCACCTGCTTTCTCCGGGTTGGATGGTGGTTTTGAATTGATAGCAGCTGATCTGATCAGGGGTATAAAGGTGAAGGGTGATACAATTAGGGGCATGTTAACTTCAGCAGATAGTATGGTTTGTGCTTAAAACAATTCTGCCTCCTGTTGAGAAAAACTGGTCCAATAAAGAGCATCAAGGCAGGTGTCGTGGAGCTTGCTGAGGGTCACAGGTCAGATTTTATGGTGTGCTCACTGTCCTGCACCTAAAAACTTGTGTGTATGTTAACACCAGGATTGGACATTTTGCTTCAGAAAAGGCCCTCCATGTAGAAACTTAGGGCAAGGTTGCTATCTCTGCATGAGGTTACAGGAACTTGGAATAGTATTTTGTGTATGTGCTCTTTTGCTGGTATAAGGTAGAGCAGAGAGTTGTTCTGCTTTTTTGCTTACAAAATCTGACACACCTGAGCCCAGGGTGGCCAGCTGGAAGAAGATATTGAAACCCCTTGGTGAGTGAGGTAGTACCATCCAGCATTCAAACAAGTTATATATAAATTGAGATAAATAAGAATTGTTTCTTTATGATCTTTGAACTTATTTGCATGTTTCTCTTTTGTTCTTTCAGGTAAGGCAGTAAAGTCTTTAACTGCTCTGGAAGAAGGAGGTCTGGAACGAAAATGTCTCTGGCAAATAACTATCAGGTAACACTGGTAGTGGAGAAGCTTCTTAATTTTTAAAATATTTATCTGAACCAGTCTTTAGGAACTGAGTTACACCTGAATTTGAAGTTACAGATTCAGAGGAAGGAAATCTTGAGCTCTTAGTCATTGAAACCAGAAAAGTGCCTGCTTTTCATTTTTATGTAAAGTGGTACTGCTTTTGATATGCAAATGGTGCACTGTACTCTATAACCTCAGTCTTCTAGATAGCAAAAGGAAGGGCAGAGAAAAATGTGTGTGGTGCAGGAATTCAAATGATGTGGAGGCAGGGATCCTACTCTCTTTCACAATGCAGTCCTAAATTCCAGTAAAGCACAAAGAGATCGAATCAGCTTGGACTCTGAGGGCAGGGATTGCCCTGTGTCATCAGGGGCATTTAATAATTCCTACACCCCTTGAGTATAAAAGGTAACTGAGATGACTGAATATTAAAGTAGCTGGAGCAAGCAGTAATAGAACTGAGTGGGTTGCAGTCGAGTGACAGCTCATCATATAATCATCATGTTTTCCACTTAGAGCATCTCTGAAAAACAAGAAAGATGGTTTAATTCTTTTTGGTTTTTCTCTGAAAAGAGATTTTGAGTAATTGTTTTTGGAAAACCTTCCTTGACATCTGGGCTGTAGGTAGCTATTTTGAGTGATAGAACAGTTATTGCCTGTGGTTCAAAATACATTCTCTCACACGCACACCTCATTAAATCATAGGGAGAATTTCCCTTTGTTGTTTTTCTTTTTCCTTAATTGCCTTCTCTTGCACAGAGGTCAGGCTGGCTCTGCTGGCATTTCATGGCATAGAAGCAGTCACTGAGGAGAGCACAGACTCATGCATGTTTTGGTGCCTTTGATGCTATCCGTTCTTTCTCCTGTCCACGTCTCATCCCTGAGAAGCTGCCAGAAGAATCCCAGATGGGCCACCTGAGTGGCTGTCTGAGGACAGCTTCCTGTCCTTCCCATGGCCCAGCTGTACCATGGTGGGAAACCAGGCCATTGTCTCTCCTCCTTCTCCCTTAGTCCTCAGTTCCAAGAAGGTGATAGAGGAGAAACAGTGGTTCTGTGATTATATAAAGAAGTAGCAGGTTCCCAGTTTTTACAGGAAGCTCTCACTAACCTCTAAGTTTTTTTTTGGTTTTTTTTTTTTTTTTTTTATCATTATCAGGCTTTATTAGGTGAAATAGGATTTAAAGGAAAATAATTGATAACCTTGAGAGTTGAGATTTGTTGTCTTTCTAGCATGGGCCTGGAGAAGTACCTTTGCTTTGCTTTTTGTGATAAAAAATGTGTAGTGTTTAAGGTCTTAATTAAAAGAAGAGAGTTTTCCCTTGTAAAAAGGTGTCTCTAGCTTTTGACCAGTCAAACATTTGCTGTGTTTTTTGTGACTTCATGCTATTACTACAGATGCTGACACATAACCACATGGCTGCCTCAAAGTGCTCTGGGAGCTAAAGTGAATGTACAGAAAGCTTTCCAATATCTTGGTGATCCTGCTTCTGTCACCAAAAGCTTCATGAATCATCAGAGATTGTCATATTTTGGTTATGCCATAAGCAAGACAGGTTGAATTTTGAAAGTATTAATAACCTTTATAGGAACTTACTGTAAATGTTTCATGTTCTTTCCAGAAGAATTTTCTTGTGGTTGTTTCAGTTTGAGTCTAGTGCCATTTGTTTTTCTTTCATTATGCATGAATCATCAAATAGCTGAATGTAGAATTGAATACTGAGGTCAAATTCATTGCTTGTATTGGCAATTGACAATTTCATTTAAATCTGTAGTTCACAGTTATAAGAAACTGGCTTTTGCTCTGGCCTCTGAATTGAAAGACACATTTGCTATCTCCTTGCCCACTGTTTGTGCTGTTATTTGAATTAAACCCAGTTAGGAGGACACCAATATACTTCCTTGCATTTTCCTCACCTCTGTTTTATTTCCCAGTGGATGCATGTAAACATGCAGCGATGGTGTTAACAGGAAGCAGAGAAACCACGAGAGACTTTGCTCTGCAGTCCCTTCTGTAGTCATTCTTTCCCTTCAGGTTTTTGCTATCTGGAGAGAGCCTTGTTTTGGCTATTTTTTAATTTCTGCCATTGAAACAGCTATTTTTAATGGACCTTCAGAGAGACCATGGGGCCCTTTGATAGTGACACGCTGAGTGGTCCTTCCGTGTGTGCTGTTTCTGAGAGTGGTGAGTGTGCAGCAGCTGAGCAGGGTGAGGGCACGAGGACAGCCCAGCAGCATTGCTGATGCACCACTTGCTCTCAGTGATTTGTGGGTGTCACTGTAATGTGTGTGTGAAGGAAATGCTGCTGTTGCAAAGGAATCAGATGAACTCAGACCTTGAATATAATTTTTCAGCTATAAGAAGTTTAGCATGATTATGTGTACTTGTACAGTCTGCACGTAACAATAGAAATGCTGCAGTGAAACTGAGGCGAAGTTCGGGTACTGTTTCAGTCTAGAAGTTTGAAATAAAGGCAAGAGTGGAAATCTCTTTAAGATGCCTGAATTTAGCGTTTTGGATTGTTTCCTATAATGGTGGGAATCAAAGGTGTGTTATCTTTAGTCAAAAATATCAGTAAAATTTTGCATGTGAAATGCAGTAGAAATTAGTTAAAATGTGCATGTAAGATCCCAACAGCACGGAGTTGTATCTTCATTTTCTAAACCTAAAATATGTTTGGTTTGTGACCACCACCACCACTTGGAAATAATCTGTGTATGAATATGGAGACTACTTAGTTCTTTCTGGTCAGGTTACAATGGCTGTTTCCCTTTTCAGTGCAGTTCCACAGAATAGTGAACTTAATATTCTAGGTGGCCGACATGAGTTCACCAGGTGAGAGCTCAACTCAGCCTGTGGAGCAGGTGGTGTCTAAGGGCTTTAAAGATGTCCAGCAAAGGTGTGTTATGTTGAAATAAATTTGTGCAACAGCATATACTTGGAAAAAGTATAGCTGAGAGAGTGGAAAAGGAAAATAGAAAAGTATTTGTTAGTTTGTCTTTTTTGTAAAAGAAATATATTTAACAAATATGTGGATTTTCCTATATAAATACACAATTGCTTTTTCTTTTTTATGGAGGAGTAAGTGTAACTAGGAAGGATAGAATTTTAAAGAATTGTGCGAATTCACGATTCATATTCTTAGTATTTAAAAATGATAAGAATGAAAGCCCTAAAAACTTTACAAAATTGTGTTTTAAGGCTTTGATTAATGATGCATAGACAAACAGAGAAGCAATATTTAGTGTCAAAGAAAAAATGATATTTGGTCACAGTGTTGCTAAACAGGCTGTAAAAGAAGAGTACGTGCAGGTAATTTTTGCTTTCCTAGCTGGTAAAGCATGTTAAAACTGGACAAACCATAAAATGCTCATATCCAGTCAGGATACAAAACACTTGAGACAAAGCTCATTAAACCACTCAGGTATATGCTTCATGGCTAATTTAATTAATATTGAGGATTCTTTTAGATCAGTCTGCAATGCTTGTTGCTTTTGGGGTTATTGTTTTTTTAAATCATGTTATTTTTTTGAACAAAATTAGTAGTTCTGTCAGTGAATTCTTCATGAGTAGGAAGGGACTAAATGTATTGGATCTGCTGGAATAGTTTAGTCAGTTCTGCTGCTGACAGAACTAGTCAAACTGGTGGAAAACCAGCCCTCTAAACTGGATTTTGAGGTGTCTTTCCTTCGTTTATCTGAACCAAACATGAAGGGGGCTGGATTCCTAAGAAGCTGTCATCTGATGTACATAGCATAGAATTATTTTTTCCATAACAGTGCTACAGGGTCAGTGTGTAGAGTGTATGACAAATGGATGCAGAACAGTAAATTAGTGTCACTTCTGGAGTAAAACAGTAAAACTGTTCTGCTCTTCTCTCCATCCTCGCAGGCACATGATACTGCAGAGCTTCAAAATCAGAAGTAAATCAGCTGGACAGTTGCCTCCTGCGTTCCTAAATAGGCAAACATATTAGAAACAGAAAAAGGGGCCTACCTACCTCATTCCTGTGAGTAGCTATGAACTTCCCCTGCACCCCTCAAATCAGCATCTGCCAGGTAGTTGTTTTGGAATGCTGAGCATAAGGATATGGCAAAGAAAACAAAAAAATTTTGTTTTCTTATTGACTACAATTAAGTGTAGCCAACCAAAGAAACCAACTAAAATTACTAACAGGCTACCAGCATGCCTATTGCCTATGACTACACAGAGCTGGTGGGTAATGCCTTTTTATTTATTAAATGAACCTTTATCTGTGCTTCCTAAAGCTTGGATGCTGCATAAGTTCCTAAAACGATCCATATGTTGCCATGTTAAACTGCTGCTACAGTTGATTCGTCACTGCAGAAGTTGTTTTGGGCTTACTTCTTTGCTTTTGTATTTCTTAGCAGTTCATTCTGTAATAACGTGGTGTAACCCATTGTGAGGCTTAGAGATCCCCAGAGTGACCCCTTGGTCAGTGCAGTGAACAGAGCAGTGTTTGCTGAATAGCTCTGGATTGCCTTTTCCTTGCTGACTTCTCTGTCCTTGCTCCAGGGAGAAGGTGGCTTTGCTGGTGTGGATACCTGCCTCTTTTGCTTCACCAAAATGAGTTAGGCATACAGGAGGGAAGGGAGACTTTTGCAAGTAGAACCTATCATGGTGAGTCAGATTTTGTCCCTGCTTTTGCTGTAGAGTTTCTCAGTGTTGCAACATTGCTTAGACTAAGCTGCTCACACAGAAGTTCCTCTTCCTTGCATGTTACACATAACACTTCCTTGGCAGCAATGCTGGACTGAGAGGTTCTTCCCTACTGCTTTTGCCTCCCCTGCCACATGAGATCCACAAAAGTGCTTGGGGAGACCTTCAGGAAATGAAAGAACGGAGCTGAAAATAATTACTCTCTACCCTGTACCCATGAAAAGTATGAGAAACTGTGGTCTGTAGTTTTGATTTGGAACCACAGCATCTGTTTTAAACATTATATTAAAATTAAGTATGTGGGAACTGTGTTTTTGAGTTGCTAAATACTGTTTTAAAATACCTCGTAGAGATTGATTTCTATTACTACAGATTAAGTTTCCTGTCATTGTTAGCTGGGATTGTGAAGGAGTCCTGACAGTCTATAGCACTGTGGCATGGACATTGTATCTGCCCTGGTATCTTCATTTAATGGATTTGTTTCTAACTTTGAAGCTTAACCTTGGGTTTGAAATTCACTGCAAAGAACATTCTCAACAGCAATAGGAAGTAATGAAACATAGTTTGCTATAGAAGCATTGCCCTTCTCCCTCCTCCTCATCATGATAGTTCTGTCTCATATCTTGCCTTCTTTATTGCCTTAATTTCTCCAGGTTTTCCTAGCCTCCCACTTCTGTTATCTCAGTTTTCACATCATCTCAGTACCTTGTAAGGATGCACTGCACTCAGATCAGCCTAAGTGCTTGTGCGTCTGCAGGTACGACAGTTTTGAATTAATTCAGGATCAATTTTAAAAAAAGAAAATGCAGTATCTTCTCCAGAAATGTTTACTTGCAAGCAAACCTTCATACCAAATACGTGCAAACAGACTGGATTGTGTGTGGATAAAGCAGAGAAGCAAAGTTAGAAGTCAAAAATCCTTCTTTCCTACTTTCAGGCATGAATTTCTCCAGTTCCTGTGTTGTTTTGGGGTGATTTTTTAGGTTTTTTTTGTCTCTGACTACCAAAGGCCTCTGCTTGAACATAGATTCTCCGTCTGTCTCTGCCTGAACACAGATTCTTTGTCTCTTCCTTTCAGAAGTAGGACTTGATGTTCCAAAGTGTCTTAAGGCTCTTGAACTATTGCTGAGCTCATCAGTTCTCTCTATAGCTGATGCACAGTTTTTTCCCAAGCTTCACCCTGCTCTGTGCATACTGGATTTTATTTAAGTTGTTGACGATTAAGTATGGTATTAGTAAAACCTTTGGGATTCTTGCTGAGAATTTGTTGTGGTTTGACACAACTGAGCGTCAAGCATTTAAAGTATCAATAAGAAAATATTGAGGAAAACTAGATAGCTGCGAGGCAAAAAAAACAGGTTCACACTTAAACAGTTGCAGTAATAAGAAAGAAAAAAAAGTTTATTACTAACAGAATTAAAAGTTAAAAGATTTAACAAGAAATTAAAACACACACACCTCTTCTCCCCTGCTCTCTTCTCAGCACTTTACTCTCTTTTTTAACTAGCACAAAAGATAACACAACATAGGATTCTAGTCAGTGTTACAGTTCTTAAAAAAAGGTCTCTTTCTTATGCTTAAGGAAAAAGGGTTTCCTTTTCTTGCTTCACATGGTTTCTCATAACTGCCCCCCAACAACAGATCCGCCCGGAAAGAAACAACCTGCTGTGGTGTAATATATCTCTTCTATGAAAAAAAACATCAGTTTTTTCACACTGCCACACATGGGCCATCACATGGGGTAATCAACCTTTTAAGGATGGGTCACTTTGACCTGAACACAAAGGCTTTTTCTGCTACAAATCTTTAAAAAAGCTTCTCACTGCTTCTATGTATATCTGGGCATAGGCACTCTCTCTTCACAAACTTCAAGGGCCACACATGAGTCTTCCATCCCCCCATATACTTCAAATTGATTACAGAGACAAACAGTTTGAGATATTACAGATTCTTACCACCGCATGCAAGAAGGATTTTTAAGCTCCGCGCGAGGAGCGCGGCACCGCCCCTTTTCTCCGCCGCCATTTCAGCTTTGTCTCACATGGCTCACTCTTTCTGACTCTGAAATTCCTATGTTCAAAAATGGTCTTATGCAAGCTTTATGAAGAAAACCTTGCTCTTTTTGTGCTGCTGGCTGCATGGTGGTTCAGCTCGAAGTGTGCTGGCTGCAAAAGGGAGGCTCCTGCCGGCTCCCGCCGGCTCCACGTGGAGAGCGGGGGCGGGGAGGTGAAAGAACCCGCCGGTCCGGTGAAGCCGCTCTGGAAAGGTCCCAGCTGCGCAGCAGTCTATGGCCGGGTCCGGCTGTCTGGCAGTCCGCGGCTGAGTTTGGCAGTCCATGGCCGGGTCCGGCTGTCTGGCAGTCCGCGGCTGAGTTTAGCAGTCCATGGCCAAGTCCGGCTGTCTGGCAGTCCACGGCTGAGCATAGCAGTCCATGGCTCTTTCCCCAGTGGCCCAGGGTCCGTGCTGCGGCATCAGGAAGAGGAGAAGGGGGCCGGGGTTTTGGCCCGGCCAGGCCTCGGCCCGGCCAGGCCTCGGCCCGGCCAGGCCTCGGCCCGGCGGGGCTCAGAGGCTCCGAGGCCTCCCCACCTTCCTCCGGCGGGTGGAACAAGAGGAACTCCCGCCTTTCTGTGCGGCTTAAATACGCAAATTTTCGAGAAGCGCTATTGGTCTAAAAATCTGTCTATCAACTCAGATTCAACCCATTACAGAATTGTATAAGTAACCATTTTGATCATGGAGAAGAAGCTGTATCCATGTGTTGCATATAGAATTTTTCCTTTGGAACCATTGTGACTTCAGAAGTCCTTGTGAGTTTGGACACTGCACTCAGCATTTGTGAGTCCCCGTTTTTCTGCTTGTGTGTCAGACTACTTTTATTTGTCCTTGCCAGATCACCAGCACTGAACAGATTGCATTGCTCTGTTTTGCTGGGACAAAGTCAATCCGTGTTAATGGCTTCTTTAATCTTTTAAAAGTGATTATTTTATTTGGGGCTGTGGCTCCAGCCAATTCCATTCTCTTGCTAGGGATAGTAGTCAAGTAGAGATAAGTTGTGCCTGCATAAGACAAGCCAGACTCTAATCTTGCCTCATTTTGTGCCTAATTTAACCAAAAAAAAGTTTAAACTTGGTTCTCAGAAGTCATAACATTGCATCGCTCATGTGGTTTAACTTCTCCAGCCTTGATTTCAGGTAATACTGATTGGCACTGTATATACTATTAACTCTTATGTATCTAATCTAAACCAGATTTATCCAATGTATCTTGTTTGTGCATCTGAATTTTCTAATTCTACTGTATCCTTTTGTTAGATTTTGGTTTTTAAGGTCCAGAGGAGTAGAAAATTAGAGTAGACCAAAGAGCCTGCATACTTAGATACTTGAATTTCCTCCTCTTTCTTTATTATTCTACCCTGCATCTAATTTTTTTTAATGGTGAAAGTCTCTTTTAAACTATTAATTATTTTTGTAAAAATGGATCCTTCTTTGATATTCCTTTTACCATTTTTACAGAACTTATTTCTCTGGGTGTCCCCTGATGCCCTGATTTAGATGGCTAAATCTTCGAGTCACAGGTGCTGTTGAGTTGCTGTCTTGACCTGTGGGAGCCATTAAGGTCCTACTAAGCTCAGTGTCTACTTGAGCAAGGGGGGTTCTGGCTTGTAAATAAACCCAAGTATCTCTCACCCTTCCTCCTGATGCCTCACCCATGCTCCTCCTTTGTAAAGGAATTTCCAGGTTCTGGCTTGTTTTATGCATCTGCATCAAGCATCTGCTGTTTCCAGCAGGGCTGGTAACAGCATCACCCCAAAGCACAACAAACTCCTGCCTACAAGTTGGTAGCAAACTGCCTTCTTTGGGATGTAGGGCATGTCCCAGAACTTTCCTGTAGTGAGGAGGTGGTTATCACTTTTAAATTTCTGATGCAGTTACTATAACTTGTAGTCAGAGTGACAAGACACAAATGTTATTCCATTTTATTTAAGTGCCATCTTGGTTGTTGCTGTGGTAGTATTTTTACAGAAGTTGGCTAATTATAGAACAGTGGCATTTGGTTTTGCAAGTAACTGGGACATATTACCTGCCACTACAGGCAGCTTACTCTTGAATTCATCATTTGGCAGTTACTGTTCATTTTAGCTGATTTAAGATGATGTGCTATTTGATTACAGTCGGAATTTCAATACTGAATTTGCCCTAGGAATCCTCATTAAGGTACAATTAGCAAAGACTAACTGCTGCATTAGGATACTTGGGCAGCTCTGCCTAACGTGGGTGGAGGTAGCACTGTGTTTTAATTACAGGCAATGCTCTGTCATTTTGAGATTTAATTTCTAGTTGGATTGGTTATTGTAATAACTGTCTCATATCAGTTACAGTTATATTACATAATAGCAACAATATTGTTATAGCAAGAGGTACATGCTGTCACTGAGCGCAAACATGGAGACGCAGAAAACATAAACATTCCAGTCAGTGCTCTTTACCTCTGCTACCGCCTTTACAGCTTTCATCACTCCTTTTGTCAGTGTAAACTCAACTAATTTACTCAGTTCCCACGAAACCAAAATACTTTTGCTATAAATTAGAAGTAGAGTAAAATGCTTCTAAGTCATATTCCACAGTGAGAAATGAGATTCATTCTCATTTGAGAAACTGTTCAAATCCTGTTTTTTACATGAATCCATGTCTTTAAAGCACAAACTTCACAGAGCTTTTCAGGCCAGTGTATTTCTTCTCTTAGCCAATACTATCCAAGGTAATTTCTCATGGAATTTCAGGAAATTTTTGTTTGTCCTGAAGATTGCTTTTACACAGTAAAACTATTTTTCTGATGTAGGTAGTTCTAGGCCTGGGTGAAAAGAATTGAATCTATCCTTTAAAAATACTGTTCTCCCTGGACAGTCTAAGTATCAGAATGTAATTTAATTTAAAATTAAGGACTGGTTCAGTTTAGAGCAAGATCCTGACATTCTACAGAAATATATCTAATCTAAGAAGGCCTTAATATATTATACCACGAAAATTACCAATATAGAGCAGTAGAAGGGTACAGTTTAAGCATTTGATGCAGTATACTTTTATAGCATTGATACATTCCTTTTATAGTTATTTAGCATCAAGTCCATGAGAATTTCTCTTCCATTGGTTTTGCTGTTAATAATATGATGTGTATATTAGCATGGTGTCTGCAGACAAAAATAGAGATAGTGGCTGCATGATGAAAGTATGTTCTTTGTCTCTCTTGAAGTATTACTATTTTAGATGAGGTGGTTAGAATCTCTTTAATTTCTAATGTGTTAAACCTTTAAAATCAGAACAGTTCAAAATACGTATGTCCATCTGCTCCAGATGCTTCATGGGTTCTGTAACAGAGTTTTAGCATTGCAGAACTAAATTATGACCCAGCCTTAGTTCATTCGGAGTCATATTTATGAGTAAATTCATGTGGTTTTGAATGACCTCTCTTGCAAAACTAAAAAGAATTGCAGTAAATTAGACGAAAGCTATCCATAGCTGATCTCTGGGTGTTATTAATGTATATGAGGGCAGAGAGCATATGGATGGAGAAGCTGGCACTGTTTCTATTGCTCAAAGAGCCAGTTGATGTGTTCATGGAGAAGATAGGGAATAACTTGTTTCCAAGTAAATAATCTCCTCTCACATTTCTTTCAAGCTACCTCTGTATATTTAAAGCATGAAAAACTGTCATCGTTTTTTTTCACACAGATGTTTAAAATATTTGGAAACTTTACCCAGAGAGAATAAAATTTTGAGTAACTAAAATAAATTATGGCATAAATTGGACCAGTAGAATTCTAAAGGCATCTCTTCATGAAGCAGTTAATTCTTTACAGAGGACTGGGGGAGCCTTAACACTTTTATAAGCTGAAATGACATTTGGCAAATAGTAAATTTCAAGACTGAAAAGGGTCAAACAAACACTGTAGTGAAGTTGCAGACACTTATTTCCTGGTCACATTTTGATAAATTTGGAGCCGAGTCTACATCCTTTGCAAAATGTGTACTGCATGTAATTATGTTCCAAATATTGTTTTACTGGAGGCTATGAGATTTGGCTGTTTCATTTGTGTTATTTATTGTTGCTGTGTTACAAAAATGAATAGTGCACTGGTGGTATAATAAACTAGCAAATGTCTTCTGTGTCTTAATAAACAGGCAGAGATTAAAAGGATGTCTTATTAAAATGTCTTGGTTGAAAAGTTATGTGAGTAATTGAATAAATTTTTATGGTGAAGTATTTTATTTTGTGAGGGAATGATCTTTCCCTTTATGCAGAAATTAAGAGACACTCTTTTCAGCAATTGTTGGTTAACAGAGATTTTACTGCATACAAGAAATCATTTCAATATTTTTTCATTGATTCTGAAAGCATCTGCTGGATTGCTCAATACTGTGATGAGACAATTTGTTAGATACAATTTTGATTCGTGTGACAATTAAAGCATCGCTGGGAGGAGGTGCCTCCCAAGAGGAAGCCAATTGTCTCTTTAGTGAAAGTTTGGCTGGTGGAGAAAAAAGTCCCTGAAACTGGCACAGTCCTTTTTTCTACACATTTTGACAGAAGTTGTCTGGACAGTATAGTGCATACATGGGTCTGGGCTAACTCTGGGGTGTTCTGGTGGCTGCAGAGGTTTAGGGTATTAAAGGACAGAAATCCAAACAAAATGGTGCTTCCTTCTCTCTGCTGCTTGCAGAACAATTTCCTGCAAAGCTGCAAGGATTTCCCAGGTAAGTTTTCTCCATGTGGAACTGGTTTATATGAATTCATTAAGTGTGCCTTGAAGCATGCTGGTCTTTGTGTGTTGTTATTAACCACAAGCAGATAGATAGGTCCAGACAAAATGGAAGAGATTGGCACCTTCAGTATTGAGATCTGCCTTCTATTTCTGAAAAATGTTGGAGCTATTTATGAATTTGGATGATCACAGGACTTATGTGGCTTATCATGCTTATGCTTGTTAGTTCAGCTTCTCATGTACTATTGTAATTAGCTTTATTCCTAGCTTTTACAATCACAAGGCTGTTTTTCTATTTTTAAGGCCTTCTGCAAGAATACTGGATATTTTATCTTCACTGAAGCGCTGTGGCACATTGCAAAGGATGTATAAGGCTTAAGTGTTTCTCTTTATTCCTCTTCAGAGTACATAGTATACATTGTGTTGTTTGACATCATAGCCAGCCTAGTAATGCCCAGGTGAAATTTTCCAAGGCCTAGAAGGATGAACAAAAGTACTATAAAAGCTGAACCCCAAATTTCATCTTTATGCCTCTGCCTACTGTGAGCAGGGGAGCTGAAAAAGATTTCAGTGTTTTTTCAGGCTGTTTAAAATACAGATGCAGGAGAAGGAAAAGGACTGCAGTTCCTCCCAGCTCTTCCTTAGTACATTTTAGCACTCTTTAGAGGTCTGCGTTTTTCCTGCTCAGCCAAAGCATGGTGAGTCTATCAACCTGTCTGCAATCTTACCATTACAAACATTACTTCATTATTGCTTTTCCAAGTTAGCAAGGCAAAGTGGTATAATTCCAGCAGTTCAGATGTTTTTCTCAGCCAGGTTTCTCCAGTAAGAAACCCAATACACTGCAGCTTCAGCCCTTACCTTTTTGTCTCCACATGGAGAAAAAGGGCCCTTTGAGGAAGCCTTTGCTTCCATAGATGTGTTTTTATCTCACTGGTGTTTAACAGATGGATTAGCTAACGGAAAGAGCTGAGAACAATGTGGGCAAATCTGTCCCTTAGTAAATTCTTGTAGTGGTTTGTAGAAGGCCCGATAGGATAGGAAGATTTCCAAGGTCAGCTTTCAGTGGTGACACTGGCTGGAGTGACATTCTGTTAAGTGTCTGACTTTCCAGAGTTAAAGTATTATGGGAAAGTTTACTGCTTATCTCTAAGTAGCAATGGCAATTATAGTGTAAATTCTCTGAATGCCTTTCTGTTTGAGAGCTTAAATTCTATCATTTGAATTACAGAGAAGGTACAGAGCCAGATTTTCAACCTCCTGCTGGTGATTGTTTATATAACTTTGGGCCTTTTGGCTGTGGCTTCCTTCAGGAGACTGACAGTCTAGTTTAATCAAGCACATGTGGATTTGTGTATGTGGAGTAGATATTCAGGCACATAAGCTGTGTAAAAACTCGCAGGTCAGATTCAGGACTGTTTGAAGTTGCCCAAGAAGTTCTTTGCAATGAAATCCCTTTTAGGGGAAATCTATTTATTAAGTGGTACATTTTTTTCTTCCTTTTAGTTAAAGTCTCTAATCTTTGGAGATCATCATCATTAATGTTATGCTTAAGAAAACAGTCGTTTCTATGAAGTTTCTGAGTTGCATATATTACATTACACATAAATAGATCCATTTCTATATTAATTAAAACACAAATACTAGTGGCATGAGCTTAGTTCTGATCCAAGTTTAAGTATCTGACTGGTGGTAGTGATCTTCTTTTCCTGACATACCACTTTTGCTTTGAAGCTAGTGCTAAAAAAACCAAGTTATTATCAACTGGAAAAGTTCAGCTTGTACCTTTTTACATTTTCATGTATCTTGAACTCCCCACAGATAGTTTGCTTTTCAGGGTGTACTGACTGCAGCTCCAAGAAATGAGCTCATTCTGACTGTCATGAAATGGAGAACGCTGCTGGTTAATTGACTGGTTCAGCAAACAGAAAAGCAAGAGGTTTTCCACAAACATTTGCACATGAGAGAAAAGCTGACTCAAATGAGTGAATATTGCACATCTGCTGGTTTTGGCTGGGGTAGAGTTAATTTTCTTCACAGTGTCTGGTATGGGGCTGTGCTTTGGATTCGTGCTGAGCGCAGGGTTGATGATACAGAGTTGATTTTGTCATTGCTGAGCAGGGCTCACAGAGCCAAGGCCTTTCCTGCTTTTCTTACTTCTAGGCTGGAGAGGGATCTGAGGGTGCTTGGGAGGTTGTGAGGAGATGTGGCCAGGACAGGTGACCCCAACTGACCACAGGGATGTTCCAGACCATATGACATCATGCCCTGATGTATATACAAAGTGCGGGAGGAAGGAGGAAGGGGAGGACTTTTGGAGTGATGGCGTTTGCGTTCCCCAGTCTGTGAGATGGGGCCCTGCCCTCCTGGGGATGGCTGAACACCTGCCCAGCCATGGGAAGCACTGAATTGATTCCTTATTTTGCTTGGCTTTCCCTGTTACACTATCTTCATTTCAACCCAGGAGTTTTCCAGTTTTCAGCCTTCCAGTTCTCATCCTGGTCCTGCTGGAGGGGGAGTGACCGAGGGGCTGCCTGGGGCTGGGCTGCTGGCTGGGGTTAAACCACAACAGCACATATTCCCTGTCTGTCAGGCTGACTGATTTAGTGTAAAGTGACTGACACCAAAAAAAAAGCCATCATTTTTTCAAATAGATTTCTGCAAAGCTAAATAGAAATGAGAGTTCTGCTTCTTGCACTGTCATTGGTCATTCATTAAGCCACCAATTTGAAAAGCTTTTTTGCAGGTGATGGAAGAACATGATTTTAAGCAAACCTTTTTGCTGGTTGTTGTTTTCCTTGGTTCTGTTGTTTGTTTGTTTGTTTTGTTTGGTTGGTTTTGGTGGGGTTTCTTGGGGGTTTTTTAAATTCCTTTTATGTGGTTTATATTCTTGTCTGTCTGTTGAGCATCTGTCTTATGAAACACTACTGACCTGTTGTTGGGGGAGCAACTCCCTGCATCAAATCATAATTTTCTCTCTTTCCCTCTCTCCCACCCAGCCGTTTGTGTTTCATATAAAACCTAAATGAACTTAAAGATCTTCATTGAAATTGTTCCGGCTTCACATCCACAACTTTTTATTCTGAACCATCAATAACAGAACTCTCTCTCCTCCTTGCATTTCTGGCTAATAAGCTAGTCAGGGAGAGCCATTTTCTCCCATGGTTTTTTTGAATAATTCCTAATAAATTGACAGTGGGTATTGTCCAAAGTGCTGAAACATTTGTTTCTAAAAATAATCAGCAACAACTCCCAATCAGCTCTGCTATGCATCTGGCTTCTGGTTAGCAGCAAGGCAGAGGAGTTTGATCAATGCCTTTATAATAAAGGGAAAAAAAAAAAGTTAAATGTATGAAAGAAAATAGATTTTTGGGTGGCTTAAAGGATTTTTTTTTAATGTATCCGTCAACTTTCCAGGGCTTTTATGACAAAAAGCAGAGAAAAATACAAGTATTTCTGAAATCCTTTCAGAATCCAATTTAAGATGTTTAAAAATATATAAATATTTTTCTCTGCAGCAGATTAAATTGAAAGATATTTATATGCTGAAGCTTGCAGCAAGCTTTATAAACCTGTCCTAATTCCTCAGAGTGATGTTGTCATCACGTTTGTCAGCTAAGGCTCAAGGAGACTGCAAATTCTTTTGTATTTTCCTTTCTTTTTCCTGTCTGGGAGTTTGTGATGAGCTGTTTGTTTCGGAAGAGATTGTTCTTCATTTAGTTTACAGGTGCACTTTTCATATATGAATTTAGCACAAAAGTTAAAAAAATACAGTCACTGTTGTTTTGTTTGGTTTTTTTTTAGCTGTTGCCTGTGTACTTTAATATTCAGTGTGGTGAAGGGTTTTATTCCCCGACCCCAGGCTCTCTTTTGCAATCAGTAGCATTTTCCATATGTTTTTTCCTGGCATTATGAATTTCCTAGTTTGTACAGTGCTATTTAATTCCATGGTCTGCTTTTCCATAGAATGCAATAATAGATGATGATGACAGTGGCAATTAGAGCTAATGGTCTACTTCTTAGAGATGTGGACTGTTCATTAATCCTGTTGAACTTGGTCAGAAATGAGGCTATTTTAACATCAAACTTGGAATATCTGTTAGTTGCTGTTGCTTTTTTTGTGTGTACAGTTCAGTGTGTTTCCTTGTAACACTTTCTTTGATTCATCAGTTTTCAGTTTTCCCTTACTGAGCCTGAGTATTTCCTATTAATTATTATTTTTTCCCATTGCCTGAATTACAGGAAAAATCACAATGGTAGAGGTAGTTACAGCTTATTTATAGTGAGAAGAAACTTGGCCTTTATTACCAAGTTGATTTGACTAAATGAAAGAGGGATTTTTCTCACTGCTTAGGGCTTTTTAAAAAAAAAAAAAATTGATGAATAGCCATTCTTAATACTAGATAATTTCACATTTACTTGAGTACGTGACTCCTACTGCAGGACTTTCAGTTACTTGCGTAGTTTAAGTGAAACACACAGTTGCTATACTTACATCATGCATCTTCAGAATGTTGTGAAATGAATCATTCATTTCTCAAATCTTTATTTTCTCATTTGTATCTCTAGCTGTTCTAAAATCTTGGAGATGATATTAAATGATATTTTAATTGAATATTAAATTTATTGTTGTATATTATTAACTGATAGTTTTTTTAGGACCAAAAGGATCTAAGTCTTCTATTCTTCTTAGCTTCATTTTCTAAACTAAGTGCAGTAACTGAGGAACATCATGTTTCACAGAAATCAGGGTGGGAATCTCAAGGTTGGGGGGAAATGATGCAGTTCTGTTTTGCTGCATTGTGAGTGTGTATTTTTCCTTCCCGGAGCTCCTTTAGCTCAGCACGTGCCGAGCTGCTGCTCCAGCTGAATTCCAGCACACCACACTGTGGTACTGCCTGGCACACTCATAGCTTGCTATTCTTTCTATCTGATGTGCACCTAAGGACTTACAAGGACTTGCTTTTTGTACATAGTCTGAATTTCAGAAGTTCAGTCCTGCTGCTATTTTTAGGGTACTTGTAAGAGAGAGAACTTTCTCATCAGTCTGTCACTGAAGCTGTGGGATGAACCAAATGAGGGGATCAGTATTTTTAACAGGAACTTGGAAAAAGCACCATTATGTGTTTTGCCTTGACGTGAGGAACAATGTAACGTGCAGAGTAAGAGAACTCAGGGCTTATATTTAAAATAGCAGCTGAATTGTCTCCATCAAGGCATGGATGTGCTGCAGACTCCATTTTCAAAGACTATACTGAACCCTTAGTTGCTGACTGTGCACTTGACATACAATTAGGCATTTGAGCTTTTCCCTAATCTCTGTGTACAAGAAGATAAGAGATGCTTGGAGACTTGTATCAGTAAGACTATTTATACAGAGCTCATACTGCTAACACTTTTGATGTCCTTTAAGCTTTTGCCTGCATATCCATGTCAGCTCAATCCACTGCACACATTTTCTGAGTCAAATTGGCATAAGCCAGGAAGAGGAGAAATGTGTTCACATGCAAGAACACTGGCCACAGTAAGACTTTTTTCTAGCTAGAGGAAAAATCCTTTCCTTCATCAGTAACTTGTGACAGACTCT
Organism: Lanius collurio; assembly: GCA_020086605.1. NCBI lineage: Eukaryota > Metazoa > Chordata > Aves > Passeriformes > Laniidae > Lanius > Lanius collurio. The sequence continues at coordinate 3,255,397 of JACBWW010000021.1, forward strand.
AGAGACTTAGGACACAGATAAAGCAATAGGTGTTTCTCATGTAGTGATCATAAAGAGATTTCAAGTGATGAAGGTTCAGAAGAAAAAGGAACTGAGTTTGTGCCAGCACTTCAGACTGTGCTCAAGAACTTGTCTTTGAAAATTTAGATCATTGAGGTGCTGCCTTACTCTTGGCATGAAAACCCCTTCCTTCAAGTGATCTTATTAATATTTTTTGAATATGTCGTGGTTTGACATATTCTGCTTCCCTATTATTGGAGCTATCTTCTCCCTCATATGTTCCTTGGGCTACATTAAATAATTGCAAAGAACCAATGATCAGTGAGCAAGGCCTTGTAGTGAATGTAGAACTTGGGCTGAAGAAGCCAAGTCTTGACAGAATCTAAGCATAAAGCTGATGTAACAGAAGGTTATGTTTCATGTCTGGACTTACAGCTACTTCAGTGTGCATGCATGTAACAAAAATAATGGAAGCAAGCACACAGCTGAGGTGTGCTCACACCTGGGGAGATGCTGATCCACATTCAACAGAGTATTGACAGAGGTTTTCAGCAGTGTGCAGCTGATCCTGAGCTGCTGAGGAAATTGTAGGAAGCATTTCAGTCCTGTGTCAGAAGCAGAAGTGGAAAATGGAACCCCCCTTTTGAGTTCAGAACAAGCAGTGCATGAGAGTCTTGGAAGAGAATTGAGATATTTCTAAAAACTGAGTGGAGGAAGCTTCTTCACCTCCTTGTTAGTGACTATTTTGAAATGTCAAATAAAAGGAGGGGAAAATGAGTTACTGTGGATATTCATTCTTAACAAAGAACATCTCTGCTCTCTGTCCTCAGCTGATTTTGTCTCAGACTCTTACCTTCAAAAGACCTGTTAGAGATTGAGCTCTTTGATTTGGAATACAAATGTAGCATCTTCAGTCTGTTTTTCATTTTCTTTGCTAACTTCACACAGAAGCTGTTGCAGGGACCATGCAAAGGTAAAAAGATAAATTCCAAATTTGTGCCTAGAATGATGAAAGAATTGCAACTGAAATTCCATCCTGAACCTTTTCGTATCTCATGATAATTTCATTCTGAGCTTTTATATATCAGTGTAGTTTGTCATAGACCAAGTTAAGGTTATACAGGGATCATTCTTCAGTTTCTTGGACCACTATACTGGGAAATATGGCAGAGTAAGCAATATTTAGGGTTGATCTCAAACTGGTGAAGCTCCAGTGCATGTGTGAGAAAGCCTGAAAAGGGCTGAGCTATGTGCATGTCCACGTGCCCTGACCATCACAGTATCCATGGTAATTGTTTATGTGACTTACTGACAACCACAAGTTAAATGGAAAAATTTTTATTTTAGTTCAAATGGTATACTGCGATATAATAAAAAAATATCTACTGCAAGCACATTGGCTGAGTCCTCTTTCAACAGAAGAAGTAGGCTAAATGTTGGAAAGTGTTTATTATTCTGTGCATCAGATGTGTTGAACAAAACTATAAAAATGTTTCAGTCAATGTTTGTTGTCACATAGTTGAGAAAAAAGGAATATACTTTGCGTGTTTATTTCCAGGGCAGTGATAAAAGTTACATCTGCCTAGCAGAAGCATAATCATTTGGCTTTGAGGGCTGGCTATCAGCGTTGTTAGTTATTTTCCTGTAGCTAATGGGAGTTTCATAGTTTAGATATTTCAGTTTGTTAATACTGTATAACTGGAAATATGGAGCCATATTCATACTCAGTGATTATTTCTATACCCTGCAGTCCAAGTATCCCTGCAAGTGTTAAGAGTTATTGCAGGTTGCTATTGTAAGTTGAGGGTTTTACAGCTGTATTTTTAGGTTCCCTGAGGGTGATAAAGAGAGGGTCATGGGCGAATGAGGTTTGACTGCATTTCCTTTGCAGTGTATGAAATGATGTTTTTTATGTTGTTATGAACTTTGAAATAATTTGCTTCAGTGTGAGGGTATCTGTGGTGTGTTACATTCATAAGTAAGTTCCAACAAAGAATTGAAGATAATACTTTGATCAGATTTATGGTTCTTGCATGGAAATATGTCACAATGAAGAAAAAAAAAGGTAGGATTCTCATTGAGTCCTATATATTATTTCACATACACCTGAGTTAGAGTTGGGTATGTTAACACTTGTTAATTTAGGTACCTAACTCATGTTACAGTTGAGTTGTCACACAGACAACTGGGAGGTTTTGCATAAACACCATTATCTACTGAGATTTGGTTACTTCTGTATATATTCTAGGAAATAACGAGAAATATTATGTTCTGCTTTCATTTTCTAATTCTCACAAACTTGTGAAAATTGTGGAACTTGTTACAGTTTTGTCTGTTTTAAAAGCATTAGCAGAAGGAATGTTTTCCATGATAAAAAGATTTGGGCAGGTATCTGTTAAATCCTGATTTTCATGGGGCTAGGCCCAGTTACAACTGTATGAGTTTTGTGAATGGATTAAAATACTAGAAACAGTAAAACTGATTGTAAGTGCCTTTTAGAATAATAAGGTGAAGCTTATAGTAATTGGATTATGTATTTGCAAGCAGCTGGATTTATTCTTAAGATATACAAGTAGATGATATATAAAAGGAACTGCAATATCTTCAAAAAAAAATCAACCCTATGAAATGGTGTTCCTTCTTTCTTCATGTGCTCATCTCTTTTTTTCCATCAAAAAGAATAGCTATCCTGATTGGGTCTTCTCCTGGATATCTCTTATTTGTTCATTGCCTTAGATTTTGGAAGCTTATGGGAAGATTGCTCTCAAAACTGTATTTGGTGAATCTTAGGACAAGGAACTGTTGAAGGAAATTCCACGTGCAAGTTGCTGTTTTCATGTAGGAGATTTTTGTACATTCATAATTCTTTTTTTATTAATTGTCTGGGTTGAGCCCTAGTAATATTCCTAATGGAAATTACTGTATGTGGTACTTTATCTGCATTCAGAGTAGTATCTATTAGGCTTCTCAAGTCAAAGGTAAAGTTGATTTTGGCAGTTATTATTATTGAAATAGCAGAAGTGTAATGATTAATACACTAATACTTTTTATTTTTTCCTTCCAGATTTCTCAGGGGACAAAATTTTGCTTATTCATACCTTCTACTGTGGCAAAAATGAATTCTTTTCCTCACCAACAACGAGCAGCATAACACCCATCCAACACCTGCCTCAAGGAACTCTTATTTAAAGTCTATTGTAAGTCAAATTAGTCACTTGCTTAAAGGTAGCTATAATCAGCTGTGCATCTGTGTACAGCTCCGAGTCCAGAAGGCTTCCCAGGAGCGCTGATCTGAGTAGGGTGGGTTTGCTGCAGCAGCTGTTCGCTCTTGAGTGGCAGCAGAGGAGGCAGGAGGTGGCCTCGGGGCAGGGCTTGGGCTGAGCTGCTTCCTGCCGGCGGCTCCGGTGTCCCTCGGGTGCCCAGTCAGGACCGGGCTGCGGGGCAGGGCTCGGGCTGAGCTGCTGCCTGCCCGCAGCTCCGGTGTCCCCCGGGTGTCCCCTCAGGACCGGGCTGTGGGGCAGGGCTCGGGCTGAGCTGCTGCCTGCCCGCGGCTCCGGTGTCCCCCGGGTGTCCCCTCAGGACCGGGCTGTGGGGCAGGGCTCGGGCTGAGCTGCTGCCTTCCCGCAGCTCCGGTGTCCCCCGGGTGTCCCCTCAGGACCTGGCTCGGAGCAGCGCAGACCCCGCCCGTGAGGTCAGGCCCCGGTAACACCTGCTGATCCGGGAGCTGATCTGCATTGCAAATGCCGGCTCAGCCTCCTGCTGCTATGACAATTGATTTCAGATGTCGAAGTGTCGAAGCAGGGGAGTAAAGAGCTCAAAATGTAGGGAACTGCAAGGTGTTCAGTGGGTGGTGTTGGCTGTGGTGCCCACAGGCCCAAGTCGGTCACTGCTAGTGCATGGCCGACTTGAAAAGAAGTAATGAAACTCCACATTACAGATACCCAAAAATGCTCAGAATTCATGCTTTACTTGCACTGAAGTTAGCTTTATGCAGGCAGAGTATATGATAAATGTTTTGGGGAGAGAAAACTGTGTTAAGATTAGAGTTTTGGCCAGCATACATACCTTCTTTATTTTAAAGATGGATGGCATTTGAAGAAAAACATTTAACATTTCTATCTATGTTCTTTCTCTATTAGGACAAATTCTTAAATGAGGACAATGTGGGGAAAAGATAAGGAAAAAAATCCAAATGAGGAAGAAATCTAGTTTATTTATGTTGCTTCTTTGGAGATATACTCTAGTAAAGGAGATGCATGTTACCTAATGAAACTGCATTTTAATAAGAGGCTTCAGGTTAACATCTGAGAGGCTAATTGTCATCAGTGCGGTATAATGCTGCCTACTTCTTTATCACTCTCATAGATAAAATAATAATTATTACTTGAATTTGTTTTAAAATTAACATATTTGTTTTAGAGGAATTCTAACTTTATTAGTGGCATTACATTTATCCTTTGCATAGCTGCTTTCTGTTAGAACACAATTAACATGCTATGAGGGCCCTTGTGAATAAAGTAAGGGAAGCATTGTAATTGACTTACATTCATTCTCCATGTCTTATTTTACCTTGTTATTTAGATCATATTTTCTTATTTGAAAACAAATACAATAGCAATGGTGGTGTTTTATCCTAAAAAAAATACTGATGCAGAGATGTAGAAGATCCTTATGTGAAAAGGCTCTCTCGTGCTTGGTTTATTTCAGTTCAGGACCCCTGTTTCATCTCTGATATTTTTTCCTTCTGAGAATGTAATCACTCTTAAGTAAGAAAAATAGTGTTATGAAAACTGTCTGAAGTTCCATGAAAATGCAGTTGTAAAAATCTCCTCTAAAGATAATTTAGTTGTGCTCTTTATTATAGTTCTATCTTGAAATAATTCAAATATGTAAGCAAATAGTAGACACTTCAAATAGCCTTTCTGAAAATTGAAATGTGGCTTTATTTTAAAAATATACTCTAGTTGATCCCTGAACCTTGATGATATTTATTCTAGAACTGGACTTAAAATACTTGAACAATTATCTTTGATAGCTCTTCTTTGATGGTTTTCACAAAGCTGAGGTTTCTATAGCATAGCTTCTTTCTTTCTCTATTTTTTTCCACTTCTGTGACTACTGTATCTGCTCAGGACTTGTCTACCCAGGATACCAGGAAACATTTATGCAAATCAACTAAATGTAGGAATTTGAAGAGGGCAGCTTAAATCCCAAGTCCCTGTGTATACTATCCCATTCATAATTAAAGCAGCCTCTAGTGAATTCAGTTTAATTCACTTCGAAGGCAAGATGAGCCAAACCAAATGAAGGCCAGCATTTTATTCACAGATGAAAGTGTTTGCAAAGGAATTTAATGGACAAATCCAATAAATTACTTGGGTTAATTTTCATGAGTTCAATTGTGTAGATAAAACCTTGCTAATAATGTCTGATTTGAGCTTTTGTTTTTCTTCTTTCTTGTTCTTCTCCTTTTGTTCCTATTATTCTGATATTTTAGACTTGAGAAGGTAGATGGCCCTCACCAAATACTGTTTTGTAATTTTACTGTGTTTTGAGAGTCCACAGTTTAACATGTAAATGCCCCACTTTGCCATCAGGTCTAGTTCACAGTTACCTGTTGTTTAGGCAATTACCATCAATCTGTCATCTTCAACTAATGCCTTTTAATCCAGTTAGCAGAAAAAATACCATCTTCACTTTCTTAAGTGCTCTGCATTAACTACCACTTCCCTTAAATCTGCTGTTCTCCTCCTAAACAAATCTTCTCAACTGAACTTGATTATTTAGTTAGAGATTTTTGCTTAATGGTTTAACCTAATAAAGAGTGGTTTAATTTCATAATACTGTCAGGATTGTAGAATTATGGCATTTCCCATCAATAGTGGCCTGTCAGAAAGAATTCCTTTCATAGTCTCAAACTGTGCATGAAGAGGATCTTTCTGCCTTCCCAGGCAGTCCAAGCAGCAGGAGCATTGCACCAGGAGTGGCTGCACCTGTGTCGATTGCCAGAGCAGCTGAGAGCCAGCAGTGATGTTCAACAGGCCCTGAGCTCTGGCCACTGCAGGGACATAAAAACAGCCTGCAGGGAACTGGTTTAATCCAATCGCTGGGTGTCTCTCCATTGGTTTCCCGGAGCACCAAGACTGTGCATCTTATTGATGGTGCTTATTTCATCCTTTCTTTGAAAATTAGGAAAGTGAAAGATCTTAGGTGCAGCTTAGTCATTCTGTCTTCCTGAGGATTTGTCCAGTGTGTGTTGTTTTCTCTCCATTCCTCACTTTGGATTTGTCAGCTGTGTCTGTTCTGGATGCATGGGATTTGTTTCAATGGTTGCTTTTGCTTCATTAGTTAGCCCTTTAAGCTTCTTTGGAAAAAAAAAAATAGTTCACATCATTTAACTGGGTGAAGCTATTTCATTTTGAAGAAGTTAAATTTAGATTCAGGTGCAGACTGTTTACTTCCAAGTATGGCTCAGCTTTGAGAGAGAGGTACTTAAAGGAGAAGAGAAGATCAAATATAACTGAGATTGTGCTAAACTGATTTCAAGTCTTATTAGCCTATCTTAACATTTCGAAGTAATCAGTATCTCCTCTTTAAATACTTTTAAAATGCTTTTTCTTATACAACAAATAATCCAATTTCACTGCCTCTTGTATTTGCACCGTATAAATAAGAAATTATTTAGGTAAGAAATTTGACCTGAAAGTGAGTGAAAACCAAGGTCTTCCTGCATTTTGATTGTTAAGGTGTTTCAATTTACATGCAGTTCAAAGTTTGTGTGTTGTGTGTGACCCATTTGAAATTAAAACTGCAGGTGTCTGTGGTGTTACCCAGAGGAGGAGTGGTGCTCCTGGACAGGTAGTGTGAAGTGAGTGATTGTGTTAGATCTGCTTCATGTGTATTTAAAGTGTAAGTGATGTTAATGCTTCTGAAGCCATCAAGAGCAAAGGTGGTGCTGATGGTTCCTTAGGTGGGGAGAGACCAAATCCATCTGGGGACAGCAGTGGGTCTGAGAGCTACCTGCCTTCTGAGTCAGTGCTCCCTTTAGAACTGATAATTTATTTTCTTTTTTTGCTTACTTTTTACACTTCCCTCTGGGTGAGTTTTCACAGCTGATAGTAGTTTTCTGGTAAAGATAATATTTTTAAGACTTTTTTTATTAGGTTCTTGTTGGTTTGTTTTAATCTAAATTCTAGAGGGCTGAGCAAACAACTTCCATGGGTAAAAAACAGTGTTAGTTCAAATGTATGCAGAGAGGATCCTGCCAACTCTGCTCTTTGCTTCCGGAGTGTGAATTCTATGAGGTAATTTTGAGGTGATGGTGATGTCATAAATGCAGAGCTCGGTCTTGTCTTTTGCTCTTAGAAGGATGTGTTTTTTTACTGTTGAAAATACTGAAGTAATGCTGATCCTGAGACAGCTCATGAATTGGCTTCTCCAAGCTGATATGCACTTCAGCTCCCTAAACTTATGAGTACTCCAGCCCCCACAGTGACTGTACTTGAGTGCCCAGCTGGTGCATTTTAAATTAACACTCATTATACTACTGAGTCATTTCTGGTGGTGATCTGAAATGCACCAATGCTTTGTATCATCTCTGGCAGGTTCCTTTACTTTGATCCATATGTTTCCGTCCTGCTGGCTAAGATTCATTTCATTCTTTCTTGTAGTCCCTAGAGAAATTAGTTGTGTTCAGTTTCTGGTGATCTTTTTGTACAGATTAGTACTGTTGAATACACTGCATCTCTGTATGAGTGTTTGTTAAAAATAAAAGTAGCATTTTCATCCTGCATTTGCATTGGAACAGATTCATTTGAGACACAGCTAAGATGTCAAATTTAGCCATAATCCATTAAGGTAGTTCTCTTCCCGAAATGTCTGCATTCGTTTTTAACTAGTCTCCTCGAGATTTCCAGCTTTCCTTCTGTTGCTGTATCTTCATTAGGATTACGTTTTAGAAGTGTTTCTCTTGCACAGGGGTGATCCAGTGCAGTTTGTGGTCCTTCACTGGACTCACTCCAGTATGTCCATGTCTTTCTTGTATTGTGTATCCAGAGATGGACATAATATTACAGACAAGTCCCACCAGAGCTGAATAGAGAGGAAAGGATCACCTCCCCTGCTATCCTCATGTGGCCCAAACATAATGATCCAGCTGTATAAACAGTATAAAAGCATAAGCGTGCAAGCGTTGTGAAACATGCTGTGGTACCATATAGAGGCCAGAAGAGTGTGAAGTGGGTAGGATCAGCAGTAGTGTAATCTACCTTCATCCTGAAAAACATGGAATTGTGTAACCACAGAGCACAGGTGTGATAAGGAGCTGTGAGGGAGCTTGAGTTTTTAGCCTGGAGAGAAAGGGACTGAGGGGTGCCTTATTGCTCTGGCCTGAAAGGTTGTGGTGAGGTGTGTGTCAGTCTCTTCTTCCAGGTAGCAGTGACAGGATGAGAGGAAATGGGGTCAAGTAGCACCAGGGGAGATTTAGATTACATATTAGGAAAATATTCTTTTACAGAAGGGTTGTAAAACACTGGAACAGACTGCTCAAAGAAGTGGTGGAGTCACCACCCCTAAGAAGTGTTCGAAAAATGGACATGGCATTTGAGGACATGGTTCAGTGATGAACATGATGTTGGTGCGGGGCTGACCATTGGACTTGATGATCTTGTCAATCAATTTGGAACTTTTGGATGGTTGGGCTGAAGCTAGTTGTATGAGGTTCAACAAAGCCAAGTGCTGAGTCTTGCCCTTGGCTCACACCAACCCCTGCAGTGCCACAGGCTGGGGCAGAGGGGCTGGAAAGCTGCAGAAGGCCCTGGAGGTGCTGATCAACAGCAGCTGAACACGAGCTACGTGTGCCCAGATGGCCAAGAAGGCCAATGGCACCTGGCCCGTAGTAGCCATGGTGTTACAACAGTGATTGTCCTGCAGTACTGGGCACTGGTGAGGCCACACCTCGAGTGCTGTGTCCAGTTCTGGGCCTCTCATAACAGGAAGGACACTGAGGTGCTGGAGCAGGTCCAGAGAAGGGCAATGAAGCTGGGGAAAGGTGTAGACAGTAAGTCCTGCAAGAAATGTCTGGGAGAGCTGGGGGTGGTGACATGGGGGAGGCTCAGGGGTGACCTTATCAATCTCTGCAACTCCCTTGCAGGAGGGTGTAGCCAGGTGAGGGGTCAGGCTCTTCTCCCAGGCGACAGTGATGGGATGAGAGCATGTGGCATTAAGGTGCACCAGGGGAGGTTCTGGTTGGACATCAGGAGGAATTTCTTCATGAAAATTGGAGTGGGCTGCTCAGGGAGGTGGTTGAGTCAGTGCCTGAGGTGTTTAAGGAAAGACTGGACATGGTACTTACTGCCATGGTCTAGTTGACATGGTAGTGAGTGTTTGGTCATAGGCTGGATTTGATCATCTCAGAGATCTTTTCCAGCCGAAGTAATTCTGTGATTCTGTGATCTTAAAGGACTGTTCCAACTGTAACAATTCTATGATTCTATGATTTTATATCCTGCAAACTTTTAGTTTGTTGGGCTAAGTTGGGTTTAGTGGCCTCATACATGAGGCAGAGAAGGACCCTACCTCCTGGGGCAGAAGGTAAAATGCTTGCATTGTAGAAGGGATAAAAAAAAGGCAATTTCTAAGAAAACAAAGGTATTCAATTTTTAAAGCTAAATATAACTAGGTAATTACACATGAAGTAGGAAAGAACTATTTTTCATGTGGGGAACAGGGAAATTAATTGTTTTCCAATTTCTTTTCCAGTTTATTTCTGTGTAGCTGTGGTGCAAGCAAGAGCCAACCAACATCATCTGCTGCCAGTAGAAAATCTCCATGCCAGTTCCTACCCTTGGCACGAGGTAAAGTTGCAACTGAGCTGGTGAGGAGGAATCAACAAGAAATATCCAATTCATGCTCAGAGGTAAGCTTTGACCAGTGAATAACAAGCATGAAAGTAAAACATACGGTTTTCCTTAGGTTGTGTATTGTGTAATTTCATCCTGTTTTCTTTGCTCTGTGCTATTTCTGCAGCAGTGCAGGCAGAGTTGAAGTATGGAAATACCCTTAGGAAAACTGTGTTTTAAATTCCAGCTGTGTTTAAATTCCAGTTTCAATCAACTCCCCTTGTAGTGCCTACTTTAATTTCTATTTTATGTTTATAAAGAGCATTTCCTAGAAGAAGGAGGTTCCTGTTTTCAGGAACAAAACGTAGATGCAAAATACAGTAGAGCAGATATATTTTTGTCAGCCATGGATTTGGCAAGAAAAATTCCCATGCTGGACATTGTCACATTTCACTGGGGGCAAAACATGATCTGCTTCCTAACAGGTCCCTGGGTGATCGTGCCCCCAGGAGAGCACCCTGGTAAGATTGTCCCCTACAGATGGCTCATAAACACAGTAAAAACTGTTCAGCAGCTACTGCAGTGGTCACCAATAAAAGAAAATAAATCAAATAAACCTCATAAATTACTGTAACATGAGCTGTGTCCCCTCCCAGCCTCTTGCCCACCCCAGCCTGTTCATTGTAGGGGCAGAGTAGGAAACTGAGGCAGCCTGTTTGTTTGGCTATGTAAGCTCTGCTCACTAATAATAAAATACTGATCTATTATCAACACTGGGTTAGCCACGTTCTAGAAAGGGATTGAAGAAAATTAACTCCATCCCAGGCAGACCCAGCACAGCAGAGTCTATAAATTACAGAAGCTGTATTGACAAAGCAAATAAAAGAACAAATCCTAAGCTCTGCTGTATGTGTTAGTATTAGTAAGGCAAAAGAGCTCTAGACATTCAAATTCTTGCTAAACTTCAGTTTATGAGCAGTGACAATGACATGGTGATTGTGGTTTTAATAAATCGATCTTGTGTTTAGCTGAATTGGAGTCAAGTTGCAAAGCTATTTATGAGCTACGCGTAAGAAAAATCAATAAAAATATGAAATATTAAGATAGAGAAAAGTTTCCGTTATGAGTGATCAGCAGCTCTAGGTTTAGGCAGAGATGGATGACAAGTGCTGTTTATTTTAATATGCTGTAATTTGTGTGGTTTAGCTTTTTTAAAAGTCTGTTTGGGGAATAGAGAGAAAATGTGGTCCATGTCACCTGGGAATATATTCTAAACCCTGTTTCTTTTTCTCCTTGGCAGATGGAGACCTTTTAGCCAGCCAGTGGATCCAACTGCTGCTGCATGTCTGGCAGCACCTCTGAATGATCACATGACTCTTGATATGGATGCAGTCCTGTCAGACTTTGTTCGGTCCACAGGGGCAGAACCAGGTCTGGCAAGAGACTTACTAGAAGGTAAACTTTTGGGACACAGCCGTTTCCTGTGTTCACTGCTTGCTTAAACCAAGAACCAGTCATAACAAGGGAGTTCTGGTCTATGGAAGCAGATACTTCTTAGTATTTTTACCAAGTCCACTCTTGTAATAAGCTGACTGTAGATTATGCTAAGGGCAGGTGTTTTAAAAAAAAGTCTTAAAAACTTCCTAGTATTAGATTGCTGTGTTTTAAGTTAGTAAGAGTCAAGCTCTAAATGTTTATGTGCTAGGGAGAGAAGGGAGGACACTTTAGAATTTTCATATTCAGCTGCCTGAAAGTAGTTGTAAAAGTTTCTCAAGTCACTGTGTTTAATCTGAAGCTGAGTCTGAAGGGGACTTACTGTACAGTGATAGACACACCAGAGGTTTTTTTGGGTGCTGGTGGTTAATACACATACCTGAACTCCACAGCATGGGAGTCAAGTGGCTAGGTTGAAAAACAGCTACAAGGACCTGTATCAGAAAAATAACTGTCTTATTTATTTATTTTGTTGTAGGTTTATAGGCTTAAAAGTGGAAAGGCACCATTGATATTTGAGGGCATTTTGTAATAGTTGGGTTTGTTTATTTCTTCTCATGTGGGCTGACAGTAATTGTGAAGATGGGAGGTTGGAAACAAGTAGATGATATCTGTAAATTGCAAGGTGTTTCTGTGGGCTTGATATATCCATACTGTACTTGCTGCCTGAGAGGTCTGGGGTTTGGTTTATATTTTAATGTGGTCTAAGAAATTGTGTTAAATCAAAGCAACTGCTGAACAGCTACAGCAGACCTAGAAGTGTACCTCATGTTATGTACCTCCTTTTTGCAAGAGCTATTTCATTTTATGTATGCTGAAAGTATTTCATTTTGTGGTAAGTTCTTTCTTTACTCTGGGCTTTTCAGTACTAACACATGATAGATTATTAACACAGAATGCACACAGTTCAAGCAGCATTTCCCAACTCATCTGGTACATGAAATAAAACCTTGCAATACGTAGCAAGGAATATTAGCATAGGTATGCTAAATTTAAGAGCCCTCTGTTTTGTCTGACTGATTTGATCAACCTGCCATTCTCACCTAGAGTCTGTCTTAGTCTGATGGTCTTTTAGCAAAAGAACATGAGAAGGTTTTTCTCAGCTATATCAGGACAGGTTGTCAGTTATTGTGCTGATAGAGCATTGCCAAAATTTGAAAGGGTTCCTACATATCAGCAGTCCTTCAGAAGAGTTTAATACCTTGATTTCCTTTCTATAAAGAGCAATGCTTTCAAATAAATACCAAATAGAGTTTCTCTGTGTTTACTTCTCATTTCTGTAGGTGAATAGATTCACATCGAACATAATAACAAAGAAATAAGCAATAAACAATCTAATTATTCTGACAGGCTAATAGACATATGCATCTGCCCCCGATTATTTCCTCCTGCACAGGAATTTCTCAAAGTAAAATGAATTGTTGCTAGTTCTGAACAAGATGTGCTCAGAGAAACACTTCAGCACTTGTAGCTGCGTTTGGTGTAACAGCTTCTAACACTGGTCATATCTTGTGCTGGGAGTCAGTAATTGATGGAGTAATTTCTCATTTGTTTAAAAAAGACACAACAGGGACTGCCGCCCTCACAGCATTTTGACTGTCTTTCGTAGCTGTCACAGTGTGTCAGTTCTCTGTGAGCAGCACTGAAACCCATGAAGTAGCTTCTTAACAATAACATAAACAACATTCAGAAGAGCAGCCCTCCACCCCATGGTGAACAGGCTGTAGTCAATCCCTTGCACCTGGCCTTGGAAGGATGATGTCCATAGTTAAAATCAAACTTTGAAAACAGGCGTGCACAAATATTTCCCAGAAATTTCAAGGTTTGGTTGTTTGTAACCCCAAAAATGGCTGTCACAGTGAACTTGGAGCCAAAAAAAGCTTGTGTAGACCCTCATTTCCTTGTAATAACAAGTTTTGCTCAGATATTCTGTGACCCCATAGCCCCTTGCACTTTCTGACCTGCTCAAAAATTCTATTTTTATAACTTGCTCAGACTGAATTTTCATATTGTGCTCCAATGGAGTAACACCTCCTTTTCAGAGCTAATGCGGTTTCTTTTGTTTATCTTTGGGGGCAATTTCTTCAATTTCACTATCCTGTAGATAATCAAGGATACCAATTTCTGCTTTCTTAACCAATTATTTTAACATGTTAATTGTTTTGGTTTGGTTATGTCCTGCTGCATCCACAGCACAATTGTGCACAATACACGTTGTTCATCCTGGCAACAAATGGGTGAGTTAAACACACACTGACTGTTGTGCAAATAGCTAAAAAATCTATACATTGCATATAGATTTTCTACGTTGCCAGAAGCTGCCCTAAATGTTGGCTCAGTTGATGTTCCTATACTCCGCCTATCCTGCTGGTAAAATCCCTGTAGTTTTCTTTTGCTGAGCTTTTTCTTGAGCACAGCTGCTTATCTCTCTATCTCAGAAAACAATGTGCTGGTTGTGCTTGACATCTGTCTTGCAGAAGAGGCAAATTTTGAAATGAAGAGGCAAAGAGATTTAAAAAAATGAGAGTTATGTAACATCTTCATGGCTGGTATCTGGTATAAAAGTCTAATATTGGACTTCCATATTTATTAAGATGCTTACAGCTATTTAAAAATAATTATCAGTTAATATTAATAAATTTCAATTACATATCGTTAGCTGTGCCAATTTTATGTTAGTGGATTATACACACGTGCTAAACCGTTTGTTCCTTAGAAATGTTATTTTCCAGCTTTGCTTTCATTTTTGGATGATTACTTACCAAATCTGTCATGTTTAGTTTCCTGTCTCTTTGAGATGTTTGCCACTTCCTGAGGTTTTTACCTTATTTATGTGCTCTCAAGAACTGAAAGCATTCTTGTGTATGTGAAGTGATGGAGAGTAGAAATTACGTTTTGTGAACCTTCACTGGGTCTCCTTTTCAACCTTTTATTTTCAGCCTTTGCTGGTTTATATAAAAACAGGCTAAAATAAAAGCCCTCAGCTGAGTGGTGAATGTTGACAGGGCAATTTGACAGTAAATGTGACCCAGGTGAAAGAAACGACAGTCTCAACAAAACAGTTTGAAAAGCAGCCCATGTTGGCAGACGTGTATCACTGCTTTGGGCAGGAGTGAATTCAGAAATGGATCGGCCTCATGTCACAGGGAAACAGGAAATCAGTTGCAAGACCCTTCAGATGTCACCTCTGTGTGTGCAATGCACCTTCTAGTCCCTGGGAAAACTCCTTTGCCTTGCTAAGCTTTGGGAAAGTTCTTAAGCATAAACTGAGAGCTCTTCATGGTGGAGAATTGTAAGCTCCAACTTTGCCAATGTCCAGGAATGAGGAGGGCGCATGTTCCTTTCCCTCCTGGATAGCCTGGGTTGGCACCTGGATTCTCTCACACATAGAATAGCAGTAATGCTGGTGGGTTTATGTATAATCTACTTAAAATGTAGCCTAAAGCAGAAAGAAAACCTTTAAAGAAAGTAGTTTAATCTTTAAAACAAGTTATGCTGTATGTGGTTTACAGTGTGTAGGTGTGGATGAACTCAGAGATTACTGATAAATCAGGTAGAAAGCAGCTCAGTTTTCAGGGAGCAGCAGGTGTGCAGGCAGTGACCCCTGGAATAGAGGGGGAGGGCACAGGATGAAATACTTTAAAAGGCTAACACTGTAGTCAACCATCAGATAGTGGAGGATTTTTGAAATAATAATGCTAACTGATTCAAAAATAATATATTTAACTGAAAAATTGTCCTTTGACTTTGTATAAAAGGTTTCATTTATTTATATAGATGATGTAGTATTTCATCATTCTATAAAAATAAGTGCTGTCTATTTCCAGCTGCAAACAACCCTTAATTGAGGGATACATAGCTGAACATGAACTCGGGAACTGTGAGATTGGCTTTCCAGTCATGAAGTGTGAGCAGTAAAAGTGACTGACCCCATGGAATAAGACAGAACTGCAGTATACAGAGACATCTCCTCAAAGAAGAATCTATACAAGCAGAATTCAAAGAAAAGCATGTAATTTATAGAGAGGGAGAGAGACATTTATAGTGCTGTCATGTGATTGAGTGTACAAAACTAACTCCCCAAAAATAGTCTCTTATTCTCCTCTCCCTCGAGGGTTCCTTTTTTAGTTCTCTTGTGGAAGGCTTGGCAATGGGAAGAGGAAGCTGAGCTGCTACCAATGTCTCGTTAAACAGGGAGCAAAACTGTCATTTCCAGCTGCCTGTTCAGTTTGGAGCATCTTTGCATTCTAGCAGAAAATGAGGCATGTGTTAACAAAATGGCCTTGCTGTATTATTTTTCTTTGAGAACATGACTAAAATTAAATACTGTTTTAAAGCATATGGTCTAATTTTATCCTAGTTTTATATATTAGCTTTTCATGAAGGAAAATGCTGGTTTGGAGTTTTTCTTACCTTTTGCCTGTAAATATTTGTTAATCTACTTCATGCCAAACCAGAAGAAGTGCCTGCATTTAAACTGAACTTGAGGATTGCTTAATTAGCAATTGATTTGTAAGAGCAGACTTCTTCGTATTAGGCTGGGGTGTTCCTGTGTTGCCTTCAAGTTGCATTTGCAGGTACATTTCACAGATGCTGTCTTGATACTCAGTGTTTTCCTTAGATTATTCTTCTCCAACTAAAATTAACTTGTTGCCCACTCAGCTGATGTTGTCCTGTAATGGCTGTATTCCATTGGGTCCATTGGTCCTGTTTCACTCAAGGCAGTGTTTCCTGTCCCTTTTAACTTTTCCTTTGCTGAAGTCCTGTCTACACATACTGTTGCTGCAAGCTACCTTTCATTTTAGTTTGTACTATTTAGATCTTTCCTCGTTCCCCATCTTGAATTGCATCCTTTCCAGCATTTCATTTATCATTAAATCAGGAATTTCTGGTGACCTTTCAAATGTTCTTTTAAACATATTTGAGTAGGTGGAAATTTGAAAGCTTGGGGGGGGGGGAACTGTGTAATAGTTGTGTATTTGCTCTTTCTACTAATTAATGATAAAATCCTCTTAGTTTTCATTATATCTGATTTAAGAAGCAAAAGATGGTAGATTTTTTAACTGTTACAACCCCACTAAGCTATAATGTTTTAGACAGAACAGTACAAAGCAAAAAACCTAAGGACTAAATAATATCCTGTTGCTCTGAGTTTGTATCACTGGAGAATGCTTGTGAGACCCCACCTGGAGTGCTGCATCCAGCTTTGCTCCCCCGATGGACCTCTCAGGCCATGTCCAGAGGAGGCCACGAAGCTGCTCAGAGGGCTGGAGCACCCTTGGGCTGTTGGGGAAGAGAAGGCTCTGGGAAGACGTTAGAGCACCTTCCAATAGCTAAAGGGGGTCCAAGGGAGCTGGAGAGGGGCTTTTGACGAGCATGAGAGTGGATAGCACAAGGGGGGATGGCTTCAAACTGAAAGAGGACAGGGTTAGATTAGATATTGGGAAGGAACTGTTCCCTGTAAGGGTGGTGAGGTGCTGGCGCAGGTTGCCCAGAGAAGCTGTTGCTGCCCCATCCCTGCAAGTGTCCAAGGCCAGGTTGGATGGGGCCTGGAGCAACCTGGTCCCATGGAAGGTGTCCCTGTCCATGACAGGGGGTTGGAATGAGATGATCTTTGGTTTAGGTTGGAAGGGACCTCATTCTTTGAGTCTATAATTTTATGACTGCTTCTAAGGTGAATTCTAGTTGTGCTGTTCCTTAGCATTTTGTTTATTAACCCTCTGCTAATCTAGTTTGAGGTGGTAAGGCAAAAATGGGTAAGTGGCTTCTTAGACCATATATTGTTTTATCTAAATCTTTGGTTTTTCTTCAGGCTCATGATACCTCCTGTTGTTATTCAAGCAACTATTATTTAGGGCAGAAGCTTCACAGTGTAGCTGTGTTTATTTTTGAATTCCCTTTTATGTAGGCGTCTGCTATCTCTGACATTAAAACATCAGTACCAGCCTTCAGCCGCAGTGTATCTTCTATTCCTTACTCATCTGCACTTTTTTTTTTTTTGGTGTTTTGTTGTTTTTCCTCCAAACAAGAAGGACTTGGTTTCAAAGCAGAGACCTTTGAGTGCTGTTAAATTTCCCACCTGCTGACTCACATAGCACATGTAGCTGTTCATGAAGCAATTGCCTAGTAAGAGTGTTCTTTCTGTTCAGTCAGTGAATTGATTTGGTTCCAGCACCCTGATCATGTTTTCATTACCTGTGTTTTCTAACCAGCTTTGTGCTGCTCCAGCTTTTTTGCTGACTGATGTTCTCTGGCCATTCTGGAAGCCTTTTCTGCAAACCTCTGTTGGTGCTGGTTTGGAGCAATTAAGTTGTTACTGATACAGAGCTGCCTGTGACTTGTCATCTGATGTGATTGTGTGCACTGAAATAATGTTGTTATGCCTCTGAAGTGCCTTTTAAAATACAATAATATGACATATAAACAAAGAAGCAGGCAGTGACCAAGGTGCATCAGATAAGTAACAGTGAAACAAAAATAGCGGGCAGTCTGTTTTGTCTGTCAAATTGCAACAAAAGCTTTTACTTGACTTAATTGATGAAATATGCAAAATAAAGTAATTGCGTTACTTATCCTTCAGGCATAACCTCTGTGGGGGGATAGAAAAGATTGGCCCTTTCTCTTGGGTGCCTCTTGGAGATGGCAAAGAAAATGAGAGATGTGATAGAGAAGGGAGTTGAGTGAGGAGCAGGGTCTGGGAGATGTCAGAGAGGAACATGGGAGACACATACAAACAGAACTTAGGAGAAGACTTCCTCTTTGCTTTCTCTAGGGGCCAGAGGGACTCTCTGTGCAGTCGTGCTCCAAACCAGGGGGTCAATGCTACTTGTTGGACAAGGGGCAAGACTGGAAGGAGGGACCTGCCCTGCAGGCTTTGGGTGGGAGGATGTGTTTGTTTTCCATGTTATATGAATTAATTTTTGTCATTCCTAACCCAGCATAACTCAGGGTGTTTTTTGTCTCTTAAAACTTGGCTCTTAATGTAATGATACAGTTTTAGAAATTCAAAAGCTTTTAGTATGCAAAGTTTAAAGGAGGAGAGGTAGGCAGTGTTAGTTCTGTTAATCTCCACAACCACAAGCCCCACTAATTTCCTCAGTAACTTCTAGCTGAATCTTTCTTACCTATCCCGTCACACTGCTAGAAATCCTTGTTCATGTCATCTGCTCTGGACATCTCTGAATTTAAAAATCTTCCTGATTTGTTCCCAGCTTGCCTCTTGCTTCTGCAGTCTGCTCCTGTGGTCCCAATCACATATTTTTTATTAGATATGTGAATTTTTTAAAATTTATTTTGTGCTGCATTAATTTTTGTACCCATTTGTATTTCTTCACTCAGTGTCATAAAATCCTTAGTTTGGTTTTCTTTTCCTTTCCTCTAATTATCTTTAGTGCCTCTTGTTTCCTTTACTTTCACTTAGGATTTTTCTTTGCTAATTCTCCCAAACTGATGAATTCTCCTCTTTTTTATGGACAATGGGGAAAACGAAAGATTTGTCATTTGTATTTATTTGTGAAAGTGTAAAGCAAATGGAGAGGGGGAAAACCTTCCATCTTCCCAGTGGAGAGGGTAGCTGGGAACACTCATGCTGGTCAGTGAGGGTGGCTAATTTTCAAAACACTACTTCGTGGAGACAGAAAGGTCCTTAATATGTTCTTTAATTTGGTTGAATGTTTTTCTTGCATTTCAGAGCTTGGAGGCTCTAGCAAGTTTAGGGAAAATGAGTCCAATGATAATTTCCTGTGTTGGTTCTCTGAAGTTTAGAGTTTTGGTGCTGAATTGGTGCTTCTGTACTGGAGATGGGGACAACTCCAGGGACATGGAGAGATTTGAAAATAAAATATTTCTATGTTATATATAGCAATCTTAATTTTTGTAAGGTTTCAAGTCTATATTAGAAGTTCAGTTGCTATAATGTACCATGGAGTGTAACTCAAGAGCTGCTGTGCAATCCAGTTTTAAATGCAGCACACTATGAGCCTGCTTTCTGAAGGCTCAGTGTAATTTTTATGACAGAGCTTTTATAGAAGATGATTGCATTTGGCTTAAACTGAGGCTAGTGGGATTTCTGTGAGTCTGCTCATTTTCTGCTTTCCTGTTACAGGCATCAAAGCCCTGTCACGCAGCAGCCACTTACAGCACATGCACTGGGATTTTTGTTAGCTTCAGAATTTAAATGTGAAAAAATCACGAGCAGGTGACCTGCAGGGAATGCCCTGGGAAATGGCTGGGTTCCACTGCTACAGCTCTGGTACTCAGGGATCTGTACTCTCCATGAATCCAGGTTGTTCCTAGGGGTCACATAGACCTGGGTTTGTAACATTGCCAATACTAGAATAATAATGTTTTGTTTAAAGCTACATTTCCTATAATTACATTTATTGCCACCTTCACTTTTTTTTTTTAATTTACTTTATTGTTTTTATGTTTGAGAAGAAGAATTAAAAACTATGTTTAGAGTGCCTCTTAAAACTAGGATGAAAGAAAAGCAGTTCTTGCTCCAAACACTGATTGGTTTTGGGAACACGCTCATGGCTCTGCCTGTTTGGGTTGTGTAACTTGGTTGGGATGCATGAAAAGTTAGAGCAGAACCCTGACTGCATTACAGCCATTCACTCTACATGGGATTTTTAGTGAAAAAATGCTGGCAATAACTGAAGTGCTTGTTCCAGCACCTCTGACAATTTTCACTGAATTAATTTTGTCCTACAGACTTTCTAATAGGAGATTACAGCATTACAGAACAATTCTGTACGGCTCACATGGTGGTTTATATTATGGTCTGCTCTGGATCTTGATAGCATTCTTGCTCAATGATACTAATTCTCCTTTCACAATTAGTACTTGAAAACCTGAGGTAGTTTAGCTCAACCCTGTAGGTAACAGCTGTTTGTGGTTTTTTTTTTTCCTTCTTCAGTTAGGTTTTTCTTCTTCGCAGATATGACTGTAACACTAAAAGGCTTTTTTTTAATCTGTTTAAAATGCTTTGTACTGTATTTAGCTTATCTCTTTCGTGTAAGCAAGTAAGTTATCTTTAACTGCTACTCAAGTAATGTAGCTTTTCAAAGTACATTAAATGACAACCTTCTGTGGTGTAATAAATCAGGTATTAGTCAGAATCAGGTTACTTTTGAATTCCCAGGAAAAGTGCTTGTGTAGTGCTCTGAAAGTCTCATATAATTTGTAGGGTCTTTCTTCTTGTTATTTAATGTTTTAAATTTTCCAGTTAGAAATGAGTACTTGGAGAATGGTGGACATCTCTGTATCTTAACTCAGCAGGATTGTTTTGAAAATAGCAGGCAGACGTTTCAACATGTGTTTCATGATTTTTTGAGAATGACAAGTACCATTTTACCACCTGTACTACACAGACTTGTGCATCTCTGGATATTGGCCTGCATTCTGTGGTTGCTGGCCAGAGCCATATGCTGAACTGGAAGGTGAAACCAAATCCCTCAGAGGATTCTGTGCTGACAGGTTCCATGAGCAGCTCACACAGACATGGAACCACACTGGCTGAGTCTCTCAATGCAGGCTTTGTTACAGATCACTGTCATATATTACCTGCTTTCTAAAAAGTTTTTAAAATTTCAAAGAGAGCAAGTTCTCTCTCATGTGGGTGATAAAGGGACCCAAAGTATTTTGTGTTTGCATTCTAGCTGTTCTGCAAATGAAAGATAAAAAAGTTTCTCACTCTTTTGGGTTATGACACTATCAGTCTTGTCTTTCCATCATTGCTCCTAATTATTATTCTTTCTTATTAAAACAACCACACAAATGTAAATTACTGCTCCCTCTCAGTGGGATTTAGAGTGTTTCTTAAATTGCTGATTTCTGGAGCCATTTGATTGGAATCTGAGCAAGGGAAGTCAGAAGTCCTGGCCTTGATCACCTCCTGTCATACAATGTCATAGATTTGGGGTTTGTGGATGAGAGTAGTGGATGAAGGCTTTTACTCAATGGTAGCAGGCTTTGACATTATTTCCCCACAGTACTGCTGTGCTGGGATGCTACAGGCTGGCTGGGTGGGCCCCTAGCAGGGTGCTGGGGTTGCTGTCTCCAGATGGAGGTGAGCAGATGGGTCCTTTGCTGTTTTGCAGGCAAGAACTGGGACCTGACAGCGGCTTTGAATGACTATGAGCAGCTGCGGCAGGTGCACACGGCCAACCTGCCCCAGGTGTTCAACGAGGGCAGGTTTTACAAGCAGCAGGAGCCAGAGCAGCCTCCCCAGGTGACCAAGGCTGAGAGGCCCTGCCTGCAAAGGCAGGATGATATCGCCCAAGGTAAGAGCTCCTCTGCAGGGTTTCGGGGGACGGGCGGGTCTCTGACCTGGCTGCTTGGGAGCTGTGCTTGGCTGCAGGGAGTGGAAGGCTGTGTGCCAACAGCCTGTGAGCTGTGTCATTGCCATGGGCCTCAGAGCTGCTGCTAGACCCTGTTTTTCATGTTTTCATGGTTGTGAGCTCTGCCTCATTTCTGCAAGTAGTTTTTTAATGTGTGATTCAAGTACAAAATATATTGTCCCCAAGCAGTCCTGTGGTACTTACAAAAGGAGTTAATTAGAGGGTGTCACAGACCACTACTGTATATAGATTTCCATGCTTATTGAAACAAACAGAAAAGTTTAAAAATCTGTATTTCACTCTTTGCCTTCTTAGTCACAGTATGTGAATAGGATATATGAAGACTATGAATAACTTTCAGCTTTAAAATTTCAGTTTTTTATGGTTCCACAGAAACTCTCTCATATCCCCCACTGAATAGAAATTGAAACCTTAAAAAAAATTAGTCAGCTACCTCTAACAGTTAATTTCCAGTACAAGCTGATAAGCATTAGAATTTGCTTTTTTGTTTGCAGACCTCTTATGGGTTTTATTTCAGCTTTCTCTCTGTTGGATTGCGGGTTTTTTCCTATGAATTTCTCAAGAAGCTGTGGTTTGCACCAAAATAAATCTGCGGGTCTGACAGCTTAACATGTAGGCAGGTAATATCAGGAGCACGGTGCTGGCTTTCTGTGCAGTCATTAAAAGCAACAGAAGGGCTTCCCTTTTCCTTCTGACTCTTCCCTCCTATTAAATAGGAAACAGCATCATCAGTACTTAGAAGCTTCAGTAAGCTCTTTAAAAATTGCTGAGTTCCATCATAAGAAAAGGAACTATAATGCTTCTTGTGACTCCTTAAAGCACTGAATACAAATAAAGGGAGGAAGAGCAGCACAGCTGATAAAACCCATGTCCCTTCATCCTCTTTGGGATACAGTTTGCACTGAACTGTCCATTTGATGTTTATTGGGTGCAGTAGGTAGTGTGGGGTACATCTGGGTTTGGCCACCTGGCTGCCAACTTAGTGTGTAGCTGAGGATCTCATGGTCAGTCGCCACCTCTGACTGACATGTGGAACTAGAGGTGTTCAGGAGGAGCAGAGAAGGGAAAGGAGCACCTTGGTTTGCACCAAGGAGTGGAGGATGCAGCCAGAAGGGGAGGGCTGGGCTGTACTGGGAGGGGTGATGGAGTGGTATCATCTGTCTGTCAGTGATTTTTTTTCCAATGAATCTTTGAAAACTTAAGATACATTAAGAAAATATTTTGTAGGAATACTTGTCTTTCATATCTTGTTACTTTTACTGCTGGTCTATTTTTCTAGAAGGCGAGTCAGGATCCCCTGACTTGCCAAAGGGATCTGTAATAGGAACAAGCAATCTTTTACAGCAGAGAAATAACCTGAAAAAGGTAGCAAATAAGAAGTGGAATAAACTCCTAGTGAAAGCAATGTGCTCTCACCAGCCTTGGCATTGCTGGCCTTTTATGCAGTGTTACAGGCTGTAACTTCTCTTTGGTTTCCCTACAGAAAAGCGCCTTTCCAGAGGGATTTCCCATGCCAGCTCAGCCATAGTCTCCCTTGCTCGCTCACATGTAGCAAATGACTGCAGCAATGAGCAGTTCCCTTTGGAGATGCCCATCTACACATTCCAGCTGCCAGACCTGAGCGTGTACAGCGAGGACTTCAGAAGCTTCATTGAGCGGGACTTAATCGAGCAGGCCACCATGGTTGCGTTGGAGCAAGCAGGTGGGTGACACCTCGGTTGTCTGGCAGCAGGTGAGCGAACACCTCGGGTGTCAGTAGGTGGCCAATCCAACATTTGGGTTGGCATTTCTAATCCTGCTGAGCTTGCACATCCTGCCTAGGAAATAAAAGCCAGGGAGTAAAAGCAACTACTGTGTTCTCTGCAAAATGACACATATCCCAATCCTCTCTTTCCTTTAAAACATTACAGAACAACGGTCAAATTTAGTTAATAAAACAAAGTAATTGGGAGAGGAGGGAAAGGACTGAGGGGGAAGTCATACAATAGAGAAGGACATGAGTCTGCATGGTCAGAGGGGGTTGGTACTTGCAGTTCTCATGAGGAAATTACATTGCAGTGACCGTGAAAGGAAGCATCTTTTAAGTTCTGTTGCAGCTTGAGAAAGTTTAGATATGTAAATGATAAAGTTTAGGTATGTAAATGAAAAGTGTAGATATGTATTTATCGTTTTTCGTAATGAGAAACTCCATAATTTTAAAGTAATACTTTAGTATTGCCATGGGGAAAAAAGTGTAGATATTTAATGTTAATTCACATCTATTAGTAGTTTAAAGTTTTAAGCTAATTTTGAAGGCTATAGAGAAATCTACCTAAAATTAGTATTAGTGCCTTATGAAACAACAGGAGTGTTAAGGAACCATGAAACGAACACATCTCTATAGTGAAATGCCCAACCCTAGTGATATAAAAGAATTGTAAAATCAGATTTCACGGTTGCTTTTGGGATATGGAATAAACAGTTGCTTTTTTTGTGTGTGGATTGCTCTACTGGCTTGTGTAACACTCTGGATTAATCTGAGATTCATTCTCCATCCCTGGTGCCCTGTGTGAGCCCAGACTCATATAAAATGCACTGAGATAAAGGGCATCTTTGGTTTGAGGCAGGAGCTCTGCTCTTCCCATGTCCCACTGAGTACACAAGGTGTTGTCATGTACTCTTTTTTGGCTTTGGTAGTTGAAAAGCCAGACACACTTAGATAATAGCCTCAAACAGTAAATAAGGAAAAAGAAACAAAACCTACAAACAACCAGAAGAACCCCAAGCAGTGTTCAGAAGGCCTTTTTCTGGGAGAAACAGCAGTATAAAATAAGGTAGGAATGCTACCAGGCAACTATGAAGGTTGAAAACTGCAAGTCACCTATCAAGAGAATAAGAAGTAGCTAACCCCCAAGGAGGACAGGCGAAAAATAGGATGGTTCTTCCTCTGGCAGCTCTGCCAAACCCTCCAAATTCTATTGGGATATCAGAAGATACCTTGGTACAGTACCACTGTTGACCTACCTTCTACAGTGCAATTACAGCCTTCAGAGTCTAGTATGAACTAGAGGATCACAGAGGCTTTCTGACCTTAAAAATCAGAGAATATGTGAATTTAGGGCTGACATCCTCTAATCCATACAGAGCTGTCTGGCTTTGAACTTGAAATGCCTGGAGAAACGGCCAAATTTGCTGCCTCTTAGTATTCCTCTCTCAAATCTCTCTGAAAATTAGAATAAATCATTTATTCTTCATATTAATTAGGGCAGTAACTTGACACACACTGGAAAAGTCCCTTCATCCCCAGAGCCTCTTGCATCCTAGAAAGGAGGGGGTTTGACCATTCAAAGTACTCATGGTTTTGATCACAGGTGTCCTTGTAGCCTACATAGACTAAGTTTGCTTTGTGAGCTTTTCATTCAAATAACCTGGAACTTCCTGGAAAACACTTCTGCATTTCAAGTAAGTTAAACAGATCTAACAGTTGGCTTCTGAAAATTATGTAAGGCTTCATATAAACAAACCTTTTGTCTTTGTTTTAGATGTAAAGATACTCAGTTTCATGCCTATTTATTTTATTTGCTGTACAAAATGAAGAAGGAATTAATAGGAAAACCACATAGTATTAGACATTTTCTTGTCTCCTACCAACAGTATGACTATGATTTGGCCAATGACATACAAAGACTAAAGATGAGGTGCCTTTCCTGCAAAGAGCCTAAAATCTATTTCAAACCAAACCCCATGAGGGACAGTAACTTCTGTAGCTGAGGTTGGGTATGTTGTTAAAGGAAGAGAGGAGTATACTGGGTAAAATGCCATGAATTTCAAGAGAAAAGAAATAGAAAAGAAGCTGATTAGGCAAAAGGAGGAGGAAATTTGCTAGGAGCTAACAGCTTACTACTCCCAAAACCTGGATTGGGAGAGCAGAATTGTCACTAACAGTGTCACACGTGGGTTCTGAAGTGGCCATATGAACTGGGTGGCTGTGAAAGCCTGTAAGGCTTTTATGTTCTTTTTTTATATGCTTAAATTCTTGCTGCTGAGATATCTATATGTGACAGAATGTCCTGGTTACATCGTATCTGTATGGAAACTCAGACCAAAATCCCTGATTTACTGCAAAGCGCTGTGTGAGATGATAAAGGAAAGGCCCAGAGAAAGGCAGTATGATTTACTTACTCCCCACTGCTACAATGTATTATTTGCTCCTTAATGTGATGGTTTTCCAGATATTCCTCTGAAAGGACAGAATGCATCACATTCATAAAAACATTTTAAGATTTTGTCCATCTTATAAACTCAGCTGTTGATAATTGCCAGAATTGGAATGCGGTCAGCCTGTAAGTAATGGGCAGTCTGATCTCTGTGAGCTCTGGCAGTAACCACTGTGGTTCTTCAACAGAGGATGGCTCAAGGTACTGAGAATATTAAATGAAGTCTGTGTGAATGCAATTTTATAATTCTAAATATTTTGCTGCAGCAAGTTGATTTTCATTATAGACACGTGCTCCCCTGTGTGTTGTTAATGTGTGGGTTGACACAAAGAGAGATATGAAAACTTCTGCTGTACTGAAGTACTGTGTTTTAAAAAAC
Organism: Lanius collurio; assembly: GCA_020086605.1. Lineage (NCBI taxonomy): Eukaryota > Metazoa > Chordata > Aves > Passeriformes > Laniidae > Lanius > Lanius collurio. The sequence goes on from JACBWW010000021.1 coordinate 3,281,666, forward strand.
AATACAGGCAGAGGAATGGCTGGTCTAACACAGTGTTTTTAACAAAAAGAAAAAACAATTCTGTTGCAGTGCTGAAATACAATTCAGTACAAAAGTACAAGTATACTGTATGAAAATCCAAGGACTGTTTTCCTCCACTTTTCTTTCTGTGCTCACGCTTGTGTTTTCTAAGAAGCATTTTATATGGCTACAGCCAAAGTAAATGGTAATATGCTGTTAAGCCTGGACTTCATGTCCCCCAAACTACCCACCAAAATTCTGGAAATGTTTGATCTCAGTTTTCATTTAATCTCCATTTCCCTAAAGGGACCCACTATAACCACTAGATTTGAAAAATGAAAATGCATTTTTTTGTTAAAATCCAATAATAAGCCCATATCTGCTCTTTTTTTAGCCAGCCATAAGCTTTGTGATGTTAACCAAGCCCACAAATGCTTTTTGCAGAATGCACTTGATAGAAGATCACTTTTATAGAAACCTCCTATTACTCAAAAGATTCATAAACACCAGACTTTGACATTAATTACCAATAGGTGCTAGTTAATCTGCCAAGTGATGCCACTCATTATTTCCTAAAGTCCTACCTAAGGTCTGTCTGTTTTTTGGTCTCCTGATGATACTTTACACAGCACCTTGGTGTAACTTTTTTGCTGAATATGATTCCACCAAAACATTCTGCTAAAAACAGGTGGCAAGTTGTGATTTCACAGATGCAGGAGTTGCTGAAAATGATCTTGTTATTTCCAAAGGCTGTCTAAGAGTGCTTTAAATTAAGCTTCTTTAATGCATATTTAATTTAGAACACAATAAGCCTAGTCTGAGGTATTGTGCATTTACAAACCAGCTGCTAAAATCATTTGAGGATTACCAGATGAGCTTATTGATCTGCTATGCATCTTTATGCATCTGACTAATTGCAATTTAATTCCATAGCTCTTAGTACCCAGAACAAGTAACTGGGGTATATAATAAATATTGCTACACTATTTTTCCCATAATGTGTATTACCTGTCATTACAAATAAACTTCAGTGTAATTTTGTAAGGAAAACTTATTGATGGAAAGACATTTATTTGTTGTTTTAACTTCCTTCTGTTTTGAGGGTTTAATTTTAAATGCAAGACTGCCTGTACAAATATATAGATGCTATTTCCTCTCAGCTTCCCAGTCAAGAAACTGAGGGAGAAAAAGTCTGCCTGTTTCATTATCCATTCAATTATCCATTTGTGCATTACCCACAGCCCTGCCAAGTCTTGGGAAATGTACCAGCTCTACTCACCGCTGTTAATGATTTGCTCTTCCTCATCCCAGAGATGTTACACAATTACCCCCATTTGCTTTCTTTCTATTAGAAGTGCTCATATGACCTTTTAACCAAGACTTAACACTCCAGTTTACTACCACATGGCAACCTATAGGCTTTACTTATTTTAGTGGGGCCTTGGGCAGTGACAGTCTTCATGATTTATTTCTTCATCAAATATCTGTCCACTTGTCAGGCTTTTCCATAACCAATCTCTGGTTTATAATCTGTGAAACATGCTTCACATAGCAATGATGGATAGGTGGTTCTCTAAGTATTCCCAAAAGAGAAAAGCCACATTCTCTACTTCCCCTCAAGCTATGCTTTGGTGTCATTTTAATTCTCTGGTAGTGTAACTGTTGGTTTTAGTAGATCTAACAATGATTTACACTATGGGAAATGAGAGGAGAATCAGCTGTTGAAACAATCCATCTGGTTGAAACAATTTACTTAATAAACTGACCTTTATAGTAACATGTCTTGATTACTGCATACATATTACTTTTGTCTTGTGACAAAAGAAAAATTCCTTTATTACTTTAATGTAATCTGCCGTGTGTGTGGGAGGCCAATGTCAATTATGTTTGGGAACTGACAGCAAGACTCATAATGGTATTAAGGCAATAAACTCCTTGGAAATCCATCTCTAGATGCAGCATATGAGAATGGAAAATGCAAATTAATTAAAGGTGCTGCCTTCTTTTCCACATCCTTGTAGAGAACAGTTTATCTGCCTCTTGTTTCTAATCTTTTCAGTTTTGACTTCTGACATTACTTGGAAGCTTATTTGGTAAAGAGGATGTTCATGGTTACCCCTCCTCCTCTGTGCAGAGCAGTGGCCCTTTTCCAGGTTCCTCTCCCCTCTGTAACTGGTGTTTTCTTTCCAGGACGCCTCAACTGGTGGTCCACGGTGTGCACGAGCTGCAAGCGCCTGCTGCCCCTGGCAACAACGGGCGATGGAAACTGCCTCCTGCATGCTGCCTCTCTGGGTAAGGCACAGTCTGGGCAGGAAACCTACTGCCAGAAATATTCACTGCTCTTCTCTAGCCCCAACCAAAGCTCAGAAACTCGTGAAATACAGAGATTTGCATTAGAAGTCTGGTTCTGCAGCAATATGTTCTTTGCATTTCACTGTAGCGTTGTTTCCCTCAAGAGTGCCTAAAGCAGGAAAGGAAAAGGTTTATCAGGATATAGAAGTATAATTGGAAGAGTATCCAAACCCATGTGTCACAAATGCCAGTGATTTGTATTTTCCTTATATTTTTCGTGTTCCTAGCCTAACAGCTGTGGAACAGGCAAATTCCAGGTGCTTCTGCAGGATTGTCCTCATTATGCACAAGAAATTCCATTCATTCTCTTGATTTTTCTTCAAACAGCTCTCTGCTGTTTTCAAGAATGCAGTGTCAAACTATTATCTCTGTTAGTTCCTTGTAGGTTTAAGCATATGTGAAACAGCATTTGTGGTGAATTAAAATATTTTCTAATTGATAAATTAATTGTTTATACAAGATTTTTGAAGCCTTTCTGCAATTCAGTAGCAACCTGTGAAGCTGCAGGTCTTTGTGCTTTCTACATCCTAACCTATTATCAGGAAACTTAGATTTTGTTATAGTTGCTAAAATCTTCCACCAGCAGTACTCCAGAAAGTGACTGTTTAAAAACATTGGGATTTTTTTATATTTTGAGGAGACTCCTCTGTTGAAAGAAGTATTAAGGAAAATTTTTGCTGTTTCCAGGGATCCTTTTATCTTTGTCTACTTAATTTTGTATGTTAATTACTGCAAATGTTTGGAGTATTTTGACCTGAACCCAGCAGCTGACAGTGTGGTAACTGAAACATAGGCACAGGACTGGGGACAGCACTGCTTTCTTTTGATGTAGGTGACTATTCCCAACTACATAAAGATGTTTCATTATTTTAAAATGAACCTGAAAGCCTGTGGCTGGTTGTATGTTTAGACTTTCTTGAATCTTGAATGCTCATCTCTATCTGAAGCCAAAGGAAATTTCCTGCTGTGTAAGAGTTGGAGCCTTTGGGTGCCGGTACCATCTGTGATTGTGAGAGGTTCCTGCAGTGCTCATTAACATCCTTGTGCCTGCTGGCAACTGCAGCTAAAACCAACCTGTGCACTGAATAATTCCATGGCTTGCAGCAAAGTTGGAATTACCTGCAAGCACTGAACCATCTCAAATCCTTGGTCACTCCTTAATCAAAGTTTAAAAAGTGTTAGAATTTCCTTGTGTTGTTCATTAGCTTTTTTACATTGACTCTTTTCTTTAGATACCTTAAAAACAGTGAGTGAATTATTTGCCAGGGAGAATCTTCAATTATGTATTAGCTATTTCTGTTTCACTGCAGCTTCTTTAAAACTGGATGTCATCTTGTGCTGCTTTAGGGATGTGGGGATTTCACGACCGGGACCTTGTTTTACGGAAAGCCCTCTATACTATGATGAGAAGTGGAGCTGAAAGGGAAGCACTGAAAAGAAGATGGAGATGGCAACAGACTCAGCAGAATAAGGAGGTCTGTATGGCCCAAAGACAGCCTTGTTAATATTATTTCAGGTTAAAAGCATTCTTCTGAAGTTTGCTGTGGAAATTTTAATTCCTATCAAATTCCTTGTGCTGCCATTTTGCAGGGGAGAGAGATACTTGTATTTAAAATTTCATATCAGAATACAAATGTGCTTGTAGCTTTGTAGGTATAACTATGCAGAGTTTTAGGCCTAAAACATCTAAGATGAGTTTGGAACCTGTGGAAAATTAAATGTATAATTTAGCTATCCAAAGCATTAAAAAATGAGTGGATGAAACACACAACAGAGAGAGAACCCCATTTAGGAAAGATTTCCTAGAACCACGAATTAGGACTTTGAAAGCTGTGATTAAATATAGAGTGGATGTTTTCTAACTAAAATCATCTGTAGATTTGGGTTGACTGTTGATTAAAAGCTGTACCATCAGCATGTTACTATTTCCTGTAGATATCTGTGCCTAAGCAGTGGCTAGAAAAGCCAATTTCAGGAGTAAACCTGGAGGCAAACAAGTGAATGTGCTAACTCCACAGTTGGTAGTTCAGAACCTTTTAATAAGTTATTATTATTTCACCTGAGTAGAAAAGTTGGGATATTAATGATCCAAGATACTGAACGGAGCCATGTGTGAAACTCAAGTTAGTTGCAAACACTGCTACGAGCTCTGCTTACCCTGTGTGTCAGCAGTGAGGTGACAGCATTTCCTTCTGTCCCATAGTCAGGTTTGGTATACACGGAAGAGGAGTGGGAGCGCGAGTGGAACGAGCTGCTCAAGCTGGCGTCGAGCGAGCCTCGCACACATTTCAGCAAGAACGGGGGCACCGGTGGGGGGTAAGTTCAGAGCGGGACAGAACCTCTGGGGCTTTATTCTCAGGAGGAAAACAACACAGCACAACTGAGTGAAGGTGCTCATAGCCCCACCAATCTGCCTTTGCAACCGTTGTACCCTTTTGGCATAGTAGAATTTGCTAAATATTCCATTGTAATGTTTAGCATTTTGGTGAAGTTTTCTTGTGCAGTTACCAGACTAACTTGAGGTTACTGTGTATCCAAAAGAGTGTGGATTTATTAAATTGTAATTGCTTTGCTCGTGGAACAAGCCTGTTGGCAGTATCATTTCACTTTTCTCAGAAATATATATGTGAAAAGTTTTGGGATGAAACAGTATCTACAACATTTAAATACCCCCGACCCACATATAGAATCTGCTCTAAATAGCCACTGTGATAAACCTTCCCTCACTTTCAGTGCAGTAATTTCAAAAGGATGGGATATTGACCAGCCTTCAGAATGCAGGAGCTTTGGTTTTTGTGTCTAGTGTTTATCACTAAAAATATTTAGTGTTTGCTCAGTGCATAATTTTCTCTAGCTACTGTTTCTCCTGGAGAGAATCACATGTGGTGATAAGTAAATAGACAAAATAAGGCATACAGCACAATGAGAATAGCAAAGTTTGTAGAAAATATTCTTTGGGCTCTGAAAGAATAATCTGTTTTCCTTTTAACCCTGTGATATTAAGGATAGGTAATACTAGGAATGCAAGAGGGCATTGCTTAAAAAATTGTCAGCCACTGTATGTCTCATTTTCTTCTATTCTGAAGCAAAAAAAATATTTATTTGCATTTTAGTCTCTAGTTTGTTTCTCGTGTTTGTAGATATTTCCCTGTTGATGTATTTCAGTTTTCTAATGAAGTTCAGTTCATATTTCTATTAAATCTGGTAATTCTGCCCAAATTTTCTCTTTCCTTGTTCTGTTTCATTCTGTGTGTTCCATGAACCACATAGTTTCAGTACCTTCTGGTCAGAGATGCCCTCAAATGTTATCTTTGCCAGGCAGTCAACCTTCAGTTCCCTGGTACTTACACAGGGAGTAGTACTATTACATAAATAATCTTCTCATCATGATTTGCATTTATCTTCTTTCAAATTAAAATAAAGTAAATACAAATAGCCAACAGTTAATTTTTCCTTTGAAATAGTGAAAGATACATCAGGCAACAAACTTAGCCCATTAAACATGTGAATGTATAGTTCTCTTTACATTCATACTAAAGACAGAATGAATGTGGCAGAATGAATTATTCTCTCAGTTTAATGATCCCATGTTCAAAGTTGGTCCCTTGACAAGGAAAAGGAATATCAAAATAGTATTTTTGAGATGGGGTATATTATGTCCTCTAGTTAGGTGCTATATTAAGCAAGCTTGCACATCAGTCTTTGAACTGTAGATGAGACGTTTTCCTTTGGTGTCAGAATTAGCTAAAGCATTGGGAGTTGTATCTGCTTCAAAAGAATTCAGTGACAAACCGAAGCCTAGAATTGTGCTACTTCATTCACCTGCTAACTTCTTTTAGCAGTTTTTTAGAGTGAACTATGTGCAAAGGAGAGCAGCAATTGTCACTAAATTTCCAAAGATTTCTCCTTTGTGAGCAATCTCATTCTGAGGCTGGGAAGTCGAAAAAAGAGAAGAAGGAAATACAGAAAAACCTGGTTTTTAAGTTCTTGTTTCCAACATGTAAAGCAGAGCAAACAAATTATGAAGCAGATTCTTGTTTTGAAACAGATTAGCACCTCTTTCTGTAAATGTAAAAAATGAATTCTAGATTAACATAATTGCTTCATTTATCTCCATTTACAAGCAAAAGCAGGGGCACTGAATTGAAGGAACTGCATTGAAAAAAGGAAAATGTCTTGTACCCTGTTTTTTGTTAGGAACCTAGCTATTGCCATCCTGCTCAAAAGCAAATTCCAACCCCTTCCTTCACTGTGCAATTGTCAGTCAGAGCCTGTTCTCATGCGAGAGTCAATAGTTGTTATTCACTGTTGAAAAGCCAGGTGCTGCCCTGGTGTGGGCTCCTATGGACTCTGGAAGTGGATGACATTTGTATTTTGTTACCTCCTAGCTGTGTCTGTGCTGTTGGCATTATCTTATTAATAAATTCAAGGGACTTGAAATGGGGAGGAAGGGAGGGAATGCTGCTGTAATCTTCCTGTGTGGTGTTGGAGTTTTATTTGAGGCAGAAAACAAGAACATCTAAACAGGAAGTACCTTTGAAATGCAAGTGTCCGCTGAGGCTTTGGACTTGGTTTGGTATTGAGAGTGCTTTAACAGCTCTTCATACGCAACTCCTGCAGCCATGCAAGACCCTCACCTTGTACAAAATTTAGTTTAGATCATTTAACAATACTTTGCCCTAAACCGATTTTTATTTGATCTGGTGTCTGTTAAAGGAGTGCTGTTTCTTGTTAACTGCTCAGTCTATGCAGCAATTATAGGGTGCAGATAGAAATGGTTCATTATAACATATTTATTGGTTGTTAACTGTAGTTTCTAAAGGCTAATACCTCTTTTCATCTGGCCTATTTTCAGTTCACATGAAGTACTGAAGCCAAGCACAGCTAAATTGCTGTGCTGATTCAAATATGGAACTCAAAGCATTCACATTCTGTTTCCTTTCCTTTAGTCAATTCAAGATACCTTTTTTCCTTGAAGAATGAAAGAGAATGTTCCACTGTGCATTTTCCTGTGTTTGAGTTGAAGCCCATTGCTGACAAACACTGTAAGGAAATCAAAGGAGAGGTTCCTTTCACTGTGAAGAGATCAAAGGACAGGTTCCTACAGCTGCAGCTGTGGTTTGTGCTGGTTTTCATTTTGGGATTGTTAAGCAGGAAAAGAAAGGCGTCAGAAATGGAATGGTGGCAAACTGAGCCATGAACTCAGGTGTCATTCTGATCTCCTGCTTCTGGTAAATGACCAGGCTGAAGAACTTTATCCCTGTAGTTGTTTCAGTGCATCTCCCACTGTCTGAGGGCAACAGTCTCTTGCTCTGTGTGAATCCCAGAATGAGCCCTCAGCTCAGAATATACGTTAGTCTGTTGGACTGAGAGTCGAGCTGTGTGGGGAAGGAAAGCAAGTTTACATTAGGGGGAGCTGTTAGGATGAAATCCAAGGTCATGAGAACAACTCTTACTCAGAGTTTACAGGTGAGAGAGCAGCAGCCAGCCAGGTGGAACAGCAGGGGAGGTGACACTCCCTTTCCAGCTTTTTGAAAGAGGTTTTCTTTCACTCCTGGCTGCAGTACAAACTGGGTTTCCCGTAAGAGAAGGAGTCTCTTTGGAGTGCTGAGTAGGTGTCTGCTGTGTTTGGGCTGGAGTACATGTGGTCTCATAGGTCAGACTGAGATTTTTATTTTTACTTGTTTTTCTTTTTATTATTTATTTGCTCTTAGAATTGAGGTAATTTATTTAGTCAGAGTGCTCTGGTTGAACAAGTTTCTGCAGTGCAGATTTACATGCTCTTATATAAGTGGATTTTATTTTTTAAAGTTAGCTTTACATGAACAGAGGAATTAATTTCCTTTTCTTAAATTTTCTTTGCTTCCATGTTTTGTTGATAAATTATTTTGTCCACAATTTTCGTGGCCATGTAGCCAGCATTCATAAAGATCCTTGAAAAAAAGTGGAATGATCAGTGGATCAAAGGATGTGGCAGGTTGCTATGGATACTTATTAAAGATGATTTTTCATTCTCATTAATCTTTAGGAAAATTCATACTGAATCCTCAGCAAGTGGCACTGAAAGAATATGAAATGGGTCACATTAATTACTGGAAGTGATGGTACAAATTTGAACATTGAAAAGAGAGGCTGTGAATTGGGTACCTCCTTGGAGGTACCCAAAGGCTGTCTGGACACAATCCAGGGCTTTGGGTGGCCCTGCTGGAGCAGGGGCTGAATGAGGTTCCCCAGAGCTCTGTTACCACCTTGGCCACTCTGATCCTGTGGCAGTGAGCACTGGAATGAGTAATAGGAGAGAAGGGTTTGAAATGTGTGCCTATGATCAGAGACAGTGAATCGAGCAATATGGGGATGTGACATTGAAGAGTAAAAAAAGCCCAGTGGGATTTTGGAGTTTGTGCAGTCAGGCATGGCATCATCTGATCAAAGGGATAGAGATCCCTCTAATACAGCTGCATCTGGAATATGCCTTTCACTTCTAGAAACCTCATTAGCTAGGAGATGAGGAATAATGAGAGGATGTGAAGGAAAAAATTAGGACTGATAAGCTGGAAATACCAATGTGAGAAGATAGCTGGAAATCTTCCTGGCATATTGTCTTGCCAATAACATGATTCCCCTGAGTTGCTTTTGGCTGACAGATTACTCTGAGGTGACAGAATGGACTGCAAATGCTGAAAAGCTGTCACAGCCAGCTGTGGAAAAGAGTTCAGTAAGGAATATGGGAAGAAATTGCAAAATGGGGAATTTAGTTTGAACATCAGGAAAAATTTCCTGATGAGTCTGGGTAGCAGGAGGAGGGATCCTGGAAAGGAGAGGTGTCTCACTGCTTGACCAGTGAATGTGTCCTGCACCAGCCTGCTGGTGATCATTTCCATCCTGCCGTGCTCCTAGGCTGGGATGAAAGATTTTAAAGTGAAATTCCAGGGATGGGCTGGATGCTGTCAGACCTATGAGAGGTTGCTGTGTTCGTCCCACACACTCTGGATGAGTGTCCGGACGCTCCTGCTCTGTTACTGTTGTTCACATACATGGAAAGTTAACCCCAGTCAGTTGTGGAGGTTCCCTGCACAGCTGGCAGTAAGAAGACAGGGGCTGCCTCCACTTAACAGTGTGCCTGTGCCACCTTGCCCATCTTTATTTATCAGCACTCACAAAAGCTGTGCTCTGCGTGTATTATATTCTTAAGTGGCATTTAGCAGTGAATTATCACCTTTACTTTTGTGTGCTTCCCACAACCCTGCTATTTTATAGTCTTCTTCCATCTAGTTTGTTTTTGTTTTCCAGGCAGAGGCAAAGCTGCCTGGTAGTGACAAATGGTAGTGACATCAATGACATTAAACTGGGAAAACAGAAAGGGGATAACTGAAACCAAAAATTCATTAAAATGTTTATGCAGTCATAGAAGGGCTTGGAAATGTTCAGGTAGAGAAGTGGGGACTTTAACAGACATATTTTTGCAGTCTAGATAAAAGAATTATCTGTTTGGTAGAAAATTGACTTTATAGGTTGGATTTCTAAAGATGCTGGGCATTTCCATCTCCTGGAAGATTGTGGGGCTGATCTAAAGCATAGTGATACTAGTTGGAAAACGTCTTTTTTTAAATGCTGCTGGTATTTTATTTACAAAAATGCATTTTCCTTTTCCATTTCTTTTTACCTACTTTAGTTATTGAAATACAGGTTTCAGAAGAGTGGGGATATAAGTGACAGTGAAGAAGAAAACAGCTGCTGGGGTGTGTTGATCCACCGAAGTCTCATGGTTGGTTCAGGCTGGTTCATAAAGTCTCAATGCTGTGTCTTCCAGAGTGGACAATGCAGAAGATCCAGTGTATGAGAGCTTGGAAGAATTCCATGTTTTTGTCTTAGCCCATATCTTGAGAAGACCAATTGTTGTAGTAGCAGACACGATGCTACGAGACTCAGGGGGAGAAGGTAAGAGCTTTATTAGAGATCTCTACACTGCTGTAAATGGAATCAATTGTAAACTGACACCAGCAGAAGACCCAGCTGTAACACACCACTGTTTATGGCAGAGCTGCTGCCGCCTTCTGAAAGAAAAAAAAAGCAAGCACAGAACGATGCTCAATCCATTTCTATTAGATAAAAGTAAAAAATACAGGATAATTAATATAGCCTTGCTGAAAATCTCTTTATCCTAGATATTTGCTGTTAAGTTAAATGACCACCAAATTACAGAACACAATACATTTCTGACTGGTCTAAGTGAACAAAGTTCTCATTTTGCCGTGTTGTTTTGGTGCCCCTTAAAACTGCAGAAATCAATCCAAGCTGACTTTGAAAAACTGAATTGAAATGTTTGTATCTTGGATTTTTGTTTTTAATGACTCCTTTGCAGCTTCTCACTCGAAGGTTTTGAATGTTTTATTCAGTTTGCACATGTGAGCACACAAATGTTAGATCCATGTGTGGAGCCAGCTGGACACTGTCTGAGCAGGACTGAGAGGATTGAATTAATCTCACTTTCTACCATGAACTAACAGAATTCTAATTCGTGATAGCGTGTTAATTAAGGGAGGATGTTTGGCTGATTAAAGGAGCATGTTAAGCAGGTGATGGAGTTTACAGAAATTTATTTCTACAGGAAAATACTGCATAATTTCAGTTTCCATTGCAAACTATGAACTACAAGTAATGGTTGTAGATTGTTCTGTAGGTTATTGAAAAACACACCTCAAAGACAGGACAGTCATTGGTCATAGCCAGAACAAGGGGTTCATGAGGGGAACTCATCTTGCAAATATTTCAGCAATTAAGACTCATATTTTTGTAGCAAAAGGAGAAATAAGTGGTTGGAAGCAAAAACTTTGAGAGAATTGTCCTGCCCAAAGTTGCTGTTTCCCATAGTTATTGATATAAACAAGTGTAGAATCTTTCAGAGGAAAATTCTACCCCTCTAGATGGAATATCTCATTCAGATTCTACTTGTTGGATTTTTTTGAGTCTTTCCTTATAATTTATACATGTTTATTTACATTCGGATATATACAATATGTGTGATGAAATGTGTGGACTATTAACAGGTTTGTAATGTTTCTTATAGAAATCTGTTAATGCAAGGCACAAGCAGAGCTTGTTACCAAATGACCTGACAGTATTTACTGATGATTATTAGAAAATAATTCTGCCTAGAAGCATTACAGGAAGGTACAACTCTGCTTGCATGTGTGAGAGTCATCAAGATTTTGTTATAAGACCATAATATCTTTACTACTAGAGCAAGGAAAATTATGTAAGAGCAGAAGGTTTTCCTTATTGTTCTTCATATATTTCCTGACATTTTTGTAATTAAGTTTATCTGTTGTTGTGACTGTTTTCTGCCTTGATCCCCACTTTGCGCTTCTCTCCTGGAGCTCTGAAAAATTTGCAGCACAATTGTTTATACAACTCTTGTCTGTTCTTTCACATAGTCACAAAAATCTCCTTTTCCTCTGCAGCATTTGCACCGATACCGTTTGGAGGAATTTATTTGCCCCTTGAAGTTCTACCAAACAGATGCCATTGCTCACCTCTTGTGCTGGCCTATGATCAGGCCCATTTCTCTGCTCTTGTCTCCATGGAACAAAAAGACCAACAGAGAGAACAAGGTATGCTTTAAACACAGCAGCACTGGCATATATATTGAATACAGTGCACAAAGTACTTTCTTTTACCTGTGGGTGTATTTATCTGTCAGAAAGGAAACAATATTCACTAAATTCATTGCTGCATGTTTAGAAGTCTGAGTGACCCAATCACAAGACAGTGGTACAGTCCATTTCTTCCTAACAACTGGAATAATATCAGCAGACTGACGGAAACCTCATTTATCTGAGGCACATCTATCTGCCTTCATTATACCAGGTCTTGCAAGAGCAATAATGTTGCAATAATGTTAAGTGTCCTTGAGGGTAGCAACTGCCTTACTGTAGGATCTTCCTACACCTGTATTCCCACAGGAGAGCTGCTGGGAAAGAAGCCCCTACCAGATATCCAGCACGGCATCAGAAGCATTAAATACTGACTTTCATGTTCATCCAGGTTAATTACAAGGATCTATGAATCAAAGTGGTGTTTGTTTTGTGTGACTTGATTGTACCTCTCTTACTGCAGGGCCTCGAATGCTTCAGTTGTGTGGAGCAGCAGAGAGCATTTGGTATTTATTCTGGGATGAAGGGAATGCTCTAGCTTTTGCTGACAAGCTGGTTGCTGTTGGAGACTGCAGCAGTCCCACAGCAAGCACAGCAGTGCTGCTGTCCTCCACGGGCTGTGACAGGAGGGAGATTGGCACAGGGATGTTCCAGCAGTGCCTGGGGTTTGCACCTTGTCAGCAGAGCAGCTCTGGCAGCTTTGGCACATGGCAAGGGAGAGCCACAGTTGTCAAGTGTCATCAGCAATGGCACAGGGGCCACAGCACATGGGAAGATTTTGAGCTATCAAAATGCAGCTTAGAGCTGCACCTTCTTAAAAGGAGCATCCTGGAGAGCCAGACCATTCATAACTTGTAGTGTTTATGCTCTAACCAAGTATCAGGAGCAGCCTCTGAAGCTAATGAACTCTGTCTGAACTACTGCAGGTACATACACCCATGTTAAAGCAGCTGCTGAGCTCTCTAGTGGAAGAGACAGTATGTCTGAATTGGAGAGATATGTGTGGTCAGATAAATACTGATGTGAATGTCTGAAGTTCTGCTTTGGCGTAGAGTCCTGTCTCAGATCATCTAAAACACTGCTGTAAATAGATATAAAGAGAAAACATGCTACTATCCCTTTGTCTGGAGAGGATTTAAAACACATTTTGACACTTCTTTTTACTAGCACACAACCCCTGGCATTCTGATAGTCACCAGGGGTGGTCTTGTTTTGAAATCCAGTGGCTGATTAAAAACCGGTAAATGCTTTTATATTCATGCAGGCTCAGCTGATGCAGATGTTTTGTGTCTTTGTTTATGGAAAACACAGACTAGGTCTCAACTGCCCTAAGATTGCTTCCTTGGCCTTGGAGCTTCCCACACTGCTGTGCTCAGTCTGAGTAACACTGTAAGAGGTGTGGCAGTGGTTTTCAACAGCACTGTGCCAGTGTCTGTGTCAGCAGTTTATTGTACTAGCATGTTCAGAAAGAGTGAAAGTGTTGTTCTTTTTAGATGAATTGTGGCACTTGAGGCATGATGATGAGAGCTGGGAAGTGCTGTGACTTCCTTTGCAGCACAGAAGGCAGCACACCCAGCTAGGGAATGGCAGCAAAGTCTTCACTGTGTCTCAAACTGCGACGGACCAACTAGCATCTGTTGCTTGTCGCTTATCCCATCTGTTGGAATTAGGGCGGGTAGACTGTGCTTGGAGTAGTGTAGTTGCAGCTAGAGAGCCACTGCCAGGTGGGACTAACACTGACCAAAGCTGCAGACCCTGCTGGGTGTAAGGGAGGTGCTGCAGGCTGTGCAGTTTGCTTTAGAAATGAATGGGATGGATCCTGCTTGCAGTCGTGATATAAAAATACTCTTCTGTCAGGAACTTGGGGAAATCAAACCCCAGTAACACGAGGGCTTACACCGGGGAGTGTTCAAAGTGTATTCGTCACATCTGCTGTAGATTTGTAATGCTCCCGTGCCCCAGTACCTCTCAGTACACTGTATTCTGAGCTGTAGACTCAGACTCCCTGTTTATACCCCCGCGTTCCCCTCAGGAGCTCCGATCTCATGCATTTTGTGTCCGTGCCTTTGGCTTTGGGAGGCGGCGCCGGTGGGCCCAGGTTTGCGGTTCAGGCCGGGCAGAGCGCGGCATTTCCTGGAGCGGCCGGCAGGGGGCAGCGCCCCGCGGGAGTTGGGCCGCTTTGGGCCTTTCTGGGCAGAGCCGGGAGCGGCCCCGGCCGCAGCCACGGGGCCACCGAGCCGCTACGGCTGCCGGGGCGGGGCCGGTGTGGGACCGACGTGCTGTCCCTGCGCTCTGACAGCGGTGGTTTGCTGGACTGCAGAAAGGGCATGAGCAGCCTATAACCCTTATTGCGGTCGCGTTTCAATAACTGAGTTATTGAAGCCATGATGTTTGGGTGGCTTCTCCAGGTTTCACTGCCCTCGAATTCTCTGAATGAATACCCAGGGCAAGTCCTGAAGGGTTCTAGCGCTAAAAGGTAAATGCCTTGATGGGTTGTCAGAGGAGCAGCAGTGACCTGCACCATGCTGAAGATCCTACCCAGGCCCTCAACAGCTTTTACTTGTTTTCCTAATCAAATGGAAGTGAGTTGGTGGCTTTAATTAAAGCTGACGTTGCTTTTTTTCTTCGTTTCTTGCTGCTGATGAATGATAGCCACTCTGTGACATCTGAGTGTGGTCCCTGCGTGCTGAGTAAAAAGCAGAGTCATTAAGAGGCAGAGTGTTGAGGTTTGACACAGAGTCATTAAGGCAGAGCCCAAGCAGAGCGGGGAAAGAGCAGAAGAGCAAAACTCTGCTGGGCAGCAATGCTGGGCTGTAAGAGCAGTCAATGGCATTTTCACTGCACTCAGAGGCCTCAAACTGACCTCCTAACCCATATATATGTTGATCTCTGCTCTTCAATTATGTTGATGCAGTTTGAATCCAAAATCATTGGAGCTGCCTCTTGCTTTGTTTCTTAATGCTGATATCAATATATTTTTATTTCTTTGGCAGTAAAAGGTACTAAACTAAAGAGACAAAATCATTAACAAACGTGTGAATCTCTGATTCTGAGACATAGGCAGGAATATTGCAACTTTTTATTGCTTTCTGCTATTCTGATGGCTCTGTCTCCAGGAAATGTTGATTGTGCAGTACAAATGGCCATGTGGTTCTCTCCAGAGGTCTCCCCTCATCCACAAGTGATTATCATTCGCTCCAGGAACAATCATTATAGTAACCTCTCCCTCTTCTCTTTTATTGCACAAATATGAAAACAGGCTAATGGAGCCCAGTATAAATCATTTGTGGTGCTCTGGATGAGGCAATTCTGCAGCACACTCAAACTCTGCCCTTCTTGAAGCAGTGATTCTGCTTTTCACAGCTGAGTCTTTTCTTCTTTTTGTCATTTTTGTTCCCCCACCCCAATCCTTGTTTCTTCTCTGCTTCAGCGGTGATCCCTCTGACTGACTCTGAACACAAGTTACTGCCTTTGCACTTTGCGGTCGATCCTGGGAAGGACTGGGAGTGGGGAAAAGATGACAATGATAACACCAGACTGGCCAAGTAAGACCTGTAACTTCAGTGTAACTTTTGTAACTTCAAGGTTAAGCAGTAAAATATCTTGAGCCGTACCTGGTTGGAGTACTGGGAGAACTGCTAACAGCAAGGGCTTGGTTCATGTGCTCTGGTTACATGGCAGAAGACATGGGAGGTCTTCAGCTGACCATCACAATCAGGCTGCTGTTACATCTCTCCCTGTTATGAAGTATTGCTTTTTCTTTCAGGCTTTTTGACTGTTTGTTCCCTTCTTTTTTCATCTTTAGTTTGATTCTGTCTCTTGAGGCAAAGCTTAATCTTCTGCACAGCTACATGAATGTAACCTGGATCCGCATCCCATCTGAGACGCGGGTAAGGTAAACTTCCCCCTTGGTCCTGCAACATGGGAGATGCATGGCACAGTAGGATAGGCTGCCTGCAAACACTTCAGTGTCCTGGCAGCAGGAACAGTCACTCGGGGCTCACTGATGCTAATCAGGCTTACAGATTTATCTGGTTGATTTAATAACACTGTTGCTTGTATATTTTTTGCTGAAATGTGTCTTCTCTCTTAATTTTTCTGTTACATATTTCAGTAGTCTGTGTAGTTTAAAGAAACCTTTTCTCATCCTTTTCTCAGAACTTTATGTTGCTCTCCTGATGCCACTGTTAAGTCACCAATTTCTTTCTGAGAATGCATTTGCACCCGTGGACAGCTCCCAGTTTAGAGTGGCTGACAAAAGGCCACAGACTGGCACTGAACTGGAGCCTGCCTCTTCCAGAGAGCTGTTTTAGAGCCATGCCCAGATGGCACTGAGTCAGCTACAAATTTCTCTGCAAATTGAATTGAATAGATGGAGGGGTTGGGCTGGAGCAAAAGGTTGCTAGGAGAGGATGGAGGTGACAGCCTACACAGATGGGGTTTGAACAGAGAAATAGAATGCAAAAGGAGAAAGTGCTTTAACAAGCTGCAAAAGGGGAAAAATCCATTTTTCTTCAGTTTCTACACTAGCAGCTACCACATCAGAAAAAGGAGAGTCCAAATGGTCCTGCAGTTGTTAGTGGTGAGCCCTTGTGAAACCTGGGTTACCTCTCCCTGCTCATATTTGCCGCAGGAGCACAGTCAGGTCACTGCAGCACTTTTACCTCTGCTCCATGGTAATAACACCTCTGCTCCCAACTGGGTGTTGGTTCCTGGGAGAGAGGACATGAAAGGACCCAGGGACAGAGGCAGGCAAGTGTCTGTTTCAGAAATACATAAATGTACAGAGCTTACCCCTCCCTGTGTCCTTGTAGTTAGCTGAGTGTTTCATATTTATCTCTAGCAGATTTTAGATTCATGGTGCCTGAAAGGCTGTTCTGCAGGAGTAAATGAACAGAGTCCCATTTTAAATTACCCTAGGATCATGTTACTGTGTTTTCAAGAAAGGTGTTTTATCATGTTACCTGAAATATAAAGTGGAACTCGGACTTGTGACCTGTTTTATCTGCATTGCCTTTCCAAGAAACATGAATACACATCATTGTATTCCTCAGCCTACTTGCTGGAGTTTAATGTCTGATATTTCAGATGAGGTGTTTAGCTCTGGTACATCATACCTTTGATTTTCATGCTCCAGAGACCTGAATAAATAAAAAGTCAATTTAAATAAGCTGAGTTTTGAACATAATCCATTTTGAAATACTGCTGTACACAGGTTTGTGTGCTGTATCCCACTCACAGCTTTCAGCAGCAGCTCCTTCCCCTTCCATCACATCCTGTCCAGCTCCTTTCCTGCTGGCTGAGGGTCAGCCTGCACTGCTGATCCTCCCTGTCCTGGCTCACCAGGGCAGGACAGGGCTCACTTCCCCTGTGACTCAGACACTGACTTTCACACAGCCTCTGAGTGACTGACCTCTATTCTACAAACGTGCCTGAAATGAGCCAAAAGCTACTGTAGGAACAAGCAAAATACCTAGTAAGCACAGTGTCTTTGTCTGAAAAGACATATGTCTGCTGAGGAAGGCAGGAGCCTCCCTTGAAATGAAGAATGCAACCTCCTTCTCTCTGAATTATTATAAATTTGAAATTAAGGGGCTTTCAGGCAAAGATATAAAGAATAGGAATAACAGTTCTTTACTGAAATACAGATATATAAACAGGCACACAACCAACAATAACTACAGTGGTGACAGCAAACAGAAGCACAAACCCAGCGCAGCCTCTCTCGGCTGTCAGGCCCTTTCCCCTCCGGTGCAGTTCCAGTCACAGCCGGCAGGGGCGCTGGCGGCTCCCGGTGAGCAGGGCAGGTGCGATGGTTCCCCCGCGGCTGCAGGGGGCGCTCCGGAGCGAGCTCGGGGAGCACGCGGTGATGGCGGCCTGGGGTCCGGGAAGGGATGGGAGAAAGGCCTCACAAACCTCCCTGGGCAGCTGATCCTGGTGTCTGTCCGGGCTCTCCTGGCCAGGCAGGCTGGGGCAGCAGTAGGAGCACAAATTCCGGGTGGCAGGCGAGATGTATCGAGCTGCGGAGCTGTGGTAGGAATGCCCGGAGGTCTGGGCAGGCAGGACGGGCAGGGCTGCAGAGCAGCGAGGGCTGAGGCAGCGGGGTCTGCAGCCCAGATCCCAGAGGGGCAGGGAAGGGCAGGTTTGGGATCCCGGGGCTTCTGCAGCAGGGAGGAAAAACAGCAGGAAGCCTGCAGTGCTGACCAAAATGGCAACCTTCCTCTTCCCATCTCCATGCTGAGAGAGTACACCAGCACACTCAGAGGAAAGATAGTAGCCCAAATGGGCTCCTCCTCTCCGTGGCCAGTTCTTTTGTTTCTCCCAAGTACCCAGCAATTTGTTGCCTCTCTAACTTATATGGGAGAAAATTCCTCAAGGATTCCTCAAGAGAAAGGGAACTCCCAAAACCCCAACACATAGCCAGAAAAGCTTTATTTAGTGATGAAACCAGTGAAAAATATCAGTGCATAAATTAAAAAAAATATTTAAAATCAACGTCAAAATCTGTATTGAATTTGGGGTGGGTATTTTTGCACCAGTTTCTGTATGAAACTGATTTTTCTGTATCTAATTATAATTCCTTTTCCATAGCAGGCCCCTTTGGCTCAACCAGAATCCCCTACAGCTTCAGCTGGAGAAGACGTGCAGTCTCTGGCTGATTCAATGGACTCAGACCGAGATTCCATCTGTAGTAATTCCAATGGCAATAATGGCAAAAACGGTAAAGAAAAAGAAAAGGACAAACAAAGGAAAGATAAAGACAAAACCAGGACGGATTCAGTTGCCAATAAAATAGGAAGCCTCAGTAAAACCCTGGGAATTAAACTGAAAAAGAACATGGGTGGTCTTGGAGGTCTGGTGCACGGGAAGATGAGCAGAGCCAATTCAGGGAATGGAAAAAATGGTGACACAGTAGAGAAAGTTAAAGAGAAGAAGTCCAAGTCTCGCAAAGGGAGCAAAGAGGAATCTGGACAGTCTGCGAGCACATCTCCATCCGAGAAGACCACTCCATCTCCGACTGACAGAGCCAGCAGCTCTCCCACTGAAAAGGTGAACACTAAACCCTTCTCTGACAAGCAGTCTGACCCATGGAAGTACAGCACGGATGTGAAACTCAGCCTAAATATTTTGAGAGCTGCCATGCAGGGTGAACGAAAGTTTATTTTTGCTGGCCTTCTTTTGACCAGTCACAGGCATCAGTTCCATGAGGAGATGATCGGGTATTACCTGAGCAGTGCCCAGGAGCGCTTCAATGCAGAACAGGAACAGAAAAGAAAGGAAGCTGAGAAAAAGGCTGCACTGAATGGCTCCTCTAGTAGGAAACTGGAGCCAGAAGCATTTTCAAAAGAAAAATTAGAACCATCTCCTCAGGATAGGGCATCACCCGTCTTGCCTCAAAGCCATACAACTCAACTGGTTTTAAAATTTAAAGACCGCACTAGTCCCCCTCCCGGGTCCTTTTCTTCCCCTAGCAGCGGTGCCAAGAGAAGCGGCCCCATCCCGGTGTCTGCCCACTATAGCCATACCCCACCCGTTCAAAGGCAAAGTGTCATCCATTTGCATGACGTCAACTCCAAGCCATCGAGCTTCCAGGATGACACCTACAAGCCAGTGGTTGGCACCCTGAAAACCTGTGCCACCTACCCTCAGCAGAACAGATCCCTGTCCTCGCAGAGCTACAGCCCCGCGCGGCTGCCCGCGCTGCGCACGGTGAACACGGTGGAGTCGCTGAGCTACGCCAGGCCTGCCGAACACAAGTCCCAGACCTACACAAATGGCTTCAACACCGGGGACATCAGAGACTGCTTGGAGTACGCTGATGAGGACACTCCTCAGACCTGGCTGAACAACGATAAAAACCAAGGCAGAAGCACAGTTTGCCCAATATATTCCATCCAGCAGAACCGCTGTAAGAAGGAGAACTGTTCCTTTTATGGTCGTCCTGAGACTGAAAATTACTGTTCCTACTGCTACAAAGAGGAGTTAAAGCGCAGGGAGAGGGACAGCAAGGGACACAGGCATTGAGGATTCTTCCATGACTACTTAGTTTTGCCATTTTCTTACTTACAAAGTAAACAGTGTTGGGTTGCAGTAAAAGGAATCCTCAAAAAAAAGAATAAAAGATTGATGAGTAAATAGTGTCTAGCTCTTCACTTTTCTGGGGCAATGAGGAAATAATAGGATTAATTTATCATAAAAAATATTATTTTCCATTTTGTCAGTGTCTTTTTTACATATACTGGTAAGCTGAAGGGTTGTTTACTCCTTTGTCAGTGCTGTGTATATGTTTGGTCAAAAATTTACTAATGGTGCCTGAATTTACACTGACATCACTCAGGTAGTAGAATGATAAGGGAAAGTCATACTAGTGAAGCTGTGGTGTTGTAGTGTAGGGTAGTATCTGCCTTGCAGACATTTGAAATGATATAGCTATTATTGAGAGTATTTTTTCCTCAGTAGAACCTAAATTTTTCATAACCTTTTTTTTCAGGAGGGTAGTGATTTTGCATACTGCACATTTTTAACATGGCAGCATATTGCAGTGCTACTAATGTTTGTACTTATTTCAGTCTGAAATGGAATGTTTCTTGAAAAATGGGAGTGAAAGGTCTGAATTCATGAGGGCTGTAGCTCTCCTAACTTTAAGTTCTTACCAATAATTTTTAAGTTTTAATTTTTTAAAAAGGTAGATTTGAGCCACTTTTATTTGCACTGAGTTTTAAAACAGGTTTTATAAGAAAATTCGTTATTACTTTGTGTCCCCAAGCCCCTCACACGGTATAGTTTTGTGCACTTGAATTTCAGAGGTATTTTTGTTGCTGTTAAACTGCAGAAAAATATTAAAATAAAATTAAAATGTTAAAAAATTGTTAAGTATGGAAAAAATTATGACCAGCTACGAAATTTTAGGATAATTTTAGATCTGAACTGCTTGCCAAAACGAATGTAATGCATCAGTTTGTTCCCTTAGCTAGTGCACAAATCTAATTATTATTTATGTATTCCTTCTCGACATTATTGAGTGATAATTATTGCAAATGTAAACTACTTGAGCCTTTCTTGAAGACTGTTGGCTTCACCTCTTTTCAAGTCTTCTCCTAGAGTGAGTCATCTCCCCCCAGAAAGTTCCCAGATGGCTGTAAAATACCTCCAGCAGGAATGGCAGCTCCTAGCACAGATTTGCACAAGTCTGAGATCCAAATATTTACGTAAGTGTTTGCAATACTTTTGAAAATAAAACTTTTCTGCAAAGCAGACACCACAGATACTGTAGAAGTAGCTGGATCCCCTGAGGAAGTTTTCTGGGGTACGGGACTGGGTTTGCACCCCTCCACCATCAGCTGGCAGAAGGTAGTAACAGGAGCTCTTGGATGTTGTTACACTTGTGAACAATGGCTCATTTTAAGAGCTAATTTTGCAGAACAGGGGAAGTGCTTCCTTCAGGACTGCTGACTCTGCCACCTCAAGGTGCAGAACAGGAGTTCTGTCTTCCTCATTAAGGAATAACATTTTTCTGGCCCACACAGGAAAGATTCTTTGCCAGAGTCTTTGTTTCTGATTATTTTTTCTGCTGCAGCCCAATTTTAATTCTTGATGTGGGTGGCACCATTTCACTTGCATAGAGTTAATCCTAATTAACCCTGAAACCGAGCCAAAAGTCCCCTGTGAAAAACGATGCACAGACTTCTGCTGCCATGACCTGGCTTTCAGAAAAAGCACACGAGCTTTTTCCAGTGTCCCAAATTGGTAAAACTGAGCACATACACTTAAAATTGACCATATTTTTAGGTTTTTCTGCTGAATGGGAGGTTTCAAAATAAGTCCCTTGGCCACTTCTATAAAAAGTTAGGATCTTTGCCATGTTAGCTGTTCCATGAATCCAGACCTGTACCTCGTATTCCTTGCTGTATACTGAACATACACTGAATCTTACTGAACTTGCATTCCTTCATTAAAGGGAAATATTGGTGTGTATTAAAGCTCCGTGTGACTTCTGTCCTCAAGGTAAGCACCTTGCACATCCCCTGTCCCCCGCTGCAGACACTGGTAAGCAGTGTCCTCTTCTGCTTTGCTGTTGTGATTTTTACATTTGAGTTCTAATTGTCAAAGAAAACTGGGATTGCAAATTGTGCTAAAACAACCCAGACCATGTTAAAAGACATTAAATATACTTGATTGTATTTGCTGCTGAGACTGAGAAAACAGGCAGGATAAAACTTCCAAGGAAAACAAATATTTAAGAATTCTTAGGGCATCAGAGTAGCAGTAGTGTGTGATACTCTGAGAATGATTTCTGTGTAAAGTTGTGCTTAAGAAATATTACATTAACAACAAACCACACCAGCCCATATATTTAAGTAAGTTACATCATTTCTGAATGAGGAAAAAAGCCGTACATATGTAAAAATAAGCAATTATCATGAGATTTTGTTCTCCATTTTCATAGGATTTGTTTCTATAGTATGTTTTTAAGATTTTCTCATAAAAGAGATTTACAACCAGTCAGCATTTAGGTAAATTACTGTGTTCTGAATTATTGAATACACTGTACCTGTGTTTTAGATTATTTTGAAAAATTAATCGGTCTTGTTGGTATAGGATACCAAACCTGACTGTTCATTGTCATCCTCAGGATGCTCAGATATTTCCATAAATATTTACCTCTATAGCATTGCTCACTTAAAAATACCTGTTGTATGCGATACTGACAGAACACTTCAGTTGTGCCTGTTTGCTTAGGATCTTTTTTGTTGGGATATCTTTGAATAATTTTCTAATTGCTATTTTCTTTTAGAGTTCTCTTTAAACATCCCATGATTCTGTTGTCCCTCAATATTTTATATTGAAAGGAAGTTGCAGGCCTACAATGCATTTTGCCAGTTAAAATCTATACCTCTTTTCCCAGTAGTTGTCCCTTTTTTCTGGGTAAGTAATACTGGGATGTGGGGAGGTTTCACCTTCCCATTCCTGGGCCATTGCTGGCAGTTGTGCCATAGCTGGCATTAAACAGACCAAACATGCAGAAACTGTGTCCCCTCCTGAAGAAGGGTTGTTCCATTAAAAGAAGACTGTAGCTATAAAAGAAAATTTTCTACCTATTTTTTTAGAGAGAATTCCCAACTGCTCATGAGTTTCATTCACCAGCACTGAAAGAAATCGTGTCATTCCTTAGGGACATGTTAGAGGTAATCACCTTCATATGTGTTCTTCTGATTACTACAGGCTACCCTCTGAGTGCTCCTGGGGGTTATTTTGCCTGACAATGGGAAGTGTATGCAGGCTGCAGGCCAGCCCTGTGCCTGACCTGCCCTCCCTACACGCTCCAGAGTTCCCCTGTAGTCCCAGATGTACAGAAGTCAGCTTTGCACTGGGGGGCCCCTACTCATTCCTTCTGTCAGCTCGAGTGGCTGCAATGCACACACACATTTTTGCATTTGTATGTGCTTTTTTCCCATCTCTCCTAGATAGTGATTCAACATTTATCACTGTGGTCCAGATTTCAGCAGTACAGAGTAAATACTGGGTAGGCTTCACCTTCCCAGAATGGATCCAAAATCACCAGGAGATATTTAGGTTGGAGGAAGCTGGAATTCTTTTAAAGTGTGAGTGGGCAATTTTTCTAATTTAAAAAAGGCTTGAACCTGTTAAGCTTTTTTTTTAACTTTCTTCTAAACTCTGATGCAAAGGTCTGTTTGTAACAGAGGATGTCTGTGATACATAATGGGTTTCAGTCATGCTTTGTATTAAAGTTCCATTCAAAATGCTTTATGAAGAGTAAATAAACCACTGTTAGAGTTTACAAATACATTTTTAGAGGTAGGTACCAATTATAGCATATGGCTAACGAGCAGCTCGTTCAGAAGGAGGTTTTGTAGATTATCAAAAGTAACTTCAGATTTTGGGTTTTAAAACAATTGGTGAACTTTTTGTTCTATAAATGCAATGACAATATTGTCCCAGCTTTCTTTAGCAATTAGTTGCTTCTTCCTGAAGTCAAAGGTGACATTAGGAGCATCAGTAAAAGAAAGATGCTGTACTTGAGAAGTTTTGTCTTGCTTGTGTCTTAAGAAGTCTAAGCAGGCCAAGTGGAGCCTTCAGTCTTCCCTGTGGAGCTGAGAGCTGAGGTGTGAGCAGTGGTGCCTGGCCCAGAAGGTGCTGGGGACAGGCTGCACAGGCCCTGTGGGACACCTGGCTGCAGGCTCCACTCCTCACACCGAGGCACATTCAGGGTCAGCTACTTCTGGGGTGATGAATGTGTAGCTATCAAAAAATGCACAGCACAGATCTGACAAAATACTGCCCTCCCCCTCCCCAATTCTGAAACAGCTGCACTGGTGCTCACCTTCACCAATGTGGATGGTCTCCCTGACAGCAAGGAGACTGCTTATCTTCAGCAAGTGTTAGGGAAAAGAGGAAAGGTTTTTGATCAAGGCCTGAGCCTTAGGCAGTGTCTGTTCCCCACAGGCTGCCTGACGTTACTCTTCCAAGGGGAGAGTGAGAACTTTGCCTGAGGAGTAGAGGGAAGCCTTGGGCCTCTTTGGGCTACATTTGCTGTCCTCTGCAATGTGTGGACAGAATCCTGTTAGTACTGGGGGCCTTAAATCAGGTGCTTCATTGGCATTTAAAGCATTGCAGACTGGGTGCAAAAGTGAAGTACAAGCTAGTGAGGAGGTGAGGTCTTCATAACACTGTGAGTGTTTTGCACAGGTGAAAACCCATATGTTAATAGAAACCACAATAATCTCAGATAAACATAGGTACAGAGAAGCAAAATAACTGATGCTGATTGTAGATGGCTTTTCAGCTTAGTGTATTTTAAGTCTCTGTCAGTGTATGTGAAGAGTATTTGTTTTAGGGAATGGCAGCTTATGTGGAGGATCACCAAACTATAGCATAGAAATGAAATTATTTCAGTAACAGACAGTAATATCTATTTTATTTTGCACATGGATTTCCAGTGTATATGACTAAAATATTATATTGTTAAAAATGAGAGGAAAACAACACAAAGGTGTTTGTAAGTATGTTCTATTTGTAGACTTAAGGCTGTAATATGTTGGAATTTTACAAGCCAAGTTTAAATTGTAATATAGAAATTATTTTTATATTATTTTCAAAATACGCTACAGAGCAATATTTTGCGCCTTTATTATAAACAGGGTCATCGTTTTAGTAGGTTACTTTCAGAAATGCTGGTAGAAATTAACCATGAAAAGAAAGCTTTGTAAATGTACTTGTTGTTTCTAGCTCTGTCTGTTGTGCACATCTGTATCTAATGTGAGTTGAATATACAATTTTTTTTTTTTAATTGAAAAGCTTTACATTTTTCTTTAGATATTTTGGTACAACGCTGTTCCTCTCTATTTAGTTCTTCTCTTCAGTCCTTACCAAGAGCCACTTTTATAAGCAGCTTCTGAATAAACATTCATCTGGAAAATTTCCTTACCAAGTTAAACATTTCTGCACAGATAATAATTGACTTGGGTCATTCTAAATATACACCCTGAACCCATTGGAGTAGGATTGGTTTGGTTTTTTTTAAAAAAAAAGAGAATCAGCTATATATTATTCCTTCAGAATAAAAATCAAGAATGAATAACCCATGCAATCATTTAGCATCTAGGGGAAGAAAGTCACTCTAGATCGTAGAAATGTCATCTCTAATTGGTAGATACATCCTCTTTAATATGTATCAAATATGCATTAGCTTCTTGTAGATTGAAGTGTTCAGATTTACTTCTTCATAGTTCTTTGTACTGGACATATCAATTACTGATGAACTGTGCAAAAAAAAAAAAGACATCACAAACTAATGCATATGTTAAATTAGAAATCTGTGTAATTTTTTTAATTCCCTAAGTTTTGTGGTTTAGTTTGTTGGGATTTGTTTGTTTGTTTAAGAATTGCTATTAAGCTATGTACTGCAACCAAAATTTTCAAATGTGGATGCCTAATGATTGTGTATCTGGGTTTCTCCTGATCAATGGACTGGTTTTAAGGTGTACTGAGCATCAATTTCTATGGGAAAAAAAGCTCCCTGTTCAGAAAATCGAATGTTGCTCTAATGCATATTCAGGTCTTTTCTTTATTAACACTCTACACTTCAGCCAATGGAATTCACATTTTATCTTTAGTGATTTTTCCGTGTGAGAACAAATAGTTGGGCTTATTCGTAAAGTTATTGTTTGAGTATGGAGAGACTTGCCTCATACCAAAACACCATATAATTGTTTAACTGTTGCATTCTTAATGGGGCTCTTGTATTCCCCTGTTGGGGTGGAGAAATAAGACCATATTTTTTCCTTGGATATCATGATCCTGTTATTTTGTCTGGTTGGGTTTTTCCTCCCAAGTGAATGTGCTGTTCTGCTTGCTGGTTCCTCTCCCATTACCTGAATGCCTGTACTGTACCAAGAGATTTGAAATGGCTGATGCACATTTGCACTGTGGAACAGGCCATGTGGGTAAAAGCCACCGTGTTCCAAACAGCCTTAAAATTATGACTCTCTGGGGACTGAGAGTCACTTAACTGGATGCAGCCTCTGTCCGACTTCCTCATTTAACCATGACTGTAGGACAGTCAAGCCTGCTGTAGTCTGTGTGTCTCTAGACATATTCATCTAAATACCCTGTAATCTTAACAGAAAATTTTCTTTTAAAAATTGTAACTCTTTGATAAGTGTTAGTGTGTCAGGAAACTTAGTCAAAAGAGGAGATGGAGTAAAAACAGAGAGATAATTGTAGCTAGTGGAGTGACCAGGGCGCCAAAATACTAAAAAGAGGGAAAATAATTAAGATGTATCAAAACCTATTTCCTATCAAGACTGTAAGTTTGTACATCTTCCTGTATTCTGAGAAAACAGAGAAATGCTTTTGTCATTCATCTCTGCATCTAATGTAGCCTCTTGCTTTGTTGCAGAGGTTTTCTATTCAGGAATAAGGGAGAAAAGGAAATTCTATTGGCAGAATCATCTGAGATTCTAAAATATGATCCAGTGTTGGAACTAAACAGTGTGTAACTCCTGTGTGCATTGTGTATTTCATTTTGCCCCTTCCAAACAAGATTTCTTAGAAAAAGAAGGAGGGGGAAGTTTAAAGATTAGGCTTTTATGTTAATGATCCAGTTGTTTCTTCTTTCACATGTGGAATCTATATTAACATGAAAATGGAATTACGCTGGAGTTGCACTTCCCCTGCTGAAAGGTAAAAGCCACCTTTATATGTAAATTCCATGTAATTGCTTTGCCACAGAGTAAAATTAGAAGCCCTTGGGATGGAGGCCTGACAGCATGTCAGGAGCCTGAGAGCCACGGCCACCACAGCTGCAACAGCAGCTCCTGGTCATTCTTGCCTTTAACACAGATGCAGTTCCTTCTGGCCCCTGGTGTCTGAACAGTATCTTTGTAGCAAAGATGAAGTATAACACTGCCTTGTTGCCATTTACTTCCAGGTTTGAGTAACAAAAAGCCTCTTCCCCATGCATTTGGTTAAAATATGCAGGAGATGCAGCAGCAGAATGTGGCATCTCAGGCTCAGAGAATGCCCCACATCTCCTTTAAACGGCCTTTGCAATCAGGTATGAATTGAAACACAGCCATGTGGGCGTGACAGAAGCGCTCTCATCTCTCAACTTTGCAAATTGTGTGCACTTTTAGTACTAACAAATTAGGCAATGGTTTTATTGTTTATTTGCTCAAGATCCTGAGTACTGTTAATACAGTCTTTGTATAATGCACAGTGTGTGTACAGTACAGAAATGCTTTTCCCTTGGAGCCACTCGGAGAGCTTTGCACACACATGGTGCCCAACTCTGCCCACTCACCATAACCACGGAGAACAAGCAGGATTTAGGCCTAGACTAAATAATGGATGAAATTACCCACATAGACCTAAACAGCTGTGAGTTCCCAACCCTGGTGTTGTAGGCCAGCTTTGTGTCATACTCCATCCCAATGATTGAGATTAGGTTTGTGCTCCTTCCTGGGGAGGAGTAATTACTTCTGTGTCTTTTCCAAGCCCACTGCTCTTAGTCTCTAACTCCTGTGTTTGCAATGTACCATCTTAGCATGATTCAGCTAGGAAGCAGTTTTCAAAATCTGCACAGAGCTGTTGTTTTCTTTTTGGATTCCATCTCAAGTTTTACTTTGCATTCAATTTTAAGACATAAAATATTGTTATGAACTTTTCCCAATGCCTTGAAGTTGTCTCTTGTGGGGCTGAAAGACTTTGTTCTCCTTGGGAGGCCTTGTTCTTCCTCATTTTTGTATGGAATAAGTTGAATGAACCTTTGAAAGTATCACTGCTGTTTACATGAATTCTGCCATTTGGTACACTTTAAAACCCAGTGCCTCTCAGGCATGGGCAAAGCTTGAAGGACAGTCTGAGGTATTGTATACAAAAGGTATACATAGTTAATTTGTCATAACTCTACTGTTGCTCTTGTACAATATGCCCCCCAAATTGTTTGTACATCTTCTTTCCTATTGCTAAATTTTTTTTATCTTCTGCTTTCTTAGACAAGTTCTAAAACTCTTTGTCCTTAAAGACTGTGATAGATTTTCCAATAAATCTGGCTTTCTCAGTTCAGTTTGCATATAGGAGTGGCTTGTCCCCCAAAACAAGAACTAAATTGACATAGATATCACACCCTTGGCTTAGAGATGTTTATTTACTCATTAACCGAGAGTCTCTGTTCAATTATAACTAAAGCTAATTATATAAAGTTTAAAATATCAAGACTGGTAATGTGACTCTATCTAATAACCTGACAAACTCAGCATTTTTAACCCATAGGAATGTATAATAAATGTATTTCTACTTGAAGTCTGTATTTCAAAGAAAGAAAGTAGCTGGCTCTCACTGGAGCTTAGGAAAATATTAATAAGGGATAAGTAAGTCTCATTGATTTTGGTTGGCTGAGAATTCAACTTCTTCAGTCTTACCACCCTTCTCATTTTTCAGTCTGAGTTTCTTGTTGCCTTCTATAAGTTTATACACTTTTAGTAAATATTGATTTAGGCTTTCAATAAACTATGTAATAGAAACTACAGAAATTTATTTAAAGCTGAAATTATTTTTTGGGTTTCTTGCTTGACCATTTTCATGCAAAAAGGAATGAATTTATCTCTTCCCATTTCCCTTCCTTATTTATAATTTCAAAACACACTTGGTTGCAGTCACTTTTGTCTACAAAAGAAAACAGTTGATCATTTTTAAACTGACTGCCATATTGTTTAAATCCACTGTTCAAAAGAAACAGGAGCATTAATTAACATTAAAGAATAAGGAACATTTCTTGTTGTGAAAAGTGTAAGTTCTTGAGAGCCTTTTCTACATGCAATTTTCATTCAAATTCAACTTAAATGTGGTTTTTAATCTGATCCATACTTTGACAAAGATGATGTGTAAGAGCTGTTTTTAGCAGTTGGATTGTTACTTTGTAAAGTGTTAAAGCACTAAACCAATTTTTGCAATAGGTAGTAAAACTTGCTTTTGTTTTGGAAAACTTCCAGTTATAACTGTCGCACTTTTTATAGCAGAACTGTATTTAATTTCTTTCTTTTATGAAAGATTACTCAAAGTAACTGATAGCTCTCTAATCTGTGTGGATTGGCTTCTCTGTTATTTGAATCTGAGAGAAGCTACAATGCCTATTCAATAAAATTAACTTATTTCTAAAGTACCTGTTTGCTTGAATTCTTGTTTGTGCTTTCTGTGTGCTCTCTCAGGGTGATGCTGGACAGACCCCAAAGCCCAGGGAAGAAGCAGGGACAAAGATAAGGAGCTGCTGCAAAACTAGGAAGGAGCAGTTGGCTCAGCACAACTTTGTGTGCTGCTGCCATAAAGTGCATTTAAATAACAAATTTAATCCCTTTCTCAAAACTCCACCTAACTTGGATACCTTGCAGAAATGAAGCTGTTAATTACGGTTACCTCAGAGGAAACAAAACGAAAGTAGTTCAAGCAGCCTTACATTGCTGTAAACCTCAGATCAAGAGCAAGTACAGGTCCTGTGGGAAAGACTGAGTTTCTGTTCCCTGTTGTAGGGGCTGATTCTCCCTTGTCAGATTTCAGGGTACTTCAGAAAAGGTGACAATGGAATTGCACCATTGAAAAGTGTCTGTGTCACAGTTACCCAGAGCAGGGACACACTGGAAATGGAGAGGGCATTGCAGGGGCTGCCCCTTGAGGGCAGCAATTGCAGGAAAAAGGCCAGGGATAGCTTGAGTGAAGAAGTTAGAGGGACAAAAAGGATCCTGAAATGGAAGTAGAAGCTGTGGCTGACATGTCAGCCATGTGCCTCCGGGGAGTGATGATAAAGACCTCTTAGAGAGCTACACTGGGACCTGATAATAATGGTTTACAGGACTGCTAACAAGCTAATCAAAACTCACAAAGTGCTGTGAATCTAAGACAAAAAAAAAAAAGGAACAAAACCACTATTATTATTCTTGGAACCATAGTATTTGCCCAACTATTTAGCTATTTGCAGCGTAGGAGAAATCTGTTTGATGAAGCAAAGGCCAAAGCAGTTACCTGAGCTCCCTGAGCTGGAGAAATTCCTAAAGGATTCCTGCTCTCCCTCTGCTGTGCCTCATTTGATGTTTGCACAGAAAAATGTTAAGTCAGTGTGTTCACTCAAAAAGGTCACAGAACTACCTGAACAGAAAAGCTATATGTCTCAGTGCTGTCCAGAATTATGCTGAATTTACTTTCTTCATTCTACAGGACTTGAGGATACCTGCAAAGGCTGAAAACTGTTGGCGTGACTGGAATGAAAGGATGGCAGACCCAAGCATCCACACCTCTTCCAAAAGATTCAACAGCCTATAAGTCATGGTATGGTCAAGTTTCTTTCAAATGTGATATTAGAACCCAGATCTCATCTGCCAATTATGATAAAAAACTTGGATTGTTTGAGGAAGAAGGAGGTGGAGCAAATGGCAATGGCTCATGAAAGACCTATCTATTAATACATTTTAATTAGTAAGTAAAAAACCAAGCTGACACATAACTTGTTCTGGTAATTTTCCAGAATTTTTGGGTGCTAGCTGGGTTTGAATATAGTAACAAACACTTTCTAGAAGGCTGATTAATGTGTTACCAAGTGTGTTATAAATTTGCCATTAGAACTAAAGAGTTTGTGGGGTTGAGAGAGTGGGACAAGTCCAAGAAGGAAGATGGCTTTTAGGCAGGGCTGTTCTTATAGGCAACACTGATTCTGTTACAGCATCTAGATCTTCTCTGTGGAGCAGAATGTGGCTAAGGAGGAAAACACTCGTGTTCATGTCAGGTCTGTGTCTGTGTCCCTGTGTGGTATCCACAGATGTGAATGGCAGTGGCTGCTGTTTGGTCATTGTCACCTGAGAGCTGGATGAGCTCACCAAGCTCATTTTCCAGGTGGCAATGATGGCCTGTGAGGTGTTTGATGTGCCTTAGCCCTGCACAGTCATGGCAGGCTGTGTATCTTTATACCCCATACAGCCTGTACTGCAGCCAGTCTGCTTTGCCTTTGGCTTCTGTTCTTCACACAGTGACTCTTGTTTTCTGAGAAACTGCCAGAGCAGTCAGCAGCCCCTTAGCTATAGCATAAACATCTCACAGATCTGGGCTTCTAAGGTTTGTGGACAATACTGCTGTTGCATTTTTTAATCATAAATAATTGAAAGCAAATACAAAATACAAATGCAGCAGCCTCGCATTTACTGTATAGTGCTTATTAAAATGCAGGTAGCACCAAGTAGCTGAAATGCTCATTACCCTGTCACATGTGCAAGCCTTTTTAAAACTAGAAATATTGTTCATTAGAAGAGATACTCTGTAGCATGTCTTCATTCTTTAAATTGTTCTGTGGAAGATGACATTTACTCTCCCTGAGCTCAAAAGTAAACAGATCCCCTCATCCAGCATGTTTGCAAAGAGGTTTTCTTTAACTAGAGACATGAGGGCAAGTGTTTATCAGGCAGGAAAGGTATGATTAGGAATAGTACTGAATAAAAATTCCCAGGGATTTTTCCTAGCAAGAGCCCTTCCTAGATCACAGTCGTGCTTGCAGGAAATGGCAGTTCTAAGTTAATTTTTGCGTCATATTTCCCAAAGCAAGTCTTTTTTAGAGGCACCTCAAAGGAAAGTACAGCTTTAAGTGCTGCTGCCCCCTGACATGTTCCACTTGTGTCAGGTGTCTCTCACAAATGTTCCCTGTGCTGGCAGGAATTCACAAGCTGGGCTCAGCCCACACTGAGGCAACTCCTACAGTATAAAGATGAGTGTATGTAACACTGAATGTAGATTGCAACTGGACAGTAGAGAGCCAGTGTTTTCCTTTGGAGCAGGGTGAGGATGCCATCCCTGTGTGTTGATTGCACGGTGCTGTGCAGAGGAGGCTGAGCAGGCAAGCAAGGAGGCCCTGCTCTGAAGCAGCTGCTGTTAGGAGTGTGCTGGGATGTGAGCACACCAACAGAAGGTGACCTAGGAAAAGCTTTGTTCTTCTGTGGGAACACGAACACTGGTAGGAGCCTATGTTGTAAGGCTGAGGGACATAAAAACCACTGATGTCAGTAAAACAGCAGAATGTTGAAAGCATTGCACACATTTTCTGTCACATTTCAGCTTCTGTATCCAATAGGGTGGGGTTTTTTTCTCCCAAGAATCTCCTATCTCAGTTCATAAAGCCACTTTTCTGGCCCTGTACTTCAGGCAGATTATTTAAAGACCTGGTGAGGGTGCTACATAGCTTGGCTGTGATTTTTGTCTCCCTGTGTAACTTCATGCACAGGCCTGGGCATGTTCTCAGGTCCCAGCTGGCCTCTCCCAAAGCCTGATCACAACATTGAGAGAAATGGGAGCCTGAGCACAGCCCAGACATAGCCAAAACCACAGCCACAGCACAACTGTGATTTAAAGCTGGCCATTCAGCTGTGCCTTTGCTCCTATTTAATAGTAGTTAAGTGGTGAAGTGCTGTCTCCTTGAAAAGCTTCCCCTCTCTTAGCAAACACCACCACCATGTAATTTTTACAGTCACTTGTAGCATATTTTTACTCCTGAAATACAACCCTTCCATTTTAGATCTCCTTAGATCATAGTGATTTTGTGGAGAATAACAAATTTTCCATTCCTAGACTTAAAACTTGACTTTTTTTCCTTATTTCCTTCAGCATTAATTATGCCTCTTAAAAATAGACAGGTGGGGTCCAAAAATATCCAGAGCCTTAATGGAAGGTTTCTTGCAGGGAAGCCAACAGCCAGACCTGATTTATTCACCCAGTCTTGTTGTTTGTGCAGACCCACCCTGCAGCAGGTTCCTGTTTCCAGGCTTGCCTCTTGTTTGCTCACCCAGTTAATCAGTACAGCTGCCTGCGAGGGCACCTTAAGGGGAAACAATCCCTTACCCAGTATTTGGGAAGGTTGCAAAAGCTGGGGAGTGTGTGGCTGCTTTCAAACCCTCAGCTCCTGAGAGCAACTCCTCTCGTGCAGGGAGGAAAGTGCACTAGGTCATTTCTTTTGAAGGATCTGCCAAACTTCTGTGCCTGGGAGCACGGGTATCTCCCTTGGCTGGCCCTACGAGCTGGCAGAAGAGGAGGGACTGGCATTCCTGAAGAAAACTTTCTTCTTCCTGTAAAGTCATCGTGTTCCTCCCAGCAGGCTGCAAACACAGCTTGTACAGCAACCCCAAATAGGGAAACCTTGGGATTTGTTTTACAACTTCCAAAGTCAACAAAAGGCTTGGAAGTTAAACCAAACCTGCAAGGCCTTGCAACTTCATGGACAATTTCAAAGTGTTCGAGTTGGTTCTCAAACTCAGCTCTGAGGAATGGTGATTCCATGTTCTGGTATAGGAAGTCTTGATACAGCCTGGGTTTGGGGCCAGCCACTTGTGGGTGTGCCCATCTCATTACTCCCCTCTAGGCAGATTGTAGCTGTAATGTTGATTCTTAGACATACGTGAGCTTCCAAGTGTGGCATTTCCAGAGTCCCAAACTGACTTTTTTTTTTTTGCAAAGGGTGAGGCATGAGGCTTGATAAAAAAAAAAAAAAGAGCAGGGTCTTTGAAGTGCAAGGCTTTGAAGTTTAAAAAAAGCTAGCAAATTCCTGTTGCAGCTCACTGTCTGTGGAAAATCTGGAAGCTAAGACTTTTGACCAAAGAGGCTGGATAATGTTTAAAAGTAACAGACTGGGAAGTGTGGCTTTTGTGTTTTAACTGTTCATGCAGTGGTGGTGAAGGTGAGCTTCATTCAAAGAGTGTGTACCAAACAACACTGTCAGTCTCCGCCTTCCTTCTCTTCCACTCTGAGGCTTTGAGTGCATTCAGATCACTGACATAAAATGTGTGTGTGGTGGAAGGGGGAGGGAGGAATTTCTCTCTTCCCGTTGCTATTGTGTTTTGTTATGTTTTGTGTCTGTTCGGTTTGTCTCCAGGATCAGAGAAGTGACTCAGAAAGTTATTTTCACAACAAGGGAGCATGGGAAAACACAAACACTAGTCTCTTAAAGCCACACAGCCCTGTTTATCACACTCTGACATGCCTCACCTTCTGTTTGCTGGAATTGCAACCATGTGAGCTACCTTACTCCCTCCTCTAGAACCCTGTTTGGATTTTGCACCTTAGGCCTTTCCTTTTGTCTCTAGAAAATTGTGTCAAACTTCCCTACCCTCTTCTCCTTCCTTGTTTTCTATACTTATCTTCCCCCACTTTAACTTACTTTTCCCATTTATTGCACCTCTCATCTGTTCCTCACACGGTCTCATCTCACCCCCCTTTCCATGCTGCCACATACATGAAAGATTCCAACCAGCACCATGTCTCTTGTCCTTCAGCTGGGCCTTTTTTCTCAATGGTGTCCTCCTATCTACCAACTGGGCATACCACACCTTCCCTCTGGGGGATGTCCCAGTCCTACCTGGTATGCTTTGGGCAGAACACTTGGGCTAGCTCTGAGAAGCCAGCCTGGGCACTATGAACTTTTGGGACCCTTTGGATTATTCCCTGTAAGTCCTAGTGCTGCAGGCCCAGACCTGCTGTGCTGTGCTCAGCCAGGCACAATCATCCAGTGACGCAGAGAAGAAATATCAGCTCAGCAGAAACCTGGCAGCAACAGCATCCTGGCACCTCCCTTAGTCCAGCCCCTGGTGCCAACCCCTCTTTTTTGATTGAATATTTGTTTCAGCCAAGTGGGAGCCAAAGATTAAATCTAACTCCTGCCAGTGCCAACCAGGTAGAACAGGTTGATCCTTTATTTACAATTATGATGAGGTAGCAATTAAACTCTCGGGGTGTTTTCTCTTAGTGAGGTGGAGCAATTACTAAGCTCAGTGGTTTGTTTTTGTTAGCAGACCTTTAGCACTTGCCTATAACCCCCTCAGCTTCCTCTCATCTCTTCTCTTGTTTCTTTGACGACTTGTTTAACATAATCTTGGTCTCCAAGTTGCCAAAGCACAAATCTGCCCCAAAGCCTATGTTCAGTCATGCTCCTCTCTTCCCCAGACTGCATCCCTTTTCTGCTGCATGCATTGAGATATCTATTAAGATAATTCCTCCCTTTCCCTTTATCCTCTTAGCTGTGCCAGCAGTGCACTGTAGCTGGCTAAACACGTGCTTGCCTGCTTCAACTATTGCTCGACTTAGCTCCCTCCTCTGCTGCTCTTGGAAAACATGCTGCAGTTTCTGCTCATCTCAGGAGGTGCTGCCTTGCTTGCTTGCCCTGAAATTCTGTAGGAAGCCCCATGTGTATTCTGGTGCTGTACAAGCCTTTCTAGTCAGCTGCTACAAACACTTGTCTGATTGTCCCCACATCATTTTTATTTCAGTCTTCATCTTCTCTCACTTTTCTATCTCTTTCTATTGACTTTGTGTTTATACTTATGTCACTTTAATCTCTTGCAGTCAGCTAGCAAAGCATGCCATGGGTGTGGTTCCTTGAAAGGTGAGCACAATGAAGCTTAAGGTGGATTACTTTGAAGCCAGAAATGATACACAGGTAAATGGCAATCGGAAAATCCCACCCTAATTATCACATTATTCTTGCTTCTCTTTTGAATTGCTGGACTCCTGCCAAGTCTATGAACATTTCATGACAAATGCTGAGTCACAGGCAAGACAGAAACCTTTGCATTTAGGAACGGGAGAGGAGAGGCAGGAGTGAATGTGTTAACATACACATTTCAGAGCGTGGGTGCCTGGGTGGGAAGGCACTACTGTATCAAGGCAGCAATTCCATACTTAAACTGAACAGGGATATTCCTTTGGAGGGAATTGTTTCCCTTTTCATCCTTTGAGCAAGTTTAGAAAACAATCTTTGACTGCTCTTCTGTTAGCAGACACAAGGTGGATCTTTCATTGTAGGAAGACTTCCAGAATGCTACTCTTTAGAGGCTATTATAACAAACAGTG
The DNA here is from genome assembly GCA_020086605.1 of Lanius collurio. Lineage (NCBI taxonomy): Eukaryota > Metazoa > Chordata > Aves > Passeriformes > Laniidae > Lanius > Lanius collurio. The sequence goes on from JACBWW010000021.1 coordinate 3,318,061, forward strand.
CCTAAAAGTGTTGTGTAACCTGTATTTCCAAGAAACTTCAGATTCATTCCTTCACATCTGCTAATACCTTATGTGTTTGAGAAAGTGGCTCACATTTGTGTTTCTATTTTCTCATCTTTAAAATTAGGAAAGAACATTTCAGGATACTGTGAGATTACATTGCTGCTGTTTTCACATGGTATTGCTATTTGCAGAGATACCAGAAATTTGCAAAGAACTGGGGTTTGAAAGAAAGGACAGCTGACTCTCTGAACTTTAAGTCACACATATTATTCCTATAACTATCTTGAAAGATAGTAAAGAAAAATGTAATATACACCACCTTTAAGAAAGGAATTTCACTGTGTAACTGCAAAATACCAGTTAAAGCACAGAAAAATACAAAATAAACATCACATAAACTCTCTCAATGGTTAAAAGAAATACCATTTTAAACAATAGCACTGGGTGAAATTTAAATAAAGACACCAAACAAGATATCAAGTCTGAAATGAACAGCAGAAGTATTAACAATTGATGCTTTTTAGGTGATAAATAGAGAAGGAAATTAAGAGAAAACCAGTATTTCATAGTTATAAGTTTTATTTTGGAAAATGTAAACCTCACTAACCATGCATACAAGTTAAGACAATATTTTACAGTTCTTAATTTTCTTCCTTTTTCCATTTTTTCCTTTTATAGTTGTTGCATAGGACATTATCACAATATATAATCTATGCAATGCAAAATACATAAAAGTTACAGCAGAGCAAGAATAGATGAACATATAACTGTACAACTGTAATACTTCAATGTAGTGATTTAAAGAGCTGGAAGTGAGCCACAGAAGCATTCATGTGCTGCTGATAAACCTGTACAAGTGAGGATGACACGGGCAGCTTCACGGTTCCCCACAGCTGGAGGGTTGGCTGTGAACACGTGCATACTCCCTGGCACACGTGTCCTCTGTCCCCCACTCAGGGCTGGAAAAGCACAAGTGCATGCACACACGTCCCCAAATGCACAATATACACAAGTAAATGCACCTGTAACCAGAGATGAAACTCAACCACAAATCTCCAACAGGTTCTACAGTTCCAAATGCAATGGCATTTGGATCTAGGAATTTGGTTCAGGTCCAGCACTAGTTATAATGAAATGGATACCTATTTTTGCTCTGTAGACATCCCTTCATTACTCAGTGTGTAGTACAGACACACCACTGTGTACTTATGTATACACACATACACTATATAATATACACATATATATGTACTTATATATATATATATGTGCATATGCTTATATAAATCCATATATAAAAATATATATATTTATAAAAACCTATACCAGTGGATGGGCTTTTGCATTCTATATTCTGGCTTATGGGATAAACAAGTATAATTTGGATATTTTCTTCTGCCTAAGGCTATAGCTTGTATTCCCGAGAGTTACAAACACAGATGTTCATCATACCATTCACTGACATAGACTAGATGTTAGCACCCAATGCACAAACAGATGGTGGAATGGAGTAAAAGAGCACCTGAAAGTTAGTTTGGAGGCATAACCTGATGAAATTAGTAAATCTAACGGCAATGAAAAGGCAAAAACAACACTGCACCTCATAAAGTAAAATTCTGTAACTCCCAACAAAGCACTGGAGAAGAGCAGTTGTGAAACAGGTAAAAGGCTCCTCACACAGCCTTTAATGCCCGGCTGTGCAAGACAAGGACAGCACTGAACGTCTTGGCACGGGTAATGAGGTTTAAAGGCATACAGAGGCTCTCACAGCTACAACTTATGGCAAGGGTTAATGCACTAGAGAGGGTGGGACACATACAGGAATTGGGTGTTACCAAAGAACAGAGGCTTCTGATGACTTGTCATAAATATATACCTTTGCAATTATGTAAACAGATACTATGCATGTATTATAAAAGCAAGGAGCAATTAATTTGCAGATACAAAATATTCTCACAAAATCTAGCTGCCAGGAATTTATCAGGACTGCTTTCTAACAAGCAGGATGAAAACTGAATTCATGTTGCCATTAGGCCTTTGCACAGGATGAGGTTAATGGAAGGGGTGTAGGAGTTTCTAAGAGCATTTTTAGTTTCAGCTGAGCGGTGGTAATGAGGTGATGATTTTCACTTGCACCTGTTTCCTATAGCAAGGCAGTTCAGCTCAACACTTAGAGAGGAAGTAGGAATCATGGTTGGTGAAAAACAAGCTTTCAGGGCTTTCTAAATAATAATAAAGCTGTTGCTATAGTCTGAAAAAAAAAAAAAATCACAGTCGCATTTTGGAAGAACACCTCAACAGACTGCAAGGGGACAGGAGGAGGTGGGAGAGATGCACACTCCTCCAGATGGAGAAACCTGCACCTTGCCAGAGCAGTATTTCCTGAGTTTGACATGCTCGTTGCTGTGCCAGGAGACTGTTTTCGATTACACTGCTGGGTGAAGCAACAGGAAGGTAAAAATCTGAGGTTAGTTTGGATAAGAATACAGATTTCAAAACATAATTGGAGCTGTTCTGACTTCTCATATATGCAAAACTCAGGAGGAACCATCATGAGAATGGAGTCTAATGACCTTGCTGATCATTAGACATTTCTATCAGATGCTAAAAAAACCCAAACACTCTTTTTTCATATGAAAATATTAAGAGAAGTTCTTGCTCACATTCAGTTTTAGAAAATACTAGTGGTTTGGAGTTTATAATTTTATCCTAAAACTATAATGTATCAAACTTTTAATGGAGATATTTGAAACTCTAGCTGGGATTTTAAAACACAGTAACTTGACTGTCAGCCTAAAATATGCTGAGGTATTTACAGCTAAGCTGTAAAAACAAAAAAGTTTTAACAACCAATTTCAGAGAATTTCCTGAAAGTGTCATTATGTTGGCTATATGCAATCCCATGATGTTCTCATTAAATGAACTGACTGAACTGGAAATTTGACTTTGAACCAATTTTTATTTTCCTGCTTAAACCTGGAGAATTACTAGTAATATCTATGAAGAATACAAGTAAAATGTTAGTTCACTGTTTGAGTTAACGATTAAATAGTTCTGTGTCCCTCAGAACAGGTTGTCCCATAACCTTTATATCCTATAATCTCAGTACTAATAAAATCTGGTTCAAATATTCCTTCTCCAGGCTAGTAAAACAACTTGTTTGTAATGTATAAACTGATTCATGCTTAATTGTTAAATCCTAAATAAATGGACTGGAGTGATTTTTCCTTTCCTGAAGATTAAATTATGCTCTTGTTGGTTTTACAACAAAATGAACTTGGAACATGTAGCCAAAAATGTTTGCCAATACTTAAGTGTTCCTTTTGATTTTGGTTGTTCCCCTTTTCCTCCATATAGGTCTCTTAAGGTAAAATGATAATGAGAAAAGTGTTTGACTTGTTTTGAAGTATGTGCACAAGACACAGCTGACCTGTGGAATTCCTTGAGCTAGATATCTGAAATGCCTCTCTACTAACAACAGCACAAGAGCACTTTTAGCAGTCACAGAAATGACTGGAATGTGGATTCCTGTTAACAAAATTCTATCAAGTTGTTAAAATTGTGTATCTCAGTAGACGAGATTTAAAAAAAAATAAAAGAAAAAGAGGAAATCTGTTGAGGCCAACAGATCTGGTTTTCCCCTAACTACAGAGGTTGGGCAACTCATCCCATTGCCTCTATTTGTCATCTTGCAAAAAAAACCTTACAATGTTCTTTCATTTTCTGTGAAATGAAACAGTAGAATTGTGCCTCGCACAACTTACAGTTCAAAGGGGGAAATTAACAGAGGTGAAATCAGAAACAAATAAACAGGAAAAAAATACTGAAACATCTGCACTTGTTTACAGTTGTATAGTTGTGTAAATACTTGCAGTATTTCTCTATACAACTAATAGAATGTGTAGTATTAGGAATAATGTATATTATGGAAGTACCTGTGGAACTACTTGGAAATCTCTATTAGCTTCTCACAGTTAACATACAGTATAACAAAACCTTGCAAAACTGGATCAGTGCAAAGCAGCAAGTAAGATACAGGTTATTGGGACTCTGGAGGCATTCCCTTAATATCAAATGACAGGTTTGGCGCAGAGAGTTTCTTTTCCCGTGCTACACTTCACTGCATTTATACCCTACAGTAAAAACAGCAAACATCCCAGAATTCCAGAATCAAAAGGACCTGAATTTATAATATGCACCATCAGATCCATACAAACTAAGGAAAGTGTATTTGCTGCCAGTGAGGCTTTCAGTACATCACAATGCTCCTGGTCTTTTACTATATTTTCTACCATATAAAACATAAAAATCTACCTCTTTGTGCTCTATCTAGTGTTAAATATTTGAAAGTTATCAAAAACCAGCCAATGTTCCCTTTCTGTTATTAAGCTGTTATTCAGAAATAAGAGCACCTTGCTTTATGCTGGTATGTGTATTTTTGAGAAACTTGAAGTAGTGCTGAGCTATAATGTAATTTTATTTTGACTTAAAAATGCATATTTTATTTTTCCAGTCAGAAGATACCTTATGATTTTCACTTCCTTTTGCCAACAACCACAATTTTGATGCAACAGAATACAGAAACTGTCTTAGCCAATTTTTCTTTCCAAGCTACAGCTCTTCAGTAGGTAAGTACCTTGATAACAGTTTTGGTGGGCATTGGTTCAGTAATGCTATTTCCATAGTTCATTAAAAAAACAAACAAAAAAACAATAAGAAAACAAAGGAGGAAGAAACAAAGGAAATTGTTTAAGTCAGTGTGGTTTGATTTGAATATTCTGTTGGTCCCATACTGAACAGGCAGTGCAGACAGCTTAACAACTTGGAGAGAGTGACAACAGGATGTCTCCAAGATTCCAGGCCACTTTGCAATATAATGTTACCCAGTGTAAATTTGTTTCTTCGTGATTTAGGTTATTTATTTAAGGCATCTCGTTGAAAATTTTTTCTCAGAATATTTTCTAGCATGAAACAAACCAACAAACAAGTTTATCAACCTCACAGAGATTTTTGCAATAGGAAGTTGGTTTTGGAGAATCTTCAGCATGAAGTGAGAAGACAGCTTGCTACTGTAAGCAGAGGGCAGCTTGAAGAAAGACAAGACTCCTGTTTGGACACTCCCCAGCACAGGTGTATAATCAGGAACACAAACAATGGAAGAGTCCGTTACTACATTCCAGTATTGGGTTGGTTTCTGTATTGTTTGCTTGTTTTGTATTTTTTCCCCAGTGAACCTAACAAAAAGCTTCTGAGTGCAATTATATTTACAGACTAAGGCCGTGGTTAGGGTGTGTCTTCATTGTAATTATTGTGTAACATAAATATCCATCCCTGAGAAAGGAGAAGTGGGACACAAATCCAACACAGTTGATTTTTAAGTGTATGTATGCTCATGTTGTGCAATCCGGTTTTACAAACTACTTTGACACCTGAGGTGAATTAAGCGGACTTTTTTCCTTTATTTTTAGGGGTTTTTTGTTTTCTTATAAAGAATAATGAAGAGGATCCAAAAATGTTTGCAAAATATATGAAATATTGAGACAGCAGGAGTCACTAAGTGTAACATGTAAGTCTGTCTGTTCATGAGGTTAGAATAGCCACTTGTGTGGTTGGGTAAAGAAAATCTGACTGAAAATTGCAGTGGGAGGCAGCTAATTTACTGATTTTTAAAAAAGAGAGAGTAGGAACTGAAGGAGGGGAAGCAACAGAGTTTTTAAATGTGTGCAACACAAACAAAACTCCACGTTAGGCATTAGAGGCAAAGTGCTGACATCCAGTGCAGGTAGTCTACGGGGAGCTGGCGGGGCTGATGGTGGGGCTCGAGGCGTCCGAGCGGCTGTAGTCACTGACAGAGCCTGTCCGGGAGCTGCTGCCGCTCCTCCTCTTGAGCATGCTGGGGTGGAAGTTGGCGTGGCGCCGGGCGTGCTTGGTCAGGTGGTCGCTGCGCATGAAGCGTTTCTCACACAGGGGGCAGCTGAACTTCTTCTCTCCGGTGTGAGTGCGGTAGTGCCGGGCCAGCTCATCCGAGCGAGCAAACTTCTTACTACAACCCTGCCAGTTGCATTCGAAGGGCCGCTCACCTGCAGGGAGCAAACGCAGCACGGTTAGAAAGGAGAGCAGCGTCTTCCACGGGCTGTTTTTTTGTGTGCAGATAGAACTAAAAGGTTTGAAGCTGGGTGGATGCTACTTGGCACTAACTGGATGGGGAAGGTGTTACTCTCTGCCAGAGAGGAGGCTGCTGTAGTATTCCATTAAAAAATACTGTCAAACTAGTCATGTACCTTATTTGATAACTGGGTCTTCAGGGATGCTGGGCTCCTGATCCTTTCATGGATATCACATCTTATCTCTCTTGTGGTCTGTTGAACTTTATGACTTAATAATATCTGTACTGAGCTTTATAGTATATTCACTTATTCCTCCAAGCTTTCCCGATGTGTCTGACTCAGTGCTGAAGTTCAGAAGGTGTGATGAAGTCTTCCTCTTCAGCTATTTTAAAAGTTATGGTAAAAATGCAAAACAGCAATTTTGAGGCACTGGATGTGAGGCTCTCACCTTGTATTCTCCACAGTTGAGCCTGTGTTTACTGCACTTGCTACAAACTACTACAGTTTCTCTTGTTCACTGCCTTAGGCCTCCTTCTGAAGTGAGGCAGGGAGCGCTGCATTCCAGCTGGGGACCGGTGTCACCTTGAAGGTACCAGCCAGCCTTTTTTAAATAGCTACCATGAGCTTAAGTGACACTTAAGCTTGGAGCAATGAGCAGTGAGCTCACAGAAAGACTGATCTGGTGACCTGGTGCAGTTCTGAACAGATCTCAGACATGGGACACACATGTGGTGCTGGAGGTGTGCTCTTGGGCACTGTGGTGGATGTGCAGCCTGGGAAGCTGCACAGGCTGCAGACAGAAGGGGTGTTCTTGGCTAGATGGGCATCTGGAATATATTCCCAGCTTCATCACTGATGTGCTGCATAGCTTGGGCACCTCATATTATTTGCTTCCATCTTTGGTATCTCCAGTTGATAAAAATGAAAACGTTAAATCATGAGATTTGCTGTCCACTATTTCTGCATATTGGTTTGGTTCTTACTGTCACTGAGTCTGAACATTACATATTCTTTAAATGGTATTAATTGAGAACATCTTATTGTTTTGTGAATACATAGACTTAGCATTTTTTGTAGTTGTAATTTTAGTAACTTCCTACTTGCACCAATCCTAATGTTTCTAATTCTGAATAGCCTGTTCAAGAGGCACAGAGAGCTGTATAAATTCTGGGCCAAAATAAGAAATGAAAGTTCTCTCCACAATACACTAAATAGGAAATAAAGAAAGAAATTAGCTCCCTGGAGAAGTTAAAGGTACCTTAAATAAAACTGTCTGAGAGCAAAATTGACCCCAGCAAGTTTTCAATCTAAGCAGCCAATAATCTGCTTTAAATTCACACATTTGGCAATAACATTTATCTCCAGAATCTGCTTAGGAAGCTCCTGCTCAGAAAAATAGTTGTATAGGTTCCTTTTTTCTCTGTTCATGTGTCTCAATGAACAGAGAAGCAAGTCTTTTTAAAATAGGATTTTGTTCAAGAATCTGGAGAAAGCAAGTGTCCCTGATGTTTCCTTGATTATTTAGGAGAAAGACCAAGGCTCATTAGAACCAATCGTTCTCAAGCACGTTTGGTGGATTTCACTACACCCGCAGCCACAATGGATAATGCAGTGGTTGTATGTGTGCAGTACACACAGAGATTGTAGTACAGAGAACCATGACCACCCCCTCCTAGGGACTAGCAAAAGGCAGCAAAAATGAACAGAACTTTCAGGTGGCTTCCCCTGGCCTACAGCCTAAAAAACTCAAGGTTCCACAAATGAATTTAAGAATAAAACCACAACCAACTGGATTTAAAGGATACAGTTTGCTGCTTAAAATAACCCATGGAAATCTATTCAGTGTCTTCCACAGTCTTATCCTGCCTGCAAACTGTCAGGGACTGAACTCTCCATCTGCTGCTAGAAATGGGAAACAAATGTGTTTTGGCTGTTTGTCATATATCCAGTCATGTGTTCTTAGATATGTTCCTGCCTGTAGTGGGACACCCCATTGGGTGACCACATTCACTGGTCTCCTCCCTATGTTTTGGTCATACCACAGATATACATCTTAGAGGACTTTGGAACCCTTGGGAAGAAGGGCAGTGAGACATGGTCTGAGGGGTACATGTGGCCTGCAGAATCACAGTTCCTCATCCCTGAGCTATGGCATCAGTTTTTGGTAAGGTAAGTTTTTGCTACGTGGCCTTTGGATGTTTCTATTGCCTGAGTTAATTTCTCTGTGTTTATTTTCACTACAAATGGTATCAGCAAATGTACTCCACTAGAAGAACTGTCTGACAAAAAGAGTGCTTTCAGACAAGGAAGGGAAAAGTTGTCATGCAATGTTTTACTTCTGTTGTTGACACTACCATGAAGCACAGACAAAATGGTACCTTTTGTTCTGATTAGTTTAATAGCACCAGCTGCTCCTGGTTCCATCATTTGGGAACCGGCAGTAGGCACAACATGGCAATTCTTAACTAGAGAGGTGGTTCTGAAGCAGGATTGTGTAAAATCAGTGTTATCCAGCACTAGCAGGTGATGATTGCACAACTTATCTGCCCTTCTCCTCACTGCCCATCAAATCTGGATGACAGCATTCAGGTTCCCACTCACCCGTCTGATTTGATGTTAATGATGGTGAGGACTTGGGTGCTGAGCCAAAAAAAGTGGTACTTCTTCCACTGTATTTCTACCATCCCTGTCCTTCTCCTTCCTAGGGACTATTTTTACCTCTCAGTCTTCTCTTGTCTTGATTTTTATACATTCTTAGTACTTGTCTTTTAAGTTTCTTGGCCAAGTGATTTTCCACTGACAGCTGGCATCACTCTCTAGTAGTGGTAAAAGTTCTCTAGAGTACTGCCCAGCTTTGTTGGTTTAGCAATTCCTCTTCAAAGAAAAACTGTATTGTGAGGAAATGCTGGATGCCTTGTGTGAAGATATGAGAGTCATTATTGTTCATAAAAAATTAGTACACAGTCTGGAACAAAGTTGCTGCAGGGTATTAATTAAGGCAAGACCCAGCTGCTGCTCCAAAACCACACATGGAAATTCACTGGCTGTCATCATTCTCATCTCTCAAACAAAAGGGATGTGGTTTTCTGTGCAGGTAAGTTATATAAATGTCCTTTTACCAGCAGTAAAGCAATCAACAGAATGAGAGATTATATGAATTGATTGCCTAATCTCATTAGGGAACATGCAGCCACAGTACAACGCTCCTGCATAAGCAGTAACCCGTGGACGTGTTACTCTCAACAGAGAGCTTTCACCATTAAAATGGCTGTAACACAACACAATAAAGATTCTTTCAGCCTGTTTTAGGCAATGCTGAAGTCTTGTAGATGCTGAAGAATTGTACCTTTATACACTGAGTGCATAATGTGATCTTACAGATAATTGTAGAAGTGTTTTCAAGTATGTTAGATATGGCAGGAAACACATCAAGCATGTGAATGTGTATACTGAGAGTCTTAATGCTGTGCCTTGGCAGCAGGAGTATCTTTGTGCATTATGAGCCTTACTAATATGTCTCAAAGAGTCCTAAGTCTCCAAAAGATAAAGATGCTTGAAAATAAATTAATCAAAAAGCAACTCCGTCTTCATTATCTTTGGAGAGGCAGGCAAGAGATGCCTTTAAAAGATAAGGAATACTTTAATTATTTTTTCACAATTTTAAATAGGTTTGGATATCCATGTTCTAAATCCTCCTAAATGGTAACCTTTCTAGCTTCTTTGCCAGGGCATGTGACATCACATAACTTGTGTTACAGTTACACAAACTGATGGAAAAACATTACGTTTGAGAATTAGATTCAGCTGATCTCAACTGAAAATTATACAATCAAGAACATTTTTGGCTTTTTCCTGAACTCCACCCTGTGAAAAAGCAGGTAGTGTAAAGCCACTTTAAGAAACTTGCAGCACTCACCAAGTGCAAGTACGTGAGCTCTGCAGGTGCACTGAGTTCCAAATTCCTTTCTGGGGCACAGGGCTTGCTGCTCATGTTGTCTGGCAGAGCAGCCTCCCAAAGGAAACCCAGAGCTGCCTGGGCTATAGAAACAGCATTAAAAAAAAATGCACCTCTAGCCTCTCTTGCTGGAAAGGGTTCAGAAGCAACTAGAGCCAGCCTGTTCTTATGATATTACATAAAGGTCCTTTGTATTACTGTGTATTTGTCAATCATAGTGAGGCAACTGTACATAGTTATGGGAAACTGAAACTGCAGCCATGGTGGTACCAGATGGGATGTCTACTGAGCTTCATTTGTACAATCCTTTTAATGCACACATAGTTTTAAGGACTCTTTTCCTATTTAGTGAGACTCCTGTACAGACCCTGGAATAATCTGCTTCCTGCTTCACCAATTCATCTGTCTGACATCCAGCATCTGAATGTCAATTAAAAAAAGATAGCAAGTACTGTGTAGGCCTAAGCATACTTTGAAAATAACATCCTAATGACTGAAATGCCCAAACAGTTTAAGACAACCGTTTTCCAACTCAAAATGCAAAGATTAGGCAATTGTATGTGAACAATTTGAAGTGTCACATTCACTGCCCTACAGATTAGACTATTATCAAGTCAAACCACATACTGGGGGCTATTTTTTTTCAATTGAACTCACGTAATAGCTCTTCACATTATGTTAGCATCTTCAAGCACATGTCAAGGCCATGCAGTAACAAAGAAATTTGTATCCTGGGAATTCCACAAGTGCCTGCAAAACCAGAAACAGTAAACCAGAAACAATTTTCTGTGATCTTTAATCTGTTTTGCTGCTTCCCAGAACAGGGTTGAATGTTGTTATAAAAACAGACCAGAAGCCTGAACATGCTGCTGTGTGCTGTTCTTATGTTTCTACATTTTCATATACATAATTAAGAGTATATTTGGAAACACATGTCAGCAGGCTGGGTGGGGAGGATGAGGGGCAGACAGTTTAATAGAGATGTGACTGAAGAGGCCTTCCTCCAGGAGAGGAAATGCTATCCTGGGAAAAATATCCAACCAAGCAGACTATGTTCTTGAGACTGGACTGTTATTAAAAAAAAAAAAAAAAAGAGGAAAGGTCATGCCTCAATAGTACTGATGTATATTTATGAATAGTTTAATTTCTGATATTCTCTTGTTATAAAAAAGCCCTTTTGCATGGTCAAATAACAAATCCATAATTTCAGTGCAAGAGAGAATAATACTTTGATGTTAGGCAAATGTGATAAAAGGGATAAAAAAATTCCAAAGCCTCACAATTTCAAATTCCTATAAAATGAACCACTTAATTTTAAATTAATTATTTTAGGGGTGATATTTCATAACCAAATAAGCCAAATGCAATCGGGTTTTTTGCATCTTCTTTTGTGTCTGTCCAACAGCTTTGGAGTATCTCAGCCACCTTCACACACATCTAACAGAGGTAGCAAATTCAGAAATATTAAGCTTCACTAGTTCCAGGAAATGAGGATGTTTAAATAATGTTCTCAGTGAAAAGTTATATGGTGAATTAGACTGTCACTAGACACTGGAAACCCAGTGTGGGAGTGTGCTATGAATGTCCAAATCCAAGAAGAGCTCCAGTTAGAGTTCCCATGTTCCTGGACACTGGCACAGTCCCCTATGCCCCTAGGACACACAGTAACAGCAGCTAGGTTGCACTAGGACCTGCAGACAGAAGCATGCAAATTCCTGCTAATTCCATTATTTGTCATGTGACCTTTTTTTTGGAACTGGAGTTCTCAGAATTCCAGCAGGCACAAACCCAGGCAGCTACAAAGTTCATTCACTTTAAAGTGTGCATTGTCTTTATTTTGACCTTAACAAATCCAGTCATTACACACAGAAATTACTGGATCTTATGTTTACTGTGTGCATAGGAAACTACTACTGAGTAGGAGCTGCAACAGGTGCCATACCTCCATTATTGAAATCTTGGCTTATTTTCTGTACCTTAATGTTTTCACTGAGTTATTTAGACATGCATGTATGTTTCTTGCAAGGGGAATTTCCAAGTTGCAAGTTTACATGTGAAATCAGTGTGTGTTACCTTTTGCTGTGGAAGTGTTTGTGTTACTCCATCTGGGAGCACAGATTCCACCCTGGGGTTTATCTGTTCCAACCACAGTAACTAGAACAACTCAAATAGCAAATGACAAGCACACACGGTCAGCTATTGTAATGATAATAGCTACAATGCCAGAGAAATATAAGTAGTGAAAAATTCCTTCCCTAGCCTGAACCACAGGTCTGTCTGAGAACCAAAATAGCTCATTTGGTATGTTCCATGCAGATATCTGGTCCCCTTAAAAATATAAACACTCACTTTCAGTGGAAGGAAGCTTTTTTTTTTTTTTTTTAACAGATTGCATTCTACCAGCTATATTCTAGGCATTTATTTCAAACCTGTTCAATAATGTCTCAAAACTCCATTTATAATTTTAGCTACTTAACTGTATTTTTATCAGCCACATTTTCTTCTCTTTTGTCAAAGCAGAACCGTTCAAGCCTATTCCATCTTTTTTTTTCCCCAGGACCCTCCAGCACATAAACTTTCTAGTGTCTAAAATAGGGGTTCCATATTTTAGATTTTTTTAGGCTTTACTGAATCTCTTTTCAAACACGAGTGCCCAAGTTGAACTGCTCTGATATCTATAACTTAGCATTTTTAAAGTATTTTTTATCCTGCATTTTTGCACAGTGAATTAAGAATCTGAAATTTGAACCTGCTAGCTTTATCAAGTCATTTTCTGCCTGCCATTTTAACTCCTGATTGACTCCTGTTTAGTTCCTGCTTCATCTCTGCTGTGCACCACTGTGTGTTCAGTAAATCAAGCTCTGTGTTCCACTCCCAGCTGAAACATAGTTCCAGACCATTTCACACAACCAACCAGTAAGTAGCTAGAAGTTATGTTCCAGAATCTGGAAAATAAATCTTACAGCAAATAGACTTTAAAATGAAATGGCCATGAATTTAATAAAAAGAAATATTGCTCTATCCTTTGCTAAGGTTTTGAATGGAAAGGGAAATAAAGGCTAGAACTATGTGGATAACTTTGTTCCTGCTCAATTGAAAAATTAAACCCACTGAATCGCAGAAGCATTCAGCAAACAAAGAAATCCTAGTAATTTTAATTTTAGCTGACAAAAATGTTTTACTTCCTTTGATATGTTTTTTTGTAACACTCTTTAAATTCCTTTAGCTTTGGGGACAGTTTTCAAGACAATGTAGATGTTAATCTGAAATGAATAAATAAAACACACTAACACAATTTTTCTGAAATAAAAGAAGTCAGTCTAAACAATCTGCTGACTTCCTATCAGTGAAAAACTGTTCACCAAAAAATGTAGTTTCTATACTTCTTGCTGGCAAAGAAATGCAAAATTTTTAATATTCTTCATTAACATTTCTTGGCAGCTTTTTATCCATGATGATTAAATGCCTGACATTTTTATTAAGTGACTAACTGGAGATCTGATCTTTGAAGGGAAAAATTTCATTTGTGTTTTCAACTTCCACTAAACTACCTGTGTTTATAAGCACAAGGCAATTCCAAAGACAGCCAAGGGTAAGTACCATGAAAGTCTGTCTTCCACTTCATAAAGAAACCTTGAAATAGATTTTAGATCTATGCTGAAAATGTGACTGAGAATATGCTTTGTGGCATTGCAGTATGACCAAAGAGCCTTGGGTGATTCCCTACAGCACATTAAGTACAAGAAACATTTTCCAGAGTTAATGCTAAGCTGCTTTCACTTCCTTGTGCTTTCATCCTCTGGAATCATTTTGCAAACTGGTGGTAAAGTGATGCAGCCCTTCAAAACATTGTGTCTGTTCCGAGTTCTCCCTTCAAAGAGCACAAAGATGCACTAACATACCATGCACTGCCATGGCAAACAACCAACCTGAAGCCCATGCTATAGAAAGACCATGCATATTTTCCAAACATGTATTTTTATGATCTTTTCTGCACTGCTATAGTAAGTTATAATTCCATAGATACATAGTGAATTTTGTTTGGTTTTCTTCTCTCTAGCTATGTTCACGCTGTTGTTCCTCTCTGCTAGAGAGTACTCCAAAACACAGGTAATCCTGCTGGGCAATTGAGAAATAAAATTCTTTCCCATCAGTTGAAGATCATAAAAAAGCCATTAAAATTTCTTCAAGATTTTCAGTTTGAAATTCACATCTGTAAACCTGAGCACTGAGAAGCTACTGGTTTTCCTGCACCCTTGGTACTAAGATTCATAATGCTTGTCAAAGCCAAAATTGGGCTTTCTCCTGTGCAGTTTGTCACTTCCTGGTTTCAGAAGAGTTCATGCTTTAACTCTTCCTTACACAACCCCTCCCTGTCTTGTGTGCTCCTTTCTCCTTTGAAACTACAAAAAATCAGCTGCACTAGGCAAGAGGTTTGTGAAGCTCTGAAGTCAATTATACAGACTACACCAAAACACAGCTGGAGTGGGTGGGTGGGGGGATGTGTGGGTGTGTTAAATATGTTAAAGAGTTCTTCTCTTGAAACACAACCAGGGACAAAATCATTAAGGTGAATTTAGCATTCAAGATTCCTTCCTTTTATTTTGGGGCCTAGATATACAGACACAAATCTTTGAAATCATTCTCTCTAGAAGTAACTGGGAGTTTTTAAAGCTACTTCAGCAAAGAAGCTGAATTAGCAGAATAATGCATTGGACCAAAGGCCTTCATAACTTTCTGAGTAATTAATCAACCTGGTCATCCACTCATCACTTAGGTGTGAATGTGTGCATCTGATGACTCAATTTGATACATCAGAAGAACCCAATGGAACAGAAAAGCCAGCAGAAAGGCACCTCTGAAAGTGAAGGCTGAGAAAGGGGAAGTGAGGGAGCAGAGACATGTAATGTCTAAAACACTCCTATGGCTTAGGGATTCCTCATCGCTCTGTTAACCAAGAGTCACAAACTATCTGCAATTATTAGCAAAATGATGGGAGTTCATTTAGTAAAGGGTGATGAGAGCATCTTTGGTTTTGCTCCCCTCCCCAGCTTCCCACTGCAAAACTGCTAGGAACCACAACAAAAAAGGAAAGAATCAATATTCTTGTTGGTATCTAAAGCACTGAAATTTAGCAAAACAGCTCCAAATTCTTAGCAAGGTGCTTCAGGGGGAGTTAGGTTTGATCATATACAAATGCAGTAAGAGCAGGTCCTCTCGGACATAAATTTACTCATTGATACTCTGGGTATTCAGGTTAGACTCCTTAGGTAAAGAGGAGATGCACCATGTGTGTTTTCTCCTTACAGAAGTATAATGGGCAGGAAGGATCTTCCCCACACCTCACAGGGCAGGTACTTTTCCACAGAAAACTTTGTGGCAGCAACTGCATTACTGCTATATCTTCTAGGAGGCCTTGTCAAAGTCTACATAAATAGTATTTCTCTTGACCCTTTTCTGTCATATTTGCTGTAGGTTTGCTCTGTGACTGCACTGATAGTATGGACACTTGAAATGCACTATCAGTAGAGCAATACCTCTGTAAAGCTGTGAGCAATCAAAACTCAAGCCATCTCCTACAAAGGTAGGAATCCATCATCCAGAAAAATGGTAATATACACAATTGCATGAGATGGTGTTTGCAATGCATGCAATTCCCAAAATAAGGTATTTAATCCCCTTATAGTTCTATGGATTTATCATTGTTACCTAATGCTGTTTCTGGATTCTGTTTCATTTCTGAAGCCTGAAGTTCACTATGTCACTCTCTTTCTCAAAAATTTTGACACATGACCAAAACGAGGACCTCTCATTTAAGAAGAGAGAGACATCTGAGCCATTAGGATACCCAGGAGGCTGGAAGCATCCCCACCTAGCAGGGACAACTCCCATATGTAGGTGAGTGTGCAGACTGGGATGGACTCTGTCTGCCCCACAGGAATAAATCCGATCAATCGTGCTTCCATTAGTGCAATGCTTTTGTTTACATGGACTTTGGCCACATCCAATTATAAAAGCAGCATTTTTTTACCTTCTTGCTGGAATGTATGGGTAAATAGAGCTCTTTTACTCAATACCAATAACAAGCTTAACTTAAAGAATGAAAGGCAATGGCCTCAGTGACGGAGAGTTTGTTATAAAATAATGTAAACTACATGTTTGGCTTTCTGTTAAAGTTAAGTACCTGCAACTGCTGCATCTAATTCCTGTTCACTAAGCCTAAAACTCTTACTGGGTCTCCTTTTCTCTGAGGCATTAAATCCTAGATCAGTGCTCAGTAAAACAGTTGAAATCCACTAATTTAAAGGAGCAGCAACTTTCACTTGATTTTCTCTCTCCTGTGGCTTCTTCCAAGAATGGACATCCATAGCTGACCCTTTGACTTTGCACTTAAATGCCAGATAATTAGTGTTATGCTGAAATGATGAAGTGATGAATTCTGGGGAGAGGAAAATGTACCTTATTTGCAAACCACCCTGATGTATGACACTCAGCAAAGATGGGAACTCTGAAGTTTAGTAGAGCAGCCCTTTTATTACTGTATTTCTCTATTTTTTCCTACTCAGCTCTATGAATGTAATAAAAGAGGATGATTATTTAAACATCTGTTGTGATTAGAAAATAAAAAACCACTGTAAAAGCCTCTGAACACATCTAGGTATTACTGAATGACAACACTAAAAGATGGTTATTTTTTATTCCTTTTCCATTGGTCAGTTACAGTTTTAAATAAATATACTTGAAAAGAACACTGGGGTTGAAAATAAAAATCTATGTGCTAATCAGCAAATCTGACCTATTGCATCACCCCAACACTGGAATTTCAGCCTGGAATTCTTGCCTTGAGCCAAAAATTTGTTGTTTAAGGGACTTTCTTCATTCCTTACATACAAAGATTGTGGCTTCAGCATGAGTCAGAGAAGTCTGACCTCTTAAAACAGACTAACACTGATGAAGGTATGTGGGATTTTGTTCTTTTTCTGTCTTGTTGATGGGCCAATTTTAAAGTTATAGGAGACTAGAGGAGGGCTCTCCAAATGTACTTAATAATAAGCACCATTTTTATTGAACAAGTCCTGCTAAAATTTGAAAGTAATAATGTGGCCCCTGATGAATGCATGTGCTGGACTGAGGCCTTGTTCAGCAGCCTGCAGGCTCATGCTCCTCCTGTTGCAGCATTGTAGCAATGCTGATTTGTTGTCTGCTACAAGCTGATTTCGGCTCCACCACTCACCCTCTGTTAGAGCAAACACGGTGATTAATGACAATGTTATGCAGACAGCAACTGAAGCCAAGAAAACAAACTCCTCAGACTAGATTCTTCCTCCTCCAGAAGGGAAAAATGTCTTTCCAGTAGCGGAAACAAGAGATCCAAATGCATCAACAGGGAAGGTGCAGTTAAGGTACCAAAGGAAACACAAGGTTTCCATTGCAGTATCCTGTCTAGATCCTTCCTGTGCTACCTCTGAACTGCTCAGTCTGTTACCCAGCCCACTCTGCAAACCCAGAAGAGCTCCAGATCAGACATCTGACTTAGCAGCTCCATGGGAGCTCTAGAGTATGACACTGCTTGGCATCCTATCCTTCTTCAGCCCACTCTTTACAGTGGAAAAAAAGATGACATTGTCACTATAGGACACTTCTGCCTCTCCTTCCAACCAGTTTCTCTTGGTGAAGCCCAGGCTGATGTGCCAACAGAGCTCACAGGCTCTCAAGCCATTCATTCTCAGTGGTGTGGTCATTGCATAGAGAAATTACATATGTAGCAGAATTAACCAACAGGTACTCATAGGTCAAATGGCAGGAACCAAAAATGGCACACAGTGACTTCTTAATGTCATTACCTTTTTTACGAGATTCTTTTGCAAACATATCTCCACTGATAACTGTGCTCCTTTTTTGATCAGTGTGATGATCTTTCTTTCCTTAGCCCTCAGTGTGAGACAGGTTATTCCTTGCTTGTCTAAAATGGGAGTTCTCTATATGAAGATGCTAGCCAGTGCTTATTGAGAAATTCTGCTAGCTGACTTAGATGGCCTGAAATTCTTATTTATCTGAGTTCTGATCACTCTGGGAGACAGAAACTTAAAACTTAGCTCAAACCTAAAAATTTGAACCTGAAGATGCCTGTATTGCAAGAATGCTTGAAATCAAACTGAAACTTCATAAACCATCCCTGTCTGTACAATGACCACAGGAACAACCTCTGCAGTGGTTTAGACTGCTTTCAATGAAAGTCTACCTCACAAATTTTTATTTGTGGTGGCTTTCAAAAAATTTGCAGGGTAATGTTTATGATCTCTGGTTTGACAATGGAAATGTTTTAAGTGGGAGAGCAATTAAATAGGTAATGACCAATTATATTAATCTGTGAACTGTGAATGAATTCATTCTGAAATTGGCAAACTTTGGCTACACAAGTTCTGCTCAGCAGTTGCATGAATAGCTGCAAAGAAGGAATCTTATAACCTCATGAATCAGTCTTTTCTCTGTTGACATACGGATTTTTTTATTATTCTAGTCTACTAAAAACAGGAGAATGGTTGTAAAAGCAAAGCTTATCAAATTCATGAAAGGTTGTCCTGCTATGCAAAATAACAGACTAAAGGATTAATTATCTAATCTGAGACCTACACTTTATTTATCTGAATTCTGGAAGATGTTAAACGTCTTCCGCCTCCAACTGAAGTGCACATACTTTGGCATGAATAGACCTCGTGGATAAATTATGACATTACATGTGCACAGCAGCTCTCAGGATTTGGGGACAGGATGAGATTTCATTGTGCTAGAAGCCAAGCAAACAGAAGTTAGTAAAGGTGTTTTCGGCTGTAGTAGTGAAATGTCTCCTTGTGAACTTTTGAACTGTTCAATCAACAACATCACAGTAACACAGCAATGCATGAAACCTGGGGCTTCAGCATTTATAAGCACAGCTAAAGCTGTAAAGCTAAGTGAAAAATCTGATGCTGAGAGTTTATTGCAACTGTATGGAAGAGAGAGGGAGAGACATTTCCTGTTATTTTATTCTCATTCTGGGTGAATTGTTTGCCAGAGAGCAAGGTGGTGTTGAAGTAGTTTATGAGCAGCATCTGCCAATGGCCATACTGAGCATCCAGCTTCAGGGAACAGGCAGCTCTGGAAAGTAGTTTTTATGGGCTGATAATCAAACACTAAATCTGTTGCTTGACACAAGGCAACTATCATTCAAGGTAGCTAAATGCATAAAACTATTGCATACACCTCAAAATCTTACACCCAGATTGTTAAACCAACCTCTGTGTTTAAAGCAGGCTTCAGTTTTTGGGTTTTTTTAAATAGAGAAGTTACAGTCTATTGTATCAGTTGTACTTAGGTTCTAAAGTGCCCACTTTTTAAACAGGTCAACTTTTTAGAAAAGACAGTATTTGCAATTCAACATTCAACTCTTGAAAATTTCATTTATATGTCCTATTTTGTCAATACCTTCCCTGTTTCTTTTGCATCTCCTGGCAGCCTCCTTCAACCACAGCTGTATGAAAAGGAAAAAAGAGCACCAGTTACCTGCTCCTTTCTATTTTCAGCTTTTTTCAGCCTTTTCTATGTGTTAATACTTTAAACTACAAATGTTTTTAAGCACATACCTATCTAGGCTTCATTCTCATATGGAATCAGAAAATAAGCAAGAGAAGGTTTTCAACACTTCTCCCATTACCACGCATGGTCTAACACAGCCTAAGTGCAGCTCACTGCTGTGACCTCCCCATTGGATGGTGGTTTTGAGGACAGCTGGTCCAGGGTCGTGAGGAGTCAGCCCCACCAGCCATGCCTGACGTGTGGGGTCATGGCGTAGGAGAGAGGCCATGGCCAGTGCTGGACTGAATGAATGGAGCATTTGCTGGATTGTGAAGGATCCCAGTCACAAGCCATTTATCTGAGTATGAATCTGGATGTGAAACATAACTGAAGAGCTGAGATCTTACACAGAACACAGATGCATTTCAAAGCCCTATATTCAGCTGTGAGGTTTTGCAAGAATGTAAAATAGTCTCTGAAGTCCCAATCTAGTACGTGTATTTGTACCAATATAATTTCATTTATTTGCCTCAAAACTGCAAAATAAATACTTCTCTGATCTATTAACAAACAGCCCACCATTTCACCAAAAATTTTGCAGGAAACATCTGAAGTTGTACTAATCCTTTTCAGCTGGCTCCATTCTAAGTTCCTCTAGTGGAAATACTGACAGCTGTTTACTTTAAAAAGCTCAATACATCCCTTCTGGCTGCTGCACCTCACCTGGTCTTACTCTGGAAGAGTTAGCATTTCTGCTGCTCTCCTTTACCAGCTTTAAAAGCTACTGTTGAAGGCAGTAAGGACATAACCAGCACAACCATTCTGCTTGGGTATTTATTGTCCAGGGATATTCTAGCTGGCTGCAGGACCAGAGCAGATGGAAAGATGCAAAACATGCAGCAGCAACGCTGTTCTTTCATACAAGTTTTTCAGGTGCCTCTGTTCCAAAAACTCACATAACATCATCAAATAATAGAGAGTGGTCTGGTAGAAATACAGCGTGCAGTAAATCTAAGATTGCTTATCGATCCATTGATTGCAACATCAGCAGCTACCCAAGCACCAATGTTTTGCCTTTATTTCCCGAGAGCACAACGAAAGAACTGTAAGTGATTACAGCAAATCTTTTCCTTGCTATAGAGGTCATTTCAGGATATGCTTACTTTAATACCATTTGACTTGTGCCAAGTTCCTGGTTAGTAAATGCTTTTTATGTTAGGGCTGCAAAAAAGCTTCTGAGGTCGTTTTTTACAAGTAACCACAACGGTGGCACTCTGAACTTCTAAAAATTTTTCTTTTATATTAAGTGGAGGCGCTGGAAGATCTGCTGAATCTGCAAGACCTGAAAAATACCGGATATGTGTGTCTGACTAAGTGCCTGCACTTAAATAACCCACATTGTCTAGCTATTGTTAAACTGAACACAGCAAGATAATGATCTCACTGCCCATGCAAATCTACCTCATAAAAGTCAAGTGGGTAACAAAGGGAAAAAAGTATACCTATAGAAATTCTACAGAAAGGACCCTTCAAAAGTTGTCCCGCATTTGAACAGCAGAGTATTTTTTTGGCTCTGTCAGCACTGACTTCTAGATAGCTGATCCAAGATTGGAAGGGGTTGGGGGAAGTTGGAACATGTTTAACTTACAAAACAGAACTAGAAACCACATGTCCAATGTAAACAAGTTCCAGGTTTCTGCTCGTGGACGTGCTAGAACCATGTTCAGCCAGACAATAACACAATGGAACAGTTGTATTTTAAATGGTTAAAGGTGCCTTCTTTTCAGATGGAATCCAATTGTGAGTTTGTTTCATAAGGAATTCCAGTTTAGTAAAAGGTTTGTTTATGCAAAACTTCTGTCACACACACTTTCCAGTGTCCTGCGGAGAAATGCAGGGGAGTCT
The DNA here is from genome assembly GCA_020086605.1 of Lanius collurio. Taxonomy (NCBI): domain Eukaryota; kingdom Metazoa; phylum Chordata; class Aves; order Passeriformes; family Laniidae; genus Lanius; species Lanius collurio. Next base: position 3,339,586 of record JACBWW010000021.1, read on the forward strand.
CCTGCACATCATTCTGAACACTCTTGTCCATAGGGCTGTGATTAATTTCTAATACAAACACAGCTATCAATTGCAACTGTCCATTCATTAAAAAACTCACTTGCTGGTTTACTCCCAATTGTTTTTAAGACCTAGATCTTGCCACTGAGAAGGGAAGTGCTACTTCTTGTGTTTAGGATGAGGAAAACAACTGGAGGGTCATCCATCCTCACTACTTCCAATAGTCATAGGTTTCATTACACTGGACCCAAGTCCCACTTCTGTGATAAAAGAAAGATGGGTTGTGGAAAGAGAAATTTGTGATGTTTCTGATTTTCCATCAGACACGTAGTTGTAACAATGATAAGTACAGTTTTACTTTAAATGCTTTTTAGCTACAATACCTAAATTCTGTTAATTGTTACCGGAAATTTAATTTCTGTGTTTTCTGCATGATTAATATCTCCATAAAGACTAGGGAGAAAGAGTGGGGGGAAAATGAAATAAAGGGAAGCCTTTCACAGAAAAACCTGTATAACCATCAGGAGAGGTAGTTCCCCCTAATAGCTAATATTAATCAAGTGTGTCATAAATACAGGTGTCATCCAATTGCACTCTCCATGCAACTAATTTAGCCCTAACTCTTTTTTCAGCTGAATTGACTCAATCTTGTTATTCAGTCTTGAAGCAGTTGTGTAAAAGGAGGGAGTAGAAGTAGTTTTCCTTTTCTTCCTGGTTTCAGCTCATTTTGAAATACGTACATTTTAAAATTTGCTTACTCTTTCAGAAATTTATGCTCTGTGTTTATTTCAAGGACTTTAACATTAAGAAACTTGTATATATTTTTTTTTTCTTTTATCTTCAATGAACATAGATTGTTTGATCCAGGCTTAGAATCAATGTTTTTAAATTAGAACTTTAGTCTTGGGAATTGCATTGCAGGGTGAGGACTCAGGCAGGGCTTTTAGGGAAGCTGTTCTGTGTTTTCTACTGACCTTTTTTTTAATGTGTTGAAATTTTCTTGGAGGAAGTAAGAAAGGAGTTGCAAAGTTCTTTCAGAGGAAGCACAAACAATGCTTTGAAAATCTGTATTGTTTTTAAAAATATAGGCTTATTAGAAGAGTTAAGATTATCAGTTTTCAGAGAAAACATAACAGGCTGCTGAAGTTCTCAACACTGAGAAAGAAGGCTTATGCCTTAGGCTGGAAAGACAGCTATTTCGTGAGGCTGGTATTTGAACCTGTCCAGAAGCCACCATTTGGGCCCATGTCAGAAAAAAAGCCTTAGAGAAAATATTTTTATGCACTCAGCAAAGTAAGGAGGTGGAAGGCCCTTAAGGGACACAACTACCTGGAGGCATCTTGGAGCTTTTGGATAGTCTGGGGGTACGCTAATGAGAGTGGTGTATGCTAATGAGAGTGGGGGAAGCATGCAGGGTCTGTGAGCTGTTTCTAACTTTTAACACAAGAAATCTAACCCAGGAGGCCCAACATGCAGAGGGACAAATTCATTTAGTCTGTCCTTTTGCCTTTGGGAAATCCACATTGGGGGGAAAGGCCTTTCCAATTTTCTCTGGCATCCTGTTCAGAGGGAGTGCAGCTCCCCTGAGTCCTGGTATGCAGAGCAGCCCAACTGGCAGCTCAGAAGGATGGACTGAAGCACCACCACCACTCATTTCATCTTGCTGTACACAAGAGCTGTCTGCAGTCCTGCTTTGCACTGCTCTTGAGTGGCACAGAAAGCTCTTGACTGGTTTTTTTCTCTTGTAATCTTTTCCTGCAAAGCCTCGGGTGTTCACTGACACTGCCCACCTGCTACACACATACACATATACCCCTTCAAGAGTCACTGTGAACCTAAAGACAAGCTAAGGAAACCTCAGCCAAATCTAGTCCATGGGGGTTTTTTTATTTAACTAGCTATGTTTCTGGTAATTGCCAGGTGCTAAAATGGAATATAAAGTTTATTTCAGTGATAGAAAAACTTCCTTCTTACATTGGTTAATTGGTTTCTACACACATGGATAGCATCTTGATTCAGAACTTCAGGGAAGCTGTGCTTTACTGTTTTGTTTGAATTAACATAGTGTGAGCAAATCAGACTTACTAGAACTGAAAGTGAAATCATAGCCCTGACTTAAAATGGATTATTTGTGCTTTATATAAAGGCCTATTTACCAGCCTGAACACAAGCCACATACTCCTCCTGTTTGTCCAGCCTAATTGTTATGCTCTTGTCATACTTGTCACAGTGAGGTTTGATTGCTTTATTCTCAGATTGCTTTCAAATGACAAACACATTATTAAATTCTCCATCTTCACATACACTAGCTACAAAGTCATCAGAGAAATTTTGCCCAGGGAAACAAGATAGAATAACTGATGGGGAAAAAAGAGTACATAAGCTAAAAAAACCCTTTTTTTAATATAGGTTCGTTAGTGTCATCCTCAAATATGTGATTACAGAGATTTAATGTAAAGAAATGGAAACAAGTTGATCTTTTCTATCTATTTCAATTCAGCTAATGAATAAGGGTTGGACTAAAAAGAACAACAGATGCCAAATAATATAGCCTCCACAACTACAGGGTTGAGCAGGCAGAACACATAGCTGCCCAAGCTCACTCTGACAGCTAGAGCTCAACAAAGGTCTTGACCACCTTCTCTTGGATGAATCCTAACCTGACACCTATAAGCAAGGATAATATAATTAGGCCTTCTCTTCTTCCTGTGCTCCAACCACATAGAGCTGGTTTAGCAATAGTACAGAAGAGCTACTGTTAAGTCACATGGCCCCCAAGTTGGTTTTGCTGCAAAACTAAGTAAGACTCCAGGCTGAGACTGGTGCCTGCTTCTTCTTAGCTTCTGCTAATTTGTGCAGACTCATTTAATTCTGATGACTGACTGAAAAGCTGTTTCTGTGTTATGATGTGCTGCTTAGTGCTTATAACTAGTAAGTTTAGAAGGACAGCTCAACCGAGTTAAAGGAAGGTTTCTTTTGTACTTTCTCTGCATTCATGATGGTGATGGTGTGCTAATGCAGATGACTAAAAGCTTGAGAGGTCACAATGATTTGGTGGGGAGATGCAATACATAGGATTCTTGTGATACTTGCTGAAAATCCCATCAGTTTTTCTCTGTGTATAAATACATAATATCATGCAAGAAGCTGGGACTCTCTACAGCCTCTCAGAACACAGTGGTTCTGGACAAGGCTCTGTAAGATTGTAGCCTGTGGATTGCTATTAGGCTCTGTACTAGTTCCCTTCTCTCACTGCTGCATCAAGAGACTAACTGGTTTCCAGTAACTCCAGAAAATTTCCAGACCTTTGTGCTGAAAACCTGCTTAGATGGAGAGCTCTGTCATGTAATTTTTTTAGCTGATTTTTTGCAAGACCTTTATGTTTAGGAATTCTCTTGGTGGAGAGGATTTTTTAAATCGGTGCATCAGTGAAACATCAGTGGGGTCAGTACAGCTTGGGACAAAGAGCTTGGGGTGCTGCCTCTGTGGACCACAACAGAGCTTTTGAGATCCACAGAAGCCTTAGTGGAAAAATATTCAGACTTGACAACTACCACTAAATATAACCTTCTGGTAAACATTAAAACTTCAAGGGCTTTGTGGCTGATGATCATGTTGAACTCCAGGACATTCAGTGAGAGCCCAGAGTGGAAAACATAAACATGAAAAGAAACACAGGGGGATGGGAACTTTGAAAGCTGGTGGAGAGAACAGAAGATTTTGGTGACAAAAGTTTTTTTGCCTTGTTTAAGGGTATGCAGTGTAATAAAGATGAAGTATTCATAAGGTTGAGACAGATTAACCAGTAGTATACCAAAAAAGCACACAAGAAACTGTGGAATGCTCCAGCACATTTTGTCCTAATAGGAGTACTAAAAAACGCTGTACACTGAGTAAAGGACAAAAAGCAGATGCTCTTGGCATTTCCATCTTGGTTCTTCTGCTTTAAATAGGAGAATTAGCATCCTCTGCACTATGGTTTTTACTTTATGTATTTAAGCTCTGATATCTGGCTGTAACTATCAGAAGGCTTTCACACAGAGCACCAAACAGCTGGGAAATAGTACCAGCTCTCTAGCAATTTGGGCTGGATTTAATGGATCTCTTTGACATACATTCAAGGAATTTGGTCTATCCTTCCTCAAACCATGAAGAGCAAAGCCTTTATTTTCTCAGCACAGCAGCAGACAAGGACAGGCAAGTTTCTAAAGCAGATCATAAAGTGTTCTGTTCAAGTACCTCTTACATGATCAACATGTCTTCTAGCCTACAGTGCTGTTCTCAGCCTTCTGGTCACCCCTAAGTAGCAGCTCATCTAGTCATACAGCACGTGGAAGCAGGTCTGCTCCACAGCAGAAGTTTTGACTGTTCTTAGCAAGCGGGTTTGGGAGTTATTTGGATAGCTGTTCAAAGCAGCTTCCATGTGTACCTGGAGTACTTTCACCACTGCTCTGTGAGGTGGATAGCCATCACCCTGTCTATCTGACAGCTGGGCAGGCTGATGTGTTACTTAACCCGTTCAGGATGACTAGAAAGCAGAGGAGACCCAAAGCCCTCGTTCTAAAGCAGTAAAATACCATTACGTGTTTTGTACGAACAAACAGTTACCAGTCCTGGAAGTGATCATTTGTTCTGTTAGCTTAACTCTTATTGTCTTACAAACTTTTTTCAAGGCTGTGACAAATTCTTTTAAAGCTAGAAGAAAACTCAAACACCTTAGAAAACATTCCGCAAGGAGAGTAAAAGGCATTTAAGCCTGTTTAAAACTCAGTCCAGAGACAGACCTGTTGCCTGTGAGGAGGGAAACTTGGCAGCTTTGCTTAAAGCTTCCCACACGGACACTGGAGAGGAAAGAAAACAAAAGAAGCTCTAGTCCCCGAGGGTCCTGCCACTCCCTGGGCAAAACCAGTCCCTTCCCTGCTTTTCCTTTAGCTCTCAGACATACACACGTGCTCTCTTAGTGCCATTAGCTACAGCAATAACCAATTGAGCCCTACAGTCATGGAAAAAAATACAGGAAATGAAGAGTTAAAAAAAAAAAAAGAAAAAGGGAAAAGAGAGAGAAAAAAAAAGAGAACTTGGAGGCGAGCCAGCGTCCCCGAATGACTCTGCTCTTGCCGGCAGCCTGGAACGACACTTCCCCGCCGGTCCTGCCCTCCCTCCTCTCCCCGTAGGGCGGGCATGCCAAGCCCTCCTCTCTTTATCAGGGGTTGGAGTTCCCCTTCTTGGTCTCTGGTTGGTTTAGGAACTCAGAAACGTTGCTAAATTTATCTTTTGCTTTCAGTACAATGGCAAATGCCAACAATAAGAATGCGAAAGAACTGAAAATTAATGGAGACAAATCCCTGCAAGCCAAGTGGAAACACCTTCTCTGTGTAACTCCCAAGGCAGCAAAAAGCAGTTACACAGTGCAAAGCAGGACAGGCTGCCTGGGGTGCCAGGAACATGCTGTTCCTTTGGCTGTGTGCCACAGGGAATTGTCCATCCATATGCTCAAATTTGATGGGGCTTTCTTCTCTCCCACAGAGAGCAAAGCATACTGTCAAATTAGAATGGCTCTTGCTTTATCTCAGGAAGGCAACAGGAAAAGCTGAAGGTGCACTGAAAGTAGGGCCAGCGTGGGTGAGGCTAACACCTTGGAGCTAAAACTGCTCAGGAGTTGCAGCGTGTATAGTTCTGAGGATCTCTTTCTGACTGCTCTTTGTAAGAGAACTGACCACACATCTTAGTAAACTAATTTGCCATCTGAAATTACTCAGTGGAACAGCTTGCACAAGTCTGCTCTAGTCGGTGTGGTGCCTCAACACACATGCTATGATTGGTGTCTTCAGCAGAGATTGGTCTCCTCAATTTTTGGAGTCCCCTGTCTGACTGGAAGCCATCCTGTTTCCCGGCACCAGGCAGAGGCAGGCGTGAGGTGTGGCAAGTCATGGGGCCTGTTTCAAGATGGCACTCCTAGTACTTTCAGTGCAACTTTCACAACGCTTGCAAGACTTCCACTTTTTCTGTGGGTGTGTCTCATAAATTACAGTACCAACAAAGAAGCACTCAGTCTCCACCAAGAAGTAAGCACTGAACACCGATGAGCACAAGTTACTGGGTGCATTGAAATGTTTTTTTCTTTTGAATTTGGTTTTACCCACCTGCCAAAAGCTTTTTAAACACTCCCCATATCCCACTCTCTCCTCACGGTGTCTCCTTGTGACTTGTGTTCAGCCTCTCATCTACCTTCTGCTTACTCTAGTTTTCACAAAGTGTCTGCTAAAGAAAGAAACAGACACACAGCCATGTAGGTGCCTCTAGAATATTTAATTTTAAAATATCAAGAGTATTGATACTTGCATGGGAAGTGATAAGCTGCTATAAAGAGAGTGACTGGAGCAGGGAGTAGGAAAACCAGGGAGGTAAGAAGTACTGGAAAGGGAAGTAGAAGACACACAGAACAAGGCCAGCAGCTAAAAATTACAGCTTGGTACAATCCACCCAGATGACCCACCTGCCGCTCCCTGTGACATTAATAGAAAAGGGCAACATTAGCTTTGAATCTATGCCCAATAAGGGTTTATTCCCAGAGGGGTTTTTTTTGTTGTTGTTTGTTTTTCCCGAGCTTGAATTCCGAGAGGTGAAACCATAACAGTGGCCAAATAAAAGTTTGTTTGGTTTTGTTTTTCATTTCAATTACCAAGCTGTAACAAATAAATCTCTGGCTGGATTGTAACTAACCTGTGTGGGTCCTTAGATGAGCTTTAAGATGGGAAGATTTGCCATAAACTTTTTCACACCCCACATAGTGGCATTTGTGCTTTTTCTGGGGTGATCCAGGGTCAGTCCAGCTTCTTATGCGTTTGTTCTTTTGTCTGGGGCTTGGCTCAGTTACTGCAGCCAGGCTAGTAGGTGTGGCTGCTCTTTCTCCTCCATGCTTACCAGCTGAAGACAGACTTTCTTCCCCGAACTCCTCCGGAGCAATAGAAATGTGTATTTGTTCTGTTATATCAAGCGTCTCTTTTTTTTCCATCCTTAGAGCAGGTGAGTTGGGGACATGCTGGTTCAGATCTGCTAAAATGCTAGCTACCACAAGTAATGATGATCCATTGTCTTTCCCGGTTTCTCTGACTTCCGGTCTGTCTTCTTCATTGGATGAAGGAAGTATTGCTGCATCAGGTTGGGGATCAGGCTCCCCTTTGGGACTATGGATAACAGCACGACTTGACATAGAAACAAGGCACTCTGCTGCAAAATGATCCACGTATGCTGCTGTTGCCATTTTTCATAAGTTTAAAAAGAAATCCAAGCAGACGAAGACAAAAAAAAAAGAAGAAACAAACCCAACACAACAGTGCTCTTTCCCTTTTTGAAAAGATTACGCAAGCAGACTTTCCCTCTCTTATTTCTTAGGATCGATTTGCAGGAGTAAAGGCTGATTTAGCAGCCATCAAACCCACACTTTGTTCATGGCGATCACACCCAGCTTGTCACTAAATCGAAAAAGCGTTGGCCGTCCAATGGAAGAGAAAAAAGAACAGCAGATAGATCCTGGCACTGGCAGCTCGTTGCTCGCATTAATGCCGTTTTCTCAAGAAGGCAGCGAGCTGGCGATGCGGTCTCGCAGCCCTCCCATCGCGCTGTGACAGCGGACCCGGCGCTCCCCGTTATCGCTGCCCGGAGCCGCCCGGACCCCGCGGGGCGTGGCCTGGGCAACATCTGGGCGTGACGTCAGCGCGGGGCCGCAGCTCGCGCCAGCAGGTGGGCGGCGCGCGCGGGGGGCAGCGCCCGCCGCCGGGAGGAGGCGCGCGATTGGC